>JANVCC010000074.1:8581200-8767254 GCA_025345505.1 Todiramphus chloris collaris
AGAAATCCAAAAAGGCTCATCTGGGAAGGAGAGAGAGGAGAGCGAGAGGAAGCGGGATGCAACTCAACCTGACGCTGATCTGCTTCGTCTTCGGGGGGTTCCTGCCCGACGCCGCGGCCCGGCGGGAGCAGATGGACACGGGGCAGTGCGACCTGCCCCGCTCGGTGAGCCGGCCCGGGCCGGGGGCGCGGTCGCTCGGGGATGCGCGGCTGGCCGCGGTGCTCCGCGGGAGCGGACGGGCCCGGGGAAGGGGTTGGGGGGGGGGGGGGTGGGTGGAAGGGGTGCGGGAGGAGGGACCCCCCCACCCCCCGGTCCGTGCGTGTCCCCGCAGGTGTGGCGCTGCCCGGCGCGTCCCCCGCCACCAGAGCGGCGTCCCGGCGCGGAGGGGCCCTGGCCGGGTGCGGAGGGGGCGGCGGCGGGGTCGGGTGGGGAGGGGAGGGCGCCCGCGGGGGAGTGCGGGGGTCACCGCGGGACGCTGCCCTACCCGGGCCTCTTCCTGCCCGTGGATGGGGTTTGCGTAGGGAGATGGGGGGAAAGGGACCCCTGCTTCTCTTTCCCTATGGGGAACCCCGGGGGGGGGGGGGGGAGTGCATCAGGCTGCCCGCTACCCCTCTACCCCTGGCCAGCCCCCGCTGTCCTCCCTGCAGCAAGGAGAGCTCAACTCCTTCCTCTGGACCATCCGTCGCGACCCCCCTGCCTATCTCTTCGGCACCATCCACGTGCCCTACACGCGAGTGTGGGACTTCATCCCCGACAACTCCAAGGCCGCCTTTCACGCCAGCTCCAGTGTCTACTTTGAGCTGGACCTCACTGACCCGTACACCATCTCGGGGCTGGCCAGCTGCCAGATGCTGCCCCACGGGGAGAACCTGCAGGACGTGCTGCCCCGGGAGCTGTACCGCCGCCTCAAGCGCCACCTGGACTACATCAAGCTGATGCTGCCCCACTGGATGACCCCGGACCAGCGGGGCAAAGGGCTTTATGCTGACTACCTCTTCAACGCCATTGCTGGCAACTGGGAGCGCAAGAGGCCCGTCTGGGTGATGCTCATGGTGAACTCCTTGACAGAGACAGACATCCGCTCCAGAGGGGTGCCGGTGCTCGATCTCTATCTTGCCCAGGAGGCTGAGAGGATGAAGAAGACAACGGGAGCAGTGGAGAGGGTGGAGGAGCAGTGTCACCCACTGAACGGGCTCAACTTCTCCCAGGTAAGGAGGCTTCCGGGCCTCGTGACTTTTCCTATGAGGTGGGGGCCGTTCTCCTCGTGTTTCGGTCAGTGTGAACTCGGGGTGAACCCCGAGCCTGTTGCCGTGGGATAGGTCACTCGCAGGCCTCAGCAGCCTTTGCGTCGGGCTGCCCTCCATCCTTCGCGCCGATCCACGCCGTCCGCAAGAGAGCTGCGGGGTCGCAGCGGGTGCTGCGCGATTATCGTGTGTATTATTTATCCGAGAGGCAAATGTTCAGGGTGTGAATGTGTGTGTGTCTGTTGGCTCGCCACTTGGGAGGGAAACTTCCACACCTCCCGTCCTGTCCCAGAGCCGGGTAAAAAGTGCTTTTTATTTTTCGTTTATTTGTTTTTAAATAAAGCAGCTCTGCGGTACTTGTCAGGAGGAGGATGAAGCGTGAACAATGAGAAAAGAAATTTCGCCATTGTTCAAATAGGTTTAAGTACGTGCAAACTGTCAATCGTCTTTTTAGTGGTCACTGCAGGTCAAAACAAACTGGCTCATGTTGCTCTCATGTACTGGGGGAAATTAAGTGTGCAATCTGCGTGGATTCTTTTCATTTTAGAACAGGTAAACTTCAGCAAAAAGGAAAGGATGTAGATTAAGAAACAAAAGTTATTGGTGTAACTGGATTCCAGAATTCTTTCAGTGGATTTAGCTTTAAAACAACCAAATACTAAGCCATGAGATCTATTTCATTTCAGTGGATTAATCAGGAGCACAGTCCCAGCTATTGACTTTCCTTTGTTAAACTGTTTATATGAAATCAGATTTACTAGAAATTCAGGAAATGAATGCGTGTGGAAGAAAACAAATAATCCAGGGGAAATGCAAGATGGTGTCAGTTACTGCTGTGACATTTCGTTTCTAACCTGCTTTTTCTCATTAGTTTTGGATCAACCTATTTCCAGCTTCATCTTCCTGCCCTAGTTTGAGCAAAAAAAACTCTTGGTGATGTGGGAATAAGGATTAAAGGACTGCTCTTTGGTGTGATTAAAATGTCCTTAGAATGCCTTCACCCACTTCTCCCCTGAAGTCCACTGGGAACTGTTCTAAGGGGAAAAAGTCTGGCTTTCAGTAACATTTGGTTCATCAGATATTTCAGATAGAACTCTTAACTCTGCATCCAGCCTTCAGAGGAGAAGATCGGTTGCATATGCTTTTGGAGGGATTTTCTTGTTTATCAACAAAAATAATTAAAAGAAACCCCCTCAGGACCTCTGCATTAATTAACACACACGAAAAACCAAGGAATTCGTTTTACTCTGTTCTGTTTGAAAGGTTTAAGTGCCCGTCCTCTCTATTCAACCCCTTCTTTAAGGTGAGGTAAAAATAATTAACCATTCCAGACATCCAAAAGCATTTGGTCGTATTAGGTCAAAAATGGCAGTTACAATCAAGCACATGAAAGCACTTGGTTAAAAATGTACCACTTGGAAGCCTTTTAAATGTGAATCATATTACACTTTTTTTCTTTTTAGAGAAAGCGCGAGCGAAAGAGAACGGAGAAGGGACAGAGTACAAAACTCACGGCTGCTCCTACCATAATTCTGTTTTTCTCTCATTCTCTACATTTTAAATAGAAAGAAAAAAAAATCCACTTTATTTTGCTGCAGCAGTGATCTAAAAAAGAACAACACAGGTATTATTGCTGTTGGCAAGTGAAGGATAATCATTTATACAAAACATTTGTGGTGATTACGCATTTTAATTGTCACAGGGAATTGACATTGCTGCTAAACCAAATCAGTGTTCAGGAGGATTTTTTTCCTGGATTGAAGCTGTTTTCTGGGAAGAAGGCCACCAGAACAACACGAGACAAAATTAAACAAACCAAAGCAGATATTTATTTTCTTGCTTCCTCTAGATTTCATGCATCCTGACACCTGGCTAGTTGTTTAACAATAGTAATTTGTAATGTTATCACACCGTCTGGCAGTCCTACTGCTTGGTGTATTACTGTGCTAATTTAGCAGAGTGGATTACTATGGCTAGGTTTTGCCTCCCCATTTCAGGTCTTGGAGCCTTCCTGAAGCAACACGTAATTAAAACCCACTAAAATGGGAATCAGAATTTGAGCAGCTTTTGTTTTGTAGGGTGTTTGCACAGTTTGATGAGAACATCTGTGATAAATTATGGTCCCAAATCTGCTAAGGGTATCAGCAGTTTTTACCTGTTTTCAGCATTACTGTTGTGGGAATACTACACGTAATTTCTGCAGTGAGAATTCAGGTTTTAAGACTGTGTCTTGCTGAATCATGTCAATGCTTTTGTTTCCCGCGTCCCCAAAGTCCAGTATTTTTGCCCTAAGCAAATTAAAAAAGGAAAAAAGGTTTGTTTGGGGTTTTGGCTTTTTTTTTTTTTTTTTTTTTTTTGTGTGTTTTATTTCTTTACTTCTTCCCCTCAAAGGCAGCTTTGTGCTACTGCAAATATTTAATCTGAGTACATGCACCAAATCTGTTAATCTGATACCATGAGGAGGAGGAAATCTAGGAGTGGTCCCGGTGTGGTACTTGGTTTTGATCCGCTCTGAAAGAAAGCGGATACACTTGCATTTTTGACCAGCAACGATCTTTGAAACGTTCTGTGCGTGGCTTTGAAATGTTGATTGTCTTAGCCGGATGAAACGATTAAGGTGGCTCATATAATTAGCTCCTTCCTGGAGAGCCAGCTCTTGCAGGTAGAGCAGGGTGCATTGTTTTCTATTATAAACCCAGAAACTTTGTAGTTTGATGCTCTGCTCTGTCTGAAATCTCTGCTGAGCTCGCAGTCTGGCACCGCTCCGATCCTCCTGCTTTCCCGCTGACCAGCTGCTTTCCTGCAGGAAGGAGCATCCTCGCTTCCCCCGGAGGCACAAAATCCAGGCCGCTGGCGTTGTGTAGCAGTGGTGACAAGGTGTTTGAATCGGCACAAGGCTGGGTTGGGAGCCTGGCGGTGGGGAAATTCAGGTTTGGGTCAGGCTGAAGTTTCGGTGCTCCTCGGTATATGAAGTTTCAGGGTTTTCACTGAAGGTGGGACAGAAAGAGCTGAGAGGAAGTGGGCAACTTTTTACTCTGACAGCATAGATGTTTATTGACAGAGTGGCCAGAAAAGTGCAAAATCAAGTGGGCCAGGATTGAGAAGAGCTGGTGAGGGGTGCATGACATTCAGGGCCTTCTCCCGTTGGGATCCTGGCAGAGGCACAGCAGCTGGCACCATGACAGCCCACTTGTCCATCCAGCCTCTGGGAGCTAGCTCAGGACAGGGCTAAGCTTTCCCTCCTCTTTGGGATTCTCGCGTGGGTCTGTGGTGGAAAGCTCTCCCCAGGCTGACATGCACTGTCACTGAAGTAAGGAGACAATGTCAGTGACTCCTGCAGCTGCTCAGGTCTGTCTGTGCCTGCCCTCATCTCCCAGGGTTGTGGTGGGAGCTCCGCTCAGCCCCAGGGGTGAACACCCCCTTGGATGGGCAGCATCGTGTGCCCACTAAAAGCCCATACGCTTGGCAAGGAGAGGGTCTTGCTCCTCTGCCCAAACTGCTGTGCCCTGGGGAGGTGGATGGTGGGTCTCGCTTGTGTTTGGTCCTGCTTCTCAGCAGGATCCCCAGACTGAGACAATGTTGATATCCCTTCCTCCTCCAAGGTAGAAATCAAATCCCTCTCCCACCCCATCCCGAGCTTGCTCTCTTCAGGGAGAATCTGCATTCAGTTTGTGCCAGATGCCCTGGATCCCAAGGTTTGTGAGGGGAGTTTTGGGTCAGGGCCTGACCTCCTCCTGCCCTGTGTGTGGTGGCAGCCATCGGGCAGAGGGGAGCCGCTGGCACCCCCTTTTCCCTCCCTCCTGACACTGGTCCGGGCTTGCGGAGCCCTGACTCTGGTCTTCTCTGGCCTGTATCATTTCCAACTGCAGGGGGAGATGTTAAATATCAAACCAGTGTTGATTGGATCAGAGACAGCCTCAAAGAAAGAAACCTTAGACCGTGCCAGATTAAACTTCACACTTCACCATTCTTCCTCTTTCATTTCTTTGCCGCCTCATTCTCTGCACAAATAAACCTGGTCTCCCTGCTTTCTACCAATGAGACAGCATTCAAGGGGCAGGAATGACTTTGTTAACAAAATCAGTCTTCATTTCCCAGGTCCTGCTGTTCCATCAGACCCTGGGACATGGCAGCTTTGATTACTCTAGTGATAGGATTAGAGGGGGAACAAGTGCTGGTTAATAAAAGACTGATGGGTGGTCCATCACGTTTGGTCCCTGACAGATCCGCAGTCTCCAAGCTGGACCTTCGGTGGCAAAACAGCACCACACAGTAATGTACAGACAGAGCCATGGCCTGGGCTTGCTGTTCCCTCTCCTCTGGCCCCTGGAAAAATGAACCGTTTCTGTGATCTCAAAGCTGGGATTCTCTGAGCTGACAGGGAGCAGCGTAACCGACTGAAGTCAGTTAGAGATATTTTTAATTTTATTTTATTTCTGAAGGGAAATTCATCTCTTAATAGTAATGAAAGATCCAGGTTCAAAGTTCTCTGAACTGGATTAAAGGGCTCAGTTTCAGCGCTAGCTGACTTTTGACAGGATGTGTAGTTTATTGGAGGGAGGATTATTGATTTACTTTTACATTTCTTTTATCTTTTTTTTTTTTTTAAAGAAAAGTGGGGTTTGCATAATAGAAATAACACCTTTTTGCTTTTAAAGAAACTTCAGGCTTCATGAAAAGGCAGGAGTTATCAAAAATGGCTTAGTATCATCTGGTTTAGTTGCTGAATGTTGTTGAGAGGAACGTTAAAAAGTTTGATTATCCACAGTTATACATAGTGCACATAATTTTCAGCTTGCTGGCTTTAATTAAACTATCACCCCCTTCACCCCAGGGTAAAAAAATTCCCCCAGGAAAATTAACCTTGAGGTAGAAATTCATACAGCAGAAATAGAAACCCTTCCATTTATCTCCCTTTGAGTACTGGTGGAGCTGCTTTACGTCTTTACCAGGGGAACTACTTAGGGTGAAGCTGTGCAGTAAAACTCCAGTAGTCAGAGTAACACCTGAAAGGATCAGCAGCTAACGTTTTAGAACTGTAACTAACTGTACGTGTCGCTCTTTCCAGCCAGTTACTGTGTGCTTCTTCACCACAGCCCCCGTGGAAGGCCCACCCCAGTGTTTGATGCCTATTAACAAACCCAAGCCAGTCAGTTAACCATGGCTCGAGGGGCAGCTGGCAATTCAGCTACTCTATTTATTGTGTGTATAACTGCAAGAAGTGTTTGTAGAACAGGTTAAGGTATGAGCCCTTTCTTTTCCTCTGATCCTTCACATCATAGAATCATAGAGTTGTCAGGGTTGGAAGGGACCTTAAAGCTGATCCAGTCCCAACCCCCCTGCCATGGGCAGGGACACCTCCCACTAGAGCAGGGTGCTCACAGCCCCAGCCAGCCTGGGCTTCAAACCTTCCAAGGATGGGTGTGGATGCTGAAAAGCTGCTAGCAGAGGGATTTCCTCAGGGTCTCACAATATTTGGTGAGAATCCTGCCTTTCTCACACAAGTTCTGAAAAACAGTAGGATGTTTTTTGTAAGCTGGACCAACACCTGGTGTTTGTTTTGCTAAGTTCTGTTTATGGCACATTGGAAAAATATTTGAAATGGGTGTTGTAGGACTTTAGCTGGTCACCCTGGGAGATGGGTGAGCACTGACCTGTGGGGCTAGGGGATAGAAAACGGGGTTAGAAATTAATAAAGTGTTGTCTTCTTCTTCCTCTCCTGGCTCTCTCTTTACTCATTTTGTGTTGCTGCATCTCTTTGCTCCCGGTATAAACAGCGACAGATGGGGCTTCCACATCTCCCTTGGTAAGATGTAAGCCCAGGACAGGTGTATCTGCCTCCTGTGAGTGGGTGAACCCGCTGGTCAGTTTGTTTGCAAAATATGAAGAAAATCATGATTGGCTTTAGGCAGGAATTGCATCTTCTTCATGTGTTCTGAAACAGAGAACAGTGGGGAACAAGCGTGGCACGCAGGGCAGGCCCTGCTGCGTTTGAGGTAGCTGAACGTTCCTGCTGTGTCCAAGGCAAATCCCAGAGCTGTGCCATGTTTTCCTCTGTGTGTGGTGGGAGGCGAGTCGAGGTCAGCGTGTGGTGTCCTTGACTCCAGCAGTTCCTGGTCCCGGCAGCAGGGAGCCCTGGCCAGGGGCTTGGGGAGCACCTGGGCATGTGCTTTGTTCCCTGGAGGAGATTCACTCCCCAGGAGGGGATGAGTCAAATCCATCCTCGTACTTAGGCACTAATGCTGCGTTTGGATCCCTGTGGGACCTCCCCTGAAGCAGTTTGCCACCTCCGAGCTGCTCACCCAGTAAGTGCAAAATACCCCGCTCTTCAGTGAATGGTACTTGCACAGCGATGATTTTTGCTTGGTTTGCTGTTTGCCATCAGCTTCTGGTGCTGTTGCAACAGCAGTCAGGATCCTGCCTCGGGCCCAGAGTGCTTTGCTTATAAACAGAACGTGCCATTGACCTTAAAAACCTCAACTTCAAGTATAGTGCAACCTACAGTCCTCAGAAAGTCTTTAACAGCCTCCCCTCAGCTCCCTAGTGAGTAGCAATCCACGCTGGAAAGCCAGCCCACATCATTCAGGCTAGTCAGAGGTTCCTGTATTGAAAAGGCCAGAAATGATCTTAAGCAAGGGCACTCATTCACCTTGCACCCCTGTGGAGCTGGACATCGGTGCCTGGGCTCCTGGCAAAGCATATTTGGGAACTTCAGAGGGATGTACTGTAAAATAACAGGTTTCCCCTGTGCTAGGCTTTACACTGCAAACCCTTATTAATCTCATCACTGTCATTAGGAGTTGAGGAGACAGGTAAAAGGCAGAAGAAATCACTGAGTTGCTACTTGAGCCCCGTGAAATTGGTGTGATTTCTTTCATCTTCTCGTCCTATTAGAGGGTTTTGCTGCATGCTTGGATGAGGGACTATAAAGTGACTTCCCCAGAGCACAGTGTTTAGGATGGTACGAAATGGAGATTTTCATCAACAACCAGTGTTTTGGGAACTTTATTTTTTTAACTTTCAAGAGTCAGTGTTAGAAGAGCCCCATTTTGCAGGGAAACATATCTGCCTTCCCTCCACACACTTTCCCAAACCCCTCTTTCAAGCTGACAAGAAATTCAGCTCCTAGATACTACTAGACTTAAAATCCACAGAAAAGCACTGTTGTTTTGGTCACAAAATTTCAATATCTTTTTGAATCTCACAAATTATTTACACATTGCAGTCACCAAGACATTTTTCTGAATATTGCAGCAATTCCTGAACCTAACACTCTTCCTGTAACCCATAAAAGCATTATGGTTTCCAGCTTGCTTGAGACACTAGAAATTAAACTGGTGCCTGCAGAGCTGAAAACTGCAGATATCAGTGTTTGAACTTAATATCTGGGAGTTCTTGGACTGGAGTTGGAACAAGTCTATACCCTCTGCAAAGTGGGAACAGACATGCAACTAAAACACAGTAGTTACGGAGGCTCACTCACCTCCATGGGTTTCTGGTGTTCAGGAGAGGAATATATCTGCCTTACGTTATTGTGATTGTTTGTTGGATCTAGTTGTCGTTTAAAGGCACAGAGAATTGGAAGTGACATGGTTAATACCTGTGTCAGAAGCTCAGGCAGGAATTAGCACAGATGACTGCTGCTTTTATCACTGGTTGTTCCAGCAGCAGTCCTGACCGTTTGGGTTTCCAATTTTTAGAGCTTCTGCTTCAAGTCATTTCAGGACTTCTAGCACAATATAAATGAAAGTTGCTAAAAACTGTAAATTAAAACCATGTGTTCGGCATTTTGGGATGGATGTTGTACGACTTGAGGAGGCTCATTAGCAGAAGTATTTTTAGTTTGAATGAGATCAAAGACCCTAGATTTTCCACTCTGAGGGTCATTTAACATAGGCCTAGACACCCCATTTCTCATTGTACATAGACTCCCATAGGCCAGTTATGCCTGAAGAAATCATCATCCCTGAAATACTGTAATTAGATTTATTATCAGTGGACCACTGCTGATCACCTCTGTCCAGGCACTGCAATGACGCTGAGGGTTGAAGAGTCTTGCAGATGTCAGAAGGGAGTTTTATTACTGCCTTCCTCAAAACCAGGGTTGCAGCCCCTGGCAGCTGGTAGCGGTGGTAGATGTGAGAGGCCGTTGGTATGAATCGAATCCTATATGTTGTGCTCATTCCAGAGTGTCCCTTGCAGCCAGGGATAACACTGGCACTAACCATTCCCAGAAACTCCTGCTGGCAAATAGAGAAAGGATTGTAAAGGAAAGAAAGAGAAACGTGTTCCGATTTCTTCTTTTCCTAGGCCAGGTTAACAGGGAAGTTATGAAACCTTTCAAATGAATTCTAGTCCAGAGGTTCTTTGTGCTTGGGTATCCCTCCAGAATCACCAAGTTCATGGAGACGGGCACGGAGAAAAGATTGCAATGTAGTCCAGCCAACGTGGTAGCTCTAACAACACAGCTAAGGGAATAATAACACCGAATGCTTTACGTTTTCCCCAGATTGCATCAAAATTGCTTCTTCTACCCTAACTCGTGTATAGGGGCACCCGTTGGGAGACACAGGTATCACCAATACATAAACCAGAGAGGAAGCTGCTCTCCTAGAGCAAAGCGATATTCATCAGGCTCCCTTTGTGAGCCAAGAAATGAGAAAAAGGAAACAAATCTTCAAGTTATTTTCAAACCTCTTTCCATTTTAATAAAAGTCAACTTAGGAGGAACACGGGGAAATATTTCTTTAAAGTAGGAGATTCTATCCCCTCAGTATTTTAGAGACTGTATTAAATCCAAGGTCTCCATTAGGCTCCCTCACTTTTGTTAACAGTCACAATGAAGACTGATTATTCTCTGTACACTTTCTGCCACTGCACAAATTTTGCTTTCCTTTGATTTCTTGCAGGCTTTTCCTATTACAGGTGACAGCATAATAGTGATGGGGAATATTTATTTAAATGTGAGACAGAATGCTCACAGTGTAGGAGTTTGCAGAGTCAGCAGAGGGGGAGAGGGCAAAAGGGTGATTTGAGAAACATGCCCAACTTTTTGAAGGTCTTTGTATTTCTGACATGTGATTGATTTACAATTTTAGGAATAATTGTTGAGATTAATGTTGTTCCAGCAGTGACGTGTGATGGGACACGTCCCAGTGTGTCCCACTGGTTCTAAAGCACTTGTAAAATCATCTCACACTATTAATTGCAAAAGACCTAAGCCTTACTCTATGTGAAGAGCTGGTCCTGACATACTGGGAGCCAACTGGACTGCGAACGTGCAGTTTGCTTTCAAGCTAAGGTAATATTTTATTTTGGGATATCACTGGAGCAAGAGAGGCACAAGTACACTAAAGTGTCTCAAAGTGGCTGTTTTTATAAGAGTTAACTATACAGAAAGCCCTTCTTTTTCATAATGACTTTCTTTCCTGATTAATACAGGAGAAAGCTGGAAGGAACATTCCCAACAAAGCTCATTCTTTGCCTGCTGAAGAAAATAACTCACTAAGACATAGAACTGAACTAAGTCAAGTTTCTAGTACAAAGTTACAGCCAAAAGAATTCCAGTATAGCCTGACCTTCAAACAGCTGGGCTCCTCTATTAGTAGACAGAAGAAAACTGAAGCTCCCTTCCTTCAGCTTTTCTCCTTTTCGTTTGCAGAATACCAGGGAGATGTTTTCTCCCTAGTGAGAGCATCAGGCCGCGAGACCAGGTGATGCTATCCTGAAAGAATCCAGGTCTTTTGATGGTGAGATGAAATTCAGAGGGTGAAGGCAGCAGGCACTCGCAGGCGTGAGCGCTGTTCGACATTATGGGCTGGCTGGTCACTGTGTGCAGACTCGCACGGCCACGCTTTTTACCCAGCTAATTGTGTGAGGCCAGCGAGGATTTTCTTTATTAACTCAAGTGGCTTGGCTGTGAAATGAGACATACTGTACAGTATATAATTCAAGCTCACTTTCAAAGGCATTTTTGTTGAAGCTGGGTATCCAGAGAGACCTGAGCCTTTCACATGTAGTCATCTGAAACACACTCTAGAAACTTCATAATTTAAGGTCAGCATTTACACTGGTTCATGTTCCAGTAATGGAATAGTGCTTGCTTTAAAAAAATACTCTATTTATATCTTAATGTATAAAGGTGTATTTTTCCCGAGAAAGAAACTGCCTGCTTTGAGCACTTGGTGTACGTTAACTATGACTGGATACGTTTCTCAGGGACGTACCGTGTAGAGACTTCAGCAAATTTTGGCTCAGAAGTTGAAAGCAAGCGTAGTTGGGTGTGCTTGGTGTACATTCTCAACCCTGAACGCATTGGTTGGTGAGAATCGCTCGTAGTAGCGCCCTTTTGTGTCTTGGGAAGTACAAAGAGCTATAATCTCCCAAAAGGTGTCATATTTTGGCATATTTTGGATGGATTTTGTCATTACTGACAAAGAGATCCCAGTGGAAGATACCGCTTGGAATGCAAAACACAATCAGCAAAACCCACACAAGATCCCTTATCGCGCTCCCTCTGAAGCAGTTGCAGATTCATTTGAATGACACTGGAAAGATTTATCTCTTATTAATGGAGCGCTCTTCATTTCTTAAAATTGAGCTGTTGTGCAACACATCAAGTAACAATGTCATAACACATCGTAAATCAGTTTGTTCACTGAAGGATTCTGGATGAGTTAATCTAACATCCTGGACACAGTTCATGAGCAGTTAATTTTAGCAGTTCTCTTTGATATAGATCAGTTAAGGCAAAGCAACTCCAGCCATTATGGAGTAGAGTCAAAACTGGTTAACGGCAAAGCAAGCACAGACAAAGATTGTTCAGAGATAAAGCCTTTGGCAGATCATTCAAGGGATCTTTGCTTTATATAGAACAATTGTAGCTCTAATACTAGCAGTGCAGACACTGTGGGACAAAGAGAAAACACGCACATCAAACCACAGAAGAAAACCACACACACTACTTGGTACTTGCAGCTAACAAGAAAGTCAAGCTGAAGTTCACCAGCCCTGACGTAGTTGCTGCAAAACACCAAGGCAGGCAGTGAGATGGGAAGAAATGCCCCCAAAAAGGCATACGGGGATTATTCCTGTTAGTGGGAGAATGTGAGAACATTTGGTTTGAAACATAAAGTCATCTAGTTGCCCACCAAATGCCATTTATCTCAAGGTCGTGCAACAGAAATAATCGCAAGGGTTAGCTTTAAAGCAGAGGAGGTAGCTAAACACAAATAGGGGAAAGGATTTCTCTCTTCCTGTGGATGTTTGGCATGTGACTGACAAGTTTTCAGGGCCTGGCACTCCTAATGAGTCTAATATATTAATGGTAGTAAACCACAGCGAGAGCAGGGAGTACAGCTGAGTATCAGGGAAAGGGCCACGGTTTGATGCTGAGCCACTAAGCTGTCATGCATATTCTTCAAGAATTAATCAGGGAGACTAATTGAAAAGGAAAAGTCAGCCAGCAGAAATTTTCCTCTTGGAAGTTTAAGCCTGAAAAGATTGATCCCTGTTATACAAAGGGGACGCCCAGCATCTTTTTACTGTTTGAGTGTTCACAGCATTTTCCCTTTCTTCCAACACACCAAAGTATCAGAGCCTTCTTACAATTTTTAAGAGAATAATAAGCTTAGCAAGTGTCACGTCTAGCAGTCCATCATCCCTGTCAGTTGGGGAGGAAGGGGTGGGTTTTGCTGAGGTCCCTTAGACCTGAGAGTATGCCTCTGTAGATACCAGTGGGAGAATCCCAAAAGACCTGGCCCTTGTTCTTCCATTCTCTGGAGTCTGGCTCAGTGTAGTTCCCATTAAAACAAAGTAAACGGGTATGTAGACCTTGAACCTGGAACCCCAAACTGTGTCTCTGTGGTGCTCGGAACTGGACAAGGTGTCTCTCCCCCTGGTTTATGTAGAGAGAAGTTTTGTGTAGCCAAATAATTCATCAAGATAATTAGGAAGAAAAAAAAGTTACTCAATGTTCTTCTAATTTATTTGTGATTTTGATAGGTTTAAAAACCAGACTGTGTGTAGTTACTTGTGTTTTCATGTTGAATTCTTGCTGCTGTGAAAAAAGTTGAACTAAACTCACAAAGTCAGAAGGAGAGTTTCAAAACTTAATGTGTTTCGTTTCATCTTTCCCTTGCCTGGTTCTGCCAGCACTGCTAGAGATCCGTGTACAAAGTCCTTTACATCTCCATGGCCTGAGCACTGTTCCTTCTGAACAGAAGGGAAGCAAGCTGGGCATCTGGGTAAGAAACCCTGATTAGGACAATTTTATATCTGTAGGTCTTCCATAACGTGTTGGAGTCTGAGGCATGGCTTTGGAAGCTGAAATACCGAAATCTGTTATTACATCTGGGGCCAAGACAGTGATTTATCCATCTATAAATTTCTCTTATCCCTTTCAACTTATTTAATTATCTTAGAAAAAGAAGTATTTGTATGTGGAGTCAGTTATGAAGGGGCCATCTACAGAAGTCTAGGCTGATTGAGGAAAGGCTTCTTCCCTGTGAGAGTGCCAGAGCCTGGCCCAGGCTGCCCAGAGAGGCTGTGGAGTCTCCTTCTCTGGAGCCTTTCCAACCCCCCTGGCTCTGTTCCTGTGTGGGCTGCCCTGGGTGACCCTGCTCTGGCAGGGGGGTTGGACTCGATGATCTCCAGAGGTCCCTTCCAAGCCCTACCATTCTGTGATTCTATGATTGCAAACTCCAGAACCTACAGTTCTTCAAGCAGGGTGTTATGGGACACATCTGTGTCCCTTGGTGAACACAGCAACTCCACCCATCTTTGCACCCTATTTTAGTCTCTAATGAAACCGATTTGCTCAAACCCAAATGATCTTTAAAAATGGCATAGAGCATGGACTTGCATCATTAGCAATGAACCAGAGGCTTTTGTGTTGCAACAGCTTTAGTTGAGGGATTATTGTGTTGAAAATCCACTGATTTTGGCACAGGCTGGAGACCTCAGCAGTTCCACTTTGCACGTCCTGCCATCATTCAGCAAGCAGCCCCAGTTGCTAGACATCGCAGTAGGGCAGCCAGTTGGCTTCTCCCAACTCCTTACGTTTCCAGATGTCATAACAAAATGAGAGAGGGGGACTTAGCCATCTTCCGTTTGTTTACGCTGGAGCTGCGAGGCAGAGACCAAGCCACAGCTTTTCAAAAAGGACTTAATAGGCTGCTCTGTAAACAGATCTAAATATTTGCTGCAGTGACATTTATCGCATCACACGTCTGGCGCGAGTGTTTCGTCCTTGTTTTGCTTGCGTGTTTGGATTCTCTTATAAACATTAATGAAGTGCTTGAATACAAATGAATAATCCCCCCCCCCCTTCTTCCCACTCTGGAGGGGAGGGGAACGGGAGGGCATGAAGTAATAAGAGTTCAACCTTCAACCCGTAATTGCTCGGTGCATTTTGATGACAGCTTTCGTTCTCACGTGCTTTAAAAGACTTTCGTGGGCGTGCACATCCCTGCAGAAGGCATCGCAGCTTTCTTCAGAGGCAGCTGCAGCTTGGGGTGGGGGGTGGGCAGCACACAGCACCGTGTCATCTGGTGGTTGGCCAGGCCGAGCAAGCTGACCTGTTCCTGGGTTCCCAACGGGATGGTAGAATCGTGCCCTATCTACAAGGTTTTTAATAGGGGATGTATTTAATGTGTTCTTTCCTAGGCATCTGCTTTGGGGGGCTTTTGGCTGTGGGGAATAATGGGTCTGAAATAGCTCGGGTGTAACGGATGTGGTGTTGGGGGACATAGTCTAGGGGTGAACTTGTAGAGTAGGGCTGATGGTTGGACACGATGATCCCAAGGGTCCTTTCCAACCTGAGTGATTCTGTGAACTCCATATGGCTGTTCATCGACCTCTTGCTGGAGAGTTGAGGTCATTTAATTTGCAGTTACCTACAGCTTGAATCTGACTGGAACCAAGGTGCTTGCATACAGCCCCTCGTGTTCTCTCAGTGACTTTATGGAGGACGCAGGCCCTATAAAGTGGGCAGCTTGATCTGGCTTTTGATTTCCTAGCTAAAGGAGAGGCAGGGTGTGGGTAAGGAAAGACTGACCCAATCTTGTTTCCACAGGTGGTTACCATGGGGGCAGCCTTTAGAATATTTTTATATTGTCTAGGGTATGAGGCTATAAAAGTGTTAGATGTCTGCTTCCTGATAATAGGTGGGATAGTTTTGAAGAATATCAAGGGTTCATCTCTTGAGCTGCTCCAGACTGAGAAAACACCGAGTATCTCACTGCTGTGTGGGAGCAGTTACAATACTGCTCCTTTCTCCCCAAGCACTTCAACATGTCCCAATGTCTTCCACACACAGTGAATTGCCATCATCTCCTGCCAGGTGCGACTGTGCTTTGCTCAGGGCCTTACTAAGCACTGTTTCTGCAGCTGGGCTTGTAGGAGCAGTGGTTTGGCTTGCTTGGAAGCCAATAATAAAAGAAACTCTGTATTAGCCAAGAAGGTCTCTTCAGAAATTCCCCAAACTCATGCAACTCGGTTCTTTGTTAAGAGCAAAACTGCTGCATTTAAGCTGTAGAGCATGAAAGAAGTAAGCAATGCCTAGAAGTAATCTAATGTTCATTCTTCAGACAGCCTTTAAGAAAAATATCATCCTGTACAACACATCTGTGGGCTTGTTGTCTGCAATAGTAGGAAGTGCAAGGGTTTTATTTCCCGATAATCAGGCTTTGGGAGGTCAAGATTAATCCTCAAGTGGAAAAGAACACATGTGCTTCCTTCATCTGAGTGATGAGGTATAAAATGGGTTAAAAATTAATACTGTCTTTGGTTCAGCGTGTGTATGAAATCATTCAGTCTACACATACTTGTGTACTAGTAGAAAGTGCCTGTCAACTCCATTAATTATGGAATTGCTTATTCAGTCTATACATTCCTTGCATAAATCCATATCAGCTTTGCCTGTTGTAACAGCATTTGTTTATATGAGCAGGAACTCTCCATCCTGAGCAGTCTGAAACGCCTCTCGAAAGAATTCCTTCGTCTGCGCCCACACGGACCCAGACGAATGGCTCTTGAGAGGATGTTCTGTGGGGTGGTTTTCTGGTAGGGAGTTGTGTCTAACAAAGCTGTGTAGAACGGTGTTCTCAGCTCTGTCCATGCTGATAGTTAAAATAGAGGAGGCTGGAATTGTTACAGTTCTCAGCAGCTGGAAAGTGCACGCTGGAAAAGGAAAAAGCTGGGAGGAAGGGACAAACAAAAGAATTTTTGCCATCCTCTGCCTGACGTGCCAACACTAATGGAGACCTTTTTTTTTCCTTTCTTTTGCTAATTTATTGTCCAGTGCATTTCAGGGTCCCTGTCACTCAAGCTTTCTGCCTTTTGCTCATTTGCTGAAACAGGAACATGGAAGTGTATTTGGAACTGGAGCCTTAAAAAACCAAAATTAAGGCAAGCTGCCAGAGCGGAATCTAATACACAACAAAAGCTTATAGTTCTATAGTTGAAAGGATTATAGTCTCTTGCCATGCTGTCTTTAGCAGCACTTCAGTGTGAGGTAGAGTAAATGCCTTCCCAGACCTTTTATCATCCATCATGCTTATCAGAACTGTAAAAACACTGGTTTGATTTCAGCAAATGTGCTTTTCCTCCTGTCTGAAGCCCCTTGATTTCCCCACCACCTTTGGGATCAGTGGAAGAGTACGTCCTTGGTTTTGTTTGTCTTGTTCTCCTCCTCTTCACAAGAGCTCCTCGACCTCAGGGCTGATTTGGGTTCATCCACCAGTTTGTCAGGCATCCCTGAACAGGACACCCGGTTCATAAGGGGACAGTTAACGTTGCCCCCCGTCTGCCTTGTGCATTTCAGTGTAAGGCATGGCACTTCATGAGGAGTCTGGAAAGGGGCAATGGTTGCCCATGTTTGAGACACAGTGAATAAAGTGTTTTAAGCTAACCTGGGTTACCTCAGCTTGCCCAAATGCAAGAGGTGCCATTGATTGACTCTCAGTTCAGGCCACGGGCTGTAAAGAATTAGCCAGCAGTGATGCACTTTACCTGTTGTAACTTTTTAATATCCTGAGTTGGCCATTATCAGATTTCAGCCCCAATTCAAAGACAGTGGGAGATCTTGATAAACACCTACAAGCCATTTACAGCCCTGGAAAAGGAGACCAGGCTGGTTCTAGACAGCATAACGCCAAGCCAGTCCCTTAGTCTTGTAAAGAAAAGTTGTTTATATCCAACTTCATCCGTCTCTTGGGAGCCTTCAGCATTACAGGGAGGTTAGTGTGGCCAGTGGGTCCCAAGAAGGCTCTGTGGTTTGCCTCTGGGCTCTCTTACCTGTGCCTTACACAGTGCTGGTATCAGCTCATCCAGCAGTGCCTCCACTGAATCTACAGCAAGCTGGGACCATTGAGACTGGAGTCTGCTGCAGCGGAGAGCTGGGTGCTAAAGGTGCTAAAGGACTCAAGGTTTGGGAATGGGATGTGACAAACAATGCTGCAGGTCAGAGGGTATGGAAAGCAGGGACAGTTATGCCAGACTCCTGTCACCTCCTGGGACTGCTCTGCCCAGCATGCAGTGGACTGGCTGCAAAGCTGCTACAGCAGCAGCTGGACGTGGCCTGCAGAATGGTAATGGGGGACAGTGTGTGAGTCCAGGAATATGAAGCTCAAACGTCTAAAAATGTTGTGGGATGAGTCAAAGACTTGGTAGGTATGTGAGGCTCTGGAAGAGCTCATCGTTTTTTCTTCTCCTGCTCACTCTCCATGTGTAGGATACGCCTCACATGATCCATGATTCTGTGAGGGCCACCTGGATCCCATGAGCTTGACGTGCACTACTCCAGGCTTACCAAGGGCTGTGCTTGCAGGAGAGCTGTATGAACAGGAGGCAAGACTTGTCTGGGGCCTCAGAGACAATCCCGACGTTCTCAGCATGAAAGATGGGCAAGATACTAGTTTTTGGAAATACTTATTTTTGGAAAATGCCTTTTTTTTTTTAAGACAGAAACAGTGCTCGTGTAATTATCTGTATTTGAGGGAAAAAATGTTCCTTGAAATGTCTCAATTTCAAATTTAAAGGGAAGTCACAAAAACCCAGGAGTCTCATCAGCAAAACAACAGTCTGGTGACTGACCCAAATGGACATTTTTGTGCTGTTAGTTCATAACAGCTCATTAAAGATAGAAAAGACTAGATTCTTGGTTTTTTTTCCTGAGATACAGTTGTTCTCTGCTGAACTGTGGAAAGCCACAGAGATGGAAGCCTCTTAGCAGCTTTGGATGAATATGTTAACAGAGGAGAGAGTCCTGAGGTGTCTCCTTGATGGGAGCTCTAACACAGCTTCAGGACGCCTTGACTAGCAGGTTGCTTGAGATAGGGTGACTTTACCTCTATAGAATACGTTCTTTATGGACATCAGGGAAGTTAGAGTGCTTTACAGCTTACGAGTTACTCTTGCCCATAGGAGACTTAATATGTATTTTCATCTGATCTCCAGCAGGTCAGGTCTCTGTGACATTTAGTAGTGTCACGCTGTGAGCAGTGATTGTTCTCGAAGTAGTTTTGGATCAAAATGGGGGGCTGGACATGGCAGTTTCACCTCAACATTTCATCAAGGAGGTCTCTCTTAGATGGTCTTACCTTGAAGTTCATTTCAGAAATAAAAATCACATACATGGAAGCCACAAAAGCTGTAGTACAGATCTTCCATCTCTCGCAGCTCCAGGACTTCATTCTTTGTAGCTCAGATGGCTTAGATCTCTTGCCTTTACCTTTTGATCACGGACAACCAACTTAACCTTTCACTTGAAGAGACAGATCGAAGAGGTGGTCATAGTTTGGCTTTTCAGCCCCTTTTCTTTTCATTTTCTCCCAAGAAGTGTCTTCTTTCTGTCACTAAGGAGACTAGATGCTCGGGGGTTTTTTAAGTTAGAAGTTTAACCTTCTGCTTGCAATGCTTGTTTTTGCTGCTTGGTTTTAAAGTAATTTCTTTATCTGTTCTCCATTCTCTTTCTATTACAAATAGTTTGACTGCTAAGGGCAGAGTAAGGTTTAAAAGAGTCAGTCAGCAGAAGTCCACGTTGGCTAATTCCTTGGACACGGTGCCTATTAGGACAGTGACACCTCCTTGGCTTTGTTTCCTGTATTTCATCACCATTCGAGGTCCCAATCACTTAATCTGTGCAGAAAGCATTTACAGTTAGCTTTGCTGCTGCCCAAATGCAGGTACAGGGTTTGGATTATGAGATTTCAGGTTCTGAGAATCAGCATGGGCTTTAATGCTCTTGATGACACAGCCAAATAGTGTTGCTATGATAAAATGCAAAGTTCAGCTCTGAAGCACCTCTTTCTAGCCTTGCCTCATGCATTCTCAACGAGCAACGTATTCCTTTGTCTAAGCGACTTCCACTGTTGGAACCTTTTCCTAACATATTTAAGGTTTTCCTTTACAACTTCCAGATGTAGTCCCTTGTTTTACCATTCTTTGACTCTGTAAATATATTTTCTCTGGTATTAGTCCTGCTCTGTTTGGATAGAGTTGTCATGATACACAAGATCATGCTCTCTCTTTTAAGAATCATTTATTAAGAGAAAATAAGTTATAACTACAGACAAACAGGGTTCTGCAGAGCTTGAATTCCAGTTTTGTCTCGTTTCTTAAGCAAGACTCACGCCCGTTGTGGGGCAGTTCATAGAGACACCTCGTGGTTGTTGGGAGCTCTACAGAGCCCATCGCAATCACCTCAGGTTGATTTATACCAAGCCTTAAAAACCAGAGTCATTAGTGAAAGTTGCTAAGGGAGCCTGCCAACCTGCTAATTAAAAGCTAGGAAAAACCTTCAGTTCTGTTGAAACTTTTCTGTTGAAACTCATCTTTTCTGATGAAAGCAAGTTAACCAAATCTACTCTAAACTGGAATCAACACCCCCCACCCCCAATAAAAAAAAACACAACAGCAGCATATTGTCTGCCCAAGTGTAATTAAAGCTATCACAGGACATTTTCTGTTTAAAGGTAAAAAGCTATTTGAGTAGCTCCTAGATTCCCATGCTCCTGTTCACACTCCCACTCTCCCATCTCGCAGGAGTACCGCAGGCAGCGCAGGCTGCAGGGATGCAGCTCTGGTTCTTAGCTTCTCTGGCAAAAGCCACACTGCTTGGTGTCAGAGAAGCAAAAACCCAACTCCTGCTCCCTTGAAACACACCAGTCAGGGGTGAATTAGACAGCAAGCTTTAGGCAAGAGAAAGCCAGACTGTCTTCTTTGGGTTTCAGGTCATCCATTAATGTAGATAATTTAAACAAGGGAGTCCTGGGAAGATTGTTCACCAGGCAGTAAGTCTTTCCAAGGGTAAGCGAGCAAGACTGAATCCACTTTCTCCCTGAATTGGCCAAGTGTGCAGCATTTTCTTGTGTTGGAGAGAAACTCTTCCATGGAAGTGGTATTTTAAAGAACAGAAGCCCTTAGAGAAATAAGGTATATAACCAAGCAGTTTTACTGGATATAAGTTGCTCTAGACCCAGCTGAATAACAGCCTTGTGATTTCATTAGGCTTATATGTTTAGATCAACTTATTCAGAATCCTATTATATCATAGTCAAATCACAATTTTTTAATATATAGATATAAATCAAATGGACAGGTAGGGAAGTGGAAATAGTCACAAACTATTTGTCATTTCTGGTGCCTCTCCTTTTCTCAGTGAAAATTGAATCATACAAAGTGCTGGAAACCATCATTCCATAGCAAAGAAGAATAAAGTGCTTCATGTGCCTTGCACACGGCTGGAAGAGGCTTTTCCTGCAGAAATTAGTCAAAACGTCCAAAGGGTCCCTCAGATTCAGGGCTTAGTTCTTTCTTACAGCTGGAGTAAGGAGGCAAACCAGTAGCAAGAAAGACACAGTTCTGGAAAGCATGAATTCAGGGCATTTTGCTCTTCGTGGCCAATCGCCATCCTCGTCAAGATACAAACATGAGAGCAATAAAACCTGCTTGTTTGCCTTTCTGATTCCTAGAGCATGTTGGGGGAGTAGGAGAGGGTCATTACAGAAGATGACAACTCCAAGGCAGCAGCAGGACTTTGTAAGGATTTTTGTGCCTTAGTTGGAAACCAAGACCAGCTAAGGTTAGAGCTAGGTGTGCGTGTTGAGCATCGTGCTTGAGCTGAGACCATATCTCGGGGTCTTCCTCAGGTTTTCCTCCAGTGCCTGTGCAGTCTCCTCACATTGGGCTGATGTCCAGCTAACACTTTCTCTTCTATGAAAGGCACACGCTGTGTAAGGTAACATTCAGGTCTTCCAAGCATTAAGGCTTTAAAAAAAAAAAAAAAAAAGTCACCATGTTTACTTCAACTTTCCCTTTCTAAATTGCTTTGACAGCCCTGTGCTTTTCTAACTCGTTTCGGGGAATATCCAGTCTGCCGTTGGAATGATTTGAATTGTAGAGAAAGAAAGGAGAGCCTGTTTCCCCCCAAATTCCATATATTGTGTCGCTGGAGCTTTTCATGTTCCATAAACAATGCTCTCTTTTTCTAACCCTCTCCCCCTCCTGCCCATAGCCTAACTTTATATAATTTTCTTGACATGGACAACTCAGCATTTTTATGAAAAGCTATGACTGATTTTCTGCAGCTTTACAAACAGGAGCTCGCTGGTGATTTCTAGAGGATCAGGTAGTTTGATGCAAGAGAGATTGGGTAGGGTTCTTGGGGACTTCAAATGCATCTCAGCAGTGCATCTGGGTGAGAGTGATTGTCTTCCCTTAAAGCATTCGGGCTCTCCCGTTGGCAAATCTCCTCTCCTAACTAAAGAGACATTTGGAAAAAGGTCGGTATTTTTAAATGGCTGTCCTAATCTCTGTGGATCTCTAGCCACGTACAAGCTAGTGCCTTCGTTTTTCCACACGCCACTCTTTTTTTAGTTAATAATTCAGTTATTATGTGAGTGAGAGCTCAGGAGGTACTCAGAGTTACGGGCGCTCTGGAGTTTAAGTTCATTTCAAGCTCCCTACGAGTCTCTTCATATTTGAACGGTGTTTCACTGTCTGTGGTGACTCATGAAGTTGGATCCCTGGAGAAAAATCACAGCCTAGATAAGGAGCCGTGGCAGATATTGCAAAAGCAGTAGTGCTTCTGTAGCTCTTCAGCGGCTTGATGCCTCGGTGGTTTTTTTTCCCTTACCAGGAAGATGGATAATTTCCAGTTTGAATGACCATGTATGGGAAAGATGAATAAGCAGGATTTGGGAAGGGTGTCTGATCGGTCACACCCTTGCCTGGCTGTGCTTGCTGGTGTGTTTTGCATAGCATTGCTGGAATACCTTTGCAGTAGCGAAAGGGTTATTGCAGCATTTCATTTCAAGCCTTTAAAAGAAGTGCCAACCCTCTGTAGTCTGAAAGCAGCAACACCGCTCGTGTGCCATGTCACGAAGAGAAAAAAAAAAATCCCTTTCAATGTTTGCACTGAACACGAGTGTCACTTTAAAGCTCTAGGTTGCTTCTAAAACTGCCTTGCAACCCGACAGCTTTGCGGTGGACCTGAGAGGTCTTGGGTTAATGTCATCTAATGCATCTTAATGGGTACTCTAATTGTAGCTGCCATTTCAGCTGTCCCTTGTGTGTTTAACTCATGGAAATGAAAAACACAGCTTTCTCATTTACTCTTCAGCTTGAAATATTCCCTTCTCTTTAAGTACTGTGTTTTAATTGCAGAAGCAAGATATAACATATGCATGTAAAGAGTGGGTGAGAGCGTGAAGGTTGTATATAAATACCAGGGCTTCTTAGCTATTTCTTTTCTTCACCATTGACCTGTCTTCTCTCAGCTGAGTGAGTACTGACTGTGCAGATGCTGAATGAGCCCCAGCAGATCCAGAGAGGGGATGAGACAGCAGGTAGAGATGTGCAGTCCCTTATCCCAACTCCCATCTGCTGCAGGATGGCCAGGTTAGCCAGCAGCACTCTAAAACACACACATGCCCACTTGACGTCCGTCTGGAGTCAGTCTCCTCATTTACACTGGCAGAGAAGATCAAAACCTGGCTTAAAAATTAGGTGGCCAAGACAAAAAAAAAAAAAAAAAAGAAAAAAAGAAAAAAAAATGAAGAGAGAAGTCGGCAGACATTCGGAGGCTGGGAAAGGCTGCCAAAGAAGCATTCCTACCCTTGCTTACGGTTCTCCCCCACATACAACTGGCTGTGTACGGCGGGGAGCAGCCAGCATAGTGATCTATTCATAGAGGGCCAAATTCAGGAACCGACCTGCAAGGCTTGAGTACACTGATTACACATGGGGAAGGTGGAGTGAGGGCTCAGAGGGGCTTCTTGGAGATGCAGGACAAAAATTCCCTTCTTTCTAGCTAGCTGAAAAGCAGGCAGGCCAGAGGGAAAGAGTGGTGTAGTAGTTAGGGCTTTAACCTGGGACTTGGGACAGCAAGGACCAGTTCTCTAGTCCATCAGACACTAGGTCAAATTTAACTTCTGGATTATTTTCTTTCTCTTTCAGGACAGGGGAAATACAACTCCGTTCTCTCGGTGGCGTTAGGAGAAAACGTACGATGTGTTGGGATTGCAGAAAGTGATTCCTAGATAAGCACCCTGCAGACAACAGGGGCAGGGCTGTGCAGGCCACTGGCTCTCGGGGCCCCTGCACCCACACAAGCCAGCTGCAGGTTTGGCTTTTTCCAGTCACCAGGAGACGTGAGGGGTGGAGGCTGAGCTTGGTGCATCCCTCTGTAGTCAATAGAGAACAGCAGCTTTCTCAAAGCATTTTGTAGTGTGCAGTCAGCAGGTGGAGGTTAATACCCTCCTGAAACATACTCTTGGCTCTCCTATCACCTCGCCAGTGTTCTTGAAACCAAGACAGATGATTCCATTCAGTCATTCAGGAAGAGGCATCTTGGCTTGGAAAGCTAAACAGAACCTAAACTCTGCTGCCATTTCACTGAGTGCACCTGGGCTGAACCTCTCAAGTCACATAGCCTTCCAAAATCCGGAAGGTACCAACATCTCCAAAAAGACACACCTGAGAATGACCTTAAAATCTCCTCTCTGTGTGAGAATGACCTTAAAATCTCCTGAGTGGAGCTGGTGGTAGCCAGCAGACAGACCACTGGATGGTCCTAAAATAGGAGCTGTAGACACAGTGGAACTGACAGAGGAGTAAGGCAGTGACCTGAGATGCTTCTTGATTTCCCCTTTCTGCTGGAAGGATAGAGAGCATCCTGTCATCCCACAGGGGTAAGGAGGAATCTAGAGATGAGCTATGGAAGAATTCATCTGCACACTTCCGTTTTATAACTATGAAAGAAACTTAAAAGGAGAAGGATAGCAAAACATGACTAATTTCAGGTGTTGAATATACTGCTCTGGTTGAGATTGCTTTCATGGTAAAGAGAAACTGCTGGGTTTGCATGGATGCTTGGTCTGAGGCAAAGGAGAGAGGTGCTGGTTCCACCTCAGTTCTGTGGGGTAGGAGCCACCATCCCTTGTAGCTGCCAGAGTGCTCTGTATCTGCAGGGAGAACAGAAGGTGCTTGCTGACAATTGCCTGCTTGTGTGGACACAGAGGCAGCTTGTGCTGCCCACAGCTAGAGAGAGGAAGGGGGCAGACTCATTTCATTTCTAGGTTAATTGAGTAAAAGGGAGCAATGTTTTCATTTTCCTGTAGTCTGCAGCTGCCTGAGTTCTCGTGAGGGACCTGTCGCTGCTTGGAGCTGCTGCAGGGATGCCCTAATTCAGGTACTGTCCCATACTCACTGCAGGCCTGAAGCAGAGAATAACTGACACTGCAGAGCTGTGCTTCAGTCATCCCTGCACTTGCCTGGTTGGCCTGTGAGGAGGACTGCTTTGAGACCCAGTCTGTTCGATGCAGAGCCCCTGAGTTGGACAGGACAGAGGTTGTGAAGGAGGGAGGAAACTTCTCCTCACGATGGGCAGCTGACCGATCCAGTTGTCCTCTTCAGGACAAGGGTTTGTGTGCTCTTGTTGTGTGCTCCTAGCCTGGCTTCATCCATCTGACACCATGGGGAAAGAGCTTGCAGTGCCACATATTTCTGTCTCTCTTCTCAAGTCCTGGTACAAACTCCCACGTGTGATCCACAGCATGGGGTTACCCAAAGCAAGACCCAGGGCAGAAGGTTATTACATGGAGAGAAGGCTGTTTGGGTTAAAATGCATATATGCTGGAATTACATCTGGGCTTTTGAGCTCCTGTATTAGAACATGGAGAAGAACAGGCAATACCATTGCACTAATAGTTGGAGACAGAGGGGGAAAATCTGTGGATAGTTTGTTAACCTGAATAAACTGAAGATGTGCATGGAGGCAGGAGAGATCATTCCCTTCTTGTGTTTCTTTTGAAGCAAGTATCTCCCTGGCTTTTTAATTTTTTTTAATCCCTGCTGTTAAACAAGAAGTGATCAGCAGGGAGAGAGGACGGTACTGTGCATCGCCTCCAAATTGGTGCGGTGTGGAAGAAACAAAGCCTAAAAACGCTGTGGAAGTGGTCGTGTTCTATGAGAGACACCAGCAGTGTATAGCTGCGAAACTGGTTCTCTTCAGAATTGTACCCTCCCAAACTCATCTCCTCTGAACCCTCCCAGGCTGCTCTCCTGGGATTTTGGTTTCAGGAAGTGGAAAACACACCATGTCTGGACATGTAGTAGCTTCAATTTCTGGTTAAAGGAATAGATTTTAGTGGCAACTGTAATGAGAGAGGCACAGAGCAGTGTCATGGCCATGAGAATTTTATAGCTACAAGTGTGAGGGTTGAGATCAAGCCCCTGACCATGCACTGTCCTCCTTGGGACCAGAGAAACCCCTTAGGAAGAACTATACAAGCTGGATCAGGGCTCAGCCTGAACCAGGACAGTGCCGAGCTCAAAAGAGCTAAGAAAACATAGCCCAGGTCTATAGCATTCGGATACTGACTGTTGCTGTCAGGACAAGGGGAATTAAGTTGATTTCTGCCTTCTTTCAGCACTTTAAGCACAAACTGAAGTGAGTTTGTACGTGATCTGAACTGGCCTGCCCTTATCCAGTATTTAGATAGCCCTAGTAGGGTCTTCTGCCTCAACTGCTGATTGAAAAGAATGTTTATGGGGAGCTTCAGCCCTGTTTTCCTGCCCTGCTCAGGATCTGAAAAAGAAATCTGTTTTCTGTGATGTGTGAGCTATGTTTAGGAGAACGGGTTTTGCATTTGGAGCTCATTCAGGAAATGTTTAATTTATCCCGTTATTAGTGTTGTGCAATTGGTATCCAGTCACGGTGGGGACACCTCTAATCTGATTAGCAAGCCTTTCCTAAAAAGGGACAGAAGGCCCAGCTGAGAATTTTTTGCATGTGCTTGTACAGTGCTTCCACTCTCTAAGTCCTTATATAGGCTGGGGAATATCGCTGCTCCCGGGTCTCTGCTCAGTGGTACCCTTTTAACCTCTGAGGTGACCTTCCATCAGCATCAGTTACGGTTACTCCAAGTCTTTCCATGGAAAACCTATTCACTTTAGCTCAATATTGGCTTTTCTTCTACTTTTTTTTTTTTTGACTTACCTTTGGGAAACAAAGCTGGTTGTGGCACTGAGCAGATGCTTCTCTGTGTTTCAGCTGCTGGCTCTCCCCAGCACAGGAGTCACCGTGGGTTAAATGGCATTGCTTAGACCAGAGGAAGCTGCCCCTGTTTCCCAAGTGCTGTCGACGCTTGGCCAGGGCATTACAAAATTAGTAAGGGAGACTAATTACAAGGCAGAGATTCTTCAGAAAGGAATTGCTTTGGTACAGGATCCTGTGCGTATGTGCCTGGACTAAACTGGTTTCTCCATCTGCTCAGGACAGAAATGCCTTTCCTTACACTCACACCTCTGTGAACCCACCTCCGTGATGCTCAGATCCAAAAGGTTTCAGAGAACCTGGACGATTAGGGGCTGCTCTCAGTTCTCTCATGTGCTACACCATTTACTAGCACTTCCCATTTTGCCCTAGTGTGTAGACTGAGAGCTCTTTGGGAGAGTGGGTTTATCCCCAGGTGGCAGTTGCTGTGTAAGACTACAGAGCGACCCAGGCAGCACACAGTGTTGCATCTCTACCAGTTCTGCTTTTAAGAGGTTAGCTTATCACAGATGTGTCAGCAAAAGCATAACCTTGACTCGGGCTTTGCACGTGATGTGTTGAAGCAGTAGCCTACAAGGTAGATGGCTTGCTTCAAGTCTGCAGGTTCTTGGCACGCTCTGCGTTTCACATCCCCAAGGTAGGTCAGGCTCTGCCAGGTTTTAGCTTTGGATGACGGGACATTCAGAAGTCGGTAAGAGCTACGCTGCATGTGTACACACAGAGACACGCATGCTGGGAGGAACTGGAAAAACACAGCTACAAAAGAAGCTGTTTATCTCCTCCTTTGTGTTCCTCCTCCTGTGTGTGAGCGCAGCTGGGAGCCTTGCTCTGCTGGGTGTTTGCGAGGGGCAGGCAGTTCATGGAAAGCCTTCTGCTGAAGGGCAGCTGGGAGTTGGGATCACGACTCCTTCACAGAGGTAACTCAGTGTGAGGAGCAGGGCTGGACCGACCTCACAACATGAGAAAGTGAGGCTCCGTAAGCGAGTTGGCTCAGAAAAAACTTGAAGATTAAAACTAAAGAAAGCCTCTTCTGAGAGGGTTTTTCAGTGGCCTGTTTTCTACTGATCATTAGAAGATTAACTGCCAGTCATGTTCCCAGTTAGGCACTCTCAGAGCCTATTTGATCCTGGGCAACAGGTTTATTTGCCTAATTTATTGTTGCTCTTAAGACTTTTAAAACTCAAATATAAATTAGGGGCTTTTGTTCTGTACAATTTAAAAGCATGTCCGGGATGAGGAACCCGTTGTTTGCCTTGGCCTCATGTTCTGAGCTGTATTTCAAGAGCTTCTGGGCATTATCAGGATGAGTTTGGGACTGATGTTTGTTTTCTGAAGTATTTTGGTGCTTAATGTTTCTTCATTAAGAAGAAAGGTCACTGCCAGCTGTTAAGTACTGAGGAAGAGCAATTGTAAGGAGCCTGTTAGGTAAGCCAGTTGTTGGAGGGTAGCTTCTAAAAGAGGACAAAGTTAGAAGCTGTTCTGTTATCACAAAATAATTTCTGTAAGCATTAGGAGTTTGGAAGGAAACACTTCCAAAGAGGTGGTGAGTATACAAAACCTAATGAATTACAGTTGAAACATCTGCTGGTTATCCTGTAAGATGACTCAGAATGTGGCTGCATCTAAGAAGCTGTGAATCTTTCAGTAAGCTCCATAAATGTGCAGGGAATGTGGACAGGATGGCCCTCAGAACGAGCTGAGATAACAACATCTCCAGAAAAAACCCCAGAAAGTGAGTACAATCCATGCTGAGGGAAGAGAAACAAGAATAAAAAGCATTTCTCAAACCTTACGAAGATTAGTTTCTGCTGATTCAAGGTTCAGTGCAAAATGAAAGTGAGCTCCATTCAGGAAGTACAGTTTTGGTGACAGAACCTTAGGTTGGTTTTTTTCCAGAGATCTCAACACTGAAGCGAGGAGGAGCTTAGGTTGTATGTAACACTGTCTTGGATGGAGGTGTTGTGGGTCTGCTGGATCAAGAGCTGGCTTGGGACTTCATTTCAACAGCAGTTCATCATTGTCCTTGATGTTCTGGCTGACCCTGGGCAAGTAATTTCAACTCTTCCAAACTTTCTTTGCTTGCTGCAGAACACTCTGACTTGTGGTGTGTGGTAGTTACACCCTCACTGCGTGGGGAGATTGTGGGCCAGGAGATCTTCACTTCCATCCAAGTGCCTCTGCAATGCAATGCCTGCCAGATTTGCTAAGCTCTTCAGGGTGCCCTGCCCCTTCTCTTTCTGAAGCTATCATCAGAAGAGAGACATTTGGGATGTCAATAATTGGACTATATTGTTCTTGGCCCACAGGGAGTCTGACACAGCAGCTCTACTTTAAATACAGTGATCAGCCTGCAAAAGCCAACAAAACCTCACAGACCCAAGTGATAACAACTGTTTCACTTCCTTAAATCTCCCAGTAATCTGAGGGATGAATGAGCTTCATAGCTGAAAATTGCTCTTAAGAACAGTTTACTGGGGTTTGTTTTTGAATACTTGCATTTAATTTTTTTTTTTTTTTTTTTTTAAAAAGAAAGTCTTTTCACAAGATCTGCCAAAGAACAGAAAGGTTTGTCGTCGCAGATCAGAGCACTTAACCCTTATTAATCCAGTACCCTCTATCTGCCAGTGATGACTTAGCTCAGCTCGTAAAGTACAGCTGGGGGCAGGCATGGCTTTACTAGAGGGCTGGAGGCCTCCATCCTTCCATCCTGTTACACTGACCACGGTGGCCTCTTAGCATCCCCTTCTTGCTGCTGTGAAGGATGCACTGCCTCTGGTTGGGAAAGGCTCAGAGGAATTGAGTAGTCTCCACAGAATCATGAAAGCAGCCTTGTACTGAAAATCTGTCTTCTGGCCAGGTAAGCAGGAGTGGTCCTTCCTTTTCTTTCATAGTGCTCAAAACTTCAAGGGAATTTGGTGTAGAGACTTTTTGGGTCAAGCTGTCTTGGAGGCTGGAATGGTGGGAAAAACAAAATCTGAAATGCGGTGTGTGGATCACAACTGCCAAATGTAGTAAAATAGATCTTCTCTCACTAATCTACAGTTAAAAGAGGTTGATGAAGAACTTCATCAGTGATCAAGGGCCTTGAGAATATTTCCCATGAGTGTTGGTATCACAGATGCTTCCTCTTCTTCCCAGAGGTGAAGCCGTGGCAACTCAGAGGAGGTGCTACACATAAGCTGAAGGAACAACCTCGTGCTGCTGTTCCTAAGGCTGCTGGAAGCCTGAGAGGTTTAGGGTTATTTAGACTTACAGAGCTGTACCCGTGTGGGACAGCAAGGTTCCAGCTTCATCCAGGGACTGTCTGCACCCACCTGTCCTGGGACAGTGCAGTGCAAGCCAGTGCCTGAAGCACTCTTCCAGGGAAGATGTCCAGCTGCTCTCTGCCACGTAACCTCGGGCCAATCGTGCTTGGTTTCCCTTTTCACCTTGCCAGGCTTTAACCATGTGCCACAAGACAGTTGCCTGTTGAAGGAAGGGGCTCAGCCTGCTGAGATGTGGGGCAACAGAACAAAGTGAAAGCCTTCATGTTTTGGAGAGGAAAAAATATCCCAGCTGTGATCTACTGTTCCATGCATAGGTCAGGGGAGGATCACCCTGTGGTTAAGGAAGAGGATTGTATCAAGGGACAAGTTCTGTTCCCAGCTCAGCCACAGACTTCCTTTCGGACCCTAACACTTAATTCTTTGTGACTTTGTTTACTCACCTGTCTGATGGGAATAATACCGCCTACATCAGAGGCGAGTTGTGCTCCTCTGTGTTGATGCACGTGGTGTTAGTTAGGAACATTAAAATGCTTTGTGATCCACGGGGTTAAAAAAAAAAAAAAAAGCAGTGTAGATGGTTAGGGCTGTTACTTGAGATTTCAGTTCCAGACACTGTGTCCCAAATCAAAATACCTCCTTTGATTTCTCACTGTAGAGGGTTATAAAACGTCCAGTGGTCATAAGGTTGCACTTCAGAAAGCGAGTGCAAGTTTTGGACAGCCCAATTAAAACCAAGTTTCATTTTTAAGCTTTATACATGCTCTCGTTTCCATAGCTAATTTTGATGTTACTCTTACATTTGCTGGTAAAATGCTCCTTTGAGTTTGTTACTGTTAGCGTGTTTTCATGTTAGATGTCCTTGTCCAGTACCATTTGCTTCCAGGTTTGGTATTTCGAGTTTTACATTACATCTCCCTTGGCTTTAGAGGAGTAAATTATTCCTGTGCTCATTACTCAGCTGAAATTTGGAAAGACCTTCAGATCTTTTTTCCTTTAAAGTCTGTTTTTCTAACAGGCTTCACTAGCTCACTAAAAAAATCTTCTAAGGAAGACACCAAACAAGAAGGTGCAAAGCTCAGTCCGATTTCAAACTGCCTGACACTTGACATCAGCTACAGAATGTGATTTTCTTCAGGAGACTCACTGTTGTATGAAAGGTATAAGGTTTATACATGAGGTCACTAGGAAGGCCACCAATTCAAACAGCCTCACAGGTTTATGGTGGAGAAGAAGCCCCTTGTCCCCAGTAGCAGTAGAGTATTAAGTTGTGTCTCCATCAGCCAAGCTCTTCATCCAGCCATGCCTTAAAAGTAGCAAGTGCTTTATTGTGTGTGATGAGACCACTGAGCTACCTGTCTCCCAGGGCCACCACGAGGTAACTTCTCAGGAGTCTGTAGTGGTTGGAGGAGCCCAGAGCCAGGGAGAAGAAGCCATGGTCCAGCTCAGGTTGTCTGAAGCCATGGTGAATGCAGCAGCCCAGACAAGGAGAGGCAGAGGCAAGTCATGTGATGCCTCACTAGTGTGTAGGAGAGGAGTCAGGTAGGGAATGACTACTGGGGAAGCCAAGGGTGCTGTAGCCTTCCTCTCTGCTGGGATGTGGCCACAGCAGCAGACATCCCCTGATCTCCGTTTCGCTGCTGGCACCCTCAGTCCACCCCTTGTAAGCCCAGGGGATGACATCCTACTGTAAGTCACTTGTCATTTAGGAAAGAAGGAAAGAGACCTAAACATACTGCACATATTGGGGACAAGAAAGATCTCTACGGGTTTGCCTAAGGAAACTCGAGACCAAGGCTCAAGTCCCTTTCTCATCCCATTGTCTCCCTTTCAGAAGAAAGCAGATGAAGAATGCTGGAGAGAAGGATTTGCTGCTCGGTGTAAGAGGCAGCCTTGTACTCCGAGGGTAGGAAAAGTACAGGAAGTGTGTCACTTGGGCAGGGAAAGCCCTGAACGTGGCTGTTGGTTGCACATTATGACAAGCTGCTTGTTTGCTACAAAAACAACAACAACAAAAAGAAAATAGCTCAGTTCCATTTGATTTGATATCAAAACAGGCAGCATTCCTGACGAGCTTCATCTGCTGTGGTTTTCCCACCACCTTTCATCCAAGAAGCTTAAAGTCTAGTAGGAAGGAGCTTTGTATCTTCATTTCAAGTCAGATACGATTAAGTGTAGGACAAGGAAGAAGGAGCCAAAGGGGCAGATCCACAGTCTCTTCTCGCAGCTGTTTCCTCCATGTCCATGAGAACATGAGGAGAACTTGAGAACTCAGAAGAACAGAGTCTTGGTTCCTGCCCTAGTTTTCTTGCTTCAGTTCTGTAGAGTCCCATGGGCTCATTTATACACCTAATTCAATTTAGGACCTAAGAAAGCTTTTTTCCCCTCCCTAAGATAGGGCTCCTGTCATCAAATTTCCTCTCCTTAGCCCTCTGCACCTTCCCTCTGTCATTTTTCAGGGGTGTAGATACATACCCAGGGTAGAGACCTAGCTAGGAACTCTCAGTGCAACCAGTGGCACGAAGGATACAAAAGAGAATAACTAGAGAAAGAAGAAGGTAGAGAAGGGAGGAAATAAATAAATAAATATTGCATCTAGTTAGAGAAGCTAACCAAGAGGCTAACCCCAGAGCTGTCCCCAGCCACTGCTGCCACAGAGCCACCTGAAGCACCTCCTCTGAGTGAGCTCTGACTTGGTCTTTTCCTGTGTTCCCCAACTGAGTGTGACCCCTGAAGCCCAACCAAGCCCCAGCCATTCGTTTTTATGCTTCCTCTGGATGAGTCCATCACCCCAGGTACACCTTCCTCCCAGGCAGGCTGCTGGTTTGCACCTTCATTGGAGATGAATGCCTGTATGGGGCTCAGTTGCTTTTTGCTGTAGTTGTTCGTGCTCTGTTAAGCATCAGAGGGTTAAGGAGGAGAGGCATTTTGCTCGCTTTCCCCCAAAATCACTTCCCAATTCTTGGCCTTTGGTTACAGGGTCTCTGTGATTACTGCCGTGCTGGGTAAATGTAGAACATACTGATAGCAAGGGACAGGTTAAAAAGTGATGCATTGGAAAGAGAGACAGGTATATGTGCTTGACCTGCATAGGCTACAGGGCATGGTTTGACTTATGGAAAGAGGATGTTAGCTATAAAAGCTGTAGGAAAAACTTGGTTTGAGACTCTGATGTCTTTTTCACATCCTGGTTTAAAACCTTTTTAGAACTTTACTCCAAGACTTAAGATGTTTAATATTTCTGGTTTTCCTATCACATGTTTTCCTGGATGTTAAATCAGTATTTCTGGGTTAATATGTTGTCCCTTCCCTATTTCTTTGGCTAGCGTTGGGCTCTGTAAGCAGAGCTCACAACATCTTCCACTTCAGCAGTCGCAAGGCTCTGTTGCTGGGCCTCCCCCGGACAGCTCTGGACTTTCATCCCACCCTTCTCTGCTGCCCGTGCGGAATTAGTCACAGCTACTTGCATGTTGCCCTTGTAGGTAAGAGGCACTTCCTCGGGAGCGGAGAGAGGAAAATGGGGGAGGGCCCGGGGGTGAGCGGGAGCAGGGCTCCATCCCTGTGGCGCGCGCGTCTGGATGCGGAGGAAGGAGATGAGGAATAGTTTATTGTGCTAGAGGGAAACAGAGAGGACATTCTGCCCCTGCTTATTGACACAAGGCTGGCCGGTGACTCCGGGCTTCCCCGCGGGCTGTGAGTGACGGGCAGAACAGGCCAGTGCCTTGTTCCGGGGCACCCTGTGCAGACAGACCTTGTGTGGAGGGATGGATCCTGTCTGGGGAGCTGGCCGGAGGGCAGAAATACAGGATCCTTTGGCTGACAAGCCTTCCTTCAGGGGACAGACATTTTAGAAAGGCTACAACTATTAAATTAGGAGCATCTTCCCCAAGGAGCCACTTCTGACTTGCAAAGGCAGCTGCTCTAGTGATAAAAAGTAAGTTACTTGTGTCTGTGCTGACCACATGAGGCATCCAGCCTCAAGCTCACATCCATGACCAGTGTCCCCAGTGTCCAGGCTGTCTCCTTTTGCCTGATGCTATTCCTGGTTAGGAGTGACAGGAGTGGGTTTCCAGCAGAGCAGCTCAGGCACAAAGCAGAAGGTAGCTCATCCTCAGCGTGCCATTTTGATCTGAGAGATCATTTTGTTCTGCTGCCTGTGAGAGCCGAGCCTGCTCAGAGGACCTGAACCTGAGCCATGGATGCAGCACATCCTTGGTGCATGCTGTGCCCTGGAAATACAGCCAGAGAGTGCTGTTGTTCATTTAATTGTAATTTAGGTAAGGATTTGTATTTTTATTCTCAGAAAAGCTCCCCAAAGAGCCCTGTGTGCCCTGGCAATTTCTCTTTCCCATCGTGAACAGTAAACATGCTGTTATAGATTGAAGAGAGGGTCTGAAAGTGTTACTGCGGTTGGCTCAGGCAGCGAAATCAAAGCACTACAGGAATCAGCTCTTGCATTGTTGTAGGAGTTTCCCTTGAGGAAATGGCTTCTGCTGAACAGTTGGAAGACCAACTTGGGCTGGTTTGGCTCTAGGTACACATATATCTTGAGAGGAAGGGAAAGGAGGGAGCATTGACATGGATGAGCAGGCATAAAATATCTAGTGAGATGGAGAAGGATGGGGAGTTAAGGAAATCAAGATAAAGGGAAAAGAAAAACATAGGAGGAGGCACTTGCTGTGGCACTGCCTGGTGTTCAGGACTGTGTTAATTAGCTAGTGCTAAAAGGAAGTGACGGAGATGCAGGTGAATGAGATGGAGATCAGCTGGAACTTGCAGGAAAGGTTTTGCCATTAAGAATGGTACTGTTCTGGCTGGGCAGGGATATTCGGAGGTGTGAGGAGCTCTAGTTACAGGTCTTTGTGCGTGGAAAGGTTTCTACATTCAGCTCAAAGGACCATTAATCAACAAGTTTAATCCCTTGTTTATCACAGGCCATTAAACATGGCACCTCATTATTCCTGTGGAGGAACCAGTAGTGGTTGGGTGGCCAACGCCTGTTTTCCAGAGAGTTGGCCAGTCTTCATTTTGAAGAGATTAAAAGATGATCCCCGGTTTCTCTTGGGAACTGAGTGGTTAATCACAGCCTCTTTTCCAGATGTGTATCTATGATGCTTGCCCAGATTTTGCAGCCATAAGAAGCTGTGGGGTGGCTTCTTAAGGGGACCTCAGGCAGGTAAAAGCAGGGCGAGAGCAGCTGATGGCATGGAGAATTTCCTTGAAGGTGGAAAAATACCGGCAGCTGACTTTCAAGGAGAAATGTTCCATTACTAGAGGTAAACTCAGGTGCTGCCATCCCTGTGAACTTGGGCTGTGTGAATTAGGAGCAGTAAATATGTTGCTCTGCCAAGGTCTGGGCTAATTGAGGGAATGCCCAACGTCGTTAGCTGACCTTGAGGGAACACAAGTCCCTTTAGAGTAGCAGAGAGCTATAGGTATTTGAGAGCTGGGGTAGCTGAGGTTTTGCTGTAACCAACGTGGAGCTCATGAATGTGCTAAAAGGCCACCCTGAAGCCACAGACATGTGGAGAAAACCCCATTGTATCACAACTGTGGTTAGACAGGACAGGCAGCGAAGGGCGGGGGAATACAAGGCAAATACTGTGTACAGGAGAAAAAAAACCTCATGTTCTGGCAGTCTGAAAGTGAGACCAGGGTGTTTGTTTATGGAGAGAGTTTGCAAACAGGGAGAGGCTGCCAGCGATAGGAGAAGCTTTTCTGATGCGTGGCAGGTGCTCCTCAGACCTGAGCAAAGAAAGCAGCAACTGGGAGGACTTGGACTTATTTTTCCTCAAGTTTGTGAACTAACAGAAGGCAAACAATTTTCTAGGTCTGTAGGAAGTAGCAGGAAAATAGATTATTGCTCTGGAATAAGCCAAAGGTTTGAGCCACGTGGTGTGGGGTATCCAGGGGTCATGCAGTGGGAACACATGTGTGCAGGGAGCTGTGTAAATGGACACAGGCCTGATCTGGGGCTGAAAGAAAAAGCTGCAGAGCAAGGATGTTTAGGAAGGGCTTTTCTGGGTGTGAGCATCAGGGTCATGACTCTTGCAGTGCACTGCATCCTACCCACTAAACAGACTGTATCTAGTGCTTTAGGCTGTGCTGCTTCACAATTGGATGTTTTCTTTGCACAGGGAATACCAGTATTTGCAAGTAACTTCTCTAATAAGAGCAGGAAATCTAAATACTTGCCAAGGAGGTGGGAGATGCAGTGAAATTAAAGTTTCGGGAGGTTTTGGAGTTAGAAAAGTTGTGCTGTGTGTATTCAGCCTAAGGAGAACACTGAGATTGGACAGGATAACATTATTCTTATACAAGCAACGATTCCTAATGAAACATGCCAGTCTGCTGGGACTAGCAGATTTGGAACTATTTTAGCTTCACTGCTGCGGACTGGAAAAATAAATGTAAAAAAATGCAATCTTGGAAATGGGTGCTTTTCCTGCCTGCTTACCCTAGGTGAGAATTTGGCTCAGACAGAAGGTCACCGTCTGGTCTTACGGGGAGATTTAGGACTGAGAGTCTCAGAGTACTGGCCTTACTTGAATTGAGGCCACTTGTAGCCTGAGCCTTGAATCCAGTAGTGCTTTGCAGCTGCAGATAAGGATGAGGTCATGTGCCAGATTGTGGTCCCCACAATACATCATTAGCAGCATAATCCCATCTGCGCGCAGGGCTGTTAGCGTCATGCGTTATTGAATGAGATCAGGTACTTCTATTTCTGAAACAAGTCCAAGACCGTGTAATTTGCCTGCTTATTAGTTTCCAGAGTGAAGCTGCCAAGAGACCATTACCAGGAGTTATGTGAATTGACAGGGAAGGCTCAGAGGACAGTTTGAACCCTGTGATGGACAGGCATAGATTTTGCAGTCAGTGGGCTATCGGTCTAGTTAAAAAATGATGGTCTACAGACATCCCATTTCTGCTGTATTTGCTATATCTTTTTCTTTCCTTAATTGCCTGATTTCCAAATGCAGCTATCTCTGATACTGACATTAAGGATTAAATCCAACTGGTTTAATTGGCTGTTCATTTAAGACAAACAGTTTCGGTCCTGAGAGAATGTCACCATTTAAAATTTCCACTCGGATATTTGGCATCACTGGGGTATGTCTAGATGGAGGCAAACTCACTTCGTCCCTCTGCTCAACAGATGCAGGCTCTTCTGCCTGCATTGATCCTGAACAGACATTGTGTAGGCACATTAACTCCACTGTGAGCTTGAGACAATGCGTGGTGGCTTTCGGCGCAGTCCGCCCAGCTACAGACTCACAGCCAGCATTTGTTTTGGAACTGGCTCATTGCTAGCCAATTTGGAGCACGAAGGAAGAGCAACACCACATCTGCTGGCAAATTCCAGCTAGACGTACTCAGAGACAACTGTATTTTGTAGACTGTGACACTGCGGTCTGAAAAGCTTGGGATTTATTCTGTAGACCAGGCATACAAAGGATCGCAGGCTGAAAATTGGAAGCCCAAGCTTAGGCAGTTGAAGTAAAACCTGCCAGAAATGGCCACTTGTACTGTCTGTTCCATCCACAATAGACAACTTGAGAAATCCTGAATTCTAGAGAAATCCTGAATTTCTTTTCTCAGGCTGATTCCTGGTAATTCTTTCAAACGAGGACTTACAAGGCATCCTAAAGGGAGCACTTCAAAATGGCTAGACTCTTTTCAGGAATGTAATCCTAAAAACCCATCCTGTGGGTCCTAAACGAGTGGCTGGAGCTGCACAACTTCCTAAGTTTTGTAATCCAGAAAGAGTTCTCTGGTCCAGACTTCAGCATCACTGCTGAGCCTTACTTAGGAATTAAGCCCATTGCTTCTTTTTGAGCTATAGCAGAATGTCTGGAAAGACTGTAGCTTTGATTTGGCAGACTTTGCTAGAAGGAGGTTGTACCCTGGTTCCAGGAACAGCAGTGACACCTTTGATCTCCTCTACTTCCTTCTCCTGGCAAGTTCAGTTGTGACATTTGGTGTCTCACCAGAGTCTCAAACTGTAGGTTTTTGGGAGCTGTTTGTGGCTTGGGGGAGGGGTGGCATATGGAACAAATGTTCTGCATTCAATTGCTCTCCTGGGCTTCAATGCAGGCTCAGCACACTAGCAGATCTAGACAAAGGAACATGGTATTTCTAAATTTTGGGATTTGAAAAATTATTAAAGTAATTTTCCCACTATAATGTAGAAGAATACTTGAAACAAAAATAAGTTCCTGTCTCCGCCACTTACCCGGAGCTTTAGAGATGCAATCCACCCAGCAGTCATCCCCTCGCCAGAAATAAAAATATCCATGGTGGGGTTTTATTTCCTTCTTCTGGAGACCTGGGATAAGCAACACATGATTTGGTGCTGCTGACATCTGGCAGCATCGTTCCTATTTACTGTAAACACGAGTCATCGCCCATGGAGTATTTTATTGCTTGTGGTTTCCATCTTGTTGTATGCGGCAATTATGCACATGGAGCAATCTTTCCATGTCAATAAAAATGTTTCATTCTCAGCAAGGAACATAAGAATAAACCCAGCAATTCTTACGGGCTACTGTGCTGAGTTACGTAGGATGTGATGGGGAGGAGGGCTGCGGGGGGCTCGGCGTGGAGGCCAGGGTGGCTTTCCTGGGTCACTCGGTGGGACCCGTGAGCTCGGGGGCGGTGGGCAGCACGTTGGTGTGAGCCATCGCTTCTCCAGCCTGCAGCTGAGAAAAGGTCTCACGGCTTTTGTTTGCTTTGTTGGCAAAATCTCGTGCAGCAGGATGCCTTGGGAGTTCTGCTGGAGACCTTCCTTCATGCTAATTTCTGTTTCTGTCTTTATAACTTTCTTTCTCTCCCGGATACCTAGGAGTTTAGAGATATTTTCAATGAAGGATCCACGAGAGAATCTTCAAAGGGGACCACAGCCAGGGGAAAATCACAAGCATGAGTGGAAACGCAGTGGTTTAAATTAGAATGGGAGCTTGGAGGATGTCACTTAGGCCCGAATCCGCAAGTTGATTTAAGCCTCTTACTCCTGCGCAGGAGCCCTGCTTTCCCTTTGCAGTTAGACATCTGAAGGGCTTTATGGTGCAGCACTTCCCACTTCATTCTTCACTTGACTTATTGGGAAACTGAGTGCTGTGTTTGCCTGCTTTGGTGGGAGCACGAGGGCATTTGTCTGGGGCTTCAGACAGCGGGGCTCGTCTTAGCAAGTCACCCAGCCTCTCTCTGCCGTGGCTGGGGAGCAGGGACAGCCCCTCCTGCCAGGTGATTCATCTCCACAGCAGATAGGTGTCTGAGATAGGGGGCATGAATCGCTCCTCCGAGGTGCCAGCCTCTCTGCACTGGCTCTCAGTGGAGCCCAGCCCAAGGGTTCCGACTAGGAGCCCAAGTTTGAGGCAGCTGATGGTACAGGAGGTGAATTTCACCCCCCAGGAACTTGGGGTGGAATTTCGGCTGTCTGAAAATGACAGTTGTGCAAGCAGTAATAAACAGTCTGTAGTTCCATGTCTGGAATCTCCTTATAAACGGGCATGCAAATCAATTAGATAAAAATCTGAACATTTCTGAATCTCCTGCCCAAACTTGAAGAGAATCTTCTCTTGGATTGGATGAAAATCCCCTTCACTCTCCAGACTCTCTATGTGCCTTGTTCTGCCACACAAGCGACCTTCTCCTCGTTTCACACATGGGTGAGGATGTAGGAGCCTTGGGTTGCTCTCTGAGGGTCTCATCTTTGGACATCCCTGACTTGGCCAGGATGGTGAGAGTTGTTGCTGGGAACCTTCTGGGAAGAGCTCACAGATCACACTGCGGCATGATTCCTGGCTCAGCGCTGCTGATCGAAGCGCTCCAGATAAGCTGAGAGGTAGATAAGCATCCCAACTCCTGAGTGCTTATCCAAACCAAACCTTTCAACATTTAGCTACCTTGACTGTACATGATTTTGCCCTTAGCAATGGAGATTACACCCATTTTTTTCTTCTTCACTTCCAGCGGAGGAGCAAGAATCTACTTGAAGACAAGTAAAACACCTTAGGCTTTTAGGTTCCCACACCTTTCTTCTTGCTTTTTCAGAAACTGGTCCGATTATGTATTCATTTCTCAGTGTAGTCACTGCCTGAGAAACCCAAGCTGACGTAGGGGTGCTCGGTGGCTTGTTGCCAAGGCGAGTGCTCCTGAACTCTCCCGGGGAGGGTGGGTAGGGCCGGGGCATGCGGGTCTCGCTTTCATTGGCATCAGTCGACAGTCGCTCTCGGGGACGGCACCTGCCCTTGCCTGACGTGCCCGATTCTACAGGCTGCCTGCCGAGGGGACGCTCTTCTTTCTTTGTTAGTTATTATTTTTCATCTTCCCTTCTAACCTCGAGTGTTTTGCTGGAGTTTTCCCCCTCTTTGTCTTGAACCCGTGGAGATAAAAGAGTAGCAGTGACCCCATCCATTGCTCCATTTGGCATCCTAAAAATGCTCAGGCGCTTTGTGACTGTGGCTCAGTCCTGCACTCGGGGTAGAACCAGTGTTTGACTTTGGCTCAGGAAGAAGTTTTTCCGAAGTTAGACTGACAGGATCCATTTTTTTCCTTCTGTTATTATGTGCTTCCTAAGTAGCGTGGGTTACGGGCCACTTTCTCCGACCAGTAGGCATTATCACCTACCAAATTACCTCTTCTTGCAGGGACTTGGGGTTTCTTCTTTCTGCCTGTAGCGCATTGTATTTTTTTGTGGCTTTTGGTTTTTCAAATTAAAGTTTTTAAGTTGTTATAGATTACGTGGAAGTGTTTTGTGGCTTGTGGTGCGTAGAGTTATGTGGAGTCGAGTTTGGTGGACCTTTCTGCATAAATGTTGTTACACATTGCCTGCGAGAGCCTGCGCGTGATGAACCGGGAGGTTGCTGCTATCAGAACCAGAGCCAGGAGCCCAGGGGCTCTTGGGCTTCTCCGTTCAGTTGGGCACACACGAGTAAAAATCTTCCTGCACTTCCTTTCAAAACCTGCCTTAATCTGTATATTTATGAGGAATTCAGACTGTCCAGAGGTGCTAACTCACCAGGCAGCCTTAGACATTAGTCTTCTCTCATTCGTTACTCATAGATCAAGCAGCTCATTGGCAACAGTATAAGAAGCTTCAGTTCTTACCTGGAAGGTCACCTCTGAAAAGAGACCTTTCTTTTCCCATGTATCTCTCCCCTCAGCCTTTCTGTTAAGGAGGACTGGGCCAAGGACACAATTTTTTTGCACAGAAAACTGCAATAGAAGTAGTTACCAAAAAAAATAACAAGAGTTTTATTTATTAAGAAGGAAAAAATCTATGTTGGATGTGTTCTGCGTATACATATTATATAGTAAATACTAGAAAGCTTCCATTCTCCCCCCTCCCCCCCCTTTTCCTTTGCAATAAATACACTGTTTTCAGTCCCTTTTTTTGATGGATTGAACACTTCTGATGCAAACATTTTATTTTAATCCCATGAAGTGTTAATTTTTGACAAACCCCCCACTTTTCGTCAAATGTATTTTGATTAAAAACATTTCAGCCATCCCTACTGTCAAGACTCCAGGCACAGATGCTAATTGGTATAAATTGTGGCATGAATGTGTATGCACAGCAGCTTATTTCCTGGAATCCTTTGAATTGGCATCAGATGGAAAAACCTTGGAGTACTAGTGATGTGACCTGCATTTGACCACGGTATCTAGAACCAGCGGGTCCATATCCTGTGAGTTACTCAAGTTTGACTCTGTTTTCTTTTAAAATATTGAAACAGTGTTCTGAGCAAATGAAAACTCTGACTGTCAGAATGTGCTGAAATACACGTGAGCATTAGAATCTTGAACATGCACCTTAAAAATAATAGTAATTCAGAGTGCAATTGAGTGCTTTGTTTTGCTTTTCCTCGGAAATAAGACCAGACACACCCGGGGAGGTTAAAGGGGGAAGCTGCAAAGAGCATTTGCAATGACAGTGCAAAAAAACCAGGATGAGTTTTTTCTTGGATCTCAGGTTGGGATGGAGGAGCACGCTGCGGGTCTCTAATCCAGCTTCATGCTGAAAGCAGGGCTGGCTTTGGAGCCTGGTATGGTTGAGGTTTGGAAAGCTCCAAGGAGACATTTGACAGGGATCCCTCTGGACCCTTGTTCCAGTGCTGGACCAGTCTCCCTGGGGACAGTTTTGTTCCCCAATGCCTGGTTGCAGCCTACCTTGTGCTGTTTGTGTCCAGAGCCTTTTGTCCTTTTTTTTCCGGGCACCTGTGAAAAGAGCTCAATCCATCTCCCCTGTAACCCCTTTCTAGGCAGTCTCTCTCTTTGCCTTCCCTTCTGGGTACTCAGCTGAGAACTGTTTTAAAATCTCCCTGAAGTACCTTGCATTGGTCTTAAAAAAAACCAAAAAGTCAAACCCAACCAGAACTTATTAAAGAGCACTAGCAGTTTTATCAGTGATTTCCAAGAGAGCAGGGTTAGCCCAATAGTGAATCCTTTCATGAGGCCATTTCTTCCTGTTTTTAATGTACTTTCCAAACCAAAAAAAGCTTTAATGCTCCCAAATACTCATCCTAACCAAACAGAAGTTCTGATCTGTCTTAAGCTGTGACCTCTAAGGGCAATATTTGCAAAACAAAACTGTCTGCCCAGAGATGCTGGGTGTAGGTAAACGTTAGCGGTCAGTTGGCTCTGCGGACACTGGCCACATGTCCCTCTTTGACAGTTGTGGTTTCAGGAAACTTGTTTGAGTTACTGGCTTACAAATGACAACAAAATGAGAGCTTTTGGAAGTCAACCTTCCCTTTCTGGGGACATAACTTGCAGAAACCAAACAAACACTTGGAGCTGTGCCTGGAAAGTATGTATGGCCCTCATGCACTTGGGAGGTTCCTCCAGCAAGGGAAACCTAACCAGCCCAGCCAGCCACTTGCACAGATGAGTGATGTTGGTGGGTGGGGATGTTTACCCCCTTGGAATATGGTCCTGCAGTGTGTTCTGCATTTTTATGTGTGTGTCTTCTCTGTGCAGAGTTCACCCTTCTGCCCCAGATGCTCCGTAGCAGCTCCTCTGCTGCCGTCCGTGCCTGCAAGCCCCAAAGAAACCAGCTGAGAACTTGTCCTAGTATTTTCCATTGGCTTTCCACGGTGTAAGATCAGTTCTTTCCTAGGTATAAAATTATGAGCATTGAGGAGTGCTTAGGTACTCCGACAAGCTAAAACTGGCCTCCTCGAGTGCAGCTGGATGGTGGTCAGAAGGTCTATTTTTACTTGCCTTGCGTTTGCGCAGAGGCATCCATGCATGACTTTCTGTTGTTCCTGGAGTCTTTCAAGCATATGGTAAATAGAGTTTCAATGGGTTGGAACCTACTGCTTCAGGAAATGTTGTTACAAATTGTTTTTCCACTGCAGCGCATTGAGGGTTTTTCATGCCACCCCCAACATATGCTCTGAAATCCAAGTGGTCTCCAGAAGGGAGTGGCCAAGAGCTTTTGAAGCGATGTGAAACTCATTAGGCTTGCAGAGAAAGTGGTAAAAGCATCACAAAAACATATCAGAGTGTAGAAAAGCAGGAGCTATAACTCAGAATGCAGTGAAACCATGTTTCTTTAACTAGATTAGTTTACATCTTGTGGTATATAAAGAAATAAAAATTACTTAGATTGCAGTAAACCATGTTTTTCTAACTAAATAATTTAGATTGGCTCACATTTTGTGGCAGGGGGAAAAAAATGTTGATTAAGAGGCTGTTGTGTTCTTTTTCAGTCCCACTGGCTAGTCTGGATTTCTGATCCGTGTTGTTCACTGATAATCTTTGGGGCCCCTTTTTTTTGTGTGTGTGTCCAGCTCTTCTCCGTAGATGCTTACGAACAGAAGTTGCCCATAAACACCTATGGGCAAAGCTTATTTTTCTTCATCTCTCACTCTTCATCCAGTACAGCTGTTCTCCATCTCTCTTGAACCGTGGCCTCACAGGAACCTTTTTATTATGTAGCACATCTCTTGACCATGAGATCCTTTTTCTTCCACATCAGTTGTTCTCGTTTATTTTTCCTGGAAGAACTTTGTATCTGTTTTGAGAATCTCTTTCACACAGTGAACCCTCTGTGATGTCAGGGTCTCATCCAGATTTCCTCCCAAATTAAAAAAAGCCCAACTAATGTATATAGGCAGAGATCCAAGGATTCCAGTGTGTTTTCCATTTATACCAGATCTCATTGAGTGAGTTGAAAACACGAGACGTTGAGCTGAATGCCCAACACAGCAAACTGCCATAGGTAGGACTAACGCGATGGAGAAGAGGAATGGATTTGTGGCGTATGGGAGACGTGCGGAGAACGTGAACAAAAAGAATGTCCTACTTCATGGAAAACTTTTAAATCCTCAGTGCTGGAATAGGGTTTGAGGGATGAGATCAAGCCAGCAAATTTTGTTTTACTTTTTTTTTTTTTTCCCTAAAAAGTAAACTCCACCTGCTGCTAGACTGAAGCATCCATCGGTTTTTGTGCCATCACACTCGTGACCTGGGTCTGGAGGAAGGCAGGCAGTGGACTGTTGGAGAATTACAGTTTCCATTCAGCTCATACTCTGTTAGCTGAGCACTAGAGAAACCCTCGCGTTTTCCTCTGGAGCAGCTGATGCTGCCTGTGACAACACACTGGATGTAGAGGCACCACTGTTGTGAAGTTATCTGTCAATTCCTGTGTTTCCACAGGTTAGAAAAACCCCACAGTCCTGTCCTACAGGGTATGCAGACTCAGACATAATTACCTCCTGGTGCTTCCAAATGGTTCTTTGTAGCTTGCTGAAGTGCCATCTTCTGGGAGTTAGCTTCATCTAGGCAAGGTGTGCACTACACGTGAGCATCTGCTGAACACAGCAAGGTGGGGAGAGACCAGACAAATGGATGACACTCAGAAAAGCGGGTCCTTGGCTTGTACCTGAAATGAAGAGCAGGCAGAGTAAAGCTGTCACAGCAAGACAGCTCTGTGTGGATGGAATAATTAAAGCAGAAGAATATATCTACCTTGAAAGCCTGCTAGAGTCAAATCAAAAGCAGATGGAAGGCATTTAGAAGAAATTCAGGCTGGCTGAATTGCATTCAGGCAGATAAAAGACTTTGCTAAAGACTGTATCTTCCACTTGACACAGAGAGGAAGCCCTACAACTCATGTGGGCTTCAAGTGCTGACATACGGTTCAAGTATCGTGGTCCTCTTCTGAGCTAAGAGCACAAAGGCTTGTCACCACCCCGGAGCAGCGTTCGCAAGGCTGTGACAGGGCTGAGTCTTTTCTCTTGAAGCAGAAAGCAGAGCCAAGCACTCTGATGACAACAGATGAACAGGACTGATTATTTTTTTTTATTATTTATTTCATTTTATTTTATTTTTAAGTAAAAGAGCTTGTAATTAGAGGCCTTGGACTCCTCACCCATAAAGGATTTGTCCTTACAGTGCACGGGTAGGGGACAGGTATTTCAGCTTACTGGAATCTGTCATCTCTGAGTTCCATGAAGGAAGAACTGGCCGTGGTTGTCTCCGGCTGCTCGTTTCCTAGTGTGAAGCTGCCTCTTCCCTAAACACATGCAGCAGAACAATCCACATCTGCGAGGACATCTTTTTTCTCTTAGGCATTGCCTTTGTGAGACTGTAAGAAGTATGTGTCCTGGTGTTACGGTTGGAGATTAACTCTTCTGAGTGTGTGAACCACTTTGGGGTTCACTGCGGTTACCAGCAGGTCTCCCTGTTAGGATGGCAGAGTTTGTGACGGTCGCAAGGCGCTGTTGGATAACCCCTTCCAGAGCAGAGCTGGCACCTGCTGCTGTGGCAGTTTCAGCCAGGCTGTGTCACCTCAGCACCGTGCAGAATGGCACTGTGTGCCTCACGAGGTGTGCCCACTGAAACATCTCAGCTTTCAGAGGTGAAGTGCCCCCCCAAACCGCCAGCAATCAAGCCCCCCCCCCCCATTATTCCTGGCCCTAATTACTAGGGATGAAATTTGAAGCAGACATAAGGCAGTTGAGGGTGTGCGTTAGTCACCCGAAGAATAAACAGGGAAATTAATTAAAATAAAATGATCCCTTATAAATTCTTCTCCCAGCTACATTCGTAATGATGTGAGAAATATTCCAAATACTATTAGGAGAGCACTCCCTCCGCCCCCAGTATTTCTGGCACCTCCAGAAACAGCAAGTGCTGAAACTCCCATGTGAGGGATGTTTCCTGTGAGCTGTGCTGCCAGATTGTACCTGTATTTCTGGGTAAGGACTTTGCACATTTGCCTGCTTATGGAAAAAGAGCCTGAAGCCTGAACTTTTCTGAGGGTAGCCGTTACCAGGTGGATCCCCACATTTCTGTGCTGGGGCCAACCACAAGTAGTTAATAGGGAAAAATGCGAAGCGATGCCTAGAAAAGGTGTAACGTGAGCTAAGGCAGTTGCTCAGGATGGGGCCCTGGAGAACTGATGGGATGGTTGCAGCTCTCCTTAACTCCTGGAGATCAGAAGAGTCCTCGCGTCGATTTGAGCTTTGGCTTTTTTAAAGGGCAGTGACTTCTTCCTTTCCCCTTGGGCTTTCAGCTCCACAGCCCGGCCTGTTGTGTCGAGTCCTCCTGCTTGCTCATTACCAAAACCAAAAGGTGCCTCCTCCCCTTGCAAAGAAGCAAGCCACCCTCTCCCCCACCCCCCGTCAGGGTCTCCTAAGGTGCTCTGAGTGAGTGTGTGTGTGTGTCTGTCTGTCTGTTACACATGTGTTTAATTCACATATTTTCTACTGGAAGGGATGTGAAAGTGTGAGTTTAGAATTTGAAACAGAACGTTTGGGGTTATAAAAATTTAGCTTGGCTCAGAAAGGCTGTGTGTAAGCAGAGACTTAATTGACTTCTGCTGCCTCTGATGGGTCTCTGCCAGTCATTCAGGCTAGATCGACGGGCTGTCACGTAATCTCTGCGCTGGGGGAGCTGGACCAACAGTTCCACAAACTGGGCATTTATTTTAGGCATCTCAAGGGGGTCCTGGAGGACCAACCCTGGTCCTACCAGACCTGTAGCCTCTCTTGGGACATTCTTTGTGAGAAGGACGTTCACCTGCTCTGCCTTAGTGACTTTGTTGCTGCTGTTTATTTTGCAGCCACCGCTCTGCCTTGCTCCTTCTTCCCTTTGCTGTTGTGTCTCTCAATCTGCTTTCTCAGAGTGCTAAATGAACACTCTACAGCAGTGGTGGAAGTTCTTGAGGAGCGAGCCTACCAACTGCTGTAAAAGGAGAGGTTTGCAGTGCTGCTGAAGGTGGAAAATAATGCCTGGTAACTTCACATCGACTTGAGCAACGGAAAGGAATTCAGAAGAGAAGCCTGATGCCTAATCTCTGTTGGCTGCATATGGGAAGTTCTCTAATGCCCATGTTTAGAACTGTCTAGCAATACCTTTCCAGAGGCCTTTGCCTCTTAAAGTGGTCTTCATGTCCTCCAGCTCCTCAGACCTTCTGGTCCTGCATTAGTATTGTCAAACTCCTCCATCCCTCCCTGCAGGAAAAGCGCAAGAAGCAGTTCCAAGGCAAGCTCGAGGTCTCGGCTGGGCTGGGTATCTGGGGAGGAATCCCTCCAAGTTTACTGGAGCAGTTTTGCCATTTGCCGAAGCAGTATTCATTGGAAAACAATGTTCCACCAAAACACCGAAGAGAACTTTTATTCTCTTCCATTTGTTTAAGGCCAGGGATTTGGCTTGGGAATTTTGTTTACTGAAATATTGAAGGGAAGTCTGTCTGGCCCCATCTCTGTCGTATCTGAACTCTTTCCAAGTTTTTGAGGGTGGGGTTGCAAACTCAATCTTCTCAGGCCCTTTCTAATTTCTCACCCTAGAAGTGGTATGACAGTGTTTTTTTTGCTGTGTCTTCACTGGTATAACAGGGCACATTTCCACCCAGGGGTAACTCACACGTTGTAGTTATGTGCAATAAAAACGCAGCGGCGGAACTCCCCGAGATCAGCCCAGGACACGTGGAGCACAGAGCTCATCCCCTCCTGGGGACAACAGCCAACAGCCTGCTCTTAGCTTAGGCTTTTCCAGTGATAGGTGTTTATCCAAAAATCTCAAAGAGCCTTCATATAGTGTCACAGTCTGGCAAAGGGTAACATCTTTATCTCTGTTATCCCCTGTTGTGGGGAAAGCCTTCCTTGCGGTAACAGCCCTTGAAAAGCACGTCGGAGAAACGCATCACTTACGTGTGGAAAAGTGATCAGAGGGAAGTGGAAGGGAGAACTTCTGTAATTCATCTTGGAAATGGCAAAAGTACAGATAAGCCAAAAATGCTCATTTACTTACTATGGAAGATATTGTACCATTTTTATTTCCTCTAAAATATTACTATTAAATTGAGGGATTATTTTTGTTTTCTGTTAAAAAAAGGCCTTCTACTTTCTCTTCTTTTAAAATAATTTGATATCTAAAGATGAAAACCTGAACTTTTTTTTTTTTTTTTTTTTAAGAAAATGCTGGTTTTCACTGCTGATTTTAACTGTCACGGTAGCTGCATATGAGTTTTTGGTGAGAAATGCCCCTTTTTGTTGAAATACTTAAGGGAAAAGATCTTGCTTAGCTCCTCCTCAGCTCATCTGTGTTTGTGCCAAGTGTAATTTAATGATCACAAGATTGCTAGATAGAGAGGTGGGATGTGAATTGTTTTTTTTTTTTTTTTAAAGCTACTAGGGGAGTTTGTTACTCAGCTTCTGTGAAAGTAATGAGAAAAATGTGGACTTGGAAAAGAACACACAGGAGATTCCCTGCACTTTATTTTGACACTTGATGGGAGGGATGTAGCCTGGATTTACTTCTACTGGAAAGGTGTTTATGTTGAACAAAGAGGGCTTCCCAATCCAAAATTAGGCAAGAACAGCCAAAACAACTGTAGGAAAAGAAAAATCTGCTTGCTCAGGAAATGAGGGGATGTTCACTTCTCGTTTCACTACTTAATAAGGATATTTTAGGTGCATCCAAGCAGGGAAATCCTGTCTCACAAACGTGAGTCTCAGGTGAGGTTCCTCAGGGTCCTATGAACCTCTCAGCAAATCTGAGTCTGTTTGGATTCATGAATGCTGGAATGAATGTGACCTGTAGTTGGCCTGGCCTGAGCTACATCTCCAGCTGGAAACCATGCTAAGTGTGATGGTTTCCTATGGCTCCATACGACTCTAATCCCAGCAGGATTGCATTGGCTGAAATCAGCAGCTGAAGATGTGAATGTTTCCTCCAAACCACCTGCCAGTGCTTCCCGAGGCTCATCCATCACTGTTTAGGCATAACAGCTCTTAATGCAGTAAATTAGTGACCTTAATGAAGAACAGAGATTCAGCCTGATACCATTTGATACAGTTTCAGCTGGTACAAGTCAGTTGGTTTAATCTGACTGCATTTAACCAGAGTTAACCTCCCTTGGAGGCTGCAATGATAAATCAGAAGAGGTGCTCTCATATGTAGAGTTGCCCAGCTCAGGAAGGAGAGAGCAGGTAAACTTGACTTGCCCACGGTGGAAGTCAGCAAGTGTGCATTCATAGTGTGCTGCATCACTGGATCCCTTCTGGTCCCATCAATACTATTCCTGTGAGCACTGTCTGAGAGTGAACAACAGCTTCAAGTGGAGATGGAACTGTGTGTGACCATGTTTAAAGTGTCACAGATCACTGAGCTAGGTGAAGCTGCAGGTGGCAAAGGTGCAGTGTGATGGAGGCAGGGCTGAAGTTATCTGGGAGCCAGCCTAGGAAATGTGGGCTAAAAGCAACAGTCGTCAGGAAACAAATCTGGAAGTTATTCCTGAAACAGCCCAGGGCAAAGCTGCAGAACAGAAATGGCTGCTGGCCTCCTAGGGTAAGTTTTAAGAGCTGGAATGAGTAGGCAGAAGAAAAGACATAGTTTGGAGATCAGAAACTTGTGTTTGTTCTGCCTCATGATGCAAGGAGAAGGGGACATTTGATTAAAATAGAAAGATGATGAAAGAAATGCTAATAAAAGCATACTTCTTCACAGGGTATGAAATTAAGAAGGGGAGCTCACTGCTTCAAGGTGCCTTTGAGATCAGGAACTTAGCAGGAATTCGAAATAACCAAATGCAAACCCCCCCAAACCTGTGATGTTTCCATGGATAACAAGGATATCCAGTTTAGTCAACAGATCTGCTTCACTGCGTAAATTCACCTCTGATGTGTCAGGGTTATCCTCAGCTTCTCTGCGAAGGATACTCTAGTTGCTTGCTGCTCTGGAAGTGCTGGCATCACCCGGAGCCAGGCACGGGATGGGCCTGGGCTGGCTGCTGGTGTGATGCAGTATCCCTGGGTGATGCTTGGAAGGCGCCTGGCTCTCAAACCGTCCTCATAAGGAACATTGTTCCGACCGGGGGCCGCTGGACCACAGACAAGCATTATTGCTTTTGGAAGCGGTTGTCTGGGATAATGAGGTGATAGACAGTCTCCGTGAGGAATGCTTAAAGGATGTTAATCTCACCTAGCGAGAAGGGACTGCAGAACTGTGGCACGTACCACGTAATTAAATAGCTCATTGCTGCAGGATATTGTGGAGGCCAAGAGTACAGATGGATTTCGGGGGGGAGTAGGCACGCTTGTGGAAGGTAAGGCCATGAGCAGCTCCTAGTCCTGATGCTACCTCCAGTTCAGGCAGCCCTTGAATGATGATTTCCAGACACCAGGAGGATGTGCCATGGAAAGCAACCATTTTCTCCATGGCTTTTCCTTTTATACTCTTTCCCTTTCAGTCACCATGGAAGACAGAACAGTTAACTAGACAGACAGTAGACTCTGATTCTTCTTTTGGTTTTAGTGTTGTGTAAGAGGACTTGGAGATTCCTGAAGGGTGGATGAATCACCTTGGCAAGGGGTTCAGAAATCAGAGGATGGTCGGAAAACGCTGGGAAGCGCGATGGGAATAGGACAGGCGCAGTATGCTCAAGGAGTACTTAAGCATATGGAATAAGTTACGGGGGAATGGCAAGCGATGTAAAGACATTACCCTAGGATTTTGAGATGATACTCGGAGGCGATAGGTTCTAAGTTCAAGGGACACCTCCGTCTCCCTTTTGGGGAGGGGCTTGGGCAAAGAGCGGCCTTACGGAAAGGAACAGGATTAAGAAGATTGCTGGGAAATGGCAGGCAGATCGTGCTGCGTGCCCTTTCCCTGTTCCTAAAATTTCTACCATCCTCAGGAGAGGAAGAGAAAATAAACGGAGGGCTGGTAATGCTCGGGGTTACACAACCAGGGTCGGAGGCTGCTGACCTTGCCGCTAATGGTTCCTGGGCAGGCACGGGCGTCCGCCGCTGCCCCGTGTTTGTGTTACACATTAGCGAGCAGTTGCCAAGTGACTCGGTCCCAATATGCAGGAAATTACTTGAGAGCTATATTTAGCAAGATGAGCCCATATCTTGATTTGGCTGGAAGCTGAGGCAGATTGAATTAATCTAGGGGAAAGGCAGAATGTGTGGGGTCCCAGCAGAACACTTTCCCCCAAGTTTTCCTGAGGTCTTCTGGCCTCCCTGGGGTTTCCGTGTGGACCAGCCTGAGGGCTGTCACAGGGGAGGCTGAAGAACAGGGATTTATGGGTTCCTGGTGCTGCGTGTTGCAGCACAGCCCAAGGTAGCCGGTCCCACCTCGGCTGCGCAGCGAGGACAGCCGCAGTGTGAGCCAGTGCTCCTGAGGGGTTACTGGGTGGGCTCCGTCATTCTCTGGTGGCCCTGAGGCTGCAGCTTCAGCCAGCTCCTCTGCCTAAGGCTGGACATCACCCACCCATCAAGCATGAAGCTTCCCAGCTTCTTCCACCTCATGCTCCCTCCCAAACTTCCTAGCTCTCACACAGCTCTGGCTTCTCAGCCTCGTTCCCACCAAAAACTGGGATTAGGAGGTGAGATGGAGGTTCCCCCTCTGGCTGATAGCTAAAAGTAATTTTTTTCCGAGATCAGCCCTTGTGCCTCCTTGTCCCACCTGGTGATACACGAGGCAGGTGCTCTGCCACGGGACAAGCTGTGGCACCGGCTCAGCCCCAGGAGAGAAGAGACCTGCAAGGCTTGACATCTGCACAGGGAGGGTTTCCCTCCAGGTGCCCACCTCTCTGAAGCCGTGCAGGGAGGCTCCCCGAGGTTACCTGCCCTTCCTGCAGTTGTCTTCTTGGAGGTGTTTGCGGCGGGCCTGATTCACAGCCCGCAAAATCAGATTGGTTTTGGATCAGACCCCGTAAGGGGTTTGCATTGTATTGCAGCACGGAGGAACACAAAAGAGCAGAGTCTGGTTATTTGCTCCATAATTAGCAGCTCCATCCCCTACGGGGAGATGGGATGAGTGCTGGGATGAGTCTCTAGGCCAAGAGCCTGGCGTTCCCCTGCAGGTCCGGCCGGCAGCCAGGTGCTGAGGGGAGTTGGGGTTCTGTCAGCAGCCTTCACCTGCAGCCAGCTCCGCTGGGCACGCGCTCGCGGCAGCAAGGAACTCATCTCCGGGCAGACACAGAGCCCTGAGTTTCCTTTAATGCAGCAAGGTGCTTTGCTTGGCCTAAACACACGGTGGGAAGTGTCTGCCAGGGAAGAAATGACATGACGAATACTCGGGGAGAACATCTCCCAGGGAGAAATGCTAAGAGAAAGCTTTTCGCTCAGAGCGTCGCTTTGGAGTGTCACTTTTTTCCCCCATCCTTTCGTATTTTCGTCAGCGAGTCCATTTGCTGATCTGAAAAGTGAAAGATGGCAGTGTGCAAATTGAGCAGTCACCCAGGAGGTGGGTGGAGAGGTTGCTGTGCTGTGTGTACGGCTGCAGCAACCCCCCAGGGCCTTGCACAGCATCCTCCATCGTGGGCAGATGGGGTTCCTCATGGCCAACGGCTTCTCTCATCTGGGGCAAGAAAATCGATGTCTTTGCTGCAGGTCTGAGAGCCTGTGAGCTGCTCAGGCATCGCAGGCAACCTGCCCTTGCTGGCGGGGTGGCTGTGAGGTGATTGTCTCAGTGCACGTGCTGGATTCAGAGGGAAACCCAAACTTGGGTGCTGTTGGTAATCAGGGCTATCCTGCCCACTTTCTCTCTTGCCAAATTAATCGATGATATTCTTTGTGAAGTCTGCCGAGCATGTGGGCTTCTGCTGCGTGAGTTTAGTCGGTGCTGGTGACTGTAGCCCTCGGTGCAGTCGTGGCATTTTGAAAGCTGGCAGTGCTAGGACGTGGCTGGCTATTGGCACGCCTCTGATGCCAGCTCACAGAGAGCCAGTCCTGTCTCCCATTGTCAAGAGCATACCCTTGGTTTCAGCATTCATCACCATTTGTCTCTCGTAATTGCATTTTCCTGAGTAGTAGAAATTAAATCAGCAGTGACAGAATATTTATGGCTCAGAAATATTCTGGATGATTTCTAGAGAAGCTGTTTCCAGTTTAGTTATTTATGTTCTTTTAGCATGGATTTTATAGTGGGAATGGGGAACTAAACAGTAAAAACCATATGAAACATGCTGAATGATTTCCTCCTTGAGCCAAACCTACATTTACTATAGGCAAAGAGATGCCACTGCGAGCCTGCCCAGCTCAGAGCATCCGGACTGGGACCAGTGCTTCAGCTCCTACCACCAGTCTGCAGAGAGGCGCAGGCTGGTTCCTGAGCCCACCTGGCACGTTTTCTTCATCTGAAGGTTGTCATAATTCCCTGGCTAGGGCCTGGGGCTGCTCTGGGAAGGAAAGTTGGACTCGGGTGGGTGAACTTCTTTGATCTGCTCCCTCCTGTCGGTCTCACTTGCATATGGGCGTTGCAGATGAATCTTGTCAAGGGGGCTGTCCAGTCTCCCACTGGGAGCACCACAGAGATGGGATTCTCCTCCCTAGTCAGAGTGAAAACTGAAATGTCTTAAATCTCCAGTGAGACTAAAAATTGGAAGAACACGTTCAGGAAATTGGGAAGTGAACTTGTCAGGTCTGCTTCTGAGACGTCAAATCGTTTGAGTCTGACTTGCCCCTCACCCTGTTCCACTCTCTTCTCGGCCATAAGGCAGTGGGATAACACACTTTGGCTTTGCTAAAATCAAAGATTTTGAGAACTTTCCTTGCTGGAAATGCTGCCAATAGCAGCATACTTCTGTGAAATGTCCCTGTATCAGTATTTTCTCATATGAAACTGTTTCTTATGCAGAACCATTCTTAGTGATAAGATCTTTTTACAGTTCCTATCCTGGGCTCAGCTGTAGCCTCCCTGTGTCACTGTAAATTTTTATCGTTTGCTATAAATAAATAGTAATCATGTACAGAAGGAGTCTTGATCTCATAAGGGTGTGTCGGGATCTCGCCACGACGATGATGTATTGCCAGTTGAATGGACAGCCCTGCTGCTGATGGCCGTTCTGCACGTGCCTTAGATCAGGGTTAGAGATAGCGGTGGGCAAATCTTCCTGCAGGATCCCCGAGTTTTCTCCCTGGCTGTGAGCCACTGGACTTACTGCACATCTCCCAGAGCTGAGGGCAGGAGTGGCTGCCGGGCTGGCTCAGCAGCAGGCAGAGGCAGCGTTTCTCTGGGCAGCCCTCCAGGGTGGATGGGGAAGGGATGCGAGTGCCCTGGATCCGCGCTGGCCCTCGCTGCCACGCTGCATCCTTCCCTTCCCGGCAGTTTGCATCCTTTACACAGCCCTCATGCTTAACGGCTTTCGGGAGGTGGGGGTTAGATGCTCTCCGTGGTTCAGGACCTCAAGCAGTGTACAGCTGTGAAGACTGACCGTGGCATCTTTCTGCCCTCATCTGTAAGACCAAAATAAATCCCTGCATCAATGCTGCCAGTCCTCTTCAGGTTTTCCTCTGGACAGCTCTTACAGCTACAGCTGACTTTCAAAAGGCCCAAACTGCTATTCCTGGGATGCTGTAAAGAAACTCGCTGTGGCAAACTGCACGTAAAGTAAAATAAAAAAAATGAAAAGGAGGACCTTTGTCTGCCTTTAATAGTCCAAGTGTTTCCTCAGGCATGGCAGGCAGCCTGCCCTTCCTGCCGGGCTGGCTGGCTGCAGCGGAGGCGATAATGGCCTGTCTTTTTATAGGATGCTACTGGACCCTAGGTGGAGAGCCCGGTTCAAAGCGCAGGTCACTGAGCTCCTATAAATTGTTCCTGACATCCCCGATAAAACCCATGCTCTGCCTTCCTCCCTGCCTCTTCTTTTAGTAAGGGGAAAGGGCTGGTAGTAAAGATACTGGTTTTCCACTTCACCCAGTACTTTGATGTTTAAAGCTGTTTAACATTTATTCAAACGGCTCCTCCAGTTTAATTGCAAGAATTGCACTTGCCTTTTTATGATTGTCTGTAAGGGTGATGAGACAGGCAAGCAGAACCATCTCTGTGACAGGGGTGATGCATCCAGCACAGGACTGTCCCCCAGCAGAGCAGCAAGATCTGCCCCCAGTAGAGATCAGATACACGAGGCCAAGTAGATTGTTTACTGGGAAAAGTCATTGTTGAGTTGATGGGGAGTGTCTGGAAATCTGTGCCAAGTGGAGACACCCCTGCTCCCCCCTCACACGCTTCACTCTGGGGAAAAGGTGCCATTTTAACCTTTGTGGAAAGAAATGCTCACATTTTTCATTGCAGCATAAAATTCATTTTGAAATTTGTTGAAAGTCGCGCCTAGCTACTTGTTTGTAAAAAGGCTTTGTTCAGAAGATGGAAAATCTCTGAGAAATGTAGTGAGACGCTTAAGTTTGAGAACACTGAAACAAAAACCTTTTACTTGACTGAAACTAAGATAACTGGAAGGAAAACAGAAGTCTTCTGAAGGCAACCTAAAGTGATATTTCCCATTACTGCTGGCAGTGAGTTAAAAAAACCCAAACACCCCCAAACTCTTCACCCAACTTGGGATGAACTGTTTGGTGTCTTTGTCTTCCAACTCCTGCAATTACAGATGTGGTCCCTGAAGAACATCTCTGAAGATCCTTTCACATCTCACCATGACAGCACCTCTGAGAGCTTCACAGCGTTTCATCAGTGCGCTCCCAGGGAAATGGAGGTGCCTCTGTTGTTTTGCTGGGAAAGCTATGAGAGACTGATTTATCTCATCTAATTTGAGTTATCTAAAACCTAGGTGTCTTGTCTGAGCTGCTTGTCTAAAACCACATTGTAGCTGATTTTCTCCCACTGTTAGATCTTCCCATCAGGGTTGTGGAATGTGGGCAGGGAGGCTGTTCTGCCTTTGGGAAATGTCTGAGCTGTATTATCAAGGGAGGAAGAAAAGACAGCAGTTGATTTCTTTTTTTTTCTGTGGTAGCGTAGTGCTTCAAGTGTCTTCTAAGAGGTGAATGTGGACTTTGTGCTGCAGCTGGGAGAAATGCAGCCTCTCTGGCCGTCTGCTTTTAGTGGATGTATGGTTGATGGAGCTGAGGAGTCAGGAGTGCTGGAAGGGAAGCCAACCAACTACCATCTTCATGCATCTTTGGCTGGGAGACAGTTACTAAAGTGACCAACAGGCCAGAGAGGCTCAGATGGACCTTTCTTTATGACTGCATCTAATAGAGGGGTTGCATACAGATGCAAAAGCCTTGAAACATTTAAACTGAGCAATTAAAGCAGGTGGCAAGACCTTTCAGGAGACTTATTTCCACCTGTGATGTTAAGCTCCATTGGGATTTCTTTGCAGTCCAGCTCCATGCTTCAAGGACTGTCATTCAGCACCAAATACACTCCAAGAGCCACAAAAGAGCCACTGTCCTCTGCTTAATCTGTGGATTGTATGTCTCTATTGGTGCCGGGCTGAAGTATAGTACACACAGCTCTAATAGATGCAATTAATGTCAATCATATGATACCTCCTCACATACACTATTTGAACGAATACAACCACCTTAATTGCCCAGGTTTCTTTGCTTTCGAAAGTATGTTCCACTTAATGATGCCTTTTCTAACACTGAAAGTCTGTTGTAGCAATCTTGTTTCTACCAAATATAATTTTCAGCAACAGTTCTCTCTCCTCTGCTCCCTTTCACTCCTTTAACTTTTGCTTCCTTCATCCCCAAGCTATGCACAGACCAGTTGGCTCCAGCCAGGGCTAATTTCCTTAGTTGTCCTCATGAACCGCTCTCATAATGGCTCTGACATTTGACAGGCTGGTATTGTTCTGGCTGTGTTAGTAAAGCTTCTGAGTTGTATGTACAACAGGGTTTGGAAATGCTCTTCTTAGTTCAGGGGGACGTCCTGAGAAAGAAAAAGTGAGTTGGCACAGAAGGAAACTGCAATTGCTCGGTCACATTAAAGCTGAGACAAAAATACTTCTTTTTAAAGAGCTTTAAAATAGTCCCTAACGTAAAAGCTTAGCAGCTGCAGCAACACAGAGCCTGAATAATTTCCATGTATTTGCTGCAGCAACACGGAGCCTGAATAATTTCCGTGTATTTATGTGTGTGGGTGTGTGTGTCCGTGTCCACACGAGCCCCGGGATTTTCTTTCCGACCCGTTTGCTCCAGTGCTGCAATAAGCAGCACCACGTCACCTCCTCTCAGGTCGACACTGATTTATTCATCACTCGGGTGTGAAGAACAACCCCTTGGGTTATGTCCATCTGAAGTGGGCCATCTGATTTCAATTCCAGCTCCCAGCAATTAATGCCTTACACACAGTTTGGGCACAGTACCCCGCTTACGCCCCATTATGTTTAGCATCAGACCATGAAGTATTAGTTACAGTGAGCCAAAATATGTCAGGTAGCCCTGGATTTCTCTAGCGTTCGTCAGAGCGAGTTAAAAAGAAAATGTTTCTTCTCTGGGCAGGAAACTGAGGCTTTGAAGCCCTTGAATGCTCATGGTCAGGCTGTGAAATCGACCTTCGATTCTCCTTGCCAAGCTGGCAGCAGTGGATTTCAGAAAGCTATCAACCTTCCAACACTGAATTAGAGCAGAGTGGTATATTCTGGGCTGTGGATGGAGACAGGTGGACATGGAGGTGTAAGGTAGGAGTGCAAGATAGGAATCACAAGGGAATTGGTTCATTGTTTTAGGTAAGGGAATGCAGAAGTTCCTAGGCAGGCCATAATTTTCACGGTATTCAGTGAAGAGGTAATTCTTGGCTTCAGTTTACACATGAAGTAAGATACAAAAGGCGTGCATGCTGGCATCGTGGGCCTGGTGCAGTGGGCTGAGAGCAGAGGAGGAGGATCTGGATGGGTTCAGCATCTCTGGGTTTCCTAAGAGCTCAGGTGGGCTGCTTTGGCTTGGTCCAAACCCATGCTGGATGCTTACATCCTGACAAGGGGATTTTTCCTGGAAGCCCTTTCTTGGATGCATGTATCCAACTATCCTACACTTGCTTTTGGAATTTCTGGGAACTTGTGTACAAAAAAGTCCTCATTTATGGGTCTGCTAGTTCAGTGCTCTCTGAACTTAGGTAAAATGTTCTCTATAAGCTACAGCATTATAATACTGTTTGTTTTCCACGTTTCATACCAGGAAATGAAGAAGTACCTTTCAAGCTTTTACCCTGTGCTTGTTTTGATAGCAAGTGTGTAAGTGATCCTGGGGCTGTAGGGGAAAGATTAAAGTACGAGTAGGTAGGAACCTTTATCTAATTTTAATGGAATGGACAGAAAGCAGGGAGGTGATGGAGTTCTGCAGGCTCATGGTGCAGAAACAGTCCATCTTTGTCTCCTAAAGCAAGTTTGAAGAACCAGGCACCTGTCCTTCCATCTGTCTGCTGCTCTGTCAGCATCGTACTGCTGGCTGTCCTTGAAGGAGCCGAATGCTCCCGTTTGCAAGCGATGGCAATGTGCTTCCTGCTCCACGGGAACTCAGGGCTCTTTGAGAAGGTACTTGTACCTATAAGAACTCTTTACCCGAGCTTCCATTGCATGTGAAGGAGCCCGAACATGGCAACAGCTCTCACGGTGTTTAATCTCTCTGTCCTTCAGAACAGCAGCTAAGAAATCGCTTTGAGCGATGCTTTTGTTTTCTGGTTGTTTGGTGTTTTGCTTTTTTTTTTTTTTCAAAAGGAGGCTGAAGATGTAAACCCTTTGATCCATCCCGTTCTGCACGGGACAAAAATACACTTCAGAAGAACATACATTCACTTTATAAATGTGTATTTTTTAGTATCTCCACAAATAAGAAGGGGAAATACAAGTTCCTCAAATGACAGCCCATTCAGTCAGGGAAGAAAGAGCAGCTTACCAGGCTGTGAGTTTGTCTTGTCTCTTGATGGAAGTGGAGGAAGATATCTCAGATGCTGTCATGATACAAAGAGTATTAAGAGTAATTTAATAGCAGATATTTTAGAAACAGTGCGGGCAGTCCCTGCAGTGTGTGTAGAGTGCAAAGCTCTCAGCACATCAAGAGGGTGCTTGGTAAGTAGATGATTGGCATGAGACAGAAGGATTTTCACCACCCGGCTCTACTCTTCATCTTATCACATCGTTCTTTGTTCTCCCCGTCTGTGTAAATAACCTTTGAGAAGCAATTTCAACTTAGGGGGCTTATGACTCCTTCACTCAACTTCATGCATAGCCCGTAGCTATGGAAGGATCTGCCAATCCCCAGTGTTTCACTGGAGATGGAGGCTGTTGTTGGTTGAAGAGGTGATGTGCTGTGCACTGGGAAATCGGTCTCGAATGGGTCATTAGCAGGAGAAGGAGCTCTTCTGCTGCTCGGCTGATTGCTAGCACTGCACTGAAGGCACTCACAGTTCTCTCCTGGCCTTTTCTATTCCTAATGTGCTCACCATTCATCCTAGCAAACGCTCACAAGCAGTGAAGGGGAACATCTATAGGACCAGAACTCAGCCTGGCTATATCGAAGCTTCTTGAGTCTGCAAAAGAAGATGAGAGAATTTTGAGGAGCTTATGTTTTTGTTAGTCAAGCATTTTCAGAATTGATCACTGCTTTTAGGTCATATATTGAGACCATCTTAAACCGTGGGTACTACTTACTTTCAGTAGATACTGCTCATGAGATACTGAAGTTTTGTTGCTTTACTGATGTAAAAAATACTTGAGCAAAAACTGTGTGGTGCTTGAAGGTTCAGTGACATTCATAGTGAAAAATCAGGAAGGGAAGAGCGAGAAATCTCAACTGCTGTTTCTTTGTCTTCCATTGTGATGAAGCACGAACTCCTCTCAGTCACTCTGGTTACCCATCAGCAATGCTCGTGGCAGCAGGGAAGCGTAACCCTCATGGAATGCCATTAGCACCGTTGTAATCATACAGTAATAGAATTATTTAAGTTGGGATGAGCCTCTGGAGGTCATCTGGTCCAGTTTGTCACTCAGATGAAGGACAGCTTCAAAGTCAGGTTCAGTGTTGAAGCTAAGGTTTCTCAGGAGCTCTTTGGAAAAGCCAAGAATTAGAATGAAGCTTCTTGTATCCTGTTGAGCCCCTGAATTCCACCTCTAACCCGTGGTTTCTAAGTGGTTTAAAAAACCAGTCTGAAAACCAGGCTGCTGATGTTGATGAGTTGGTAACATCATCTACACGTGGGCACAGGGAGCGTTCGGTGGCAGGACACCAAGTCAAAAGAGTGAGTGGTGGGAAGGGGGTATGAAAAAAGAGGTGCATTTGGGAAAGAAGTTACGGTGTACGCTGAAGGTTTAAGAAAGGCACCCAAATGCTCTCGTTTTATGCAGCTGATTACCTAATGCAGTGCTCCAAAGTTCAGCCTTTTACTAGCTGACTGAGATCGAGAGACATTTTCTGCTTGTTTTCTCTGCAAACCTCATTGCATCGACAAGAAATACATTGTCCATATGGGGTGAAGAATGGCATTTAAGTATCGTGTGTTGAAATCCCACTTGCTTTTACACATTATGCTTCAAAGCCCTGCTTCCTGGATACAAAAGTAGTTGTGTTTCCAGCAGAAGGTTTACATAGTTTAACATGAAGCTAAAGCACCAGGGTACGAAGCCAGCCGTGTATATAAACCATTAAACAATTTCAGCGCAAAGCTTCGCAAAATGTCTATTAAATTTAAGAGCACTTTAAAAAAAATCCACATTTAAGCTTTCTTTGTTTCCAGCAATGATGCTTTGAAACGTGGAAAAGGCGGTTAAAAAGTGCCTGACAATAAACAACCAAAAGCCAGCCTTTGCTTGGTAACGTAATTCCATAGCAAAGATGAAAGGTCCAGGTCCCATGCTTCCCAATTGGTCTTGCTCCAATCCTGAGCTGGCTTTTAAGTTTTCTGCAGTGTAAATGTTCCCTTTATGAAGTGGGCTATGGCCAATGCCCGGGGAAGCCTCTCCTAAGGAGGTGTTATTTTAATATATGAAGGGCAGTCATTTTATTTCATAAAGATAGCTTGTTCCACGGAGGAAATAAACATCGCACTTGACAGATGCGGGGACGCTCAGAGATCCTCAGCTCCTCTGGGGGCAGGGGAAGGCCCATAAAACCTTTCTGTGTTCCCTGCATTATGGTGCATGGGGCTTTAGATGTCTTCTCTGAAAAACCAACCCTGTGGTATGACTGCAGCCACCTAATAATTTTCTGTTACTTTTAAACACCACGCGTGAACGCCACAGGAGGCAGGAAGAAGCAGGGTATTGAGCAGAAAGGTGCTGGTAGCAAGTGGAGAAGGGTCCCTAGTAAGCACATACCCCTCTCTACGTTCTGGTGTAGTGAACGTGCTGGGAACTGGCGTCAGGCAAGGGCTGCGGGGTTCAAACCCAGTCTGTGCACCACTGGTTTATGGGAATAGCATCTCTGCTGGCATAACAGAGCGCAGGCTAATGGACTTTGGCAACCCTTTTTTGTCTGGCCGAGACGGTGGATTGCCCCAGCAGACTCCTCCTACATAATTTAATCCCCTTGTTCTGGAGATGTGGTGTCCCCAGCACGTTGGGGGTGGCTGCCCCTTCTCAAGATGGGTGCAGTCTGGGTCTGTGATTTAATTCTCTTTGTCACGTCCACTTTGGGCTGGTCGACGACTGTTTGTGATGCAAGGTCTAGAGGCCAAAATGTTTCCTTACCTTAAATGCTTAACTTCCTGCCTTATCTATTATTTCAGTGCTGGGTTATCCAGAAATTATGGGGAGCTGGCTGGCGAGCAGAGGTGAGGCTTATCCAGAGTTATTCCAACCACGTTTCTCAGCGCCATGTTTGTTGTGCTTGGAAGGAGCTGGATCGCTCTGTCGTCTCCCCCTTCCTCTTACTGAACATAGGAGCTATACTATGTTCTTACTGGAGACCTCTGGCACTTAATGGTGAACCAGAGTTCCTTCATTTTTCCCTCACTGGATGAATGAAGCCAGGCTTGAGGTGGGCAGGGGGAGTGGAGGCAAGGAGAGAAGGAAAATTCACCTTGAGAAAATGAGCAAAAGATGTTAGGCTGAGGAGAGCGCATATTGCAGGAGCTTTGTGGGCCAAGAGAAGGAAGGGTGCTGTGTCTCGGAGTGCTTACAGCCTTTCTGCTGATGCCAGAATGCCAGCTGTAGTGGAGAGAAGACTGAAAGAAAGCTTAGGTAAAATTCCCTCTCTGTCACTGCAGTAACCTCCACACGTGTCATTGTCACCCAACCCCGCTGCTGCTTGAATGAATGCGAAAGGGAGAGGCTGTGCCGAAATCCATAGTGCTTTCTGAATAAAGCTTCTAGTGTAGGAAAACAGAACTTAATTCCCAGGATAAATAGCTCAGAAATGGAAGAATTTGCTTTTTCATGCACAATGTATAACAAGCCTTGTCTAGAGAGAATCATTTCAGGAGCAGCAAATGCTGTTGTTGGCACTACTTTAGCAGTGTAGGAGCAGTTCTGTGATAAAGCAATTTGGGGGTGGTTTGTTTGTTTCTGGTTGGCTTCTTTTTTTTTGTGATTCATAGTATATTATGCTCTTACCAGTAACTACTGCTGTGGAAATGACCTCTCAGAACATGCTGTAGGATGTTACACCCACTAGTGTCAGGGAATTTCTTACGGAAGAAGTAAGTACCACAAAAGAAGTTGTACAACCTTTCGATTAAACTTCAGTTTCCTTTGCAGAAGCTTGCAGAAATGGCAGTGTTTACTGTATTTTTGTTTTTTCCTTGCAAATTTTTATTTCCTTCTTGGATTTTGCTTTTCAGAAGTTTGTGTTTTTATCTAAATTAGTTCAAGCTGTCACCAATACATAAGCATTTTTTGATGTTATTTTATTTTTTCCGCTCAGCAATCTTCCCCAAGAAAAAGATGCTTAATTCACTGCTGTACATTTTTTCTTACAGGTATTGCATGTGTTCTATCCCATTATTTATTGCAGCAACCAGGCAATACTATCTCAAAAGGGTTTTGTCATGATGAAGGAGGGTTTTTTTTGGGTTTGGGAAGAATCTTGGGGGAAGCCAACCAGCGTGATTTGGCAGCTCCATTCTTTTTGCTTTTGTTCTCCTTGGACCAGATGGGTTTCTTACTCACTGGTTCCAATGGGACTTCTTGTGGGGTAAAATACTGTATAACATCAGTGCAGTCCTTACAATCTGGCCCTCCCTGTGCAAAGAGATCTTAAAAGTCCACTTTTATGTGGACTCAGTGGGACTAAGAGAATGAGAGACTGCCGAGTAACAGCTTTGAAATGCTTTTTCCTAGGTGTGTGTAGTTGTTTTGGACAGGCAGTGGAGTTGCCTGGACTAACTGGGAAGCTAGTGTGAAAGAGGGAGGCCGATGGATGTCTCAGTATCTGGTCTGGGAAGCCTCTTCTGTTTTAGATCCTACACAACCAAAATTGGTCCAGCCTCAGACATCAGCGCCCGGCCCCTTGGTTTGTCATCTATAACTATGAAAAATAAGGGCAGGGCGGGTGCAGAAAGTTCTCATTTTGTACCAGAGCCCTATTTTGACCGCTCTGTGTTTATTTTGCTCAGACATAAACGACAACACAAGATGTAGGGCACAGTGAAGCAATGCCTGGGAAGTTTGCCACCGATGCTAATGGTGTTGGTCTCTAATCCCTTTCCAGCAAAGGCGAGAGGATGCATCAGCAAAATGGCTGCCCACACTGGGAGAGACACACCAGGACCATTCACAGTTGTTGAGACAGTGAAACAGTATTTTGGGGAGGAAAAAAAAAAAAAAAAAAAAGAAAAAGCTCATTCCTTAATATATGGTCTTATAGGGTAAATATTTACCCAGCCATCTAACGGCAGGAGTAATCGCTGCAGTTTTCCTTTCACTCAAGAGGCTTGAGATTTTTCCCTGACTGGAAAAAAAAACCCCAAAAAAAAAAAAAAGTCGTCCAATTTTGTGTATGTGAAGAAATCAAAGCATTGCCCTTGAAATGGGTTTTTCAGCTGTCTCCTGGGTATTCTGGGGTTAGTTTTCACCACGTGAGGTTCTGAAGTGCGTACTCAAAGGTTCAAACACAGGAAAATTGGCTATCACTGCCAGCTCTGTTGGGTGGGGAGAAAGCAGTTCCTTTACAGAAAAAGGAAAAAAAATAAAAAGGAAAGACTTTCTTCTTCTTCTTCTTCCAAGGAACTATATGAGAAAGAGCTGGAAGAAGTCTTGACTTTTATTATATCCTGTAATCAAATTTGAGCATCTTACTTGCTTCTTTTCTCCAAGACCACCCTGGAGGTAGCAGTCTGCACACACACAATTTCGGTATGTATAAACCCATAAATTTCATAACAAAATATAGGAGCCGAGGTTGTAGGAGGACTGTAAGGCAGAAGGTGCTGAAATGTAAAGTCTGTGTGTGTTTGAAGGGATGTCATTTATTACATACTTCTGCCTTCTTAAAAAAAAAACAAAACACCCTTACTGTTACCACACAGACTGTATAAATATATATTGCTTAATGCAAGGTGGTGTGGTGTAAAGGTTTTATTGGCATGCAGTAGCTTAGCTTGAGTAGCAAGAGCCTGAGCAAGCTCTGTATCTCCTCGGGTGCGTGCCAGGAAAACACGTCCTTGGCGTGGGCAATGAGAACATCCCCGGTGACTCCGCATAGGTGTAAATCTAATGAGGATAATAACCCGTGTGCTGCGGGGCAGCACCCCGGTCCTGCCTGCCTGGGAGTAGGAAGGGATTTCTCCTTCGGTCGTGTGCTTCTGAAGCCATTTATTGGGGGGTTCCACGCGCTTCTCGCTGAAGCTTCTGCCGCTGGTGCCTGCAGGAAGAGGGTAATGAGTTTGCTGGACTGCCTAGCAGGGCCTGAGCTGGCAGCTCACGAGCCCCTCCGTGACTCCTGTAACGATGCCTCTTTTGTGCGGTTTGGACAGCGTCTCGACGGGGCACTTTGTGCACATCTCTCTGTAGTGCCTGCTCCTGTAAAGCTCCTTTCATACAGGTGTGGAAGAATTCAGGTTGGCAGGGAGCTGTGCAGGTCTCCAGTCCAGCGAACCACTGCAGACTGGGCTGGCTTCAAAGTCAGGTCCTGTTGCTCAGGGCCTTTCCCAGCTCAGCTCTGGAAATCTTCAGGGGTGGGAATTTTGCTGCTTCTCTGTCCCTTCCTCTGTGGGGGCTTTCCAGCAACTTCAGCGGGGTGATACTTCTAGATACATCTGTCTCATCTTGAGCTACAGAAAGGTGGAGTCTCTCTGGTCGCAGGAATTTCTTATTTCTCCTGTGACCAGGTGAGAAAAAAACTTGTCTCCTTCTGGAGTTTCTTCCATCCAAAGAGAGGTGGCTCACACCACCCTTGGCCTGAATCATTTCTGTCAGGAATCATTCTGTCTTCCTCCACTGAACCTGGGAAGTGTGTAGATGTCCCCCTGAGATTTAAGACCTGTGTGCTAGGCAGCAGTAGTCACCTGCAATGAGTCTTGGCCAAAATACAAAGTCATCCAAGGGAAAGGGAATAGTGTCACTTTATGTGATACAACATCATGAGCTAACAATGAATACAAGCCCCAAAATACAAGAGAAAGTAGGGTTTTTTTCATTTTTAAAGGTGTAGAAGTACTGTTCCTGAGCAGCAGGACCTTAAAGGCAGCATGTTTCTCAATATGACTTTGCATCTGACTTACTGTTGCACTTCTAAACTCAGTGAAGATATGTCCTGTTGAAAAGTGGCTTTGCATTTCAGCAATGTCAGCTGACACTGGAACTCTGGAAGTTTGATGGGGGCTATCTTTATTGCAGCTGGTAGAAAAAGTCCAACTGTTGCTGTTTCATTGGCAGAGAGAAGGACATTGCAAATAAAATATTGTGAAAAAACACATCTGTTAGGCAAAAAATAGAAAATATGGTCTGATAGAGAAGTAAGCAAAAAAAATAATCACAAAATCTTTTATAAGATTCTGGCAGAAAATCGTTGGCAGCTCCTAAAATTCCACTGAATTCTAGACTTCCTCAACAAATCTGCTTCCCTGGAACTGTATCTGGAAAATCCCTGGAAAAGGTGCTCTCCAAGTTTAGAAAACCAAACCGGGCACTATTGCTTGGGGGAAAAAGATTCCCCAGAATTTTGGGATGAGATTATACCAATACAAATGTATTTCTCCAACGAATTGCTGTTTGTTTCTTCTTCTAGTTTATCAACAGAGGCCTCGTGCTTATCATACAGTCTTGTAGATCTCAACACGTCCCAGTGAATTTCTTGAGAATGAGTAAGTTTTTCCTATTCCAGCCTAAAGAGAAAAAAACCCAACAGTCAAGGACAAAGGAAAAATTATGCTTTATCCTGATCTATGAAACTTCCGTAGCTTTTCGTAGCAAATTCAATTGCAGTCCTTTGTGCAAGGCAAAGCCTTTGCACACTGTGCTATTTTCAGGATGCCAGGGGAATAAACGGAGTGATGGAGTCTGGAAAGATCTTGCTGCAGTTTGAGAAGTAACTTTCTCCTCCTTTTCCCCCTGCCCACTGGCACAGCAGGGGAAAATGTGGGGAGTAAGAAAAATAAAGCTCCTGCAATGTCAGAGCTCGCTGCCCTGTCAAAGGAAACTATTTTTCCGTGAATGATGAAAAAAAAGAAGATATAATTTAAAAATAATAATTACAATATAATAATAATTAAAATTAATAATTACAATATAATAATAATTAAAAATTATTAAAAATAATAATAACTAAAAAAGAATACTACTAAAAAAGGCTTAATGTGTAAGGATGCTGCCGGCTGGTGTGCCAAACTGGCGTGGGCACCCTGCGCTCAGAGGGCAGGGAGCTGCTGCATTCCTCACCCCTCGCACGTGGGCAGAGCTGGAGGGAAGCTCGGAGGAGCAGCGGGTTTGGCTTCCCCGGCCTGGGCCGTGGCCAGCATAGCTGTGGCCGGTGCTCGGGGCCCGTGGACCCAGCGCAGGGCCTGGCTGCCCGCTGCCCACACGGCCCCTCCGGGGAGGCCTCCGCCAGGGCAAAGCCGAACACGCTGTCCGGTGCTGGTTTAACCCTGGGCAAGGGCCTGCTCCGTCACACTGGGGGGGAACTCACTTTAGTCTTCAAAATCCTGAGGAAAGAGGGTGTTTCGAGAGAAAGGAATAAAAAAGGGGGTAGTGGTTCGGTTTGGGTCCATTTATACAATACCCCCTTGGAGCTGTAGTTTGGTTAACTCTCTGGGTCGAGCTCCCAGCTCCAGCAACCTCTCTAGAGGCTTCCTGGCCAGAGACCCTCATGAAGCAACCACCACCCTGGTGCTGTGTGAAAGATTCCAGCAGGGAACTTCATCTCTGGAGAAAAAAGTGAACACAACACACCCAAACAATCATTGCACCAGTATTTTATTTTTTAATTTTTCTTTGAGCATTTTACACAAAGACTGCTTTGCCATTTGACTCCATATGGGATTAACGTTCTTCCTCTTCCTCTCTTTGATCCCCAGGCCACTACAGCCATGTTCTGCCTGTTGTTTAGAGGGACACGAAAGACATGATTAAGGTCAATGGCATCATGGTGGTTTCTAATGGGAAGATTATTCCATCCTTTGCTTGCAGATTCTCCCAGTTCGAAGAAAAGGAGTTTCCTCAAGTCTGCAGTTTGTCCTGCAGAGTCCTCTCCTGCAGAGCCTCTCTTTGTGCTGCTGGCGATCCCACCGATGTGGGACCTGCGTCTGCAAAACACATACTTAGGGTCTGGTGAGAGGTGGCAGCCAGCTGGTGAATCTTGTTCTCAGTGTGGGAGACATCCCAGGTCCCATCTGATGATGTGGGATGTTTCTGCAGTCCTGCCAGTGGGTACTGTGGTGGCCCTGGGAGTGGGGCATCTCCCTGCTGAGGAAAGGCTGAGGGAGCTGGGGCTCCTGAGCTTGGAGAAGCTGAGGGGTGACCTCATTCATGTCTATAAATATGCCAAGGGCGAGTGTCAGGAGGATGGAGCCAGGCTCTGCTCAGGGATGCCCAATGGCAGGACACGGGGCAATGGGTGCAAGCTGGAGCATGGGAGGGTCCATGGAAACAGAAGGAGAAACTTTTTCACAGTGAGGGTGCCAGAGCCTGGCCCAGGCTGCCCAGAGAGGCTGTGGAGTCTCCTTCTCTGGAGACTTTCCAACCCCCCTGGCTCTGTTCCTGTGTGGGCTGCCCTGGGTGCTCCTCAGGGGAGCTGGGCTTGATGATCTCCAGAGGTCCCTCCCAACCTTCCTTTGTAAAAGTGCTGTGAGATCTACTGAGGAAGGTTAATATGGGAGTTAGGAAATTAGGGTAGTAATTGCAGTAGGAGTTTAGGTGGGACCTCTCACTGGAGAGATTTAGGGATAAGTCAGCTGGGGAGTGAATGCCAGTTTGGTTTAAACATCCGTCCCTGAGAGTATTCAGGCTATTAATGAGCAGTCTGTCTTTCTGGCCCCTTTCCTCTGCCCTGCCTGTCAGTTATTTGCAGCCTCTGGTAGAGCAGCAGGCAGTGGTAATCTCTTTCAGATGGTCCCAGTATCTGTCTATATCTTGGCCAGATCATGAGTGAAAAAGGGGCTCATCAAAACCAGAATAAACGAACAGAGCAGCCATCCAGCGTGAAGTGATGGAAATCTGTGGGTGAGAGAAGCTGAGTTTCTGCTGTTGCTGTTGCGCTGTGTTTTTAAACACAGAGGGCATGTCCCTGCTTCTCGGTTGTCATTTGCTGGGTCAGAGTGATCTGTGGCTCCAGAAAGCTGTGACGTACACAGAATAGGAAAGGAAATATTTTGTCAATAGCTGAAAGTGGCCATATGTTGCAATCAGATGTGCAGGAATTAGAAAAACAAGAACAAGGAAACTTTGTGCATAGCATCAAAGGCAGAGCTGGCTCACACTCTGAAGAGCAGAAGCGTGGCCCTTATTGTTTGTTGACTTTCTCCCAGTTTTCGTGCTTGAGCTCGTGGCTGTGTTAAGGGTGTGTTGACATTGGAAGGCAAAACCTGTGTCTCATGGGTGCAGTGAGCCTGTTTGGCAGCTGAGATACCAGAATTCGGTTTATAGGGACGTCCTGAGTACCTGGAGCTGTGACAAGGATACATCTACCAAAGAAAAAAGTGTGCTTCCAAGGGATCATGACAGAATCAGACCTGGTGTCTGGAGCCATATGGCTGTCAGAGGTTGTTAAGATCTCTGCCCTGGCCATGGTGTATGGTGCAGAGCCACACAGGACTATAAACACAGGCGCTGCGCAGAATCCTTACCACCTTTTTGTTCTCTATCAAGTTGTTGTTGTTCTTTGAAAGTTTGACCTGATTGTGACCAAATTTCTACTGGAAATCATTTTTAGCTGGATTCTCGGTGTCTGGTAAGGGTTGATTTGATGCTGCAGTCTTGCTGTTTCTTTAGTCATTTCTAGCAGATTGGTTTTTTTCTCCTGTCTTTGGCTGTTTCTCTTCATGGAAGATGTAGGAGTTAGTGGTCTTACTCTCCCATCATGTTGACGGAAACTGGCCCAGGGGGCTAGAAGTTACCAGGGAGCTATTGAGACAGTTAGATCCAAAGGAAGCACAGTTAGATGGGGCAAAGGAAATGAGGCTCTAAAGAGCATCGAATGAGAAGTTCAAGTTGTCTGGGAAAAGCACTTGCACAAAAAAAAAATTCCGGTAATAAAATCGTTGCCAAAACACAATCAAGGTCTTATGCTGGGATGTGTCTGACAATGCTGACTGTAGGCTGATGCAGCATCTGTGGAAGTGTGTTAGGAATTCACGTCCAAAGTGCACTTCACCTAATAGGTACTATTTCAAACATCCCCATTACTCAAAAATGATCCGTTACAAAACACTCCTATTTTTGTCCCCTTCCGGAGGTCGGATTTCTCTCCCCAACCCCTGTGATGTGAGATAAGCTGTAACACCATAACAGGTGAGATAAGCTGCCTGTCTTCGTGTTCATCCAAATGTCAGGCGTGCTCCAAGGGATGTCCTTTGACACACCAGTAACAAAGCAACGTTCCCTTGGTTTTTGTTGAACGAATGGGATCTTGCCATAGACAACTTCTCTTGTCCGTAATGCCTCAGGCACAATATTTTCAGAGTGATCTGCCCCACTTTTGTCCTGCTCTGGCAGGGGGGTTGAACTAGATGATCTTTCAAGGTCCCTTCCAACCCCAAACATTCTGTGGTTCTGTGAATATTGGCTCTTGAGTGTGTTCATGGTTTGAGGCACTGGCAGCTCTCCTGTGTCATCTTTGAAGACTGAATTTTGTCTTTTGTGATCATGGGCACGTCCTCCAGAGTTCACAGACACTTGTGTTCTGTGACACTCTATCTAGGCTGCGTGTTATTAGTCTCTAAATGCTTGTGGAGATTGCAGACACCTCTCTGACCTGGCCCTGGGAGTGATGGCAGTAGGGAAGGAGCAGGACATGCATGTGCTGGATCGATTGCCAGTCCTGAAGCTGCTGGAGATGTTCTAGATGTAGCTGCTAGGTCTCTCAAACTGTGCTGGGCAGACTGAGGATCTCAAATTCATGCCCTGACCATCTGCATTTCCTGAAGTCACAGCAGAGGAAACAATGGTTAAGGTGGAGAAAAGGAACGGAAAAAGCACTTCTGGATTCAGGAATTTTTAAAGCATCATCAATTTTATTTAAGGCTATAAAAAGAGATCTGTATCTAATAAAAGTGGCATTAGTGTAGCGCTAGATAATTAACATAATCACATCTAATTTCAGTATAATTAGCACGCGGTAATTAAAACAGCCATTAATGCAATTAGAACAGGTATAGAGTTAGCAGGAGGTGTTTCAGCAGTAGGCTCTGCCGTGCGGTCGGTCAGGAAAGCTGGTGCTGTCAGTTTGCATTTCAGGCACCTCTTGGTGGGCAGCTCACGTGGCAGAGGAAGCGGGGAGGGTGGCAGTGCCAGTGACACAGCTGCAGCTCTCTGCTGGCAGAGCGTGTTGTCGAGCTCATCATTTTCTCGGGAGGATGCTCAAGTGTCTAAATGAGCCCTGCGTGGCTTTGGAAGATTTCAGACAGCGCATTTTGGGCGTTTTGTAGTTCTCTGGATAAAGATTGTCCTGGATCCTGTAGTTTTTGGTGGGTCTGTGTCAGTTTTGACGGGCTGAAGGTGCAGTGGCCTTTTGAATTGTGGCTGGCCATCCGTTATCGGAGAGGTTAAGCTGCGTGAAGGCTGTTTAATTACAGACTGACAGTGTTTTCTGCGTGCTTTCCCTGGAATTCATTGTACGGTCAGGAAGGTGTGTAAATCAAACAACCAGCACATCAGCCTTGGGGGGGGTGGGGGGTGGGTGGGTATCTGAGCAGGAGGAATTATTGGATGCCCTCATAAAACTTTAAAAGGCTTGAATGTCAAGTTTAAACTCTTGGGGCCTTAAAACTTGAGTCTCAAGGCACTTCTACCTGCTGTTTCATCACATAAGCTTTTCACTGTTCATGAGCTGCAAACCCAAGATGATTATGACTTCTATTTCCCTGCAGTGTATTTAATTTCCCTTTACTGTTGTCATCATACCCATGTCTGAACCACCTTTCATCTCCTCCTACCACTCATCATCCTTTCAGTTGCAGCCAGTGATGCATAGGCTTTTTAAATAGAGTGTTCCTTGTAGGCTCTTATATCAAAATCTGTTTAACCTCTGGTGCTTTCAAGCTTAAGGCGAAATCACCGCGCATTAGCCGTTCTAATGCGGAACTGCACTCAACAGCAGCCTTAGCAAATCTGCCGAGCGATCCCGCGGCGCGGAGGGGCGCAGCGGCTGCCAGCTCTGCCTGCCTGCTCCCCCTGGCCTCCCAGCTGCAGCCATGGGTGCCCCCCACCCACCCCCCGCAGCAGCCAGAGGCCTCGTGTGCCACGTGGCTGTGGGTGCCCGCTCTGGTGGAAGGACGAGAGGTTGACCTAAACTGCCCTGGCAGAGTAAGGAAGGCACTGAGTTCTTCCTCCCCGACGCCACGGACACACTTCCCAGACATTTCCTCTCAATGGTTTTGTCCAGACACCAAGTGTCTCATCCTCTGCCTGTCCCTGCATCCCGGGGAGCCTCCCGGCATCCTGCCTCCTCATCCTTTATCTCTGGGTGCACTGTCTGTCACCGGTGTAATCTCAGACTCTGCTGTGGTATTGAAGAGCAAACGCTCTGCGTGCCCCATCCAAAGCGGTTTACACCATACCCGGAGTGACACGGAGATTTACAGTCAGATAGACCTAGCAGCACAGCAATTAAACTGACAAGCCAGGGGCTCAGGTTTGAATTTAGAGGAAGCTAAGGGTCACGTGCAGTTGAATCTTCGCTTTGATTAGGGTTGGCTGGAGCAAAGCAACAGCGACTGACAGTTCCTAAGGACTCTGCCAGGAACTAGCTCAGGCAAGCTGCGCTGTATTGTCGTGTCTGTTCGGCTGCTGGAGTTTCTTCATCTTGGTCCCTTCATCACCCCACAAACCAAACCGTTTAGGAGCAGCTGGAGCAAAAATGATAGAGAGTCTGTCTGGGGAGGGGATCCTGAACTGAACTCTTGGCTCCCCTTTTAGATCAGACGTTACATTTTTTTGGGTCAAAGCAACAACAGGAATTGTGACAACATGAGTACTTGTAGATAATGGTTCTGTTTGGTAAGTTCCCCATAAAATATCAACTTAATGCAAGATGCTTCAGTTAACACTCAAGTCCAGGGAGAATCTTATCACTTGATGATCCTCTTGCAAGAAAGAGAAAAATTCCGTGCTACGCAGTGCTTATTTCCTAGAGTGAGCCTCTTGGCTCAGTTTAAGGCTTCCTGCCTATTTCCATCCCGCATATTTATTCTATCAGTCCAGTTTTATAACATCCTAGAAATAAATGACTCGATTTAAGAGTCAGAAACCATGGCTAGGCATTGGATTGCAGAGTATTGAGATGCTTTACTAATGAGAAATGGGCAAATGAATCTAAGGAAATAACTCCACTTTCCTTGAATATTTCCTCATGCCTGGGACCAAACCCAAAGCCTGACTACTAGGAAGGATTCGTGTTTTTCCAGTGTTGTTTTTGATTGCTTCTCACATCCCATCCCTGCTTTGGAGTTTGGGTTTGGATAGAAGCGGCAGTGCTGAAAGGTTATGAAATGGTTCTTTCCATCATGTCTCTGGCCCAGTCAGCCACAGAAATAGTTAGAAGTTTTGGTGGAGCCTCTAGAAATTCATTTGCAACCATGAACTTTGGGGAAATCTATGGATGGCCTGGGAGAGGCTGTGTTCTGGGGCGTTCAAAGCTGACTAGCAAGATTATTGCTTTGGAAATGAGGACTCTAAAGGGGGGATAATGAAGATACGTCTTCATTTGGTTCCATTTCAGCACTGCTGCTAAGTTGCAAGGAGTAAAAGGTTGAATCAAGATCCCCCTTTTATCTCATCTTTGTGATGAGAAAACAGGGGGTGCTTTGGGTTAGCAAAACCTCATCAGTTGTTATGATTTGGTTTTGGAAACCTCAAGCCAGGGAGGTTGGGATCTGGCTTCCATTATATTCTAACCAGAAATTCACTGCAGAAGAGCTTTTCTGCTCAAACTATTCTGAATTTGTCCTAACTTCAGTTTAATCCCAGCAAAACCTAAACTCTCAGCCCTTTAAGGTCTGTCTGTCACTGTTGTTCATGTGGTACAATATACTGGGTAGGGTTTGGTAGACAAATGAACTCTTGGAGGATATTTATCATACACACAAACACACACAAATGTATTTTTTTATATATATATATTGCAGTATTACGAGGTTCTCTTTCATTTGACCACGGTGGTTTCTACTTAGCCACAGAAATCTCATGCATATACTAGCCAGCTCCTATTTTCATTTGTGCTGGGGTGAAATCAAAATCTACTCAGCATGCTTGAAATGAAGGCAGACAGTGTGCCAACACCATGCCACCAAGGGAGAGAGCTCTGTGCTGGGCTTTGTCTCCTCTGTCTTTATAGTGCTCGGTGAGCTGCAGCCTGAAGTGGACCAGAAAGAGCCAAATGAACACGGTGATTATGTGCTGGATGTGAACAATATTGAGGAATTTAAGATCAACCCTTATAAATGCACTTACAGTGTATGCATATAACTAAATTAATAGCAGACATAACTTTTAAAAGTCACTTGACTTTAATTGACATATCAATATAATTGGCAATTATCTTAATTGATATACATGGCATAAATACTGTGCTCTGGAAAGCTTCCAGTCCTTCTTTATTAGAGTATTAAGCCACAACATATGCAGATTACATGGAAATACCACTGAAACATTTGTTAAAAGGAACTCCTTTCTTATGTCTCCTCTATTTTTTATATACATGTGTATAAATGTAAATATGCAGGAAAAAAAAAAGTCAGGAGGACATATTGAGTATTGTCAATACAGTCTTTTAAACAATTTCAAGTGATTCCACTAAAGGGTTTCTACAAGTTTCACACTCTGCTTTTGTGGAAATCAGCTTTCAAGTCAGTCAGGCTAAAGATTAGATCCAAAGATTTAAAACCCCTATAGATCAAAAGCAGATGCTCTTAGAAGACATTTCAGCCAAGACAAGCCGTCTGGGGACATTGTTACAGCGGGAGAAGACAATTTATCATTAAAACATGAAAGCCTCTGTTCAATAATAACCAGATGTATTTGGAAAAAAAAAAAGGAAAGGAAAAGAAAAAGAGAAAGAAAAAAAATAGGGGTGTCAAGGTCTTGATTCATTTGTCTCCCACTAGAAATCATCTTTATCCCATACTTAGGAAACGAGTGCAGATTCTTTGATGCCAAGACATAATATAAGAAAAATTGAAACATTTCACATTGTAAATCCTTGGCAATTGTCAAGGAAATTTTAATTATATAAAAATCTGTGATGCCTTAGGTAGAGATAAGGAGCAATCAAGCAAAAGAACAGTTCTGTGACTTAAAACTAGGGGAAGATATGACAGGAGCATTTCGGACCCTTCTTTCTTCATACCATTTCTCACTTGTTCCCATCTTCACTCATGACCTAACGCAACTCGGCGATGCTACTTGGATTTAACCTAAAACCTCTCCTCCAAACGTTTGCAAGCATCAGTTAAGCTTCCCCCATGTACCAGAGGGTTTGTTGCAAGCCACGGACGTGTAGAGAAACCAGGGCACAGTGAGCTGGCACGAACTGCCTCCTGGTACACTGCACAGAACACTGATAGGAGAGACAGGAAGTGGAATTCTTAAGGTCTCATTTTTCCTGTCTCATACTCTAACCACTAGAGAGCATCCCTTCCCTTCCCAGGGAAGTGCATCGCTCTGCAGCACAGGAAATGCTTTTGCTGCCAGGATATGGGAAGTAGGAAGTCGTCTTCACTCTCCATTCTTGTTTAACAGGCCATGCTATGAGACAGTGGGCGTGATAAGCAACATTTGCTAGAATATATATAAAATCATTTCCAGGTTTGTGGTTAGATGGTTCAGGCTAAAGTTCCCTAGAGAACGAGTACGTCTGAGGACTCGGAGTGAGCGATGTGAAGTCAGGACACCAGTTCTTTGCCATTGCCACCAAGCAGGACACAGAGCAATCTGCCTGAGCTCCCTGGGCTCATCTGCAAAATAAGATACAAATCTCATGCTTTGCTCATAGGGACATGGGAGTGAAATGCACAGAACATCAGAGAGATGGAAGGGAACTTGATGAAAAACGGTTTCATTGATGTTGCTGGAAGACGCTCATTCTTTGACATGGAAACTTTTGGGAGAAGTATATTGGTTTTGATGAAGCTCTGACATTTTTACTCTGGTTCAGGATGAACTTTTTCATCAGTTGGAAGGGGAGACCTGTCCGTCCTGCACAAGTTCAGAGGGCAACACACAACTTGATACCCCCTTTGAGCCAAGCAGATTTGAATGAAAGTCTCTGATTGCCTGGTTATCCTGAAGGTTGGGCTCCCTGATCTCTGACTGTGAAGAAAAGCTTTGTCGTGGCCCTGAGGAACCTTCCCCATAAAACTGTTGTCAAGACCAATAGAGAGATTGCTGGATTCAGTAAAATGTGAATCTCATTTTGCCTGTCGTATTGCGTATCTTACACGTGAGGATGTGTCTTACATGTGAGGATGTGAGGATCTGCTTTCTGTCTAGCTTCTTCTTGAAATATCTTTGATAGGGGATTTGGAAGACACCAACTGATCAGATAGATAAAGATGGTGATTGGCACCTCAGAAGGACAGGGAAAACAATTTTGAGCGTGTCTCCTGGACTCTGTGATCAGAAACGTTGGAAAGGAAGGATGTGGATGTTTGTGGATCTCCACCACTCTTTGAGTACAGAGCACAAGTCAGAGGTCTTTTGTCTGTAGGTGGCTTCTGAGTTCTAGTCAAGGGTTCAAAACCAGGAGATTTTCATCAGGGTGAAAGGGGAAAGTACATGGAGACTGTGCCAAGGTCTGGAAGGCACAGCAGCGTGTCTGTCCTCTAGAACTTGCCCTCTAAGGTTGTTCAGCCCGGAGAAAAGAAGGCTCCAGTGAGACCTTATTGTGGCCTTTCAGTACTTAAAGGGTGGCTCTAAGAAGCATGGGGACAGACTTCTTAGCAGGGCCTGTAGCTGTAGGACAAGGGGTGTGGTGTTAAACTAAGAGGGGGGATTTCAACTAGACAGAAGGAAGGAATTTTTTACAACGAGGGTGGTGAAACACTGACACAGGTTCCCGGAGAAGTGGTAGAAGCCCCATTCCTGGAACCATTCCAGGTCAGGTTGGATGGGGCTCTAAGCAAGCTGCTCTAGTTGCAGATGTCCCTGCTCCCTGCATTGGGGTTGGACTAGATGACCTTGAAAGGTCCCTTCCCACCCAAACCATTCTATGATTCGATGAACTGGAAGCCTTTTGCAAACTAATTCCATTCTTCTGTCACTGAATGAGAAAGACATTGCCATCCTCTAGTCCAACAAGAACAGTTATGGTAGAAAGTACTTCACTTTCCAGGAAACTCAACTTGGGTGAGCTGGAGAACTGTCACCATGGAAAAAATGAAATTAATTATATCTTTTTTTCTCCTCTGTGTGCCAAACACCATTCCTTTCAAACAAGTCTGTTTACTGTGCTAAGCATAGTAACACTGATGTAAAGTATCAAGAAAGCATGAGGTGGATGCTAGTTTCCAGCTACTCTGTTGGTGTCTCTGGAGCTGTGTGTGGTACTTTGGAGACCTGTGCAGACCTGCAGATCCACTGGGGATGACAGCCCTTCAGGGACACATCTGGAGGTTGCGACATTCAGATTTTGGCTGAAGGTACACGGTCTGCTATTGCAATTCCTGCTACTTCAAGTGGGCTTCACCTTCTTTTCTTCATTTGGGAAGAAGAAAAAGCCTTGGATGGCAAATGTTCATAAGCAGAGTGGACTGAAGCAGAGAAATCAGGTCCAGGGCCAGATTAACAGCACTGCTGTCATCAGAAAGCTGAGTACTGTCTTTCTTGTTTTGACTCACAGCAGAAGATCTGACTTAATTGGATCCAGACGGGATCCGTAGATGGACTTGGAAACACCAAAGTTTGGGACTTATGTCTGGGGGTCTCGCCACAGGTTTAAAGGCAGGAAAAAATGGAGAGAAGGGGATGTCCAGCAATTGGGGTAAGACGCAATAAAGGAAAATATGCCTTAGAAGGGGAATGACAGTTAGAAACACTTACCCTTTCATTGCCCAATGCTGTTTCACTTCTACCTGTAAATTCTGCGCAACCTCACCTGTGCTTCTAGGTCCCTGGTGTCTGAGTGTGGAAGGTGAGATCCACCAGCAGAGGGGTGCCGCTGGCCACCACGCTGACGCCGGCACTGTTGTCACCGTGCCTGAACAGAAGCTCGTTTGGGGTGCAGCGAGTGGTTCATGTGGCCACACAGACCATTTGCACAGTGCGGGAGATCGCACACATAAAAGTTTAGTGCAGAAGTGCACAAGCACAGACTCACACAGCCCTCAGGCCTTTTCTGTTAACAATCAGACCCATAAAGCACATTAAAATAAACCTATTTTTACAGCTCTGCACTGCTGTTCAACCAAGCATTTCAAGAAGCAAACAAAAGCACCCACTGCTCTGGAAATCTGAGACTTCATTCCTATCCAGGAGCACAAATTGTGCTCAGGAGGGAGTTATGAAACCCTGTTTAAGTTCAGATTTGTATTCAGTTTTACATACCTTTGATTCACCCTTCTGTAGGAGGTGTTTGTAATTTTTAGCCTTTGATAGCTCCGTACTTTTGTTGACAAACCATTTCCAAAGGGGTTTTTTCCTCAGGGTTATGAGAGCATGAGGCAGAAACAAGGGAGGCTTTTTTCCCCCCTTTTTTAAAGTGTGAATAGATACAAGAGGAGGGTACGTTCAAGTGCAGAGCCTTCTTGCCAGCTGTTTCATGGCTGCCTACACAGTGAGTTACAGACATCTGCCGCTGCTGCTCTCAGGCAGGGCTGAGTTTGGGATCCCTGCTGAAGGACCATGCTGTAGAGTGGCTGAAGCCTTCCACATCTGATCCATCCTGATCGCTCAGGTGAGGACTGGGTTTCTCCTTGGGCACCAAAACACTTTCTGGCTAGAGAGCTCTGATTTGCACCAAGGGCAGCGTTCTGCTGTGGACTTGAGGTCTCGAAGATGTGACTCCGGGGTGGAGAGGCAGCTGCTGGCAGAGAGGCATCCTCTGAGGAGAAAAAAAATTAAAAGAAAACAAAATACTTTCTGTCTTCGGTGTCTTACAGCATCTAGAACAAAAGGGTCTTGATTTTTCTGGGAGATCTAAACCCAAAACAAATGAGCATTTATAATAATTGATTGTAAATGCAGAATTGTTTGTTCTCCTCCTAATTGTTCTTTGATTTTCCTGCAGTCCTTTCAAATAACATCACAAATCCTTTTGCCTTTGTCAAGCTAAGTGAGCCACTCAAGTTTTCCTTGCTTGGCTGTAAGGGCTTTAAACATTGCAACACTTGACATAAAGCAAAGATGTTTGCTGATAAGCGTGCGTAGTGGTTCAGAACTGTTCCAGCGAGCAAATCTGCTTTCTCAAAGGTAAATGATACAAAGAGCTGGCCTTTGATTAAATATTCCAATCATTGCATGCTAATGGTGCACGAAGCTGTGATTTATCAGCCAAAACAATGTGCTGGAAAAGGAAGATATTTCATTAAGCTTGAACCAAACTCCGCTTGAGCTTTCCACTCACAAGAATTCTTGTCCGAGAGCAGTGAGTGTCATGCAGCACAGGCCTGTTTGTAGGAGACTGCTCAATTTTTATGCTGCTTTGCTTTCAAGACACGAACTCTGCCACCTGAGCTGTACCCTGCAGAAAGCAGCCACCTGAGCATCCACCAGCACTGCCCTGAACTGCTCGTAAAAGAGCTGAGGGCCATGGGGGGTGATTTTTCTGGCAGACCTGTTTTAGGGACTGTGAGCTGGTCTCTAAGCACCCTGGAAGCAGGATGAGCAGGGACAGATCCTCCCCAGAGGGCAATTTAAGTGGCTCGTGTGGCCTCCGTGTAAGGATGCTGTTCTGCCAACAATGAGCAAAGATGACAGAGAGTTGTTTTAACTCGTGCTGAGTGCAAGCAGAGAGCTAAGAATTACAGCTCAGCTGTGGCGTGGTGTGCTGTACCCCTCGTCATAGAATCATAGAATCAGAGGATGGAAGGGCTTGGAAGGGACCTCTGGAGATGATGGAGTCCAAGCCCCCTGCCCCAGCAGGGTCACCCAGGGCAGCCCACACAGGAACAGAGCCAGGGGGGTTGGAAAGGCTCCAGAGAAGGAGACTCCACAGCCTCTCTGGGCAGCCTGGGCCAGGCTCTGGCACTCTCACAGGGAAGAAGTTTCTCCTCATGTTGAGCTGGAACCCCCCATGTTTCCCCTTGCTACCATTACCTCTTGTCCTATCCCAGGGCACCCCTGACAAGAGCCTGGCCCCTTCTCCTTGACTCCCAGCCTGTAGATCTCTGTGAACATAAGATCCCCAATCTGTGGGAAGCTGGGGGAGGATGGACTGGTAGCCGATCCTCTCTCCTTGGCCTCCTGCCTGCACCCTGTGAGAACAGTGCTGGGTGCCAATGAGATATAATTACTTGTCAGGCCGCAGCATGTTTATTTTTAGGCACGTTGGTGTGAGCTGGGGACACGGGCTGAGCAGAAGCGGTTTCGTGCTCTCTGCTACCTCCGGAGAAGGGTGTTTGACAGTGCTGGAGCTCAGGGCTGGGGATGCTGTGCCTGCTGCTAGCAACATGTGTTGCTGTGTTTTGATAACATCCTGGGGCTGGTTATCGTGTCAGAACAAGGAGTTAGGTCTGTTTATTAAATAAAGATGTCTCTTTTGTTCCAGTGTCTTTGCTATAAAAGCGATTGGGGGCAGGAGAAGATGCCAAATTGCTTATTGGTGTAGCTGCAGACGAGGTTCATCACTGCAGAGATATTTATACCATTAGATTCAGCTCTTAATGTAAATCAGGGTTAGGGAGCAGTTTAGTCTGTTCCCCATGGTCTCAAAACCTCAAGCCCACCATGATTAAGTTCCTTCTCACCCACTTTACACATCCAGACAAACACCAAAGACGTAAACCAGAAGAATTTCGCATCTCTTTATTTTTGTGTTCACACAGGTGGAGGAGAAATAACAAAATTATTTATGAAGTTTAACCCAAACCAACTCATAAAGCCTGTGAAGCTTTAGGAGGGGACAAGGGGAGAGTGGGGAAGGTATTTTTGGCCGGAGAGGTGTACCCAGGCACGTGGAATTCGTGCCCTGGCTGACCCGTGGTCACGGGGCTCGAGCAGCAGCAGCAGCAGCAGTGCCCGGACTCACCAGCTGCCCCGCTGCCCAGAGCGGCTGCCCCGGATGACAGCACAGCCACCATCACTCCAAATTACTCCAGAAGACCAGATGTGACAGGAAAAGGAACAGGGATGCCAAGCACCATTCAGGAAAGTTGCCCAGCACATCCTATAACATCCGGATAACACGGAGCTTGGGGATCACCGTGCTTTCGTCCGTGCTGCTGCAGCATGGACCATCCAAACCACGCTGCCTTTGCTGCTCCAGAGACCCCAGAGCTAGGCTAGCGGGGCTTCTTTGTCCAGGCTTGATGGTTTATGTCAGGGATGATGGATAGCTCTGCTTGCAGAAGTAGGTTACACCTGCGGTTACCTGGCAGCCTGCGCACAGCCCTTCTGGGAAGCTGCCGTGCCACTGCCGCATTAGTGCTGTGATTGACTAATTTGCTTCTCCTTTGATCTTGCAGAAAGCACTTGACAATCTGGGAAGAGGGAAGAAGGGAAAACCCCTCTCACCTCGGTTGAGTTGTGTAAGCCGGGTGCCCTGGGCTGTGCGGCTGGGAGGCAGGGACGGGAGTGAGTCCAGCCCCTCAGGCAGGGGTCAGCATCCGGCCCCTGCAGCTGGGGCAGACAGTGGGGTCCTGACCTGGAGAGCGGGGTGGACGAGCTCTTGGTTGCAGTTTGGGTCAGGGAAATGAAAAGCTTTTGAGGGCACCAGAGGGCCCGAAGAGTTCACGGTGCTGTAGATTGGAGAAGCATAGGAGGTTGGGAGCGGCTGAAAGCTAAAGGTGTGATAATGTCCTGGTTTCTCTGTTGTGTGGACAGCAGTTTCCCACCTTTTCTGTGTTCCCTCTGCCTCTATTCCTCTTGGAGTCTCAGATGCCAGGATAAGAGATGTGCTCATATGATACGGCCGCTGTTTTTAGGGACAAGACCTTTAAAAGTGGGCAGACTGCTAAAGACATTGAGCCAGGGGAAGGGAATGAGTGCAAGGAAAATGGTGATTAAACCTCCGGGAGTTTTTCCAGAGTTTGCCACAGACTCTCCATATGACCTTTGGAAATTCCTACACTATCTTGGCCCACCTTCAGCTGTCTGAGTGCAGCCCCAAGGAAACGCAAATGCTTCCTTTCATCCACTCTTTATTTAAATGATCAGATCTTCTGAGCAGGTATTGTTTTCTGTCTGGGTTTGGAGAGTACCTGCCAACAGGTACAATGCCATAGTGAGTTGTGAACAGAGGCTCCAGTCTTCCAAGACACTTAGGTGCCAAATTCCTGTTCAGTAAGAGCTCCTGCTTACTTTGGAGAACTGGGTTTAGAGCACAGTGGACCACAAGTAATACTCCTGGCACACTTCAGGCTTCTGCAGAAGAGTAAGATAATTGTTAAAAGTCCATGTGCCTGAGTTGCTAACCCCTCAGACACGTTTTGATTTATTGGAGGACATAAATTTTAACCTTGAGCTTCCTTCTCAATATTCATTCATTACTTTTTCCATTGTAGTTTACATTCCCTGTTGCTAAAACTAACAAAATGTTCATGTTAACAGAAAGTCTTCTCCCTGCTGGGCCCCAAATTAAACATTCCTGGAAAGGCAGGAGGCAGTTGCTTTATTCTGCGTGGTGAATTAGCATGTTTGCATAACTTAATGGTCAGTGCATCAGACAGGAATTCCAGAAGAGATCAATCTTAGCGCTGCTGTGTTTGACTTCCTGGGCCAGGCATCCTCCTCTCCCTATGGCATCGCCTATGGGCTGCTGAGATGGCCTTCTGCTGGGGGCTGTCCATCACTGCCTGCGTGCCTGCTTTCTGCGAGGAAACCACAGCCAGAGGATGGAAATACGTCAGCTGGGCTACTGAAAAGCAGACTTGCCACTTCTCAGAGCAGAGAGCAAGCAGTAGCACATCCCGTTGAGGAAACCACCTCCAGCTTACGAAGGAGAGTGCTGAATTCTTCCACCTTCAGTGGACACACCTTGAAGAAACCAGCTTTACCTCCAGCTGCAGGTCTCTTAGTGCTGAGAAACCCCATTTGAGGGGTCTGGGGAAACTCCACTGTTGTCTCAGCTGCAGCGCATGAGCTGCTTTGGAGGAGGAAACCACCCCTGAGTACATTATTTCCTGTCCTATGCTCTGCAGAATTTTCTTCTTTAAGAAAACAACTCAGGATTCTTCCCAAATATACATTTTTCGCGTGCACTCAGAGCCTTTCCCTTGCCAAGTTGAGGCCTGATCCAGGCTCAGTCAGATAAAGAGAAAAATCTCCCCTGGACTTCCACAAGGATGAAGGTCTAAAGGACAATGTGTATTTGAAGGAAGAGGAGGAGAGGTTACAGTGCTTGTAAAAATTGCACCGCGTAGGAAGTAGCATCACCAGTAGTTCTGAAACCTGGCGTGGTGCTACCAAGCTGCTGAGTGCTGCTTGAGCTCGCTGCCGTGTCCCCCACTATTGCTATTTATTCCTGGTAACAGATTGCTGAGAGATCTAAATGGCTTAGCTGCCCTACAAAAAAACCCCAAACAACCCAGAAAGCCCTGCCAAGGGAGTGCACAGCCTTCAGGCAAGACTTGCCCACCCTTACTGCCCTTGAATGCTGCCTTGCCCTGCGTGGTGTCTCACTGAAGTCACCGTGTGGTTAGGACAGCCCCATGGCTAACGCGTGCACGGAAAGTTTGGGGTAGTCATTAAAACTAAGCATGTGTTCCAGTTGATGGAGCCCACCCTTGATGCTTCCACCCAGGTCGTCCCGAAGATTCAGGAGGAGTTTCTCATGATGTTTGATGGCAATCTGGGAATAGAGAAGGATGATTCCCTGAAGAGCTGATAGGGCAGAGTTACTAAACAGCCTCTTTCCTACCTTCCTAGCAGAGTAACTTCAAAATTCCAGGGTTTAAAAATTCCTAGAACTGTCGAAACATTGTGTTGTACTGGAAATATTTACCCTAGTTTCTTAGAACAGATAATGCTTGTCTTTAAAATATGCACCAACGTGCAGGATGTTAATATTTTCAATGTTTTTGCTAATTCTGCTCCTTAGAAAGTCTGCAGCCTTTTTGCTTATTTATCTTCCCAGCCATGCAGTGTCTCAGATCAAGCCTCGAAAAGCTATTTCTATTCTTCCTCATTCAGATACAGTCTGCTGTCATTTCTTTTCTCTTACTTTTGTCTCGCTGTGCTCAGTCATCCTCAGAGCCAAGGAAGTTAAAATGCCAGGCTGTTCTCTCTCCCTGGTTGTGTTACTGCTTTTTGCTCAACAGTTGGTGTTGAAGACACAGTAGTAAGCTTCCCAGGCAGGCAGTAAGCATTCTTCTTTCATTGTTCAAATCCACTTAAAATCATTGCAATATACTTAAATGGTTTTGTCATTGGTTTTGGGGTTTGTTTTTGGGGGGTGGGGAGTTGGGTTTTTTGTGTTTTTTTTTTTTTAAATGTACATCAAAAAGGAATTAAAGAGTATATTGTCATTTACAGACAGGCAGTGGTCCTGTAAAACGTGTCCATGATCAAGCATTGGAGTGGACAGTCTGTTAACAAAATCCTCAAGTACCTGGGGTGTGTCTTTGGAAATCAGATACCTCATTTTCTGAAATTCACTTCATAGGACTGATTCTTTCTTTATTTTTTTTAATTTATGATGATATTTTTTTCGCTTTGTGTATTTAGGAAATACAAAACTAACATACGTTATCAATGCCTAAGAGCTCTCCAAGTTCTCCTTTCTAATAAATTCCCTCTTCTGCTGAAAGAAATAGCTTTGTTTGAATGGATAACCACTAACTCCTCTCTGCCATATTGCCCATTATGAAGTGGTTTTGGATGTCTGCTTTTTAAATGAGGCTATTTGATGTAATAAATGCCCAGACATAACTGTTGTCTTAAGCTGGTCAAATTATTAATTATAAAAAATCCTGGTTTGTGACAACATTCGTTCTGTGTCCCGTGGACAGTTCTTGGGAACGCAGGCCATGCCGCAGGTTAATTTATAAACTGCAAGCACACGCTGTTTGTTATTTATTAATTGGTGATTAGTTTGAAGCATCTGATGCTGACTCGAAAAGTCACAGACGTGACAGCAGAAGTGCGATGAGTAGGAGAAGAATAAACTGTAAATTGGAATGCACAATGCAGCAGCATCCATCACAAACGCTCAGAAGCGCTGGCGAATGGGAGAGGCGGGCATCGCCCCAAGGGGCTTCAGGAGAGTGGGCTTTGCTGCTGCAGAGCTCTGGGTGTCCTGGCAGCCAGACCTGCCAGTTTGGATTGGAGGTGACGCAGAGTTTTCAGTCACCAAAGGCAAGGAGGTGTAGGAGGAAAAAGGAGAGATCGAGTGAGTGAACCTCATTGGAAACGTAGGGTGAGGAGAGCATCGTGGGACAGCTGGAAATTGATGCCAACTGAGAGATTATCAGTAGAAAGGTGTTGTCCTTGAAGAGGTGAAGGCAAATAGTTCTGGTTTGGTAGGCAGAGAACAAAAGAGCAAAATAGAGGCAGGGGCAAGATCATTGGAATGTTGGGATTCATGGGAACAATCTGAAGGGATAGGTGCCCAAAATAATGGAGTATCTCAAGCTGAGAAGAGAAGATGATGTGTGGACTCAATCAGGGAAAGAGGGGCAGGGATTTTCAATGACTGGATGGAAAGGAAGGCCATGTTTTACAGGTACTTTGCTGGAAAAATGTCAAAGACTTTAATCTAAGCTGGATGTGAAGATGTGTAAGACCTAGAGAGAGGTCCAGTAGATGAGGACACCCACCCAGTCTGTGGTCCTGAGGGATGGGCAGGAGAATTACTTTCACCTAAAGGACCCATGATGTCTCCCTGCAGAGTGGTGGTGGAACTGGTGTCCGTAGGGTTGAAAAACATGAATTAAAGGTGTCTTATTGATTAAGGGAAAGCACAGGCTGTTGTTCAGGCATTTGGTGAGGGTGGTGGTATAGGGTCAGCTGTATGACAGAAAACTGAAACTGGTGATGTCCTCCTGGGCAGCAGGCAGCTCGAGGCTGACCTGTAGCGCGCGCGTAAGCCGCAGGTGCATGAACTTAAATGTTGTGAAGCCTTTCTGTCTTTCATTAACTTTCACCCTTTATGTAAGGATGTGTGATAAGGTATTTGTCCCAGGAATGTGATTTGGAAGCAGCAGTTGGATTCTTTAGCTGGGCGACACATATCCCAAGAAGAGCAGACGGCAAAATATTCTTAGTATCTGCTGGCTGGCCAGCAATGCAGGGGAAGGTTCAAGCCATTCACCAGTGTCTGTCATGAAACTGCTATTTATTTGTCTTTATTATGCTAAAGTTCCATGTGTTTTTGCTATTCTGTGAATATGCTGGTCTGGCAGAGTTCTTACAGATCCCTAAAAGGTGACTGTTTTTAGAATTATGTGTTGTTTCTGGTTTCTTCTTTTTTTTTTTTTTTTAATTTGATTTTATTTTTCAATGGCTAGAAATCAATTGATCTTTCTGTAGCTGGCAAGCCAGCGTAAAGCATACTTAGAGAAAGCTATATCCCATGGAATTTCTGGCTCGCTTTCTTATACTGTGGCAGGACATCCTGATGCTATGAAATTACATGGGAAAAAAAAAAGTTGGAAGAAGAGGTTGGGATTAGTAGCTTTGTTACTGAATGGATTTGATGAGTTCCTGCTTTGATAGGAACATTATGATGTTGAAAAGTAACAAAATCTTTGAAGAGCTCTGGCGGATTTGGAAATGAGAATTGACTGCAAAACTCTGGAAGGTTTTAAAGAATAGGCACTTCATGTTTAATAAGCCCCCTCCATGACTTACAGGTACTGAGCTTGTCTTTACACCAGAAACATCTGGCTTCTTTGCTGTCTTTATTAAATTATTCCAGTGATCTGCGGAAGAAAAAAGAAAATAGCACCGGGAGTAAAGGGGAGTGAAGCAAAAAAGATACATTTGTGGAGAGGGATGGTGAATAATACAGTAATTTCCCTCCGGTTGCACCCCAAATATTGTATGGAGGGAGACTTACAAAAGGAGAGGGAGAGAGGGGACATCTGGCCCGGCACTTTTTCAGAGTACCAGAAGTTTGTGACATGTTACTTGGAAAAGACGTAATTAAGATTTATGTATTTTTTTTGAATGCTCTGCTCTCTTGTATTGTCTCAGCACACATGGCATTCATATAAATCAGTTATAATAATAATAGTCTCTGAATATAGCGTCTCATCCACAGCCCACTGAAGTGTATGGGAGGGCTTCCCATTGACTTCGCTTGGCGCTGAGTCAGTCTTACTGAGAGCCTTTGATCAACCAGTCAGAGCCATTAAATTCCCCCACGACCCTCTGCGTGGGAGAGGGGGCACTCTTCTCTGCACATTTCGCTGCTGGACACTGCGAGGAAGGGTGTGTGGGGGTGGCTGGTGCTGCAGGAACTCAAGCTCGTTGCTCGCCCGTCCTTCGCCATCAACCTCTCCCGGTTCCTGGTGACTGGGAGGATGATGGCAGGTTTCTGTTGCTCTACTCGACAGGTTCATTTGACTCCTGGGAATCTTGGTAGGTAGATCATGCTTTGTGTGCAAAGGAGCGGGACGTGCTGGAATATGTACTGAAGCCAGAGCTGCTTTGGAGGAGCCCAGCAGCCCATGGAGCCCACTAGCCACCGACACGCTGAGCTGTGGTACCCGCGTTGCCAGCAGGAAGGTCGGATGGCCAGAAATGGGTTTGAACCACCACAGCCCTCTTCCCAGTTATGCTAAGATCATTCAAGCAGCCTGCTATGGCAGCTCGGCTGACAGCCCATAATTGCTTTAGTTATGAAAGCTCATTTGTCTCTGCATGTGGGCCCACATGTAAGATAAACAGGGGGACTGGGAAAGCAGGGTAACAGAGCGACGTTATACGCTTGCTTTTAGCCAACGGGAAAAGCAATCAACTCATCTTCAGCTCAGCCGTGGCTTCTCGAGCCCACTCCCTTCGCTGCTGTCATTTTCCCAATAAATGTTTTCTGAGCGTAGAACAGGGAAAAGAGCCTATTGTTTAAATCAAACAATTCTACACCACATTAAACACGGTGGCTTTCTCTTTATTATCTGTTGATGAAAAGGACAAGATGTCTCCCTAAGAAAAATACTGTTACGTGAAGAAAAGAAACGACGGCGAAAGAGTAAATCCCATTTGCTGTGGAACAGCCTGGCAGTGAACAATCCTCACTTCCCGGTGACTCGGCACCACGGCTGAATCCACGCTGCTCGGACTTAACTTTTAAGCGTATCCCATTTGTAAGTAAAGAGAGAAGGAATACTTGATATGATTTGGAGCAGTTGTCTTCCAAAGAAATTCCACTCCACGGCGCTGATAGCGGTGAGTTGGTGAAAGAGAAAAGGGGAAAAAAAAAAAGAGCCAGACCCTGCTCAGGCTGTGCCACTTTGGGTTCGTTTTCCAAAGGGTGAAGTTATTTTATTCGCTCTGTCTTGAGCTTGGAAGAAACCAACCCAGACGTGTTTAGTGTAAAAGATACCGCGCTGCACGCCGTTGATACGCCAGCAAACCCTAACCCAGGGCCTGTTAGCGTTGGTTAGCGAGACGCTGTTGACTCCAGCGGGCTTTGGAGCAGACCCAGGGCCAGTTTCATGTACTGGTTAATAACGCAGGGTGGAACCTGATCCCTGGCATTCAGCAGGAATTTCCTCATTTATTTCATTAGGCTTTGAATCGGATCGACATGGTGATATTCATCTCATCCTATGGTAACAGTCTCAGGAGTTGGGATCTCCTCATTTAGGCTCTTTTTTTTTTATCAGAGGACAGCACTGACACATTCAGTTCAGCTCAGCTGTCTCTGGTTCCGGCTCTGGCCGTCTTTCTCCGGATGCTCCTGCCTCTCTTGGCTCAGAAAGATGGAAAGAGCCAGACTGGAGAGATGAGGCAGCTAACTATCACATAGCTGAAATCAGATCAAGTCAGTCTCACCTCTCTTGATCCCTGGGCAGCTATCTTAGGGTATTCTTAGTGCACGGAAAACTCAGATGAATTACTTGGCACTTGAAGGTCATTGAGAATCAAAACCAGAACCTTAATTTGAATAATCACAAGCATCATAGAAAAAAAAAATTATATATATATGAATGCAGTACTTTCTCTTTTTCATACAAAAAGTAATTAGTCCAAAATGCATAAGAAGGAGGACAGCCCACGGACACAGCTTCAGCATGTACAGGTAGGGTGAGAATACTGCCATCCCGAGAACTACTTTGATTAGCAGCAGTGTCAGGTTCTGAAATGAGATCAGGCCTCGCTGCAGAGGATACGCACATGGCAGGGGATGTCCTCTAAAGAGCAGGGAGCCTGCTAAATACAGAGCTAGCGTTAGGAGAAACGGAGGTTAGAACTTGCTGAAGTTTGCTGGTAGTCAGGGGGAGAGCCGGGAGCCGGGCCCTGCGCTCCTTTCTGCTTTGCTGCTCTGTCCTCCCGCTCACGGGACAAGGCAAGAAGGAAGATTTCAGTCCTAAACAGAACCATTACCTGAAACCATTATGCAGCTTTAAGGAGGAACCTCGACTTGTGCGTGCAGTAGACGCTTACTTGTGGTATTCTTAAGGAATAACACATTCTGCTGCTTTTGCTCTTCTCTGGAAATGCCTTGGGTTGGCTTTGCCAGCACGTGTGACCCCTCCCTGGCCTGGAGCCATCACCGCCTGGGATCCCTGCTCACCTTGTCTCACCAGCTCATCAGGCTCAGGCATGAGCAGTGCTGGCGTGGGGGATTGCCAGGGGGAATCCAGGGTGCCAGAGGAGGTTGCGAGGTGAGTTTTCTCCCTCTGAGTCAGCCCGGTTTCCTGGGATGGCACCACGTTCCCTCTGCCCTCTTGAGTCATCCGCTGTTCCTGCTTAATACCTAAAGGATGCAGTGAATTAAAAACAAAAGAAACAACAAAGCCAAAAAGCCAAAGTGTTTCAGACCTTCACCTTAAATAAATGTTTATTTTACTGACAGTCATCTTAGATGAGCGTGAGAAGCCATGGTGAAATCCTGGGGTGAAGGTTAGTAAAGCTCTGCACAGTCCCTTGTCCCAAGCCCTAGAAATGTTCGGGGAAAGCAAAGCTGAACTGAAAAGTAATGAAGAGAATTGCCTTTTCCATCTGAGATGTCGTTCATTGAGTGGTCCATAGGGGGTACCTGGGGTGTGTAATGAGCTAGGCTGGAAGGGGGGCTGAAGAGAAGATCCGTGTGGCCACGCCAAGCTCCACCCAAGGTCTGTCACATTGGGGTGCTGCTCAGAGCCGTCTGCGTTTGCAGCCAAGATATGCAAGAGCCTTGCTCGTGTTTTCTGGAGAGGGGTGAGGGCTGCAGCCTGTTCTAGCCTGGTGGAGAGGAGTGCAGTGTTGATTGAACGGCCTCCTACAGCTATTCGAAAGGCTGACAGAGATGTCAATGTCAGACTCGAAGGAACGCCACGTGACACGATCCTGTGATAAACCAGGGAGCAGTGAGCAATAACAAATTGCAGCTTGGGAGGTTTGAATAAGACATAAGGAAAAATGTGTCATGAGGAGGGTGGAGCAGCACTGGAAGCACTCCTGGTTACCCAAGCTGTCATGGTATCTTTGTCCTCAGAGGCTTTTAAGGCTTGGCTAGACAAAGCGTTGGCTGACCTGCCCTACTGGCAGCAACAGCCTTGCTATGAGTGGAAGGTTGGACTGAAGATTTGTAGAGATCGCTTCCAAGCAGCGTTTCTGTGATCTTCTGATAGCCAGTGTGGAATTTCCTTAAAATTATGTCATTAAAAATCGAGTCCTTAGAACTTGCCAGTCTCCGTTACAAATCCCTTGTCCTGATTTCCCTTCTGCTGGTGTCTCTTTTCAACAGCATACCCCTCACAGGGTATGTCAGCCAGTGCACTGTCATGAAGAGTATCCCCTCTGCTTGCTGAAAAACATATTTGCAACGCAAAAAGCGTGGTTTTGCTTTTTGTGGTGTTTGCACAAGTCCATTTGTCTGGATGATAGCCTGAAAAAGCTTTTTATCCCCAAACTTCCAATGATGTTTTGAAGTACTTCCTGGTTTTTTGTTTAAATCCTTGAATCCAGCTTAATCCAAAGGACAGACAACTCCAGCTTTAACCAACTCTTGAAAACCAGAATGGTTTTCTATAATACTACTCTGTTATCAAATCCTGTAGCAGGAGAAGCACATCCTTTCAGTGAAATCACCAGTAATGAAGGAAGACTGGAGTCTCTGCAGCTCTGGCTGCCATCTCTCATTACTGTTGCCACGAAGATGCAGCCACAGTGGGCCCCCATCCAAGGCTGAGCCAGACATATTTTACATAATAAGAAGATCCTTTGAAATGTTAAGGCAGATAAGTGAAAAGCAAGTGGCAATCTGCTCCTTTTATTTTTTTGGTCACTGGCAATTTGCTTTCTGGGCTGGAATCATTTACTGTTCCTTTTCTGTGCAATAGGAGAGATAAATGAGGGTGAATTTCTCAATGAGCAAAACATACATTTGGAAACATCATTTTAATATCAAAATGGGATTTCCATAAGACCTTGCTGAATGAAGCCATAGCAGTATGTCTTGATCCCTCACTAGGAAGGGAAGAGCAGCCAGAAGTTGCAGGGCTAAGTCTCCTTGTAGTTCATCATCTTCCTTTGGTGTTATTTTTTTTTGTTTATAGCAAAAGCAAATTTCTTGAGCATGAAAAAATACCAGATTGACAGCTCTGGAAAAGAAAAGCCTCCCTTAATCCCGAGTGCAGATGTGGCACAGTCAGGATTAATGCCAAATGCCTCCCTGAGATCCAAGGAAATCCTTGGGAGGCGTTTGGCAGAGGCCGGGCGCTCGCCCTGGTACCTCTCCAGGGGCTTTAAGGGCACGAGTGCCGGCCGGTGCGGAAGGGATTAGAAAGCAGTTGTGCCTTTGCATTTCTCTGTGCCACTCTTGCTGCCGAGCCGCTCTGCCAAGGGGAGTGTGGAGTAAGGGAGAGGGGAAGAAGGCCAAAACGGGGAGATTTATGCTCAATAAGGAGTCGTTCTAGTCACCGAACAGGCTGTCAGCAATTCACTGGGACAGAAATGGATGGGGATTTAGAGTGAAATTCTCTCGCGAGGGTTGGCATCGTTGCTGGTTTCTGTAGAGACGATCCTGCCTCCAGCAGGAGGGAGCTGAGTTTTGACCTGGAAGCCTGAGAGCTTGGAAAGCTCCACTTCCCAGCTCTGGGGCTCAACACCTCTCCAGTTAGGAGCTGGTTAGAGCTGATCACTGCCCGCTAGCGAGGCAGCAGAGCCTAATGCATGAGTAGAGCATGAGACACTGGAGTGTCTGCCTGGCCTGGAGCGTGGGAATGAATGCCTTCTGCAGTGCCACCTCCCCTTGGTGCTGCCTGGGTTGCTGCGGGTCCAGCATCAACCAGCTGATGCCTCTGCAGCTGTACTGGTGTGGATGTGGTGCCTGGGGAGCACCACAGAGCCCCTCGCCTCCGAGCCGCAGCGAGTCGGGGACTTCATGCTTTTAAGAGCAGAAGATCCAAGCTCCTGCCCAGCTTCTCCTCTTCACCTAACAACCCCGGAGCCATAGGCAGTTGTGGATTGGATTGGGTGTATTCAGTCTTTATTTTGCATGCTTCAGGGGCACTCTGTTGTGTGGGGGGAAGGTTGTTTGTTTTTATTTTGCATTTTTTCTCTGAAGTATATGACTTTTTTCATCAGGGTGAAAATCTGTCAAATGGCCATTTCAGACTGCCTAGAAATTATGAGGCTCTGGAATCTATTAAAGCATAAATGTCAAAAGAAAATTACTGCAGAGTTTGTCTGGCCTTTCTTGTTTTACTCCTTGATGTTAACTCTCCTTGTTTGCTGATGTTTGCTTTTTGTGCAGGGGTTAAAGGGAAAAAAAAAATCACCTTAAAAAGATGCTGCAGTTATTAACTATTTTTACTTGTCTGCAATGTGCAGGCTCTGTATGTGTGTGTGTATATGCGTCTGTATGTGTGTGTGTATGTGTGTGTGTGTATGTATGTGTGTGTGTATATATGTGTATCTAGATGTGTGTGTCTATGTGTTTGTGTATATATGTGTGTGTCTATGTGTGTCTATGTGTATGTGTGTGTCTATGTGTGTCTATATGTGTGTGTATCTATAGGTGTGTGTGTCTATGTGTGTCTATGTGTATGTGTGTGTCTATATGCGTGTCTATATGTGCGTCTATGTGTGTGTATATGTTTGTGTCTATACGTGTGTCTGTGTGTCTATGTGTGTGTGTGTCTGTATATGTGTGTCTATATGTACCATTTTCCATCAAGATAAACCTGCTTAGAAAAATCCTGTGGTTAAAAAAAACGGAGCGAGGCTGGATGCCAGAAACCCAGACCTAAATCATTCCTTTTCTTTTTTTTCCCTCCCCCTTGTGAATATTTCTGAATTACACTTGTAATGCACCATAACAACAAACACCATGTTTTCTTAAGTGTAAGTAGATTTGCTGTTGAGGAAGTCTGTGCCAAAGCTCTTTTGGAGCAAGCAGATGTTGAGGGTCTAACTGAAAGCTGGAGTGTGCAGGCATTCTGAGGCACACGTGCAGGCAGAGCCAGCCTGAGGACAGAGCTTGCTGCATTTTCCTGGGCTGTCTGTGAAAAGATGGCACCTATGGGAGGTTGGTTCTGGCATCTGTACCAGCCCCTTCCGAAGCTCAGCCTGTGATCCTTGTGCTCGTAAAGCACTTTGTCCTTCCAGTAGAGAGCTGAAGTGAAATTCAGCGAAGGGTCAGGTCCTGCCTGACTCACCCGCCGTGTTTCTGCCAGCCCTGGGGACTCCGGGCAGAGACTTGGTCCGGAGTAGGTGCCAGCAGTGGCTGAGGGATGGCCCGGGCAGGAGATGATCAGTACCAGGAGCAAGTACAGAAAGGTGGCATACATCCCTTCTTCTCGAATGCTGGGAATCACTTCCATGTCTACAGGAGTCACTGGGAGTTACTGGTATATGCAGTGGAATCGTGGAATCGTAGAATTGCTTGGGTTGGAAGAGACCGTTAAGATCATCAAGTCCAACCGTGAAGCCAGCGCTGCCAGGTCACCACTAACCCGTGTCCCCCAGCACCACATCTATATGTCCTTTAAATCCCTCCAGGAATGGTGACTTCACCACTTCCCTGGGAAGCCTGTTCTGGAAATACTGGGAAAGTGATCTGAACAGGCAAAATAAAAGCCATCACGGAGTTTGATTGCATTGTGAACTTCCCTTTCTCCGGTTTCTGTCTGCAGGGATGTGTTTGGTTTATTACACATTTCAGTATAGCACTGGGAAAAGGTGTGGGACAGCCTGGAGCTTCCAAAGACTTAAGAACTGGAAACCTACAATTAATTTTGGTTAAGGAATTGCAATGGATTTAGATGCTCTAAGCAGCAAAAAATGAGCTAAAGGTCTTGTGCTGTTCTGCAGGGCTGGAGTCCTTCCTCCTCTTGAGGTGGAGCTTCCCACAGTCGAGCTTGATACACTTGTCACATGTTTTATGAGTACCTTACCAATTATATCATAGGATAGGCTTAATAAAATACTTCAGGGTAAAGGTACAGCAACCTTAACATAGGTGCAACACCTTCATTGTGCTGCGTTCTCTGTCTCTTAGTAGTTTGTGATCCACTGGCATTTGGTGTTATCACTAATATCAATCAGTATTAGCAATAAAAGCCTTCAAGGCCACGCAGCTGATCCCAGAGCCTGGCTACAAATATGCATGAGAGGGTCCAAAAAAGGTGCTCTTTTCATTAACTTTGGTTTTTTGATTGTTAAATGGATGCTGAGATTCTGTAAGCACCTCTGAGTGTAGTTAGCTGCGCAGACCGAGGCGATGGCAGATCAAATGCTTGATTTCAGAACTGGTGGGTTTCTTCCTTGGACATTCTTTACCTTTACAGTGCATACTGGGATTTGGTTTGGATCTTTCAAGTTTTGGAGAAATTCAGTGTTAGTCACAAATGTAGAACTAGAATTTGGTCTTTTTAGTGTTGCTTCCCATGAGTTGAATTAGCTGGAAGTAAGGCAAATAATTTCTTGTTGGATTGCTACCAGTGCTTAAAATCAAATAGTTTGGTGGTGAACTCCAGAGGAGAAGTTTTTTCATATCCTGGGTGAAATCAACCAAGAACAGCTTTAATTCAAACATGGGTTTTGGAAGGCAAGATATTCCTTGGCTTATGACTAAAACAATTGTAGAGTTATCTGAAAACTCAACATGTTACTAAAATGTGTCAGTCTGAGAAATAAAAATGTATAATAAGTTATTCTGAAAGCTTTGCAGTAAAATGATTTAATTAATTTTACTTTTTCCACTGAAACTTTTCAGTTTATATCCTAAATACATTTAAAATTTTCTATGTGTTAATAATTTAAATAAAAATCACTTAGATTCATACAACATAAGCCACGTTCACAGCTTCTCAAATTTCTAGACAGCAGATATAGAAGCACAAAATTGATTCTTTTACTAGAAACTCTATAAAAGCTTAGATCAAGAGACTGAGTTTGTGAAAGCTTCTTGCAGCATGTTACTTGTACTTTTTCCTTAGAATGACAAAACTGATTGAGTAGATTTGAGCAGGAAATGATAGAGTTAAAAAAAAAAGGGTTTGCTAAAATCTGCGTACCTCTGAATAGCTCAGAAACTATGAAGTGGAAACCATCCCTCCTATCTGTACATCCTGCACCCTCATTGCAGCTCAGGTGGTGCAAGCTGGGGTCTTGCCCCTCGTACAAGTGATCGGAGGAAAGGCGTAAATAATCTGGAGACAGGACTGCCAGACCCAACACAGAAGGGAACGTTCCTGAGATATTCTACCATCTGAATCACAGAATCACAGAATGTTAAGGCTTGGAAGGGACCTCAAAAGATCATAGAGTCCAACCCCCCTGCCAGAGCAGGGTCACCTAGAGCAGGTCACACAGGAACAGATCCAGGGGGGGTTTGAATGTCTCCAGAGGAGACTCCACAAGCCCTTTGGGCAGCCTGTTCCAGAGCTCTGTGACCATCAGAGTGATAAAGTTTTTCCTTATGTTTCTGTGGAACCTCTTATTCTCCAGCTTGCACTCATTGCCCCATGTCCTATCATTGGACAACCCTGAGCAGAGCCTGGCTCCATCCTCCTGACACTCGCCCTCGACGTATTTATAAGCATGAATGGTCTCGTCCAGTCTAAAGAGCCCCAGCTCCCTCAGCCTTTCCTCAGCAGGGAGATGTTCCACTCCTTTCATCATCTCTGTGGCTCTGTGCTGGACTCTTTCCAGCAGTTCCCTGTCCTTCCTGAACTGAGGGGCCCAGAACTGAACACAATATTCCAGATGAGGACTCACCAGGACAGAGTAGAGAGGGAGGAGAACTCTCTCAACCTACTATGAAGTTGGGTGGAAAAGGACTTGAGTCCTCCTTTTTCATGGTGAGAGTAAGAGAACACTGGCCCAGGCTGCCCAGAGGGGTTGTGGAGTCTCCTTCTCTGGAGACATTCAAACCCCAACTGGATCTGTTCTGTGTGACCTGCTCTAGGCAGTCTTCCTATGGCAGGGGGTTTGAACCAGGTATCTTTGAAGGTCCCTTCCAACCCTGAACGTTCTGTGATCCTGTGAGTTTCTTCTCACAAGCTCTCAATGGGAGTTAAGAAGACGATGACAAATCCATGAAGGTTTGGAAGGGACAACTTAACAGTGCAAATTTTATGGGTGGTTATAGGGCTGTGCAGGTCCAGGGCCTCTGAATGAAGGATGACAACACACCAGAGAAGGCAGCCCGAGAGAATATAATGATAATAGCAGCCCTAGACCTCGGTTTGTGAGAGGAAACAAGAAAATTACCTCACAAAATAAATATTGCTTTAACTGTTCACTTAAGAAAGGAAAGTTAATGCCTAGACATCACGCCTAAGTGTAAGAGATTTATCCTTCTCTTAGAACTGTGCTGCTTCTGCCAGAAGTTCTGCATTACTGGATTAGGCTCTCCTGCGGGACTGCATCACCATCTGCTTCAACCCATTGTTCTAAGGCCTTCTAAGGCTGTGTTGAAGTGTCCAAGCTACGTTCCATGTGTGGTTATGCACACGGTTGTTTACATGGTTACACACGTGCACACCCTGTTGTTGAGGGGTGCTGAGGTTCAGGATGTCTGAGCAATGCCCTGTAGGCTGTAGGAAGGGCTCACAAGACTCCCAACCCAAGGCACAATAGTTCTCCTTACGAATGAAGTCGCTGGTCAACGTATATTTTATTACACTCTTGAAGAATGCATTTTCCTCTCCAAATCTGGTTCGGTTTCACTTACTGTCTGTTGAGGCATCTCTTTGTTATAATCCAGAGGGACTTGCGAGACCTGTGGCCAGCAGAAGGACTCTAATGAAATCCACCTTGGGTAGAGAGGGAGAGGCTGCTGCTGTAGCCTTTATCCCAGTATACAGTGATACGGGGGAGAATGGGTATGATGGGAGATCTGTCACTCAAAGAAGCCACCATGGGAGCTGCAGGCCCTTGTGTGGGAAGCTGGACGTGAGCATTGAAAGGTGCTGAGAGGGTTTCTTGTGTGCTGGTGGGAGTTGCTCCAAGCCTCAAGATGAATCTCATCGCTGTGGCAGGATCTGTGTTTTGCTGTCCTTGGTGATAAATGTTAAATCCAGGGAAGTCTGGAGTGCTGAAGGCTCCCCAGGAGAACTGCAGATGTTCATAGACAATGGAAGTAGTGCAAAAGCTCATGAAACCCAGATGAAATGGAGGAACGGGTGGTGCTGGGCTGGTGCCATGCAGGTGGCATGGCTGCTGATGCAGCCAGATGTTGTTCTTGCACGCATCAGTGACTAATAAAGCCCTAACCCATCTTCTACCTGAGACATCCTGGCCACACATAAAAATGTGCAACCAAAACCCATCTATTTGATTAACTTTCCCTCAGCCTCATTGTGTGGGCTTTACTCCTAGGAGTAGGATTCACCTGTGCAGTGAGTCAGCAGGAGGTGAAGAGGTTTAGTGCCTCCCTGAGCTGAGACTTCAGCCTGGAAATCCGGGTGACTTTCCTGACATACGAGAGCTCTCAGCTGCCCAGGTTGGCACCTTAACTATCTGCAGTTTAACTGGAGTCGAGGAGTTGCTGCTCCACAAGACAAAGTGTTTGTATTTGGATCCCAGCTGGGAATGTTGCTTTTACTGGGCTTATCCTTCCAGCTACAAAGTCACTAGGGTGGCCCATTGGAAGTTTGAACCTAGACAGGTTGGAGAGGTGGGCAGGGAGAAATTTAATGAAATACAAGAGCAAGTGTAGAGTCTTGCAACTGGGCAAGAACAACCCCAGGTACCACTATAGGCTGGGGACTGAGCTGTTGGAAAGCAGAGCAGGGGAAAGGGACCTGGGGACCCTGGAGGACAGCAGGATGGCCATGAGCCAGCAATGGGCCCTCGTGGCCAGGAAGGCCAGTGGCATCCTGGGGTGGATTAGGACTGTGGTCAGTAGGTGGAGGGAGGTTCTCCTCCCCATCTACTCTGCCCTGGTGAGGCTGCATTGTGTCCAGTTCTGGGCCCCTCAGTTCAGGAAGGACAGGGAGCTGCTGGAGAGAATCCAGCACAGAGCCACAGAGATGATGGAGTGGAGCATCTCCCTGCTGAGGAAAGGCTGAGGGAGCTGGGGCTCTGAAGCTTGGAGGAGACTGAGGGGTGACCTGATTCATGTTTATAAATATGCCAAGGGCGAGTGTCAGGAGGATGGAGCCAGGCTCTGCTCAGGGATGTCCAGTGGCAGGACACGGGGCAGTGGGTGTGAGCTGGAACATGGGAGGGTCCATGGAAACCAAAGGAGAAACTTTTTCACAGTGAGAGTGCCAGAGCCTGGCCCAGGCTGCCCAGAGAGGCTGTGGAGTCTCCTTCTCTGGAGACTTTCCAACCCACCAGGATCTGTTCCTGTGTGTCCTGCTCTAGCTGATCCTGCTCTGGCAGAGGGGTTGAACTCGATGATCTCCAGAGGTCCCTTCGAAGCCTTAACAATCAGTGATTCTGTGACTGTGTGTCCCTCACCCAGTGCATCCTTTAGGCATTCAGACAGACTCTTCTTTCAGGGTGAAACCAGGGGTCTCTGAACATCACCCCGAGCTGGGGCTTCCAGACATCATCTGCAGGCAGGAGTGGAGCGTGCTGACCATCTGCATGTGCACGTGTGAGCACCCAGGCTGGAACAGCATTGCTCCATCCACAGATGGCTCTGAGGGGAGTAACCACAACCCTGCAGAGAACCTCCTAACACTCCGGGCTAGGACTTTACAAGCAAAAATAATCCCAACGAAAGCAAACAGCCCCTGGGCTAGTGAGCTGCTCCTTGGCTTTTGTGAATGAGGATGTGGGACGAGGATGCTGGAGAAGAGCAGGGTGAATATGGAGCTGTTTAGTGTGCTTAGTAGCTGGGGTTCTTTTTCCTCTCGTGGTTCAGTCAAGCACAACCTCTAGTTTCAACGGCTGGTTAGCCACATCCATTCCAGGGTTTATTTCATTCTATTCTGTTTTTATTGTCATTGTTGTTTTGTAACCAGGAGGGCCGCAGAGATTTCCAGCGTGCTGCGTCTCTGCAGACCTTGTGAGCCTCTGCTGTGTGAAGGGAGAAGGAAGGAGAAAGACACGTTTGAAACAACAAAAAAAACAAAATAGGAAAGAAAAGAGATGGTATTTGCTGAGGAATGCTCCCCACAATGCTGAAGTTGCATAAGTGCCGTCTTTGTTTCAATCCAAAATCTGCTTTTTTGGGTTGAAACAAGGCCACCACTAACAAGGCCAGGAAAAAAAAAATTTCCTAATGGTTCGAAGTGAATTTAGGATTTTGATGGAGCATTCGATGCTGGGTATGGTTCATATAGCTGAAGAAACAGAAATGCAGTCGCTCCACATCAGCCAATACATACAAAAGTGCCACGGCACAGATGCTGCCCAGGCACCCTCGCCACATGGCTGATGGATTTGAAGGGGAACCCCGTTCCTCCCTGAGCAGGGGAAATGATGAAGTGACAGATAAGGGAACTCAAAGGGAACGACACAAGGTACTTTGCAGCATTTGGGACGAATTTGATGGTGAGATGGATTGATTACAGACACTGTTACTGGCCCTTACAAATTCTCAATGGCAATGAACCAGCCCAAGCTGAATTTGGCTTAGACAGTGCATTATATAAACCTCTAAAGTTTGCTTGGAGTGTGTTTTCCTATCTGAGGTTTTCATCCCACTTTAATTCCTTCATTTCCTTGGTCAGGTCCTGCAACATTCCCTTTTTCCTCTTTTAGCATTCATCACCCTGAGAATCAATTTGGGAGCAATGAACAGCCTGTACCAGTGAGTGTGATGGTTCCTCTGCTGTATTTCTGTGTCTCAGGGCACCCTTCTGAGGTTCCAGGAGAGAACCAAGCGAAACTGTTGGCCACGAAACAGCCTCATGTCTTCTGCAGCCATGGGCCCATCCTGGACCCACCCTGCCCTTTGAATAAACTGTGTCTCTGCTGAATCCAGTGCTGCTTCTCAGAAATGGCTGTGTTGCCACTCGTGTGGTGTTACGTCCGTGAGAACCGGGGCAGATCCATCCCAGCCATCAGACAGGAGCTGGTGGCAAACGTTCAGCATTCATCTTTTCCCACCCGTTTCTGGGCAGTTTGGGGCAGACAGGCATTTTGAGAACTTCCTGAGCTGGAGGCTACATCTGCAACAGATGGGTCAGACCGCTCCCAGCAATAAAAAATACTGGACAGCTTTGTTCTGAAGTGTCTCTGAGCAGCCCAGGTTGGCTTTCCCAGCAGCTGCCAGTCCGTTTACACCCACCACCTGAAAGCAGTGAAACCCAAAAGGAAAGAATGGAGGGAGAGCAGAAAACCTCTACCCATCGCTTTCACAAGCAATTCACCTTCTCTCCCCGTGGCAGTAGTTCTTTCTGTCCCAGATGATCAAGTTGGACACATCCTAGCCATGCTAACCTTCGGCTTTCACCGCATCTCTCGTATCGTGGTCGGTTAGTTTTTAGCAAGGCAAATAAAATCACATGGGCCATCAGTTCCTGTGCTCACAACAGTTGAGATGGGGCAGAAATCCCACCGCTCACAGCAGATTGAGCCTTGGACACCTTCTCCTGTACCATCTTGAAGCCACAACAGCTGGAGGCAGGATAACAACCCCGCTGGGCCAAATCCTGCTGTAGCCAAGAGCAGGTCTCCATGAGGCTTTTCCAAGACAAGAGTATTGTTGTAGTTCCCACTTTGTTTTCCTGCCTCGTGCAGCTAGGCTGGCGTGATTGGCACTGATTGCTTTTCGTTCTTGTCTGTGTGGGCAGTTGTAGCAAGAGTAGGTCACGGAGGAAATGTGTGGCAGAGCCAGAAGTAAAAACCCAGCTGCCTTTACCCTAGTCACAGGCAAAAGAGCCAAGCCCAGCTTTCTGTCTCACAAAAATAAAGCCATTTTACTGAGAGCAGCCCAGAGGGGTTTGCATGGGTGGCAGATGAATTATTATTCAGTGTGTGTCCCAGTGCACAGATTTCCTGGGCCGTGAAGCCAAAAAGTGAGGATTCCCTGTTGCTTGTACTTTCTTCTGTGAAATTTTGTGCAAATTTCTGCCTCGGTTCCCCCCCCACCCCCCCCCGATTGCCTTTCCCTTCTTTTGCTCAGTCAGTTGAGATCTCTAGTTGAAAATGACTGAGGTTCTTACATTGGTACTTTCCTCAGGGGTGGCATAGTGAGATCTGCTTGGTTTATTGCTCTTCCTCTCCCAGCTTTGTGTCCTGACAGGTTGTGCCATGTCCGGGAGGAGCATCCTTATATCCTCAGCCACAGCTTCTCCTCTTGGCCAGAGCATCCTTATATCCTCAGCCACAGCTTCTCCTCTTGGCCAGAGCATCCTTATATCCCCAGCCACAGCTTCTCCTCTTGGCCAGAGCCAGGTGGACTCAGGATTCTGTCTGTCTCTAATGACTGCCCTCAGATGACACGGGCAGATTTCCTTTCCCTAATCACGTAGAAAGGACTCGACAGTCTATATTACAACTTTACAAGAACACAAGCTTGCAGGGAATTTTATGGATGAAATAAATATTTTTAAAGGAATACCAAGGCTCTAGGACACTTGAGAATTGGGGTTTGAGTGTGTAGGTATTTATTTGTATGTATTTATATGGTTCTCTAGTTCCCCCCGTGCCTCCCTCTGTGGAATAGTAATGATCCTGCAGATTGCCTGCTCTCGTGACCACCATGAAATGTTGATAGATTAAAGTGCCTGAGCAAGACGCTGATGCCCTCCATCTTCTCCTCTGGGGACAGAGTAGAAGGAACCTGAACTTAATGGGGCATCCAGCTGGCCTGCTGGTGTGAAGCCATTGCTTCCCCAAGGAGACGAGGTTACAGGCCTAACGAGCATCCAGCAGCAAAAAGTGGATCTGAGAGTTTCTGGGTGGTAATATTAACACTTTGGTAATGGCTTAGAGGAAAGCCCTGAGTCCTCTTGGACCTGGCTTCTGCCCGGTCGAGAAACCGCAGAGCTCTGATGAACGTTGTTCCAGCTGGAACGCAGCCTCCAAAATGCTCCATCCTGGAGAGGCAGAGGAGAGAAGCGAGCACAAACAGGGAGGGAAAGATGGAAATACCAGAAGACTCGAAGAGAGGCCTGAACATCTTTTGCTCTCTGGATGCTGCCGAGCCACCCCTTTCACCTTGAGCTGTTCTCAGAAGGAAATGGGAGGGAATCCAAAGCTGTGCTTCTATCTTCCCAGGACTTCCCAAAGGGCATCTCTTCCCGTGCAGACACAAAGACACACAGACACGTTTCCAGATCCCTGTCTTGCACGCTTCAGATGCTCAGGAATGTCTTGCAGGGTCGTGCCGGCAGCATTTCCAGCAGAGTCGGTTCCTGTTGGGTTACTGCTCCCGTGCCTGCCAAGCAGCGCGCGGATGGAGCCGGGAGAACGCGTTTCTATTTAAACAGCGACACAGGCAAATGGGTTCCCCATTCCTCCCCTCCTCCTGTCTGCAATTCAAGTGGGCTCCTCGTCCTGGGGTATTATTCCTGGCTGAGAGGGAAAGTTTATGAGTCCCACGTTACCGCTCTTGGCAGCTCATCATACTATTCCTGTAAGAGTGCAGCACAGGTCTGGCCAGGGAGCAAAGCACAAAAGAAGATGGGAATTTGGGAGAAGCAAGAAATGCCTTAGGTCAGGAGTGGTATACCATGAGGGGAGCTGGAGGCATGTAAGCCTGGGGTACAGATGAGCTCCTGCAAGCCTCCAGGTCATTTTCTGAGCTGAGGAGGGAAGCACAGAGGAGAAGACAGCAATTGCTTCTAAGATCGTTTTGCCCAGAAAAAATCCCTTTCTCAGTATATCCATTTTCAGATATGGAAGTCCCTGTAAAAAAAAGCTAAAAAAAACCCAAAACATAAGGCTAATTGTTGCCACTCATACAGGACTTGAAGTACTAGGCTTTAGGTACAGCCAAGAAGAGTCAGGTTTGACCTCAGTGAGGACTTTTCTATCAGGAGAAGGGGAATAGATTGGGTAAGGTGTTGAGCTTTCACCACAGAACATTTTCCAGGTGAGATGAGGCATGTATCTGTCCAGAACTGCCTTATTTTCTGTGACTCCATGTTAGACCTAAAGATCTCTCTGCAGATCCCAGGAGACTAAACCTCAGGCTGCCAGCAGATGGCATGATGATGGCTCCCACAACGGCAGAAGATAGGTGATTAGGTGATGCACACCTCATAGCCCTAGCAGACCCTTCTCCACCATCCCAGCTGATTTGGCTGGAGTGGAGTAGAGGGAGGTAATTGTATGGCAGTGTCAGGCAGCAAATTTTGATAGCCAGCCTGCAGCACTGATCTAGGCTGCTCAAACTCTCCTTTTCCACTGTTGCAGCTTCTGGTGCGTCCGCAGAAAACCTAGAGCAAAAAGAACCTCGAGACAATTGTGTGTGTGCGTATGGGGCATGATATCCTTGTCCTGAGACAGGGGAGTTTGTTATATCCAATCCCTGCAAGCAGGACCAGGATTAAGACAGAGTATGTTAAAGTGCAAATAGCTCCCTTCTTCTCAGCCCTGTGGAAGATGAGAAGGAAAACACAGTCATTTCAGTTGCAAGAGGGGCCATGCTGATGATCCAGCCTAATGCCTAATGTGCTTTCTCAAGGAGATACCAGCCCCTTGGGTTTATTTCCTGGTGTTAAATACACAAGACAGTAACTCCTTGGCCATTCAGATTAGCTGCATGTTTCTTGAAGAACACAGTCCTGAGACATTTTCCCCCAAAGCATTTCTTAGCCTGTGTAGCCCTTGAGCCATACCATCTGCAACGGGCATCATCCAGAATCACTCCTGTGCTTGCTCCTCTGAAGGATCTGGCCCTGACCTTGGTGCCTCTCAGATGCACATGGAGTTTCTGCTTTGAGTAACACAAAAGGGAACAGGATTCTGCAACACAGGCCAATCAGTGAATTTTGAAAGTGTTACCAGCAGAGGTCTTCAAGCTTCAGCTGTCTGCCACCCCGACCTCTGCTCCGTGTCTTTGGGAAGGAAGCCCGACATCCTGAACGGCTGTTTTATAAGGGAGGTTTGCCTGGGAATAATCCTGTGAACTTGTGTGGCTTTCATGGTCATTAAATACACAGCACCCTTGTGTATTTGCAGAGCTGTAAAAATATGGTCAGATCAAAAGCATTAGATTTTGCCTTTGGATGAACGCTGAAGCCAGCACTTCAGGGAAAAAATGAATGTTGGGTGTGCTCTCTGCAATTTTTGCTCCTTGTACGAGGCACATGAGGAATATTGAGGAGGAAAAGGAACGGCTTTTCCCCTCCAAACTTTACTCCCATGTAAATGGGGTGATTTCCTTGGTTCTTATGAGCCCAGGATGGGGGATGAAGGGTTAATCCTTCCTCCCTCCCTCCCTTTGTAGGCCTGGTCCTTCAGGGTGCTCAGTCCCTGCTGTCATTGGCCACATCCCCCTTTTCCACCCATCCACCTCCTTTTCCATGGTTCACCTTCCTGGGGCAGGACTGGGGCACACAGCACTGGCACAGATCTCCTCCATCACTGCATCCAGACCCTGCTTTCTTTAGCAAGCAGACTAATTATCTTTTCATAATTGCTATTAAAGGTGTTATTATCATTTAAGTGATATCTAATTATGTAATTAGGGTAATAGTGGCACTAATAACAGACACCATAATGCTACCTCCTCCCCTCCCACACCTGGGCGAGAGAAACAAGGCAGGTCCCAGATAAGAGAGGAGGGAGAGAAGAAACCTGGCGCTCTGCCCCTTCCTCTGTTGCAGACACCTCAGGCTGAGCTTGGATTTTCCACCCTAAATCCTGCTAAGCCCCTGATCCCTCAGCAGCGATGACACCACATCCCAGGGCAGCAGAGCGGTGGCTTGGGGGGTTAAACCCAAGCCTTCTCGCTGGGTTTAGGTAATCCAGATGGGCACCGTTCCCTTCTGTTCACCAGCAGGCCTGGGTGGGACGGAGCTCGATGACTTTGCTGGACTGGGAGTACAGAAAGGTTTAAAAAAGAACTAATAATGGCCATATTAATAGCACATCTGGAGAGAATGCCATGAATTAAGGGACTGAATGCCTTCGGAGTGGGGCTCTTGTCCATGTGAAAATTTCTCTGTTGCCTTTCTTCATCGGAGGGTAGTTTATGCGTTTGAAATAAAAATTAAAATGCTTCCTGCTGGGAGAGAGGAGTGCAGAAACCACAGGCATTCCAGTGACTTATCCTTCCCCTTACTGCAGTAATGGGTGGTTGTCCAGTGAAACCTCAAATCTCGCTTCTGGCTGGGAGGAGGACTTGAAGCCATCCCTGGAGAAAGTCATGGCCATGCTGCCGCCTCCACTTAGAGGTTGCTTTAGGGCATTTCCAAATGGAGAGACCAATCTTGCATCACTGGAGCTCCATAAGAAGCTGGGGGCATCTTGCCTGGGTGGACTCTTGGTCGTACATACGGTGGGAGGCTCCACCTCCCAGATGAAGGTTGCTCCAACAGCCACATGTCACACATGCCCGTTTACATTCGGGTCCCTTGGGGAGGACAGGCTGATTTTGGGAATGTCTGAAGCTAATGCTCCAGGAAGTTTAGTTGTTCTAAAGACAAGGCTTAGACCCAGGAGGAGATCTGACCTCAGTGTTGCTGGGGAGTGGAATGGGATTGACCCTTCAGGCTCCTTTTGCACTGGTATCCAGGCTTCTTGTCTTGCAACCATTTCTTAGGAGCTGCGAGGGGGTATCTGATGGAAGACTGGCATGTTCCCTGTCTCCACAAATCTTTCCATCCCACAAGATACCCATAGCCAACACCACTTCCTGACTCCTAACGGATCCCTGGGTGGGATGGATGTCTGTCCAGACAGCTATACTGCACGTGGGTGTATTTGATGTGCTGCCACCAAGTGCCTTCTGATCAGAAGCCAGCTGGGGATCTCTAGAGTAGTTTTGGCTTTGTTTTCTAAGGCATCATTAACAACAAGCCTGGCGTTGGCTAGAGCTGGACCTTGCCTCCAGCTGGTCGGGGGAGAAAGTAAAAATACAGGTGATGATGATGGCAAGATAGAAGTTATTTCAGGACAGACTTCCCGTGGAGCAGCTTGTCTCTCCAGAGTGTTTAGCTAGGGGGAGAGAGCTGCTCGTCAGCTCCCATCACAGGGAAGGCTTGAGCTTGAGTCCCGCTCGGGCTGCAGCCAGGCTGGCTGGGGATGACCCATGTGGAAGGGAAAGGGCAGTCCCCTCAGCATCGCAGCACACTTCAGCTGGGAGGGCATCTCCAAGGTCTCTGGTCCAAAGGGAGTGAGCGAGCACAGGCACTGAGACACCCCTGCCCCCCAGGAACTGGAGGAGTTACACTGCCAGCACAGGACGAAGACGTGGAAGGGGAAAAGGGCAGCCCAGTTCACCTTCACAAAGTCCAGGAGACGGCCGGGACTTGCCTTATGAGGCAAGGCTGAGAGCCCTGGGGCTGGAGAGAAGACTGAGAGGGGATCTAATTAATGTCTATAAATCCATAAGGGCTGGGTGTCCAGAAGGCAGGGACAACCTCTTTTCACTTGTGCATTGTGACAGGATGAGGGGCAATGGATTCAAGCTCCAGTACAGGAAGTTCCACCTCAACAGGAGGAAGAACTTCTTTACTGTCAGAGTTGTAGAGCCCTGGAACAGACTCCCCAGAGAGGCTGTGGAGTCTCCTTCTCTGGAGACTTTCAAGACCTGTCTGGATGCATTTCTGGGTGATCTGCTCTAGTTTCTCCTTCTCTGTCAGGGGGGTGGGATTCGATGATCTTCGGAGGTCCTTCCAGCCCCTGCTGTTGTGTGATTCTGTGAGGTGGCTGCAGTCAGAGGAGAGAGCCCCTTCCCCTGCGATCTGCTAGCACCTTACTCAGCACACTGCTAGAAAACCTGCAGTATTACCAGGCTTGGGCCATCGACAGGGATAGAAATTGGTAATTTAGCTGCTTAGGGGGGGGGTTGTTTTATTTGTTTCCTCTCCGTGTCCTTGTTTCTGTGCCCTGGGAGCAGCAAGCGGCATTCCCGTGGGTTGAGCTCGGAGCAAACACCCACGTAACCTCCTTCCAGCTCAACCTGCCGGGCTCCTCATCTCTTTGGTGCGAGTCTGCTATGCGTTAGCCAGGAGCTGTTCAAACACAGATGCTGCCTGTGTCAAGGAGGCTTTTCGCTCGGAAAGTACAGACAAATATTGATCCAGTATTGAGCCTGGAGAGCAGGCTGGAGCAGCGCAGCAGTGTGACAGGAGCTGAGAGAGGTCCCACAGCACAGGAATCGAGGACACCAAAGGGCTTCTTATTTGCTGATCGGGCAAAGCTCGCCGTGGGTCTAATCCCCCCAGCCAATGTGGTCACGGGGGTTTAGCTTTAACCAATTTCTAATTAAAAGTGTTTACAGACGAGCGCTTTATTTACCCAGCATTAATTATAAAGGGCTTTACTCTAGCGGGGAGCAAACGAGTTTCCTGTCTGCTGCAGCAAAACCCTTGCTGAGAGCTCGCTTTCCCCAGAAGGTCCATAATAAAGTTATTATAACGACAGTCTTTGTGAGGAGATCCTGAGCAGATGGGAGCGGGAGAGGTGGGAGCATTTCCCCAACACATGCGCCCGCTGTCGCAGGTTTAGGAGTCCTCTCTTTCCATGCTTTCTGCCTGGACGGTTGCCAGTCCCCATCGCAGCTCTTCTGGGCCCAGAAGTCGTTAGCTTAAACCCCGGTGTAATCACGTATTAAGTTAGACATGTGTAAAATGAAAGCAGGAGGATATTGGCTGGTCTGAGATGCTCTCCGTGCCTGGAAAAGGGCTGGCTGCGCAGGGGGACGTGGGAGCGCGGCTCTGCGGGTCCGTGTGTGTCCATACTAAACAGCAGCCTGTCTCCCTGCAGCTCGGACCCGGCCAAACAATAAGCATTATTTCATGTTTATCCGCTTTTTTTCGTTTGAGTAAAGCCAAGTTTTTCCCTCCCTGCCATTCCCATTTTGACAAGATTTCTCAGAAGGAGAAAAACCAGCTGGGAAATTGTCAGGGCAGAGCAACCTTTGGTTCTGAAAAAGAAAAGTTCACTTTAAAATACCAAGTTTAACAAATTATTCCTTTTTAATTATTTTCTCTCTCTTTTTTTTCCTGTATTTCTCTACTAGTAATATTTTATGGTATGCTGTAACAGCCTGTAATTCTATACGCGTTTGTAACAAAGAAAAAAACCCCAACCTTTCAGAACTGCCGTTGTTGAGAAATTTCAGTTCCTGGGAATGCAGGCTCCAAGATGTTGACATTTCCCACACAATTTGCTGTTCTGGCAATTTTCGTGATAGCCACCACTGCGTGCAGAGCTGCTAACAGGGTACGTGGGAATAAGAGATCAGGTGGGAAGAGGCAGCTTCAGCCTCCTCTCTTTACAGTGGTGTCCGCTGACTTATTAAATAAGGACTTTTCTTGGACTTTTTGTCCATCAGACTTGCTGATGCTGCTTAAAATCCATCCTTTAACTGGCGAACAGATGATTTCTTTACAATTCAAAAGAGAAATTCTGGATGCCATAGCTGAGAAGTGATACGTAGAAAAAAAATATAGACCAATTCTGTGCATTGTTTCCAAACATCTGTATGGAATTCAGCTTTTAAAAAAAAAAGCTGCCGTGACATAATGCCCAGATAATAAAATAGTGACTTATTTCCTCCTGAGTGTAGTGTGATTCAGATGGCTTTTCTGTGAAGTAGTGAGGAGCATTCATGGAATCATAGAGTGGTAGAGGTTGGAAGGTTGTAGGGTTGTAAGTGTCCTGCCCACACAGGAGCAGATCCAGGGGGGTTGGAAAGTCTCCAGAGAAGGAGACTCCACAGCCTCTCTGGGCAGCCTGGGCCAGGCTCTGGCACTCTCACAGGGAAGAAGTTTCTCCTCATGTTGAGCTGGAACTTCCCATGTTCCAGTTTGTGACCATTGCCCCTTGTTCTATCACAGGGGACCACAGAAAAGAGCCTGGCCCCTTCTCCTTGCCCCCCACCCTGCAGATCTCTGTAACCATTCCTAAGAACCCCTCTCAGGCTTCTCTTCCCCAGGGCTCTCAGCCTTTCCTCTCCATGGAGCTGCTTTCCATCAGGTCCACTCCTCTCCTGTACCAGTCCCTGGTGTTGTTCCTCCCCAGGTGCAGGACTCTGCACTTAGCCTTGTTGAACTTCATTAGGTTCCCCTTTGCCCAGCTCCCCAGTCTGTTCAGGTCTCTCTGCAAAATACCATCCTTTAATAACATGGGGGAAGAAGGGAGGGTCCAGGAGGCATCACTAAAGAACCTCATAAATCTGCACAGCGCAGATCCTTTTGGCTGCGGTTGCTGCGCCATGGACCAGTCCCTTCCAGCACCCCTCTGCCAGCAAGGATGCTCTCAGTGACAGCTTGGGGTGAGCGTGTGGCTTCTTCCTTCCCTGCATGCATCTCGTGTTGCCTGGGCACTTCTGTAGGGAGATGTGAGCCCGTGGTCGGATCTCGTGGGAGATGTGAGCCCGTGGTGGGATCTCGTGGGAGATGTGAGCCCGTGGTGGGATCTCGTGGGAGATGTCAGCCCGTGGTGGGATCTCGTGGGAGATGTCAGCCTGTGGTGGGATCTCGTGGGAGATGTCAGTGATCCTCTCTGGGTGCTGCGCTGCCTTCCTGCTATCTCTAACTGGTTTGGTGCCTTCTCAGGCGTGCCCAGGCTGGCTGTCCGTGGGCTGTGGGCTATGGGAGGTCCTCTGCTTGCTGAGGAAGCCCCTGCATGGGTGGGAAGTGCCCCAGTGCCCCCAGATCTGACTCGCTCCTGAGCATTGCTCCAGAGCTGTCACCTGGGCATCTACTGGGGGGCCTTAGAAATGACCTGAATTGCAGGGAATTGGTAAATCTTTCCAGAGAGCTGCCCATTTGATGAAACGTGCCCTGTGGAAAATGCCTCCAGCATTCCTAGCAGCAGCAGCTGGGCACCAGCATGGGTTTGGGATCTGAGTAGTTATCAGTGTGGCTGTGCTGGGCACTAGCTCGGAATGGCAAGGGAGGTGCTTTGCCTGGCAGGCTGTCCTCAGGAGGTGTAAACCTGGTCTGTAAGGACAGAACAGCATCCAGCTCTCCATCCCGTGCCAGGTGCAGGCAGGCTGGTCACTGGCTTGGGGAGTGAGACAGTTCGGAGCCTCTGGCAGTGGCAAGCAAGACAGTAAGGGGATGAGCAGAGGTGGTGAGAAGCACCTTTCCTTTAGGCAAGCCCTTGAGGTGATGCTAGCAGCATGGGATGCTTTATTTTCACCTCCGTAGTAGCCAAGGCAGCTTGGCTTCTTTTAAGTGTGAGTGGGGCCTCCAGACCCCTAGTGAGCAAAACTCCCCAACCCCTAATGCCACCTACCTTCAGCTGCTGTTTCCTGGTTTTGATCTGCCCTGGAGTCCCCTTAACCCATGGAAGCCCGTGGGTCTTAAAGACTTTTCCTGACAGTTTAAGGAATGATTGTGTCTGTCCTTCACTGTTGGACCTCAGTGAGAAATCGTTTCACACACAGGTCCATTCTGTATCCCAAGTGCTGTCTGAAGCTAGCAGGGTTTCCTTGGCCACCCTGCACCTCTGTCTCTCTCAGAATGTGATTCCATTTAAAAGGACGGTGAAAGATGTGAAAGAAGATACTCACAGCAAGATGGAAAGCCCTCCAGTCTGTCAGCAGGCCTCAGAAGAAAACAAACCGGATGGTGATGGGCAGGAGCATCGTAACCTGAGAATGGACAAATTCAGTGTCTTCAAAAGCAGGAGTCAGTTTTAGTAAGCAGAGAGAAGTTTGGACAGTGGTCCAAGGGTTCGTTAACGGGAACGCTCCCTGCCGATGGCAGCAGTGAGATCTTGGCCCCAGCCGAGAACCAGCCCTCTTCATTCTGCAGAACCAGCCTGGGAATCGGCAGAGGTTCGTCATGCTTTACACTTTGACAGCTCTTCTGCAGTTCAGACACCATCTAGGCATTAATAACTGAGACCTCCTGACATTCTACAGCGAGTAGAGCTACAGCGCAAATGGATTTTCCAATTTCTTGAGGTTTTGGGAAGCAAGCAAAAAAAAAATTTCGTTCCATCTTGGAACAAAAAAAAGCAAAATTGTTTTGGATCACTTGAAACATTTTCAATATATTCAAAGCACTTCATTCAGATTTCAACCCCTTCTAATTTAATAGAACGTAGAGTCTATTTTAGAGAAAGCAATTTTGCAGGAAGAAAGCAAACTTCTTAGTGGACGTATGGAAACAGACCATTTGAATCTTAAAAAAAATATTTCCCTGAATTTTCGCACTGAAGAAATATTTTCATAATGACTGTGATTTTATTTTTAAACTGTTTAATTAAACCAAGAATTTTTCTGAAGAAAACTCGACATCCAGTTGATACCTTGTGCCAGCTCTGTCTGTTTCTTGTCTGCTCAGGCTCTTCCTCGTCTTACTGGGTCTAATTCACAACCGTGGCCAAGTGGAGTCCCTTGGTTTTCCCTTTTTTCCCCAGGGAAGCATCCTGCAGAGCCACCACAGTTAAGAGCATCTCCTTAGATGTCCCTTTCCCCAGGGAGCAGCCTCAAGCGTCAGCCAGTGTCTGTTGAAATTCCCTTGCTGGCTTCAGAATATTTTATGGTGGAAATGTAATGAAAACTGATGCATTTCCATGGAAAATTTCCAATTTTAACCAAGTAGTGTTTTCTAACAAAGAACATTTTGTCAAAAACATTCCCGTCCCGTTCTCCCACCTCCATTAGGTCTGTAAAACACACAGACACAAACAACACGTGTGCAACTGGGTAACGGCATCTCAACAGCCTGGGAAGGGGGTGAAATGGGGAAAAAGGTGAGGAGAAAGAGGGAGATGGCTGGGAGTTCTGCATGGGGTGGGGGGACAGCTCTGAGCTTCTCCGCGCGTGCGTTCCTGCGCAGCCTGCCCCGTTCCGCCGGAGAAATCACCCAGGTCAACGAAATTTATGGAGCTGCCCAGAGATGGGTCTGCGTTGTACATAAAGGCAAATTAACTGGCAGTATGTTAGCACATATTTCACTCGTGTCACGGTGTAATAACGAACCTTGTATCAAAGCCTGCAACACCATCTGAGTTTTATACGCCCCATTTCCTACATGTTTTGAACAGTGGAACCAATTTATAACGTAATGATTTTTCCATACATAATTTCTTTCTTATGATTTCCATAACTCGGGAGTTTTTACTATGAGGAGGGCTGAAGGCAGCCTCGTAAAGGATATGAAAAGAGGGCTGGCTAAAGTGTCTCATAAAAACCCAGCTCGAGCGATTTGCTAGTGGCTCTCTGTGGGTTTGATTGTGCCTTGAGGTTCGGACCACGCGAGGAACCGGCATCCTGAGTTTCCCACCACCTTCACACCGTGCAGCCTTTCACGCCAGGCTTGCGGCGTTGCCATTTGGAAAAGTGGGAATCGGTGGGCCGGGAGGGAAGGGGGAGCTTGGCTACCTTTGCTTATTCACTGGCCAACGGGGAGGAATAGAAATGTACTCCCGGTTTAAGCCAATCTGAGGGTGTGTTGATGAAGTGGTTGGACAAGCTCCGCGCGGAGCCAGAAGCACCAGTACGTGCCTCGGTCTGAAGCCGGGCTCCGTCTCCTGTCAGACATAAAAATAAGCTGTAAAAGCAGCTGAGTATTAATTAAAGGGAGGCTGGGTGAGTTGTGTGCCGTGTCGCTTCGCTGGGTACCGTTAATGCAGGAGCCAGGTTGTCTTGGTGGTGCTGGGCAGCTGGGTGGGGAGGGGAGCGTCCCTGCTCCAGGGGAGCAAACCCCTTTCTCTCTTGGACATCATTTGTGAACACCGTGCAGTCGGTGTGTACAAACCCACTGTGCTTAGGCAGGGGAGGCAGTTCAGGTATAAAAACTCACCCGGTGGTCAAAGGACATCCTTTGCTCTGTGGAGAAAAAAAATATGTAGGAAAGAAGGGGAAAACCCCAAATATTTGTTCCAGCCCTTTCAAGGCAAAACCCTTCCAGTTTTCGGTTCCAATTGGAAATTGGGCATTTAGGAGGTGTTTTAATTTAAGCAAGTGTAGAAAAGGGAAACATTCAACACTGAAGTACTTCATTTTGGGCTTGAAGCAGAAACGTGTGGCTTGATCCAGATGAAAATTTTGCTTAGGTTTTAACTTCACTGAGGCTCCACCGTAAGTCTGCTCCAAAGGCAGCCTGGGCTGAACCAGAACACTCCTCTCATTTCCACCTCTTTGCACACGCAGCCTGAAAAAGCAGGGCTGATTCTGTGAACCTCGGTGTCCTCTGCTGAGGTGAATCTACGTATCCAGCATCCTGGCTCGCTGCTGTGCAGGGCTTTTGCCCGGTGTCTCCATCCTTGTGCAGGAGAATGCTGAGGGATCAGGGAGAAGGGATGGGGAAGTCAAGGAGGGAATAGGGAACACTTGGCCTGAGAAATAACAGTTCCACAAATCTGTGACATTGAATCTCTTGGTCTGTGTCTTCCATATCTCTTCAGGATCATTGCCACCAAGGTCAACTGGAGAGTTAACTTTTTTCTCTCTTTCTTTGTTTGATAAGCTTCCCTACATACACTTAATCTGGAAAAAAAAAAATAAAAAAAAATAAAAATTTGAAGGGCACCATTTATTTCTCCACAGACCTCCCCAGGTCCTGGTGACAATATACCAGAGGTGTATCCTGCCAGTACAGCAATCTAAGCTTGTTGCAGGTAGAAGTTAAGTAACTGCCCACCTAGCACATCAAATGATGCAAGTTTTGCCCACACCAACAAGCATCACAAAAACCAAAATAACCAAGTGACAGACGAGAACGTGTAACTATTTCTTCCTGTTACTTTCCCCATTTCTTACTTCTAAAGTTTCCTTTTGGAAGAGGGAAGACTTGTATCTGGGTTCTGGCTATTAGGTTGTTTATTCAATTAGGGGGAAATCAGATGTTGATAGGAACCACATTTTGGGCATGGATGCAGTCACACAGGGATGCTGATCTGCTCTGGAAGCCACTGGAGCTTCAGTTCTACCCAAGATCCCTTGTGACAAGTGAGTAAAAGCAAAACTGCCTTAGAGAGAATCATAGAATTGTCAGGGTTGGAAGGGACCTTACAGCTCACCCAGTTCCAACCCCCCTGCCATGGGCAGGGACCCCTCCCACTAGAGCAGGGTGCTCACAGCCCCAGCCAGCCTGGGCTTGAACACTGCCAAGGATGGGGCTTCCACCACCTCTCTGGGCAACCTGGGCCAGGGTCTCACCACCCTCCTGGGGAAGAAATTCTTCCTAATGTCCAACCTGCATCCACCTCTCTCTAGTTTTAATCCATCCCCTCCAGTCCTGTCCCTGCCCCACAGCCTAAAAAGCCCCTCCCCAGCTTTCTTGTAGCCCCCTGCAGATACTGGAAGGCCACAAGAAGGTCTCCCCAGAGCCTTCTCGTACGGGCTCTTACTCCTTCTCATACGGGGTGTTAAGTACTCTCCTGTGCTCCGTTCAGAAGGGGATGTGGGCAGCGTGCCTGTGGGAGCCGGGCGTTCCCCCGGATCGATAAATCTGCCGGGTGCTAAGGTCCTTTTCCTCGAGATGTATTGCTTCTAATCTGGAGTAATTAGCATTGTGGGTTCACGCCACGTGACTTTTGTCTCAGCTGGATAAACAGCATGATTCACTTTCCCCTTTCAAAGCCTCTCAGCTGCTCGGTTCCAAATACCCGTTTAATCTGACTTTATAAGTTAATAAATCACTCACGATAATTAAGATTAGCTCCCCGTGCCAGCAGAGTGCTGGGGAAGGCAAAGGAATTGATTCAGCCCTGTGTCTCATAAACCCCTCTGCACCAGAACTGCTTGGAGCCCAGCACTGGTGTGTCTGCTGGGGTTAAGGTGGGATCCTGTGCAAGATGCTGACCGGCTGCGAAGTGAGGGTGGATCCTCCTGGGGACCAGCGATTGCTGTGGCTCTGCAGGCTGCAGACAGGTCCCGGGGTGTGCTGAAGGCACTGGACTCGGAGTTTGCTGCTCACAGAAGTGCCCAGAAGCCTTGCTGTATTGTAGGCTTAAAGGTGGGAGGAAAGGGCAATGGTTTGCTTCCACCTTCAGGGCACTGTATCTCACCTGACTCCAGCCATTTAGGAGCTAATCCAGTTGAAATGTCTCTCTCAGCTGCAGTGCAGAGGAGGAGGCATGTATAGCCCACGTACCGAAGGTCAAGGGTGCATCTGCTCGTTGCTGAACAGAAGTGGTGCCTGGATAGCTCATCCCCCGCGTCCGTGCAGAGCCAAGGTGGGGTTGTTGACCCTGGGTACAAAAGTGCTCCTGCCTGGCAGGACACGTGTGAAGCTCAGGAGCTGACTGTGAGGGTTTGTGTATTCCATAGTTATCCCGGCCCCAAGTCAAGATGCATTTGCAGAGTAACACTGAGGCTCTGGAGTACACAGACAGGGGGTTTTTTGAGGTACCTGAGCTGCTCTGCTAGGCAGGTTTGTATCTGAGAGAAGATGGTGTCTGTGTTTCCCAGGCCAGCCACGTGCTCCTTGAGCCCTGGCCGTAGCAGCCTGCCCAGCCTCAAGCCTGACTTGACCGTCAGCATCTCCTTGCCTTCTCTACCCTGCACTTGCCTCATCTCTGGCCAGAGATTTTTGAAAGGGAGCATAACGTGGCCTTGAACTCTGCCCTCTGCGTTGATCCGATGGTCTGTACCGGAGAGCCTTGGGCAGCTGGTGAGTTGGTTTTCAGGGATGCTGTGCACCCCAGTCTCGGAAGACTCGGGCTGTAACGGTGGCCACAATGGCTCGTGCCTCTGGGTTGCTGTCTGCCTCTTACCTCCAGCCCGAAAAGCTGTGGGTACAAAGTGGTTTCAGTCCCAAACCTTTTCCCTGGATATCAGAACTCCCTCGCTTCCACCCCATGCTCTTTGGCTCTGCTGTGAGCAGAGATTTATACGCAGGAAATGGAGAATATGACATTTTGTTTGTGCCTCTGTGTATGTGTAATACCTTTAATATGAAACTAGTTGCCACTTAATTATACAGGCTCAAGACCTCCATTCAGTGTGTTGTATGCAATTTATGAGTCTCAGGTCTCCCAGACACGCGTTACAGCCGTGTGGCAACACTCGGGCGACTAACATTCCTTTTTAATTTAATTTCCTTACATAAATAGCTTCATTAAGGATCAGTTATTTGGGCAGAGAAAGTACTATTTGCATAGGTCAGACTAAGCTGTTGAATTTAGGACCTGGCTACTGTCACAGCTGAGAGCAGCACCAGACCTCAGCATCCCCCTCCTGCCCAATGGTTTGCTTCCACCTTCAGACTGGGAATCCCTGTGGTGAAGGGGATGGACTTACTTCAGAGTTAATTCAATGTGCAAGGCAGGACTGGAGCTTTTGTGGGAGCAATACTAAGGAGAATGTTTTCAATCTTAAAGTCAAGATCGACCCTTTTGCTGGGCTCTCCAATTTGTCCGTTTTTATCTCTGATAAAACAGAACTTCCCTTGCCTGCAAAGTTGGTTCACGCAGCACCTAGAAAATCAATTCCTGTCTTTGAACCTCCAGTTTTACATCTGGAAACAATTGGAAATCAATGAGACATTGCTGACCTCCTTGGGAAGCTCCTGCCCATCAGCTGTAGGCACTGCTGTGCTGCTTTCCTGAAGCCTGGGTGCTCATGGGACTCAGCTCCCCGGCTTCAGGCAGCAGTAGGGAGGGGGAAGCCCTGGGAATGGGATGGGCAGCAAGATATCTTTTCATGCCCAGGTTTGTAATGCATAACACTGCCTAGCTGCTGTCAAAATACCTGCTCAGTCTGCACAGGCTGATTAGACCCGAATTCCAAACTGATCGTGGAAAAATTATCTTCAGGTTCTTCTATTAATGTGAGAGCTTTTCCCTGACACAAAATTAACTTACTCCTTTTGCACGAGCAGAAACACAAGTCACACATCAAATCAATGTAAGCATCAGTTTCTGGAGTAGCCAAGTTCCCCCCCACCCCCCAAAATGCCACCACATTGCAAGCCTCCAGGCTTCCTGCTTCTGCCAGAACTGCAAAACATCGCCAGAAAGGTGAATGTTGCTGCTGGCTTTGGCATTTCCAGGCTATCTCCACAAGATTGTGCTGTTAAAAGTATATTCCGGGAAAGCTGGAGGAAAGATGAACATTTCCATAGCTCGGCTCTCGTACGTGAGGTTGTGTAAATGTTTGTAAGTGGTATAAACACTCTTTGGCCAGGATGTGAGCCAAATCCTGGCTGTCTGCAGGTAGGACAGAGCACTCTCAGTGGACATGCTGGTATATCATTATCTATTATGTAGAAGCATCTGATTTTTATTACTCTCCGAGACAGGATCTCAGGCTCTCGGGAATATCACCCTGACCGTGTGTGCAAGGCATAGGAACGGCTGGTTCTTGAAACACTGGCCAAGTGTAAATCTTAGCAAACCCTTTCGAGATGGGTGGTCTTGCTTGTTGGACGCAGGCTTTCGCTTTTCAGCAGGGGAAGGGTTGAGTGATGATTATCTCTCACTTTCCCCCGTTCCGTTTCTTTTCATGATAAATAAAACGAGCCTTGCTTGAAGTGATTGCTTTTTAATGATGCATGTCAGACGTGAAAGCAGTACTGCTCCTGTTTGAAAAGGGCATGTAATGTAACAAGCTGTCGGAGTTTCATTCCCAAATCATCACCATTCCCTCTATCAGCATAGAAATAAATGAGTTCTTGTTGCCTGCAGAGGCTGGAGGCCTTATCTTGCCTGAATATTACCTCCTTCTTCTCTGCGGGGGGAAAAAGGATATAAAACAGCAGACCCCCCGACATTTTTATCCCAATTGCCAGACGACCTCCAAGTAGAAAATATGTGTGATCTCAGAATACCTGTCCAAGGAATTACATTTCTCTGAGGCTCATAACACCGTTAATAACTGTGCCTGCTCCCCGTGGGGTCCCAGCTGTAGTCTGGGTATTGCTGACCTAAAGAACAGGTTGAGCAGTTTGGAGAGGAAAAGCTCCGAGGCAGCTGAGCCTGTGGAGAAGCTCTGAGTAGGTCTTTTGTGTTGCCTCGAGGTTGTTCACGTGGACACCAGTGACTGAGAGCTTGTTAGTGTTCGTTGGAACTGCCAGTCTGTGGGAAGCGTGGATCAAAATGGGTTAGTTGGTGCTGCCGTGGAGGATGATGAAGAGCTGCAGCTCAGGGTGGGAGGTGAAGGCCACCTGGGGAGGTCAATACCAGGTATGGGTTTGCCTTGGTAGTTACCTGGTGCTGCAGGTGGAAGATAAGCCTGGGCTTGGTTTGACCCGTGAACTACTTGGAGAGCAGGTCCTGGAAGACACCAAGTCAAAGAGGCAGAAATGTGCTCTGCCCCTTCATCCTCTGCATCCAGCGCACAGCCTCCCAGAAACCAGGGTGCTTTCCAGTGCATGATCCAGTCCAATTTGAAATGACCCGAGCGGTGAACCAGCACTTCCCCTGGCAGCTTGTTAGGATGTTTTCTCCTCCTACCCAACTTCTATTTCCCGTTTCTTTCTTTCAGCTCATTACTTCCTTTTGCCTGGTTGAGGGCAAACGTGTTTTGCCAGCAAACAGCCCACAGCAAGCAGGGCTTCAGTCATGTACCATTAATCCCTGGAGCACAACGTTACTTGTTCACCCTGCTGCATGCTTCAGGAGAGAGTGAATGATTGACACTGGTCATAAATGCTTAGAGTGTTAATTCTTTTAATGTCTTGCTAATTTTAATTTGCTCTGTTCATGTTGGGAGGGGTGTGATAACAGATGCTGGACAGAGTAGTGCCCCTTGTCTGCTGCTTATCACTGCTGGAAGCATGCCTTTCCTATCATAGTTTGCACAGCCCCGAGGCACAGAACAAAAATGAAGGCTATTTTCGTATAAATAAACACCAAACTGCTCAGAGTTCTGCATCTTTGGTGGCCCAGAAAAGGGATCTGTGTGCTGGAATCTGCTCCATGAAGTAGGCATAACCTTTCTCATGCCCCTTATTATATGCGAGGGTTTTGCCTGGCTACTTGAGCCCAACCTCATTTTTAGAAGGTCTTTATGCGCTGAAACCCTTTCGTATTTCCTCCTCAGCCTTTGCCAAGCACTGGGGCAGGTGGAGCATGTTGAGGCCAAGAGCTCCGTTGCCTGAGCTGGTGCTTGTGCTCATTGTTCCCCTCTTGGAATGTGCTCTGAATTCCCCCGAAGAAGGTGGCTACGTCGGGTTCATCTGCTCCCTCAAAAGAAATCAAACACTGATTGCACAGAACCACCTTTCTGGTTCACTTAGGATGTCATGAACTTCTGGGAGAGTGTGGAGTGGGCTGCGTAGTTCAGGTGGAGATTGAGATACAGGTGATGGACCGGTGGAAGCTGGAGTGATCCTACCGCAGCTTTTGGCTTGGATTCCTATCCCTGCAGGGCTTTCCGCACGGCAATTCTTAGCAGATGGCTCCGTGGTGCTGAGTTCTCATTTTCACAGTGGTCCATACCACGCTGCGCAGGCTGATCTCATCAGCATCACACTTGAGACCTAGATTTCAACAGCTCCCAAGCCCGATCAAAACCCCCACGCTCTCGCTAGTGTTTGGCACGAAGCAGTCAGAGTCGAGTGTGTTTCCAGCGCAGGCAGTGATGAGCAGAAACTTCACCGTGGTTTGAGGTGAAACTCGCTCACCGTGGTGGCATGTCCAGGAAGACGAGCAGCCCTTACACCAGGAGAGAGCCTTCTGACAGGCTCACAGAGAGAAGAACACAAGTCCATAGCTGGCAAGCTGGATAAAGAAATCATTTCTCCTGTCTCTAGTTTTGCTTCCAATTCACAACTAATCATAGATTGCCTTTGTATTTTTTAAGCTTACAGACAATAAATCAGACTCTAAAGTAAGCAAGAACATCTGACCATCAGCAGCTGCAAGGGGGAAATGTGACAGCAAGCTGGCCTGTCTATCCAAGATTACTTTTTTAAAAATGATGTGTATAAAAGTGGTGGGATGTGATGAGAGATGAATTCCATGGGTCAGCCTGTACTTTTCTTTCCCTTTGAACAGCTTCTTGCGAGCACCAGGGGTAAAGAAAGCATTCTTCAGTAACCGACCAGGGAAAGAAGGACCCAGTGGGCAACACTGACTTGTAGCTGATGGGGCTGTACAGTTTCAGGAGGTCATTTCATCACCTGGCTACTTCAGCAGAATCTGAAGATGGCTCTGATATCGTCAGAGAGGATGACGGAGCTGTTGGCATCATGGTGTCCCTTACACTGTGGGAGCACGGTGGAATCCAGTGGGAATCTTCTGTTCCTGAGCCCGTGTGGTAGTAAATTGTACTTAGGAAAACATGCAAACCAGATACTTATAAACCTGAGGGGAAAGACATGAAATATTCATGAAGTCTGTCTCATGAAAGAGGCTTATTCATGTATATCTATATATAGAGAGATAGAAAAAAATATATAGGCACACTTTTGAAATCTATTCAAGCCAAATAAGACTTTCCCAGTCACCTTGCATAAAACAGGAAAGCAGATGATTTTGGTTCTGCCTCTGTTACACAGTCCTCAGGAGACGGAAAGAGCTCTGGAAAAGGAGCTTCTGGTGCTCTGCCACCTTCTGAAGATACGTGCCTTTCCTCTGGCCCTGCTGGCGTTCCAGCAGAGCAGCTGCTCTGGGGGAAACCACTTGCTGCTGCTGCCTTGATCTACTAAATCAATCGGCCTTTATCATCTGTCACCCTCTTTACAAAAATAGTGCGTAACTGTTCGAATGCATCGAGAGATGAAGCTTTTGAATATCCTGGGAATAGCAGTGGCAATGTTCAGAGAATCAGAGAATGGGAGGGGTTGGAAGGGACCTCTGGAGACCATGGAGTCCAACCCCCCTGCCAGAGCAGGGTCACCCAGGGCAGCCCACACAGGAACAGAGCCAGGGGGGTTGGAAAGGCTCCAGAGAAGGAGACTCCACAGCCTCTCTGGGCAGCCTGGGCCAGGCTCTGGCACTCTCACAGGGAAGAAGTTTCTCCTCATGTTGAGCTGGAACTTCCTGGGTTCCAGTTTATGCCCATTGCCCCTCGTCCTATCCCAGGGCACCCCTGAAAAGAGCCTGGCCCCTTCTCCTTGCCCCCCACCCTGCAGATCTCTGTACCCATTCCTAAGATCCTCTCTCAGGCTTCTCTTCTCCAGCCAAACAGCCCCAGGGCTCTCAGCCTTTCCTCATCAGAGATGTTCCAGTCCCTTCAGCATCCTTGTAGCCTCTGTTGGACTCTCCCCAGTATTTCCCTGTCCATCGTGAACTGGGGAGCACAGAATTGGACAAAATACTCCAAATGTGGTCTCACTGGGGCAGAGTAAGTGAGGAGAACATCCCTTGACCTGCTGGCCACACTCTTCTTTATTCCCCCAGGAGACCATTGGCCTTCCTGGCCACAAGGGCCCATTGCTGCCCCATGGAGAACTTACTGTCCACCAGGACACCAAGGTCCCTCTCCGTGGGGCTGCTTTCCAGCAGGATAACCCCTCACCTGTACCAGTCCAGGGTGTTGTTTGTGATGTGGTGGAGACCAGGCTGTGACCATGCACTTGCTGCCAGCATCTCTGTGCTCTCCATCTGCACCGAGGAGCCTTGTTCCTGTCCCATCCCGCCGTGCCCGCACTGGGGCTGTGCTGTAAATCAAGTTGATGACTCCAGAGGTCACCAGTACAGCTGGGAAGCCCCGATAGGAAGTGTGTCCCTAGGTGATGTGCCTAAGCCACATCCTTTGCCAAGAGGCAGTCATCTTCTGTTGCTTGTGTTGTTTAGACTTGATCTGTCAGTGCACACTCTAATTTTTTTCACCGTCATGAAAGTCCTTTTGGAAACAAGAAAGAAAAAGAAGAGGGAGAGAGGAGACTGTAAATAATAACCAGAGGATTATTTTAGGAGTTTTGCTTGATGCCTAAAAATTAATAGATCAAAATTGGACGCTCACTTGCCTTTTAAAGCCAAGTCACGTGGTTTAGAAAAGAGTCTTTAATTCTTATCCTTACTAAAACACAGGAGATCGTTTGTTGTTACATTTGCTTTGGCGTGTTCTTTCCTGGGAAATCTGTAAGCAAAGTTGGCCAGATGCTCTCTGTATATTATGACAGTGACAGAAATAGGACGTGGGGAAGCGACGTTGTTGGTGACATTACTTTAATAGGCAAGAAACAGCTGATTTTGTTTCTCTGCATTCCGGTGAGGAATGCTGTCCTGCTCCCTTCCTTGGCTCCCCAAACGTCAGATACCAGCATCACCAAAGGGTCCCAAGATGGGACCTATCAACATTTTCCTTCTTGATCAAAAGCTCAAGGGTCTCTTTTCTCTCTTTGGCAATATCCTAGCCTGGAATGGGTTGCAACACTTTGCCCTTTGCACTATTGTCCGTGGTGGGAAGCCCTGCACGGGGGAGAGGAGCTCTGAGTGTCTGTGTTCACTACGGCAATTTGCCACGGCCCCACTTAGCTGAGGGGTTTTTTTTCATCTTTCTGGTCCCTGTCTTCGTAGACCTCAGCTGGTCAATACTTGTGGAGTTGTTTTCACATGTGCTAGCCAGAGATATGTCAGCTTGCTGTCTAATTAATATATAGGGAACTCTGTGGGAAGAGACCGTTTCTCACTGCGTCGGGTGGTGCACAGTGTTCTCCGTTCCCACGGGAGCTGCACTGCTCCTGCACTTAGAGCTCTGGTCCTAGATGGTCACTAGGTTTCCCTCTCTAAGCCATGGACCAAGAAAGTCACCATGAGCAGGAGGTTGACTCCTGCAGTGCACGGATGGGCAGAGCTGCCAGCTGGGGTTTTTCCTGGCTCAGCTTGGCCGTGTCAAATCCTGCGGCTGGTTTCAGATCGTGCTGTCACACGCTGCGGGGTTTGTGTTTTCATCTTGTCTTCAGGAGAACGTTCCCTCAATGGTGATGCTGGGTTGGGCCTGGTGGGCTTGTGAAGGTGTGGGAGAGGGAGGCTGTCCTGGTGAGGAGTGCTTTGGAAGGTGTCCTGGGGCTTTCCCAGGTTGGGGAGCAGAGCCAGCATGCACATCCCTGGTGAAGCTTAATAGCAGTGGTGGCTGCAGTTACCTTCCCGTGCTCTGACCAGCACTGGTGACACTGGTGCTCGTACACGTGGTGCCTGAGGCTGCGCTTGTGACCTGGAGTTTGAAAGCTCAGCCCTTCACACTTGTGCCTATAGCAAAGGTAAAAAGATGCAGCAAGTGTGACGGGTATTCCTGCCCCAGACCTGAAAGTGTTTCAGTTTGGGCAGAATTATGTAGTTTCAAGAAGTCCAAAATGCTTGCGTGCAGTGCTTCAAAAAGACCCCCACCCCCAAAGCAAAACCAAACTCTACCAGAACTCCATCAGATGGAGATGTTTTCCGTGTTCTGTTTCAGCGGGAGATCATCTGTCCCTTTCTGCTTTCTGTTGTTGCTGGAGAAAAAAAAGTGTTTCAAACAAAGAATGTGAAGCTTGTGTCATCTAGGTGTGTGCAGCCTGATCTGCATGCAGTTCTGTGTCCACACAGACTGGGAGAAGAGCAAGACCAGGGAAAAGCATAGCAAACTCAATTGGAAAAGCAAATTCCTTGCCTCACCAGATGGGATCAGGGCGTTAAGCATCCCGACTGATGTGGCTTCAGAAGTGAGTTTCCTTGTGCACCTCCTCATTAGCTGCCAGCGGGTACCGAGGCAGGGCTTCCAATGGCCATGGTGATTTCCTTTCCCTCCCCAGGTATCCTTCCACGCACATTCCAGTCCACAGGGTTAATATCTCCATCGTGTTTTATCTGTGGCCAAGTTTGGCAGCCAAACGTTCACTCTCACCTGTTTCTTCATTTGTTTCGCCTGCACTCCTTGTACAGAGAAAAATCGCACTGGCAAAGGCAGTGCCTGACATCACCGTGCCTGGGGTCTGTTTATTTATCCTTTCATCACCTAGTAAGTATCTAGGACAAACAATATTGAACTGAAAGACGCGTACGTACCTTTCATAACCTCTTCATTTTGTTTAAATGCCCCAGCCTTGGGCTGTATTTAACATGGAGCTCTGGGAACCGCATTCAGAAACCAGACACTCAGCTGTTGTACGTTACTGTAGCTCCGTTACAGTCGGCGATACTGGGCTGATTTATAGCTGCTGACCTGTGCAGGAGCCAGGGAGAACACATAGAAATGGCAGACATTCCAATAACTAAATTAAGCATGGGAAAATGCAGGCTGGCTCCTTGGAAAATACTCCGAACCAGGTCTGTGAGTGCCTGGAACAGGTACCCAAGAGAAGCGTTGCGAAGCTTGCCTCTTGTGTGTGTTGCAGTGTGGCAGGGCTGGAGCCAGCAGCTACCCAGCAATGGATCAACCAGATGCTGCTCATGCCCGCGTGGAGAGCAGGGGAATAAAATGAGTTCACTCCTGAGAAAAATGCTCAGCCTGAACCGCGGGCAGGCAGGGGGTGTTTCTGCAGCGAGTCACAGCGCTCGCCGTACGCACCTCCTGACGCTGCCCCATGGAGCCGGTGACAACAGGAGCACGAGATAAAGATTAGCAGACAATACCTGGACAAGGATCTGGCTCGTTCAGCTTCCAGTGGCCAGGAGCACGTTCAGAGGCAGATACGTAGCCATCGTCCCCATCCCCACCTACCTTCTGACAGTGTGCAGCTCACCTCAGATGGGGACCAGGCTGGTGTTAAATGCTGCTTGATAGTCTTCTCCCTAGGGTGTAAGAGTTAAGACATCTGTTTGCAGAGCTTGCCAGCGTGTCCTGGCACTGTGCACGCTGGAGTTGGGTTCAGCTGCCCACCGCACGGGGTGGCCGCCTGCGGACACGTCACACGGCGTGGCTTTCGTTCCTTGGCATGAGGTAAGGGAAAACCTGGTTTGTCCATCTTCCGTGCCATCATCCCCAGTCCCCTCAGCCTGCTGCAGCTCCTTCTGCCATTTGGAGTGCATACCAATTCAGCATTCCCTCGTGCTGAGCTCTCTCCATCATCTTCCAGCATCACTCAAGTGGGTGTAGGAACGGAGTCTAGGAAAAGACGTGAGGATGACTGGAGGTGCTTCCTTTGAGAAGTGAGGGAGAAAGCTATATCCCTGTCCTGAGGCTGGACCATGCCTCTGTGCCCTGTGAGTAAGATCCAGGTCTTTCTCCCAGGGGTCATTTTCACCTGGGCTGAAGAGTCCTGCAGAATATTCCGCAGCATTGGCTTGGCGCTGAAAGGTTCTCTCCTGGGCAGAGATTACTTCCATCGGGATCTTGGATGTAGTTGCGACCTTGCTGTGTGTTTAAACCATTCCACGTGGCTGTGTGTCATCATTCCATCTCTCCAGGGGGCTTTTCTCAGGCTGGTTACCTTGTGTGCCTGCTGTGTGTCCCAGGAGTGCTGCCAGAGTCTCCTGCTGCCTCATCACAGCCTCCCAAGGTTTCTTCAAAGAGCGTAGCTTCTTTGGTTTCAGCAGTAAGCACGGCTGGGCTCTTACGAGGAGGACCCGGGGCTTGTTTGGCATTTTTCACGGCTGTGTCTTCTAATACTTGGGCTCCTTCAAAGGTCTGAGCCCTTAATGGTGCCATCATGTCCTCTGTTTCACACGCCAGCAGGCATCACTCTGAGGAGTGGCTTGTACGTGACTCGAGCTGCTGTGCAGGTAGTACCTTCCAACACCAGGTACCTTCTAAGCTCCAAGTGCCTTCAGGAGCAAACACATCTGTGTGTGTGTTGGGGGCTTTATTCCACCCATCTGACAAAGAAAATAATAACGGAAAGAAAAGGTAACGTCCCTAGGGGAAGCTTGAGTGGTGAGCAGGTCCAGCTCCCGAGGGGAGGGCTTTGAGGTGCAGGGGGAGCAGAGATCTCCTGGGAGCAAGAGCTGGAGGGGTTTCTTCTGGCCTTCCTCCCGCTGCTGTGGGTTGTTCCAGGGCTACGCTATTTTTCATTCCTCTTCTCATCCGGGCAGCACACAGTCAGGTTCTGTAATTAAAAAAAATAAAAGTGAAAAAGGACTGGGCTTTGTGAGCTTTAGGAAGTAAGGCAGAGAATAAAACACAGCCCATTACCCCTTCAGAGAAGATACATGGAAGAGTCACAAGAATGAGTCCTACACCCCCTGCTAGAACATGAGGATTGGTTGGTCGGTTGCTTTGGTTTTGTTGTCTTTTTTTTTGTTTTTTTCCCTAAACTGATTTCCTTACGAATTATTTTTTTACTGCAGAATAACTATCAAGAAAAGTATGTTTTAGTTCTTCACACTGACCTTTTAAACTTCCAAGAGAACTGCATATTTTCTGAGGCCCCGTGTAGGGCCTATTAATAATTATGCACTCCCACTGAGCTCCATTGATTAGTTTGGGTCCTATTTCACACCGTTAAATGAAAAAGGGGAAAAAAAAAAAAAGAAAAAATATAAAGGTCCCTGGTGTTGTGTATGTTTTTTCTTTTTCTGCTCAGCTCTCTGCATCTATAGATCAAGTTTTGCTGCTAGCACAGGTTTTGTCCCATATCGACGCGTTGCTGTGCCGGGGGCTCTGAGCACCAGGAAAAGGCAAGAGCAGATGGCAGGGAAAAGGGGGAAAAGGTGAGACCTGAGATGCAGCAGTGACAACGGAGTTAAGCTGGTGTGATAAAGGGTGATGTGAGTGACAAGTCCGTGCGTTAGTCTGCGCCAGCCCCACTCGTGCCTGCGCTTTTCATTCCTGCTCGCAAGCGTTTCTTTGTGAATAAATCTTTCTTGGCAATGCTGCCTTAGTGCTTTAGTTTCATTAAAGAGCCTGGAAACACCCCAGTGGGTCAGGCTGAGATATATAATACTGCTAACACAGATTTGTTTCATAACCCACAAACTATTAAAAATATTAGTGTCCTCCTGGGAGCTGCCTTTAAAGATTCCCTTTCTCTTGCTCTCTCGCTTTCAGAGCTGGGCTAAGACAGCCGGCAATAATGCAAAGCAAGCTCAATTTATTCAGCTAAAAAAAATAGATAACAGAGTATTTTACTACTTCTGAACACTTTCTGCATCTGAATGTTGCTTTGTGTTCCACTTCTTATCCAATGTAAACAGCCATAAAGGAGAGTTGCTGAGACAACATGTGAATATTTCAAAAGGTAGACTTTACCCGTCCGAAGGGAGATGACTTTTTGTTGGAAGTGAATTTAGTCTGGGACTTTGTAATGGGATATGTTGGTCCCTTCAAGACTGAGCGGGGAGCTCCAAGTCCCTTCAGGAGTGAACAGATCTGTGTGTGTGTTGGGGGTCTTTATTCCACCCATCTGACAAAGAAAATAATAACGGAAAGGAAAGTTAATGGTCCCTGGGGGAAACTTGAGTGGTGAGTAGGTCCAGCTCCCACAGGGAGGGCTTTGAGGTGCAGGGGGAGCAGAAATCTCCTGGGAGCTGCAGCCACCAAGGCTGTTGGGTCTGGAAGCAAGGACAAGAAGCTGGCTCCAGAACCCCCTCTCCTGTTAGCCAAGGTTGCTCAGGGACACAGAGGTCCTGTCCATTTCTTCTTGGCTGGGGAGGTGTCTACAGCTTATATTTTACTTTTGTTGCCAGAAGTGTGCGTCAGAAGGAGTCTGAAAAGCTGATGGGGAGAGTAAGAGGAAGGAAGCTCCAGGAAGTGCATCAGTGTTTGGCTTTGAGCTTTGTTAGTGCATGTTTTGGGGTGTTGTTTGGACTTTGCCACCAGGCATCCCGGGAGAAGAGGAGGCAAGGAGAACAAGGGGCCCAGAGCTGTGGGGTGTGGAAGCAGCCTGGCTGTCCAGAGCATCGGGCAGCACCGTGGATGAACTGGAGCATCGTCTGCTAGAGATGGGCAGAAAATCCTCTATTCAGTAACTAAAAGCCCATTTCAAACCTTAATTTGTATGTTCAGCTTGGCACAGAGGGAACCTTTAGCTTCCCTCTTCGCGTATCTCCTAGGAGAGTCAGAATTGGGTGGAAATAGTTACAAAGAGCTCTTCTTACACCGCTTCTGTTGTTAATTGTTATAAATTATCTATTGCAAGAGCACTGGGAGGTCCCAGCAGACATCAGAGCTTCCCAGCCCACCGTCCCCATGTCATTCCTGCTGCTCACTCGCATAGGGCAGGCTACTCTCTCTACTTCAGGAAAAGAAAGGCTGGAGGAAAAGTGCTTTTTCTTTTACAGAAAGGGGATGGAGCACAAAGAGAAGCAATAACTTGCCCAAAGTCACCCAGGGAGTCACAGACAGAAGTGGGAACTGTGAGGTAGCTCTTTCATCCCAGTCAGTATCCTACCCACAAGATAATCCAGTTTAGTTCTGCTGAAAAAGCAAAATGTATAAATATTTGCTTAAATCCTACCTACTTTGCATAGCAACCTGATTCACGTCAAGGCTTTTATAGAAGATTGGCAAGTCAAAGCTTGCGATTTTTTTCCCCTTTTTTTTTTTCCAGGGCCGTTTGAAGAAAGTGTGAAGAAACTTCTGAACTGCCGCATCCAAATCTGAACCAAATTTTCCCCTCTTTGAACTCTGCTTATTGCAGACTGGAATAACATTCATCCACATTTCACAGGGTGTCCTTGCAGATGGAAGGAAATACAGTAGCGCTGTTTGACACAGAAGAAATTAGATTTACGTGAAATTCCCTTTCCCTGCGTCCCTCGCTTTATTTCCACCAGACCTACAGTTAACAATCAGCAGTGTTTCTCTTTCAGACAGTGTGGTTTTCATTACAGAGGCTAAGGGAGTTGAAAATACTCTGAGCACACGGCACACATAACATCCTACCCCGTTCCTTTTGATTTCCCTTTGCGGCGCTAGCGTTACAGATGCTGCACAGAACGCGTTGGAGGACGCTGCTTTTATTTGCCATCATTACAAGGAGGAAATGTATTTAGGGACATCTGTTCAGGCTCTTTGATTTCAGCTGAATGGAAGGCATCTTCGGTGGAGAGTTGGTTTTGGAGCACGGTCGTGTGAAAGCCCGGCAGGCGCGCGAGCCGAGGGAGCGGGGCATTGCCCCGTGCCTCCAGCCCCGTCGGCAGGTGTGGACAGCACGGCTTTACTGCGAGAGGGGGGTTTGAGCTCTCACCTTGTCAGAGTTGCCTTTTCTTGGGGGGAAGTTCAGCTCTGCTTATGTTTCCCGTGGGGTCAGCTCCGCTCGGCGCGGAGGGAGAGGAACCGCAACGCTGGAGGCTTCGCCCTGCAGTGCAGCGGTGCCTCTGCCTCGCCCTAGGAAGCCCTTTTTTCCCCCAGAAATAAGTGGGCAGGGTGTTTTTAGAAAGCGAAGCACGCTTTCCCCGGGAGCTGGGGTACTTTAGGAGGTGCTACTGAGCCTGAGCTGGACGGAGTTGTGTGCCTTTTTCCAAACAAATGGCAAAATTTCAAAGACAACACTGGGGATTTTGAGAAGCAGGGAGGGTTTTCAAGTATAATCCCTGTCTGTTGGCTTTCAGACCTGTGAAAGCTTGGGTAAAAGCTCAGAGCAGTTGTTTTCCTCGTAGGGGCTGAGATACATTCACACGTTGGATTATAGCTTGCAAGAGCTTGTTTCCAGAATAGATCCCTATGCGATGCCAGAACTTGTAAGGATGAGTTAGATGGGGTTTCTGGAACCAGGAAGGGCTTGTTCTGACTCTGCTTCTGCCCACCTGATCTTGGCTATATTACTGTCAGCCCTCATGGAGAAAGGCACAAAGAAAGGTCTTCAAGGTCACGTCTTTTGTAAATACAGCTTAAAGATTTTTCCTTTCTACCTGGTTTTTGAGTATACCGCTGAAAGAAAAAGTTGTGCCTTAATTTGCTCTCTCCACTTGGATTTCTCCAACTATAACAAGCAATATTCCATCCACGTAAACTCTTTTTTAGGTCGGCGTACCACGCGCCACAGACATCGTGTGGCATGTGCATCATCACAGGACTTGACACAGCATTCACTTCTTCCTGTGTGAAAACCATTTAGGAGGACAAATCATATCACTGACTTTTAGTGGTGTGAAGCCGTGGTCGGTGGCTGATGCCGCACGCGTTTGTAGTCGATATAGGTAGAAAATCATTCTTTGCAATTAAAAAAAACCCATCAGAAACCTTAATTTTTTTAATTATGGGATTAGAATAAAACTGATTTTTAGAACTTATGTAAATCTAGGTTTGTGTCTTTAATTACCACAGGTAGGAAATGCTGGGGGCATCGTGGTTCAGACTTGGCGGTGACTGAGGACGATCCAGCTCTTCATAAAGCTTCCTTTTATTCTCTGAAGCGTTAATCTCATATATAGCTGCTTATAAAAGCAGGGAAATCCTCAATGACAATTTATAACCGCATGAAGCAGTTTCTGGGACACTTCTTTACAGAAAATAAAGGGTATCACATGCTGCAGAATATATGTAGGTAATATACATACAGGCACATATATTTGTCTGTGTATATATGTATAAATCAGTAACATTAGAGCAAAGCAGTGTAGGTTACAGCTTTCCCTGGAAAATCCTCATCAGCAGAATGCCAGGCTGAATTATAGATCAGAGAAGATCCCTGGTGTTCTCTGTGCTAAATGCTCTATGGTGGAGTGGGTTTCTTGACTCCAGTGTCAATAGCAGTGACATATCCAATACAGCTCATTTAAAAAATGCTCTCTCCACTTGTTTGTGGTGGACAGCAGAGTCCTTGACAGTTTAACTTGGTGGGGTTTTCTCTTTATACCCGAACGTGTCTGCTTTTCTGTGAGAAGTTGGATCCACGTTGAAAGCCCATTGGCCAAACCTAATATTGTTCATTCCAAGAGACTTTGGTGGGTAGCCAAAGGATTAGGGATTTTTCAACAAAAGTACAATATTTTCCATTAGAAAAATCCCCTATGATTTTCTGGGAAACTCTAGTACTTAGCTTCCCATGTATCTTCTCTTTGTCATCATTATCAGAAACGTAACTGGCATTTCTCGTTGACATTTTTAGGAAAGAATATTTATACAAGAAACAAGGCAAATAAAAATACGTTGGCAGAAACGAGTGACATTTACAGTATGATATAGTCCTGACATTTTTATGTCACCAGTGGGAATTCTGCCTGTTTGATGACTGATTCTGTCATTCCTCCATCCAGGGTAGACCTGTTCAACTCAACACAGCTACTTAACGAACATCCCCAGTCTGCTCTCTAGTGGAACTCGTGGCTGGGAAAGGAGGTGAAATGAAGCCTAATGTGGTAGATAATGAACAGTGTTGTTGACTGACTGTGCTGTGATGGACCTCAGTCACCACCTTGGTTAGGAGAACAAGGTTTGAATCGGAGAGCTGATGTGCTACTTAATATGTAACTAATGATGTCTTCCAATTCTGGAAGATGCTCTGGAGATGAAACTGCCCTTTATGCTGACTTCTCGTGCTAGATGTGAGTGACTGGCCTTACTTAGAATGGGAATTTCATTTGATGGATTTTCCGATGTCCTTCATCCCTGTTGAAAAAAGGAGGTTGAACAGCTGAAGACGTGCAAAACGACTGAAACTTGGGGAAAATTTCTTACAGTGTCAGACATGAGGAGCTCTATCTGTTTAGCATGCTGAGATGGACATGAGGAGGTACCTGGATTCCATGGCCAGGTGCAAATACTGGGTACCAAGTGTCACTTGTGTGTACCCAGGAGCAACAAAACTACCACCAGCAGCAGGAAATGGATGCTGGTGAAACTCTGATTTAAAAGGGACCCTGTTCTGATAGGCTGTGTGATGACCTCCTCTGAGTTGGGACACCAAACGTGGGGCTGGGTTCTCAATCTCTTGATGAGGTTCGGAGCGGGTGTGATTTTCATACTCAACCCAGTGCCTTCCTGGAAGAGGCATCCTCTGTATCTCTGGGTGTGTGTGGTGTGGCCTCAAGACCGTACTGAAACAATGCCATTGGTCTGAGAACTTGTGGTATTTTACGGTTAGGTTATTTCAGGTTGAGGCATCTGAAGGGAGGTCAGGTCAAATAATCTGGCAGTCAATTCTGACCTTAAATCTGGGAGGAAGGAGGGATGATCACCAAGGGAGAGCTTGGGTATCCAAACGCTTTGCTTAGTTTTTCAAAGTACTGCAGCTGTTGTAGTGAAAAGATGCTGCTTCTTTGGACAAAACTTGTCCTGCTTATAAACCTTCCATGTAGCTTTGCATTGTTAACAGAAGGTTAGTGCTGGTGTTATGTTGTGAAGACACAAATAGATCAACACCAGTGGAAGCTGGGAAGTGGTGAGAAGTGATCAATTAGATATTGACTGCATGGTTTTCCGTATAAATAAGGCACGTTGGTTGACGTGGAGTACGATTCACTGGCCTGTGTTAATTCTGATGGCAAATGGCTGGCCTCATCTTTCATGTCACTAAAGCTTTGATATAGCTGAGCTTTATTCATTTGATTGAGTTTGGGGTGGTTTTTTTAATTCTTTTTTTCATTTTGACATAAAATATCTGCATCTGTTACACTCCAGAATTAGAGTTAGACATTGTTGTTGTACCAAAGGAAAAGGAAACAATTCTGCTGTTCCTGACACGAAACCAGCAGGTTCAAAACACATCGTTCGTTGTTGTGTTTCTTTTTATTCCCCGAGTTTTGCTCCAGGAGAAATTTTGAAAACTTGCCTTCTTTGTTCTCAGCTTGGAATGAAGACAGGCTCCGTGCTTGGTCGCCGGCTGAGCAGAAATGTGGCTTCCTTGCATTGAGGAGGGAGAACAAACAATGAAAGGATGCTGACATCTCTGGATGAAAAGCCCTCCAGGTGAACAGATTATAAAAGCTGGAAAAAACCCAACACGCTTGGAGCGGGAATTACAATTCAGATCCGTTGGGTCCGTGTCTGGTTACAAACAAAAATACCTGATCCAGCATCCCCCCCTCATGTTGGGAAGCAAGGGTCTCTGCTGCCCCTTCCCTTTGCTCCACTCGGTGCCACAAAAGAAGTGGAGGCAGCCAGAGGTACCTTAGAGCTCTGCCGTTTGGGGAGAACAAGCAACCTTGATGTTTTTGAGGTCAGTTGATAATCAAGAGAGACTGGAAAGGGTTGTGCAGGTGGGAGAAAGGGCCAGAAGCAGGTCGGCCACGGCAGGCTCCAGCGACACGTCATTTATCTGGTTGCGAGAAATTTTGGATTTTTCCAGGGTGTGTGAGCCTGCCCATTCCAGCGAGACAAAACAGGACACTGCAGGTTCTTGGATGAGAGGTTTCTGCTTCTTATCCAATGAAAAGCTAGGAAAAACAGGCCAGCTTCCAATTTCTGAAGCAATGAAGAAGGTAGGATCTAGAGGTGGGGGAGAGACAGAGAGTGCTGGTTCAAAGTAATTCCAAAAAGGTCAAGAGTTGATGTTCCTTGGCAGGTGCTGAAGGTTGCAGAGCTTTATTTTCATGTTCCTCTCAGCAGAGAGAACTACGTGTTCAGGCACAGATTTTCCGAGGAATTAGGTTTGCTGCTTTTGACCTGCAGATGTTCTGGGAAGAAAGAGATGAATAATTTGCAGGTGCCAAACTAGTTGGAGTAGGCAGGTAGCCATCAGAAAGAAGTACCCCTGGCAAAGCAAATTCCTCTAGCAAACCCAACTGTTTGCTCCATATAGCAACCCTCAATTCCTAGTATGCCAAATATTACATCCCTTGGGAAAAAGAGAAACACAAACACAGGCAGGGAGGAATGCCACAGAAACTGTTTTGTTAGAAGGAGGTTTGATTTATCTTCCAACACAGCGATCTCAGAATTGTTGTTGATTTTGATAGTTGTTTGGTTGGGGTTTTTTTTGTCTTCTTTGTGGTAATGGCACATGTAGCTGGTTTTGTTTTCTACATGCCAGGTAGTAATGAAAATTAGCAATTTGGTAATCGGCATCTTGGCCTTGGGCACTAGAAACAGATGCACTAAATAATGCCAAGAGTTGTTTCGAAAACAAAGGAGGCTGATGGTGAGAACCTGTACTGAGGCAGCTGTCGAATTCGGTGCGTCCAGTTGACTCATGTGGGAAGGCACGAAGCCCAGCACTTCAGTCAAGTCTTGTCATCTCCCGTCCCAGGCAGAAGGTAACAGGTTGTGTGAACTTTGCCAAGACTTGGCCTGAAATCTGATGAGTTACACCTTGTGATGGAGATCGAGATCATGTCCCTGAAATCTGTCCGTGGAGATGAACCAGACCTTGCTACATAGCCCAAGCCCTGGCACACACAGTGCAAGCCACTTTCTGCTGTTAAAGTCTTTTTTTCTTTAACTCTTCTGCAGTAAAGCAGTGGGTGAAAAGCTCTGAGAAGCTTTGGTTTCCTCTGGAGAAAGCCAAATTGACATCAGCTTCACCCTCACCGAGGAGACCGAGCTAAGGAAGGAGTACAACCTCCACCTTCCCAGCCTGTTCAGCATCTTCCCTCTCCTTGGTGGGAAGCCAGGGACAGGGGCACAGTCAGGCAGCCCCAAAATATCTTTAGCAACGGGAATTCACACCAAGCACCTCAGGCAGATATCACCCCTGCAGGAAAGCCTACAGAGTGACCCAAATATTGATGGCCTCCCATCATAACCCATCTGCTGGATCCACGCGCAGGCTCACCGCATGGGCTCGGTCTGCACAGGCAGCGATGGCTGTGGGACAAACTGGGACCTTCCCCGTGTGCCCCGTAAGCACTGATGTCCTCTCCACTCCTTCCCCAGGAGCTGGGAGCTGGTCCAGTGTGTCCAGCCAGCGCTAAAACCACGCTCTGCTTTTTTACTCATTTTACTGCAGCCCACGAGAGTGGGCATTGGCCGTGTCAGGCAGCTGTGGTCTCGGCGGATTGTGTTTGTGGTCAGGATTCCTGATTTCTAGCCCTGGCGATGCCGTTTCCTCCGTGTGTGGCCTTGGAAGACTCGGTTGGATGTGCAGCGCAGCAGGTTTTCCTTCTGGCGGGTGGGGAAGTGACACCTGCAGTGCTGAAGGGCCAAGCCACAGCTGGGATAAACAGCAGTGTCTTGTAATGCTCTTACACGAGCAGCTCAGAAGGAAGACATTCAAATAAAGGGAATTACATGTGCATCCTGCAGCGGTTACTTTCCATCCCAGGCATGAACACGCTGAGTTCACAGGTCGTTCTTTGCCAGTTCCTTGAAAAGAAGAGATAGCATCAAACTGCACTGGCTACTGAAAGTTCATATATTGGCTTATTTACTTCAGGGCAAGCACGGGGCTGATCTAACTCCTAGAAAAGAGTTGCATTAATGAGGGGGTGCTGCGTGGCAACGTGGGAGCAAAGCGGGATGAAGCTCCTTGGCTCCCCCTCCCTCTTCCTGCAATGCTCAGGAGCTGTGCTTGGAAGTTAACAGAATCATAGAATCATAGAATTGTCAGGGTTGGAAGGGACCTTACAGCTCACCCAGTCCCAACCCCCCTGCCGTGGGCAGGGACCCCTCCCACTAGAGCAGGGTGCTCACAGCCCCAGCCAGCCTGGCCTTAAACACTGCCAAGGATGGGGCTTCCACCACCTCTCTGGGCAACCTGTGCCAGTGTCTCACCACCCTCCTGGGGAAGAAATTCTTCCCAATGTCCAACCTGAATCCACCCATCTCTAGTTTTAATCCCTTAATCTGCTGGAGGGGCTCCTAACTCTGTCTAGAGCTGGTTCCCTTACAGGGTGCGTGTTTCGCAGTGGTGAAGGATCCTGTTCTAGATTTTGGGTGTTGGAGATGCCCATTGTAGTTCTTCCTCTGAACATGCTGCTTAATCAGAGACAGCGTGGGTTCATTGATACAATGAACAGGGCCGTATATGCAGAGTTGCGTGCCTCAGTTTCTCCAGCTGTTGAAGGGAAGGGATATTTTTTCTGCTGCTCTATAACAAGAGGGAATTTATCCCTATAGCTTCAATGTTGCCGAAGCTAAATCCCTGGGTGGAAACTTCTGTCTGCCTCACCACTACCAAACCTCTGTGACCCTGTTGTCTCTGAGCAGTCAAGGGCACCTGAATCCTTGCTGTGAACTGCAGACAGTGCTGGTGTCTGTGAGGACAGAGGTCTGAAGTGAGAAGCCATGGGGGGGGCTATTCTTACACGTGCCTACACGACTTAGGAAGGAGTCTGCTGCTTTTGCCTCAAGAAGGAGCTAGGTGAAGTAACAAGTGGTTTCCACCATAGTTTTGTCTGAGAGTCTTAAGCGTGTCTTGGCCTGTTCCCCGGAGAAGTGAAGGAGGGCTAGAGAGTCCAGATCTCATTCTGTTTGGCTCCCGGCGTGCCCGTGGCAGTACCGTCAGCTGAGTCCACCATCCGCTGCTGCAGCAGATCTTTGTAAGGTGTGAAGGCATCAAGCTGGAGAAGTGTATGGTAAAACAATACCACATGTTGAAAGTACAATAGGAGTAAGTCCGTTTTGGCACAGCCTTGCACATTGAAATCCCTTTTAATTTCAGTGACGTCACGCTCCCGGTCTCAGGGAACCTATAGCAATATTTTCTGTGCCATAAATAAATCCACTCGGGGACTAATAAACTAAACTGTTGCTAATTTGTAATGTGCCACTTTTGCAGCAGTATCCAAAATTCATATGCACGAAGATTCCAGGGCTGGAAAGAATGAGGTGGCTTGTCCCTAACCACTGCTTAACTTTTTAAGTTACACTGGTGAGTCGGGTGCAGTTTGGCTTTTAGTGAGACCCCTGGGGAAGCAAGGCCATCTTAGCCTACGGTCTTAAAAAAAGGCTATTAAAATAAAAGCATAGCTATAAATAAAATAAAACCCAGGGAAATGATGTCTTTGTGACCGACGCAGGAACACTTGTGCCATTCAGGGGCCTGGCTTGCACTTCTGGCCATCACGGCTGATAAGCACGAGCAGCTTTGCCTCAGTACAGTTTATAGGCACAGCCGGGCCCTCTTGCATTTCAGATCTCTCTGCTTGGGATTATTGCTTGGCTCAGGGAGGCCTTTCGCTCTGGTTGTGAGCTGAGGGCAGGGGATTGTGACATCTCAGCGGGGCAGGTTGGTGTGTAGCAGGTACCAGCTGGTTACGACTCTGCCTGCGAGTGTCCCACACGTCCCTCGGTCTGTCTCCGTCGGTCTCTTGTGGTCAGCTCACTGGGGCTGAATTTTTTCCAGGGTAAAAGGAATAATCCAGAAAACACAGAGATGCTGCCTCTCTGCATAAGAGCTGTCAGGAGACTGGAATCTGCCGCTTTGGTTGCCACTGGAGAAAACGAAGTTTTCTGGTTTGTCACACCTGGGAGTGGAAGATTGTTACCTTTTTGGGCTCCTATCAGCATGAAAGCAAGTGTCGGAGGACTGGGATTTCTTTCAGGACAAAATCCCTTTTTTTCCTGACAGCTCTTTAGGTGCTTCACGACTGGGAAGGTGTTCAAAGCAACCTCAGACAACTGAGCACCCTGGTGTTAGCACAGCAGCTCCAAGCCCCTGCAGAGCTTTGCCTTCTTGAAAACCCTTTCTGCCCAGGACTGGCCTCATCCTCCCATTGTGTGGACAATATGCAGCATCCCTCACAGTGAGGTGGCAATGCCTCCCAGGGTGATGTTGACAGATCCTCCTGCCCGAGGACAATGAACAGTAAATGAATCAGACACATTGAGATGGTAGTTTGACACAGCATGAAAATAAAGATTTGCCAGTTCTGTCCTGCAGGAGTTCTGGTCTGCCACAGACTTCCTATGGGGTTCTGAGGAAATGGGTTAAAGCATCTCTCTCTTCTCTGAGAAGGGACCCAGGTCGTCTTTTCATCCTCCTATTGTCTCCAGAAGTGTGGATGGGAGAGCTGACGTTTGCACACGGCAGTGGGTTTGTGCGTGCACTCCGTAGCTAGTGCCCTGGGCACTGCCCAGCAAAGCCTCTCAGGGTCTTCCCAGCAGTACCAGGTAGGGCACTGGGCAGGAATGCTGATAGTGTAGGTCATGTAAGCACCAGAGACAAACGATGCCTGACAGCCTGAGCTTCTGCAGGGTTGGTCTTGTTCTGTATTTTTACTAGATAAGAGCTCGTGTCCTGTTACCGTTGCCCTGGGGCTGTCAGCCCAGTGGTTCTGCTGCACTGGTTGTATGGGGAGGGTGTTGCAGCCCTCCCTGAAGACTGGAGGAGGTCTCCGGGTGGAACAGGTCTCTCTGGTTTTATCAGTTGCTCTGACTTGCTGTCCATGAGTGAATAACTGGCATCCACCTGGAAAACCTTCTCGATATCTTCTATACCATCAAACTTGATCTCACTCAGAGGGGACCCTCCAAATGTGGTGGCTCAGCAGATAAGCCAGCATAGGTTTAAGTAAGAAATGAAGGATTGATTGGTGAGTGTTTATTGCAGGGTCAGGATCTCTCATATTAATCTTTCCCTTCAGGACTGGCAGCTCACCCTAAAGTAACATCTAGGAGTTCAGGTATATGGGACCTTTGGGAGCTCAGTAAGTTGCTGCCTGCCTGCAGAACTCCCAGAGAGGCTGCACGAGTGCTCTTAAATGGTGATTAAGGCAAGTTACCTTCCTGTGCAGTCGTGGCGGGGTAGGGGTTGGCACGTGGACAGCTATTTACACCTTATCTGACTCGCTGCGTCGCCGTAGCTCCAACCCTGCTTTGCATTCTTAGCTTACGAGACTCCTTCCTACCCCATCCCTCCCCAAAACTCTTATAGACCTCAGGGGTACTCGAGCTAGCCTCCACGTGAAAATAAAGCTGGGGTTGTCCACATCAGCATTTCACTTGGATTAGGTGCTCGGAATACATCCCTCAGTCTTCCCCCCGTTGCAGCTTGGTGCCTGTTGTGGATTCAGCAGACGTGCAGCCCATGGGACCAGCCTCCTGCTAAGCCAAAAAGAAACTTCCCAAAATGTATATAATGTTTATATCACACCCCACCTCTCCCCTGAGCCGCTCCTGTCAGGCTGCACTGCTCCTCTACTTAGCTAATTCAGACTTTGATTTTTAATAGCTTCCCCCAAGCCCTCCTGCATCTCACATGGTCAGAGAAACCATTTTCACACAGTTTCACTGGGAACTGGTGCAGCTCACTGGGGTGGGATTTACTCGCTTGAGCAGAGGCTGTGAAGCTGGATTAGGACCTATGGAAAATGGTCATCGTGGAGTCTTGTGCGTGGTGTTAGCTGCCCTAGCACCCGCTGGGGCCGGTGTTCGCTGCCCTAGCTGTGCTTTCACCTTCACTGCTGTTTGAGTAGCGATCCGTTGTGTGCTAACAGCATCACTGCGAGGCCGGAGGATTATGTTATCCAGGCTGTCTGAGCTCATCAAGTCGTGAAGGCTTTTAAATCCATCCTCATTAGTAAAGGATCCAGAGTGATTAGCTAGTACGTGATTACCATCGCCAAAGTAAGATTTCTTTCCCTAACGTTATTCAGTACACTGAGTAGTGGTAAAGACTTTGCCTTTTGCCTTTGTCTTTGCCACCTTTTCCTCTCCCTTTCCTCCTTTTCCCCTCCTTTTCCCACCCTTTTCCCCCCTTTTCCCCCCCTTTTCCACCTTTCGCCCCCCTTTTTCCTCCCTTTCCCCCCTTCTCCCCTTTTTCCTGCCCTTTTCCCCATCTTTTCCTCCTCTTTCCCTCCCTTCCCTCCCCTTTTACCCCTTTTATTTATTTTTGCGTGCATGTGTTTTTGCTTTTATTTTTGTTTTGCTTTGTTTGTTTTCTCCCCATCCCTGCCATCTGGTCCTCGCTTGGCTGGGAAGTCACGGGAGCTGTTCTCTGTCACTTTGTCACTATCTTCTTCCTCTCTTAGCCTGGCACAGAACCTGCTTCTGTTCCTTTTCCTTTCAGGAATCCACGTGCCCTTCAGAGCAAGGTCTGACAGCCTCGACCCTGCAGGCACGACTGGTTCCCATTTACAGGGCTGCTACAAAACCCAGCAGCTCAGAAGTGTCAGGAGGGCAGGAAAACCCTGCTCTCCCTGTCGCCCGGCCGTGCTTCTCCAAGAGAAGGTCAAGTAGAAGTGGCACTGGGAAGGAAGAGGAGGTGGAGGGGCGTTGGGTTTCTCCAGCAGCCAGCTCCTAGCTGGACACCCTGGCTCTGAGAACAGCCCGGGGTGAGGCAACGGCACAGGGTGAAACCAAGGAGATGCCTTGTGGTGTTGGAAAGCCTGGGAGTGGAGACTTCACGAGGTTCAGATAAAAGGAGGAAAACGGCAGTGCAAAGCCACCAACAGGTCTTTTGGAAGCTGCCTTCAAAGCTTTATCTTGGTGCTGTTCAGGGGTGCTGGTGGAGGTAAACCCGACTGGTTGGGGGGTTTATGTGGGCTGGGTTTTCTCCACAGCGTCTTTTAGACGAGAGTGTCTTAGAATTGAGAAACAAGATGAGTGGAACATCCCAAATATCTCTCTGTTAGTCTTACCCAACTGCTTCGTATCAAGCAAACTCTCAACAGCTTCAGCTCCCTGCGAGGCCAACTTGTGAGTACTCCTTAAAAATGCCACCCAGAGAACAGGAATCAATGTTACACAGTCTGGGGGTCGCTGCCTTGGCACGTTCACTCGTAGCCCACAAAGCCAGCACAGAAGAAGAATAAAGTCTTGCACAGATGTGAGGTGTGAAGGGACAAGAGCATTCCTTGAACAAGGCCTCAGAAGGCAGGAGGTGGCCTTAAGTCAGAAAAAATAGGTTTGTATTTAGTTACCAAAGGGAGCTGGAAAAAAAGAGTGAAAGACAAGATCTGGGGGGAACAGCCCCCGGAGAGAAGAGGATATTGAAAGTCAATGAGGGATCTCGATTTCTGTTGCGAGCACGACCCTTGGACCTCAGCAGGGCTGTAGCAAGTAGAGGTTTGGGTTATGGACACAACTCGCACAAGTCTGGGCTGGAGCACACAGCAGAGTCACAGAGATGGCTGATTCAGCAAATTTGCTTTTTCACTTGGAATTCTTTCATTTTCTTTCATTTCTTTCATTTTTCCCCTTTGGACTTCAGGATGGGAATTTCAACTTCATTTAAAACCTTCTCAATCACATCCCTGAAACCAAAACCTGGTATGAACTATGGGAAGGTGGTTTTGTAGGGCTTCTGTTCTGACCTGGAAAGTGCTGAATTCTCTCTGTGTGGGCCTGATCCAAGATCCATAGAAATCAATCTTAGGCTTGCCATATACTTTAATAGAAATTGGACCAAATTGCAGAAGTTTCCTATTCCTCTAGCCCATTTATGTGGATTTTTGCCCACTCAATTTCAAAGAGCAATTTATATAATGAAAAACAAACCACTTTTGTTGTATTTTTTCTGTTTTGGGATTTTTTTGCTTAGTGTTTGTTCCTTACTGTTACTGTCTGAGCAACGGTGGCTGTGACTTTTGTATTGTTTTAATGGGACAGGAGGAGGAAAAGTGATTCAGATACTTGTTGAAGGAAGTTTTCTTGCTCAGCTTGAAAGGGGAAAGGTTGGTGTGAATGATGCCCCACTTGAGTACTCAGAAGCAATGAGAAGTCCACCACTTGATGACCAATTACTGTGCAGTGTCCGAGGCTTTAGCGATTCCGTGGCAGGAAATACCCTGCTCATTGAAGACAGCTCCTCTCCGTGACTGGCTCTTCCCACCGCCGTGCATCACAGTCCCGGGGGACATGGGTTCCTGAGGCTGTACCAAGTGACTCATCTGCATCTTCCTGCCACCCCTTCACAAGGAGGAGACCCATTGTGTTTCACTCTCCCCTTCCCAAAGGGAATTTATCCAAACCCACATCAGGAAAGCTAACCCGCATCTTCTACACACAAGTTAGTGTTTTTACCACGGGCACAAACATGCTTTCTTTCTTCCTAGCTCCATTGCAAGTCAGTACTGAGGCATGTTGGCAGAGCCCTTGTAAGAATTAGGGCTGGAACTGCAGGAAAGTTGTTTGGGTGGTTGAGCTGAGGTAATTAGCTTTTGTTAGCTGAGTCTGTAAACCTCTGCCATTCAGTATCCTGCACTCTACTGGGACTTTCACAGCCTCCACCACCACGAGTCCTCAGCACCTACTGCAGTTCTGGGCCATCCATGAAGTTCCACGCTCTATTGCATGTCAGGATCTGGTTGTGTTATTGCACATGAGGAGTTCACAGAGAATGTGCCACCTGCGAGCAGCCTACCTGACCATGCTCCAAATTCAGCCCCAGTTGTGAACCCCAGACACGTTGCCTATGTGTCCCAAACCCATGCCTGTGCAGAGCAGAGCAAGGGAAAGCATCGTCTCTTCATGGCTTGTGTCTCTACATGAATTCCTTGAGGACTGAGTTTACTGCTCAGTCTTCCCTTCGTGTCATCTCTGCCTCATCACCTTTATTTTGAAGGACTTGTAGGAACGTAATTGCTTTGAGACCTGTAGCCTGACCATCCCCTGTTTTAAGAACAGGCAATAAATTCAGTAGCCTTGAACGATACGGCTGCAGAACTAACATGGGAACAAACTCATTCTCATCCCATCAGGTTTCTGATGCCTTATACACGGTATTTTCAAGGGTGGAGAAATATGATGGAAATTATCCACTTTAGCAAATACAAAAATCGTAATAAACTCAGGAGTGTTGCATCTTTTTTCTCTTTTTTCCCTCTAAACATTGTTTAGTTAATGAAGCTTATAGTTCACATCACATTTTTGACAGCAGGTGCCAATTACTTTGTACGGTCTGCAGGATAAATGTCCACTGATGGAAATGACAGGGATCCTTTACATACCCTGTAGATACGTGAACAGCAGCCCAAGACCCTCCTGCTCATCCTTCTGCAGGGATGCAGTATTGTATTTCTTGTTTCAGCGTTTAGGATTTGGATTTTTATTTTCCATCTTAAGGTGTTAACTCAGAAGTAATAAATAATTTTAGAGCGAAGTTGGAGTGGCTCATTAGGGTTGGATCTGACCGTAAGCATGTGATGAATGAGCTTCAATTTAAATGCCAGTGGCTGGGACAGCAGCAGGCAGCAGCTGCCACTCGGATCTGACAGCAACTACATGTTCCAGCCCCAGAGAACCTCGTTTCGTGAGCCAGATTTAGCAGGGGTTTAGCCTGAAGCTGCATTTAAGAATCCCCACTAAGGAGAAAGAAAAGATGTGTAAGTAAATGTGACCCTCTGAAGGAAATATCTCTTATCACCCAAAATTGATCCGTCTCAATTTGTCCCTTCAGTCAATTTTTGTAATGTATAGGCAAAAAAAAGAAAAGGTAGGAGTCCTTCGCTTTCACGATGTGCAAATCCACCAGCTTGAAAGAGCTACCTGCTAGATTATACCAGCGAGAGCCTGAGAAAATATAACCTGGAAAGGCAAATGCTTGAAAACCTGAAGGAGGCTGCGTTCTGATTTAGGAAAGCTCCGTTTCAGCCAAGCCAGTAGTGGGCTGAGATGAGTTTTACTGACACGAAGCTGCTCCGGTGAATCAGGCTTCGTCCCCCCTTGCTGACAGCTGAGCAAAGATGTGTCTGTTAAAGTCTAAGTGGTGGCATTTCTCACTCACAGTACTGCTGGCTTATATGGATCAGGTCCTTCAAAAGCTCTTCTGATTTTAAGGTTTGTCATAGCCTTCCTTTAAATGGGTTGGCTTGTGTCGCACCGCCGACCTACGAGGGTACAGGATTGTGCCCTCTAGTTCAGAACATGAATTGCCAAGCTTACTATTATGAATCTGTCATTGTTACGAGTTAGCATGATATTAATCAACAAAGTGATGGTAATGGGCAGGCAAAGGGTCTGGAATGTAATACCAGTGATTTAATGCTTGTTAAATCGACCGTTGCAGGAAGATGAGCACTTCCTGAGCTTGGCCTTGCCGTTTTCTATTGAGTGGAACACATTTTCTGGTGTTAGCCTTTTTTAATTGAAAGCCGTGTAAGCCTTTTGGGAGGTAGTGGGGAAGCCAACAGCTGTAGATCTTTCAGGGGAAATAAATAGACTGTCATCTGTTGCAGCACTGTCACGACGCTTTCCATTTACAACTGAAAAAACCCAAGAAATTACAGAAAGAGGCTAAAGACTGTTTATCCCTATTATTTCCCCTTGATTTGTTTCTTTTCTTTGCTTGCGTGCGTGGGTTGTTTAAGTTTTTGTCTCGCTTCATTGTGTGTTTTTTACAGCCCACATTCTGAGGTGTTGCAGCTCGGGGCTGGAGGGTGGGCAGCGTTTAATTCTGCTCACGACCCGGGACAGGCAGCAAGTGGGTAGGTTATGGTTTAGGGAGCCAGAGGAAGACAGTAAAACGAAACATTTGGGAATTTTTCAGCACGTCGAAGGATTCCGGTTCCGACGTAGGAGGAGATGTTCTTCCCACCCCCCTCCTCCTCCCCTCCCCGAGCGGTTTCGCAGAGTGGCTCTGACGAAGGCTTCGCCGAGCTGAAAGTGCCACAGCCTGGAATGATAATCACAAAAGATGCATGTTGTTATAAACACTCAATCATTTTCCTTCTTTCTTGTGGAGTTGTTATTAAGTCCAGAGGTTCAGAAGTTCAGAAATATAAAGGAATAATTTGTACAAGAAAAGAAAGGAGTCTATTTCACAAGCCATTGATGCTTCCCCTGGGAATCAGCAGTAGCTGTTAGAGTAGCCGGGGTCATACAGAGCAACCATGCATTCTGCTCCCACTTAGGAAACCCCTAATTTTTAACTTTTTAGCAGCCACAAGCTTACATTTCTGGCACTGAAAAGTGGAGGGAATGTTTGAGGAGCTCTTATTAAAAAAATAAACTTCAAATGATGATTGACTCCCCTTTTATGTCTCTAGAATGGGGCCCATAAATCTCAACAGTTTTCTCTTCAATGGCTACTTGTTCTCTTTGGTTGGTGACAACTTTTATTTTAAGCGAGCTCGATTCTTAAATTAACCCTTGTGCTGACTCAAGCCTCCTTGTTTGTCTTTGCTTTGCTTCCCACGGATGGGGAAAAGCTTAGCATATGGTAGCAGATCCATTCCCCTTTCGTGGCTGACATGCATTGGTGTGTTGCTGGCAGAGGGAGGAACCAGGCTCCAGGAGAGCTGCTTCCAAAGCAAGCACTGAGCTCACTGGTACTGAGACTCCCCTTGGGTCCTTGCCATAGGATTTCTGATAGGCAAATGAGCAGTGATGGTTAAACTGGAGCACAAATACTGCAGTTCGACTCCCAGTCCTGTCCAGTATGAATAGTTTTTGGCAATCCCTTCTTTAACATGCTTTTAATAGCAACTGTAGGGATATAACTGTCCAGGGATATAGCTGTCCAGGGATATAGCTATCCAGTGGTCCCTGGATTTTGCCCATTTTTAGAAAAAAAATCCAGCCTTTAAAGCCTAGTAAGGAAATACTTAATATCAACCCCTTAAAAATCTCAAGTGCCATCAGGCAGACGGGTTGACGAGTGCTGTGCCCGTTACCTACCAAGTCTCCTTCACGGGTATTCAAGCTCTGGGACCCAGCAGTCCTCAGCCTCCAGTGCCTGCCTGTGTGTGGCCAGCCAAATTTGGAAGGTCTCTATCTTATATCTTTCTGTCAGTGACTTGTTATACAGACCTGGGGCCTAATGCTTGTGTCAACATGAGGTTAGGTTTCATGGCATCCTAAGCAGAGCAGGAATGTCCTGGCTTATATTTGTCTCCCCAGGAGAGGGAAAGGGTGGGAGAGAAGCATTCTGCAGCTACTGGGCAATCTTCTGCCATCTCTTGACAGGCAGTGATATAAATCAGGGGCTTGAGTGGGACACGAAGGCGAGACCTAGTTGCTCTGTTGAGATCCCTATCAGCCGTGATTAATTCAGTGCTATAGGTGGAAGGATAAGCATGGCTTCTTGTAATCTTAATTGTTTCCACCAGCCTTTGAACTGATGCATCCATCTGGTAGCATTTAGTTGTGAATACAGAAGGTCAAACTGTGCCCAAGACTGCATGGTAGGCAGCAGGACCAGTTGTGAGAAATGCCAGTGGCAGCTGGGAACTGGGCTTTTGGTCATGCAGTACAGATGATGCAAGGGCACTTGAGTTAGTCCTGAATAGGTGGCTTGCAATAGCATCTGGAAACTTTTGGGTGCCAGAGCTTCTGAAGGAATTAGTGAGGAGACTGGCAAAAGTGCCTGAAGATGCCTAGGGATGGACTGGAGACTTGATACGATGCTGCAGGGACTTCTGCTCTGCCATCCCCAATGCTCTTACCAAAGAGGAGACAATGTAGATTGGTTTTTCTGAGCAACTCCCATTGGAATTGAAAGACATCTCATGAATCTTTCACAGATCTATCCTCTTGCATCAGGAGTCCTTCCCCTCCTCTCAAGGCTCTCTTTAATGCCTTCGGTCTGCAATCTTTGCAATCAACTGGCTCCTCCACTCCTCCGTCCACCTTCAGCGCTGTGCCCAGGGTTTGGCTTTGCTTTGACAGACTTGTGTACAAAGCATTCCCAGGATAATAACTTGAAAAATACCACGCTCCTTTTTACCCCCTCTTTAACGTAGCCGTGTACCTGTGGGAAATTCTGAAAAGGGCAACAATCTTGATATATTTGGTGGAGGGCTGTGTGTTTTGAAAGCAGAAAGGTCTTTGGCAAACGCAGCCCGCAAGGAACAGAACGAGCTTATTTCAGCTGACAGCTTTGGAGAAAACCAGCGTTGCTGAGTTTCAAATTAGTGCGGGTAGACACTAATAAGAAAATTTAAGGCTGGCAATTCAGAGGGAATAGTTTATTGCTTTTTGGTTAATCCCTTTTCAGTTTCTATCAGCGTAGAAAGAGCAGAGCTTTTTCTCTCAGGCGTTGGTGCCCAAAGCAAGATGTGATGAAAACAGTCAAACTGAAATGTGATTCAGCTTCCTAAAAGCAAAGAGGAGAGGTCACAGCAGAAAAGAAAAAAAATAAAAAGTCAGAATTTTCAGTTTAAACAAGACTCTGTGAAGTCTTTGTCTTAGTAATGTTTGTATCCTAATGCTTTGAATCCAGTAACTTCTGGTTACCAGAGCTCAGTAAAGAATGTTTCCTGGGTAACTTCATTTTCAGTTTTTGCCTGTGTATTAACTCCCTGACATTCTCCTCAGATGTATTCATGGTCATTTACTGAATAATTCCAGACCTACAGCTCATTTCTAGGTGGTCCTAAGCATTTGCTATTCAAAATACAAGCCGAGTTTCTTAGAATTTGCTAATTGTATCATGAAACTTGAGGAGCAGTTAAATGGTGAGCATATCTGCCCCTGTACAAAATAGAAACACCATCAAGTGAATTAGTAAAGCGTATTTGGGGCAAACTAAGCTGACCAGCTTCCATCTGAAAAGAATTTGGCCTGTAAAACCACCTGAACCTACTGTCCATCTTACCTGCTTTAGGGAAGGTAAAAAGATCATGAGCAGGGAAGAAATGTAGAACAGATGTCATCTTCCAAATGAGCTGAGCCCCCCCTCCAGGTTTGTGGAGGATGTGATTTCCTACCCCCTGCATCTGCATCATCCCCATCCCCATCCCCTTCTCCTCCTCCAGGCACTCAGGCAGGGTTTCAGGGGGTGTAAATCATCAGAACAATGCTCAATTACACCAGCTGAGACTGGCTTAGAAACCCCTTGTGCTCCTCCTCAGAGTTGGGCTTAAGGAGTTCGGTCAGGCTCTGTGCTCCCCTGGGATGTCTTCCCTTCTGTCCTGAGGTAGATGAGTGGGCTGAAGCCTCTGAGCTCCAGCCCCACAGTCATGACTGTACAAAAGGCTGCTGTTCTTGTGTTCTTCCAGGGTGACAGCAAAGAGATTTGCTCTGGGGAGTGGCTTTTTTAGTTCTTTTTCCCACCTTGGGGTCTTCAGGACTTGCTTGTGTCCCCATGCGCAGCATCTTCAGTGGCTGAAGGTTTTTCTGGCAGCGTTCCTGGTGAAGCAGAGCTGTAGAGGGAACAACCTGCTGAACGTTTGGGGGGTGTTTCAGGGGATGGCAGCGTGTGCTTCCTCGCATGGGGCTGTATTTACAGAGCCTCACTGTTAAACAGAGAAGGGAAAAGTGGGGAAGGGGTTTTTTGGCTTCAGCTCTGGGAGTACCTCTAAGGAGTGAGGAGAGGTGGCTAAAGGAGCAGAAGGTAAACCTGAGGCTTGTGTCTTTTTCAGGTATTTTCTCTGTTTGGGTGTGTGGACTAGAATAATGCCCAAAACCAGTATTAATTACCTTTTGTAGTATTCTTATTTCTTTATATGGGGAAATACCCCCCTTCAGGAATATCTGAATCTGCACAAAGAATGGTCCTCTAGATCCTTCCTACTTAGAAGAAAAAAGTAAACCAAAATGTTACTTGAATGAAATAATTTCTTCAGAATTTGCTGCTTTATGTAAATGTTTTACAGCAACACCTGCTTCTTGGCTCCAGCCAGGAGAGCAGAAAGTCTGTGGACACTCTTGCTGGTTCCTTAGCAGCATATCCTGCCTGGTGACTGGTTTCACAGGCATTCTCTGACTGGAGTGGACTCTGTTTAGGCTTAAAAAAAGCTTCAAGCAATATCATCTCTTAGCCCCAGTGATAATGAAAATATAGCAGTTATAGCTGTCTCTTGAAAGATAACCTCCCATCATTCCTAGACAGAATTAAACGGAGGGAGCCCAGAAAATAAAGTGTCTGAATTTATCATTCTGACCTTGAAAGCTAACAGAGTAGTTTGTTACAAATAATTAATTTTATACGTTTCTTCTAGCTTGGCAGCTTGACTGTGAATAGATTGCAGTTTCCTTGAAGCTGTTTGTTAGCTGAATTTATTTGCTAAATAATTGATGTAAATAACTCGGCGAGTAGTAAGTAATTATTCTTGGCCTCCACTGAGTTTGAAGGCAAGTGCTTGGCTACAAGGAGATGATATTAGAAATTCGAGCTGCTGTGATTTGATGTGTAGGTCACCTTCTTTCCCTGGCTGGCTGAATTTTGAATAATTTTTATGTAACTTGCTCCTTCCAGGCAAAAGTCCTGTAGACTGCAACAGGGCTGCAACACTGCAGGGAGGATACAGCACTCCCCAGGGCAGCAGCATCTGGATCTGATGCTTCTTCCTCTTGCCCATCTGCACTGAGCTACAAAGTGACTTTCTTTTTTTTCTCTTGGGAATCTCAGCCTCTATATTTGTCCTTTGCTGCATCTTCTGTCCTGTGAAGAAAGGCTGAGAGACCTGGGGCTGCTTAGACTTGAGGAGAGAAGGCTGAGAGGGGATCTTATAAATATCTGAGTTGTTAAGTGGAAGGAGTCAGTCTCTTTTCTGGGGTGCCCAGTAATAGGACAAGGAATAATGGCTATAACCTAGAACATGGCATGTTCCACTTCAACATGAGGAGAAACTTCTTCCCTGTGAGAGTGCCAGAGCCTGGCCCAGGCTGCCCAGAGAGGCTGTGGAGTCTCCTTCTCTGGAGACTTTCCAACCCCCCTGGCTCTGTTCCTGTGTGGGCTGCCCTGGGTGACAACGGTGGTGTAGCTCCAGCCTTCCCCCTCCTGCAAAGCTCCTGCTTGTCTTCCCAGTGGATTAGGATTGATCACCTTTGGTGCCCTTTCCCAGGCTTCGATAAATACCCCTCCGAGCAGTCGTCTGTAGGATTCCTGTGGCCATCTGTTGGTACCCGGGGCTGTAATGTCACTGCCTAATTGTGCTGCCTTTCTGCTGGAGGAGGAGGTGGCCTAGGGCATGGGCTGTTGGCTCATGTGCTGCTTCTGCACCTAAAAACCCTCTTGACACCAAGGGGGGATCGGGGTGAACCCTTCCTTTGGGGCCCAGGGGCGCTCGGGCAAATGCAGCATCTTTAGTCACAGAAATTGTGCCCTTCGTGCCGGGGCTCTTCCCTGGGATGTTTTCAGGGGCTCCCTCACCCAGAGCAGCTGCATTAAAGCAGAAAGGGCTGGACCTGCTCGTGATGCTCCCCAAATTCTCTGCTTTACGAGGTCTGCCTTACAACCCTGAAGCTGATCCCGAGGATAAAACTCGGAATTTCTAGGAGGAAAGAGAGGTTGCCCTGGTGAGGCCACCCAGGGATCATTGTGCCCTGTGACAGCTGGCACAGGAGGGATCCCATCAGCTCTCCTGGTTAATGACGCGGGTTTTTCAGTGGCTGGAAATCTGCCCAGCAGGAAAGGACCTGGGGGTGCTGGTTGACAGCGGGGTGAATATGAGCCAGCAGTGTGCCCAGGTGGCCAAGAAGACCACCAGCATCCTGGCTTGCGTCAGCAATAGCTTGGCCAGCAGGACTAGGACAGTGACCATCCCCTTGTACTTGGCACTGGTGAGATTCTGGGTTCAATTTCAGGCCCCTCACTCCCAGAAGGACACCGAGGTGCTGGAGCATGTCAAAAGGACAGCAAGGCTGGGGAAGGGTCTAGAGCACAAGTCTTGTGAGGAGCAGCTGAGGGACCTGGGGTTGTTTAGTCTGGAGAAGAGGAGGCTCAGGGGAGACCATCTCACTCTCCACAGCTCCCTGGCGGGAGGCTGTTTGTCTGTTCTTCCAAGTAGCAAGTGATAGAACAAGTGACAATGACCTCAAGTGGAGCCAGGGGAAGTTTAGGTTGGGTATTAGGAAAAAGTCTTCCCTGAACCTCCTGAAGGTTTCCTTTTCTCATGCTGTTCTAAAGCTTGACTTATTTTTCTTTCTTTTTCTCTTTCATTTTTTTTTCTTTTCCTTCCTTGCTGACCTCATGAGGACACGGTCACCTTCAGGAAACATTTCCTTTTCTACAGCTGCCAACTCAATCTTGTTGATACGGAGACTAGAAAACCGAGACAGTTGTTGCCCCGCAGTGTTTGTTCTTGGCCAGAGGTTGTGGCTCCATCTGCCTGGCTGTGATGGGCAGTGGGCTACGGTCCAACGTGCTGACGTAGGCTGAAATTGGCTCCTGCTTGTGCTGATACCCGGGGCTGGGGGTTGGAAATCCAGGACACGTTATCTTTATGTCCCCTTCAGCTGTTCTGGCTGCGGGAGCAGCAGCCTGGAGAGGGACCGCGCTGGCATCGTGAGGTGTTAAGCTGGGATGGCTGAAGGAGTTAATCTGCTGCCTCGCTGTAATATAATAGAAAGAAAAACACGCCTGTGGGGCTAGTCCATTTTACTGTGTAGCTTCAGCTGGTAATTAAAAAGAAACAGTTCAAAATTAAGCAGTAATATGAATAACCCCCCAAATTGAATACACCCAGGACATGGTGCGTTTTTCAATGGGTGGATGTTTAGCATATCATGGAACCAGGCTTGGGGGGGGGGAATCAATCTCAGTGCCTAAAACTGGGAGTTCCCCAAACTCCTCTGGAGCTTTGCTTGTTTTCTGTGAGGGTGCCCCTTTCATTGCAACTCACTCGTCACCGGGGCCAACTGGCACGTCCTGCTCCGGGCACGTTCCCACATTCCTCCTGTTACGGTGGAGACAAAAAGGAGTAAAATGGAAACCCCAGACAGGGGCCGGGCACGATTTTCCTTGCGAGTCGAGAGTGCAACTGTGGTTTCAGGTTCTCGGGAAGGATTTCACGTGCGCTCTTTGAAGGCGATGGTCCCAAGAGCGGGGACAATGTGCCCATTGAAGGTGGAGGAGAGCGAGCGTGGGCACTGCCCTCGGGGTGCCCTGCCAGGGTTCGGTTTGGGGAATGGGGTGGGAGGCTGTGACCTCCTCTGTGGCTACATCAGGCAGTTGGCTACTCTTAGAGTCAGCAGCCAAGCACAGAGATAATGTTGATTTAAAGTCCTGGGGAGCACGGAGGTGGGTGGGAAGAACTGATGGGAGCAGAGAGATGTTTTTTCAACCACAAGCTCCCCAACTGGCAGGTTCCCAAAAGATGGGAAGTGTTGGCTGAAAAAAGCTCACCCTCTGCTCACCTCCTTTCCTACATTCTTTCCCAAAGTGTCTGCTTCTGGGCGGTGTTGGGCTTATCTGGGATGGCTGCTCTTGTTTCAGTGACACCTCTGGAGCGACTGCTATGGCTGCACCTCTCCTGGAGCTCTGGTTTTCGCTGCCAACCTTCTCAAAAGCTTCTAGTGTGCGTGAAAAGCTTACATTACGTGGGGGGATTTTATATGGAGGTATTTCTCAGTGTGGGGGATTTGCTGTTGACTAGTAAGTGGTGAGATGCCACTTACTGGTATCTCACTGGTGGGATAATTGGGTGGACATGGAGGCCAAGACAGGCTTGCTGGGGTGGTGGTGGCAGCAGAGGAGGGACCAAGGGGCATGCAGGAGCCTGGCTTGCAGCCAAGCCTGGGGCATCACCAAAGAGGCAGCAGAGCCATGTCCATGAAGTTTGTCCTGCTAGACCACTGCCTGCTTTGTCTGGGTGAGAAATGTCTCTGCCTTCCTCCACGCCTGTGGCTTTCACATGGTCTGGAAGTGCTCCTGTGGACATCCATCATCCAGCATCCCACAGCCCGTCTCCTTCCTCTCTGTGGTGTTGGGTCCCGTTGCATCAGTTGAGTGCTCCAGCCTTTTGTCTCCGTAATGGTCTTTGCAATGTCTGTTATGAGTCTGTTTAAAATCAAACCCCGTTGCCAGCTACTCAGCCCTGGAAGACCAGTTATTTCTCTGCCACAGATTAACATGAAGCGTATAAAGAAAGAGGCAGAAGGAAACAATTGACACCATCACGTCTGACTTGATTAAAATCTAATAGGGGATTTTTTAGGTTGCTGATAGGCATTCCATACACCATGTTCCATTGTCTAGCAAGTCATCAGACCCCTAAGTCAACTGAATGGCTGCGATGAGTTCCAGGGAGATGGTTTCTCCTGAACCACTCTTGGTTCTGCTGTAAATAATTAAAAAACCTTTCAAAATTGTCTTCCTTTTGCAGTCTCATGCCAGGGGCATGAATTGAATTTACTGTTTACTTTTTTGTTGATAAGGTCTAAGACTGAGCCCAGAAGTGTAACTGGTAGCACTTGGACTTGCAAGCTGCCACTGGTTGGTGTTGGTTACTGGAACTTAGCGCACTTCAACCAGAAAACCCCTTGCAGAATCAGACTGCTCTGAGTGTAACTCTTTTGGTGCAAGTATTTAGCCTTTTAGGTAGGTTTAGTCATCGAAATTAATCTACTGAACTCAGTACAACTGATAAACTGGACCTACACAAGAAGAGTACTGGATGTGAGTAAATTCCACATGCAGAATCTACAAAAGCCATATGTTTAGGCTGTGAATTTAACAGAGGTAATTCTGTCCCTTCCAGAGTTTCAGTTTTGATTAAGTTGTAAATCCTTTCTCCTGTTATTTCTTAATTTATTTGCCTAAGCTTGAATTTGAGCATTGAACAAAGCAGAGAGTTACCCTGCAGAGTTACTGCTCGCTTACACCATTACTGGTTGGACATCAAGCTGAGTTACTGGCAAAAGAGACCACGCTGATGATGTGTTGAGGGCATTGAAACTAAAACATCCTTCTACCACAGCATGGTGGTTCCCAAAAGGGGAAAGGATGGAAATTCTGTATCAAGGCTCTCCCTGCCCCCCCTCCCTTTCTTCTAAATTAATCTGGACTTTAAGTAGCTGTAGAAACTAGCACAGTTCACTGCATTTAGAAGAAAAGATTCCAGGTCTTACCCTTCTTCCAGTAGTGCCTGTGGTAGAGCTGCTGCTGACTTCAGCTTGCATATATAAGGCCTTGTTCTGGGGTGTTTTGACCTCCTGCTGAGGATGTGGTACAGAATTATGTACTGGAAATGATTTCTAAAGTGCCGTTCCAATGGAAATGAACTCCATGGTCTTTGTTGTCTTAGTGACCTTTTGCATAGGTTGAGTAGAGCACAAACTCTTATCTAGCTCCTCCGTTCTATCAGGTAACCCACCAAATCCCCAGACAGCTGCTCTCCAGGCTCTGACTTGGTGAAGCTGGGTGGAAAAGCAGTAATCTACTGGGGTCAGCCCAGGGAACGTGTGAGAGATGCTCTCAACCCAGGAGGGACCTTCTCTGGCTTGGGGGTCTCAGGACACTGTTTCTAGACAGTGTTTTCTGTCTAGAAATTGTTTGTTGTTGTTTGAATGCCTTGGTTCAATCAAAACACAGAGAAAATAAAAAATAAATTGATTTCTGCTCGGGCCAGTTCATCACGGGAACTTTGAGTGAAGAGAAGAGTCAAGGTGCTGAAGTCAAGCTATTGGGAGTCAAGTTCAGCAGGAGCTTTGGGTATGCAGGGCTGAAGGCTGGAGCCCTGGGCTCCGTGCAGCTTTCTCAGCATCCTAAAACTAGTTGTAGCCCCGGGGGTTGCAGGTTAGCAGCCTGAGCGCTCTGCCCCAGGCCATGCCCGTGGGTCCTGTCCTGGCCAAGCCGGTAGTGTGGGTGGTGGTGGTGGCTAGGGGTTTCTCCAAGCCCCTCGCTCAGATCCAAACTGCTTTATTAAACTGGTTAATTGGCAGTTTGAAAGGGAGGGGAGGGGAAAAGCGACGTCCATAGGTCTCCCTGGTCAGTGCCAAGCCGCAGACTGTTAACTACTCCTGCCTTTCAGAAGCAATAACTGTGGGTTTGGGGAACATATGGAACCAACTAGCCGAAAGGCTTTTATGAGGAGCTTTAACAGGGGGCACAGTTTGTGAGCAGAAATTCCAGTGGATGAGTTAATATTTTCACTTTCCTTAGCTGTCTCTTTATAGGAACAACAACAAGAGAGTCGGGCGCGTTGCTGCCACGGCCCCGGCCGTACAATGCGCCGATGCATCCAGGGTTTCGTTTGGACACGGGGGGACTCCTTTAGTAGATCCCCTGGGACCTGTTTTTTCAGAGCTATTTCCTGATGCTGACCTCATTAGGTGAGTTTCACAGCTCACTAATTCCTAGCAACAGCACAAGAGATTCAAAGAGAGGGGAAACCCGTCTTCTGGAAAGCAATGGAACCGAACGGATTTGGGCAAACACTTTTATTGCTTTGCATTAATCTGGAAAATCAGGGAGTTTGCTTTTTCTTTCTTTTTTTTTTTCTTTTCTTTTTTTTCTTCCCAGGTTACTATGTTGACCTGAAACTGTATATTTGATTTTCTATTTGAGTACAGAGGAGGATAAAAACAAAAGAAGAATCCCTGAAGAACCATATACCTCAGTATTTACATTGCAGTTTGTTTTGAACCCAGGAGGAGAGTGGGCATTTCTTTTCTGGAGCTGCAGTTTGGGTGCTGACAGGATACAGTCACTCAAACACTTCCAGGAAAGTTTATTTAGTATTTACATTGTGGTGGCACTTGTCCAAAAGGGAGAGCAAAGGGAAAACAATAGTTGCCAACCCAAGGGCTGACATCAGAGTATGGAATTCAAGCCCTCGTCTTTGTGGTGTTGTTCTTGATGATGGTTCTGTGCCGGGGTCATTCTGTGACTCCAGCCACTGCAGTCCTGTGAGTGCAGTGTCTGTTGTTCAGCCTTGGTAAGTTTAGGACTGGAAAGTCATTTCTCCCCCATCGTGTAAGGGTGAAATTTGTCTGAGGACCAGCATTTGGCCTGAGAGTTTCCTCAGGGTTGCCTTGCATTCTCAAGTCTCCACTACAGCAAACACACCAGAAGAAGACAGGCCTGTTTGTCTTCAGCTTAGCACAGAATTTGTTTCTTCTGTTGTAATTCCTGAGTTTGTTGTCCATTTTATTAGCAATGTATTTCTTAAGAAGATTTGAGGTCGCTCAAGTATTTTATCTGATAATAAGGTTTCCTTGTCTTATTTTGTGGTGGTCTCTTAGGTGCCCTCACAAAGCTGTTCTTTCATTGTGGCACCACTTGGGACTTCAGTCGGATAAATTGAAGAGGTGGACCTGGCAACCTTTCTGCTTGCTTAGAAATCCATAGTGTTGCCTCCGAGATAAGGTGATGGGCACAGAGTGGAGCTGCCACCAGAGTCTGTCGGGAACTGATTCCTGACCAAGCATGTGAGCATTCTGGATAATCAGTGCCAACTTGCCCATGTGAAAGGTTGGACTAGCCCAGTGGTTCCCGGTGCTGTTGTAGCACTGGTGGTACCCACTCCCATCGGCAGTAAAACAGGACCCGTAGGTCTGCCCTAAGGGCTGAGCTGGTGTCTCCAGACACCCAAGTGAAAATCTGTGTGGTGGGCTGCTGCTTTGCACAGAATGATGACGCTGCTCAGATGCCCTGGGTGACCCTGCTGGGGCAGGGGGGTTGGACTCGATGATCTCCAGAGGTCCCTTCCAACCCCTCCCATTCTATGAAAAGGCTCCTTCCTGGTGGGGTGAGAACCTGTTTGTGTTGCCCGTGGGTGACTGATCGCAGTGGGGACCAGAGACAGATGTGCAAAAATGGTCCTCACATCAGCGTGCTTTGAAAGCCATAAGTGTGTGAATAACAACGCACTTTCCCAAGGCCAAAGTCCATTTCCCATTGCTTCCCAGAACAAATACTATCTGCTGTATTTATTAGGTGGGACTGTGGATAGGCAGTTGCTCTAAGAGTGTTTATTTTGAAGTCATCAGTTGTTCAGTAATCTCAGGCACCTCTGGGAGATTTAACTCAGATAGAGGTTTAGGCTGGAGGTCGTGGGGTCACTGATGTTAAGATAGAGGGAAGGAAAGGAAACAGCATTGGTTTTGTGGCATTATCTGAACAATAAGGAAAAATAAATTCAGGTTTTAAGGTGGCTTTAACCTGCCTCTGAAGGAAATGGTCTACAAATCCAGCCAACAAGCAGGCGACTGTGATGAGACCCTGCTTCTCTTTAAGTTCCCAGTGCCAAAAAGGGGCCTGCAAGAAAGTTGTAGAGAATTGTTTACAAGGGCATCTGGTGATAGGACAAGGGGTAATTGCTTTAACCTGAAAGAGGGTGGATTTAGATCAGATGTAAGGAAGAAGTTCTTCAGTATGAGGGTGTTGAGGCATGGGGACACATTGCCCAGAAAAGCTGTGGGTGCCCCCTCCCTCGAAACGTGTACAAAGCAAGGTTGGATGGGGCTTTGAGCAACCTGGTCTAGTGGAAGTTGTCCTTGCTCATGGCAGGGGCTTAGAACAAGATGATCTTTCAGGTTCCTTCCAAGCCAAACCTTTTAGTGATTCTCCGAAGTTTGGTTTGAGTCACCCAACCAAAATCCATGGTGGTTATGGTTTGATGAAGCAAGACTTCTCTAGCAAGCTGGTTTAAGTGGTTACAACTTTCCTTCAGCATGTTTGTTTGAGTCCATTTTTAACTTCCCTCCTAAAGTAAAATCTCTGGAGTTGCTTTTCAGGAGGTAGTTTGAACCCAGCAATGAGCTTGCTGGAGTTCAAGGAGTGGCCACCATCTCCTCTATGTCCCACAGCTGCTCAGAGGCACGGGGCAGGGACATCAATGGCCTGTCACTAATGAGATGTGGGGTCTGGTGCATGGGGGAACCATCTCTTCTGGGAAACTCCAAATAACTCATCCACCCTTGTGTGGAGTCTTTGGCATCTTACAAGAAGTGAGCTCATGCTGGGGGCTTTCTGCAGCCCAGCATTTCTCTTCAAGAAACATCAGGTGATTTTCTTTAAGACCTCTAACCCTCTGCAAACGTGACTGAAATCAGCTAATAGGCTCTAAATTTATTAGGAGGAGACAGACAGACAGACCTAGAGCATTAATGCACAGGACTGGTTTCCCCAGGAAGCCTGAATAACAAAAAAAACCCCGAACCAAAACACCAACCAACCAAAAAAAAAGGAAAAAAAAAAAGAAAAAGAGGCATTGGGAGTAAAGTCAGGATTTGTTTATTGCTGTCTTAATGTATTTTATGATAAAGCACACTGTCTTAGCCTTGGGGTCTGTTGGTGGTTTGTGTATGTGTGTGCCTGTGTGTATACATATTTCTGTCTATAAGAATCCAGCAGCATCCACTGCTTAAAAAAAAAAATCAGAAATGAGAAGGATTTTACTAAAAGCACTTGAGGAAAACCTCTGCTCTCAGTTTTCCTGTCAACGTTTTCCTAAGCTTTTATTTTTATTAGTCAAAATGTTTAGAATCCCCAGGAAATCCTGGGATGAACCATTTCCTCTTTGAGCTGTAGCCCTTAGGGGAAAAAGAAAAAGCTCAGATCCTTTCAAAGGTTAGAAATTTTTCAAACTGTATTTTCTACAGACTTTTTAAATTAGAGAAAAACCAAGTTAGGAAGATGCTTAACTTCGGGCTGCAGTCCTGGGAAAGATTGATCTCTTTGTAGAAAAGCCTGAAGAGACCTTTAGATCTGGGCAAGGAAATCTTTTAGGCTTGGATCTTAATGGGGAACCGATTGTGAATTGAGGAATAACAGGTTTGGTTGAAAGACCATCTTTATATATATATATTTTTTTTTTTAACAGTAAATTAAAAAATAATATTTGCTTTCCTCAACCAATTTGTGTATGTTAGTTAGCATGTAAGAGCTTCGTAGTAAGAGGCTGCTAGTGCACTGGAGATTGTTGTTATTATTAGTAGTATTAAAATCTGAGCTCATACTTGGTTATATTCCTGAGGTTTTGCAGGAGCAAATCCAATTGATGGTTTCCTTTGCTTCTTCACTGTGAATCATAATTTTAAGCTAGTAAGAACTTCCACCCTGCAGATACATAGGTACATTGTTAATTTTTTACTCCTCTGGGGTTCAGTAGCATGAAGTGAAGAAGGTAAGGAGGAATCTCTACCTGCAGCCCAGCTGGAGCTCAGCAGGGGTTACCTCCCCCAGGTTTTGAGATGATGGGGTGGATAGGACACTGCTGCTATAGGTGAGACAAGCAGAAAATGTAATGGAAGATGAGGCTGAGGGCTGCAGGAGTCTTCTTAAGAAAAATGGCACATCAGTATCATTGTTCAGAGCTCTGAGTTTGCAGTCGCTCCACAACACTTTATTTTGCTTATTTACGGGATTTGTGACAAGCTGTCTCAACTGCTGTTCCTCTGATTTATTCATCTACTTCTTATCAAAATGATTTGGAAGGTTCTTGGAAAGCTGAACATGAAAAGCCCAGGCTTGGCAATTCAGTAACTGGAATAAATTACTCCCACAGTCTATTCCATATAAAAAAGAACTGGCAACTCACGTGAAATTTAGTAGCCTTTTTGGTAATGCAAGAAAAACAACATTATCTTTAAGAACATTTCTTTTTATTGTTGCTTAAAATAACGTAGTAAAGAGTGCTGCTGCTTTTCTGGTATTGCCAGCTTTGGGATCGGGATGCTTGGCTGGGCTGCTGGGACAGGGTAACGATTCAGCATCCCCCTCCCTGTGGCAAAAGGGTGGCTGAAGGGGGAAGACTAAAGGAGGGACACTACTAACTACTTGCCTAAGGTTTCTTCTACGAGAGGCATGCAGAAAGTCCCAGTGCAAGACCTGTGACTTCAGAACTTCAGAAGATCTTGATTTTTATCAGAACCTTCCAGCTGAGTTTGGATTCAAGTTAGCAGGCAGGAAACAGAGGCAATAGAAGTTTCCTGCTTGGGGGGCTTCTTCAGTCCAGTGTCTCTCACGTGGCCAGGCAATCAGCACAGCCTAAAAGTTCTCTGGCCATGATGTCTGTGTTGTGAAACAATGCTTCATGTGGAATAGCAACAGGTTTATAAGCAGGTCTTCTGCTAGCAGGGGGCGTTGTGTCTGCCTCCCCTTCCAGTTAGCAATGCCTGAAGACCAGCCCATCTTACTCTGGGCCAGAATGGGTCAGTAGACTAAGAGAGTTTTTCCAGAGCTTGGCCTTCTAGGCTCTGCTGCTTTGATTCTCATATCTAACTTCTCCTGTTTTTTCTTGTCTGTGTTTCTACAGGTGCTGTTTGCTCTAAACCAAACTCTGCTCCAACACGAAAGCCTCCGAGCAGGCAGTTTGCAGGCCCCGTATACCACTGAAGATCTCATCAAGCATTATAACTGTGGAGACCTGAATGCTGTTATATTCAACCACGACACTTCTCAGGTAAGAAGAAGGGTTGCAGATGGACCAGCTAATTGAGGACAAATCAGGTGTTTTAATGGTGATGTCCCAGACATCACTTTACACTCTGCCTTCTCTTCTCCCTCATCCATTTGATGCCCGGTGTTTTCTTTCCACGCATGCCTCATGTACCTGGTGAGAGAGTGAGGTCTCCTTGGTATTGCTTGGGCTCTGGGCAGTCACAGAATCATAGAATTGTTTAGGTTGGAAGAGACCTTTAAGATTGAGTCCAGCTGTTAACCCAGCACTGCCAAGTCCACCTTTAAACCATGTCCTGAAGTGCCACATCTGGACATTTTTGGAACCCCTCTAGGGATGGTGACTCAACCACTTCCCTGGGCAGTCTGGTCCAGGGCTTGACAGCCCTTTTGGTGAAGACATTTTTCCTAATATCTAATCTAAACCTCCTCTGGTGCAACCTGAGGCCATTTCCTCTTGTTCCTATCTCTTGTTACTCGGATCAAGGAAGGGACTGCCTGGAAAACTTCCCTAGGAATGTGCCTGAAAGTAAGTTAATTATGGATGTTTGTGGGGCTGTTGAATGTAGTCCCCTCATTAAGGGGGTGTGTGTGTGGGGGGGGAATCTTTGTAATGTTTGAGCCTTTTATATGAGGAGGAAGTGAACCTTATGTAAATACTCGATAAAGTAAATAACTTCTCAAACATGTCATAATTCAATAATTTTGTATGTGTCTCAGGCAGCCCTTCAGTCTCTGTTTATCTTAGTTATCCAATGCTATTAAAAACTCGGAATGGAGCAGAAATCTGCTTACCAGACCAGTCTGATCATTCGTGGCAAGCTCTGAGATTCCCATTTAAGGCATAGGTTCCACTTTCTCCTTTCCCATTAATTCTGTGTAAACTCGGTTTTGGGATGTCATCTCCTGCCTCTCCTGTTTTGTGATAAATGTTCCCAGGTTCCTTTCTCAGCTGCAGTGACTTACTTGGAGGGGACCTGTATAAACTTTGGCAGCCACGGCGTTCTAGACGTTTTGCCAACGAAAGCCTATTAAATCATGATAGCAGTTTACCATTAGCAAATGCAAATCAAGGGTAACGATGTGACTTCAAGAGAAAAGTGAGATAGGGGAAGCTCAGTCTGTTGATTGAGGCAGTGGTCTCTGAGACACCTTATCTCACCATGCTATCTTGAGTTGCACAGGGCTCTGTGGGTCACTCCTTTCTCAGAGGAGCAGCTGGGACAGCAAGGGGGGCCCAATCTGGCTGCGAGGTAGTAGATTCTCCCAGCTATACTCCATGACATGGGCATTTTCCCAGAGGTCTTTTATGCTCCTCTGAGAAGTTCCAGGTAGAAATGTAAGAGACACCCAGCAGCAGCTGGAGCTGCTCTTCCCTTTCACCTAGCCCAGGACAAGCCTGTCCCTGGACAGGAGCAGAAAGATGTGAACTTGGACAATCAGAGATCCTCGAATTCTGGACAAATGCTCATGTCTCCTCTTTTTTGCCTATCTTGCTATGACTTTTAAAGAGTAGAAAAGAAGAGTGGTTGATGGTAATGAAAGGGATAAAACCCCTCTGCTATCCCAGTTAATCCTGTCCTAGACCATGAAGCAGTGTTTTAGCATGGCTAAGCAGACATAGTGGGGTGGTTAACGTGGCAGTGCTGAAACAGAAGTCTGTGTAGTGCCAGAGCTGTTCATCTGGACAGCCTTACACTGAAAAGGAAAAGGAGAAAGCAGCTTGGGTAGAAATACATCTCCAACGGGTTGAGTTGGAAAACGTAGAGAGCTCGTGACTTTAGAGGATCCTGAGGAAGCCAGTGATTGTGACTGTTCCTTCAGCACACGAGATCAACACGTAATGATTTCTGAGACTGCCTCTTGCAAGATGTGGTGGTACATTTGCCATGGATGCCAGGAAAGGACAACTGGTAGGTAAAACCACGAGGCAGTCCCGGCATCCCCGTGTCCTGCGTCATCTTTTAGTCTCTCAATGTAATTTCTCCATCCAAGAGACAAGTTGTGGCCGTTCAGACTAGTGGCACTGACTTGCTGACATGATGTCCTGTACCAGGCCTGTGGGTTAGACTCAAGAGGAACAGATTCCCATGAAAACATTTTTTTATCCTTACAAATTGCTGGATCAAATGTGAGCTTAAAAACAGTATTAGTGGAAGAAGAAAGTCAACAACTGTTCACAGTTCAAGCACTGGCGTTAGTCATGGTCCCAGAGTGCCTGCAGTTGATGGAGATTATAACACTTACAGGCCATGGAAAATTAAAATCCCTGTATGTATACTAGTCCCTGCAGAACTCTAAATGTTGTGGAGTATTTTCCTCTCATGGGTTTTTGTTTTTCAGTTGAGTAAAGAGGTTTTTTTGTTTGGTAGTGTTTTTATAAATCAGCTTTATACCATTTATTTTTAATTGCAAGCAGAACAAAATAGAAAATTAAATCCTAAAAGAAACTCCCTATTCAGGTCAATTTTTGCCAGTTGTGGTAATTCCAAAGTTTATTGTGTAGCTTTTGCAAGGAGGGTAGACTCTCTTTGCCATAGACAGTCTTTGCCATCTGGTTACCAAATTAGATTAGCCTGGCTGAAATATTACACATGAAGCATGCCCTATGGGATCTTTCCCTTGAGACACCTAAATGTGGGCACAAGGATTTATCATGTGCTGTGGGTCTCATCAGGTGACAACAAACGGTTGTCCTACAAGTGGAGAAAAACTGGGAGTATCACAGTGTATCATCACTTAAAGTTCAGGGCAGGTTCCTGTGCCAGTCTTGTGGTTTTAGGTGGTGTGCCCAGTCTTCCATGATATCCAACTGCTGGCCCAGCTCTTCGGAGGTCTGTAAGTCCCTGGAGCTGGTATCATTAACACAGCTTTGGTCAGGAGTGCAGTTGTAAGACCCAACGCTCATGTGAATGGTGAAGGCCAGGAGTTCAGCTCCATCCCATGTGCTCAGGGAGACCTGCAGAAGGCTGTGACTCTCACTTTGAGGGTTCATTTGGGAGCTGTTTATAAGGTTGCCAGTGTCTGCTTGTCCCTCAGAGATTAGCAGTGAACCTGTCCATCAGTTGCCTCCGTTCAGAGCCGTTGGTGTAAATCCCTGTAATGAACTGGGAAGTAGCTCAGAAAACAGAACGTTAACTGCAGGGACAGTGGTGGTGGTGAATATTTATCTAGGTGCAGTGTCTCCCTAAATTCCTCTAGCATGAATCTTGAGAGATGGAGCATCTTCAGTAGCTTTCTGCAAGATGCAGAGATGCCTTTAGACCAAAACTCAGTCTGGACCGGAAAGAAGGACCAGAAGTGGACATTAATACTGTTGTCTTGAGGTGTTCTGGATTAGTTAAAGATTAGTTTCTTCAGCCTCTTCAGCCTCCCCAGGGGCGTCTGGGAAATGTGCAGTTTCTCAGCACCAATCTTGTTGACTCCCGTGGTGTTTGAGAGCAGAGGGCAGAGACCTTCTGGGACCGAGTCTGTGCCAAGGGTGTGCACTGAAGGGATGGTGCTGGGGGAAATGTGTTATCTCCTAGACTGAAGCACACACTTGGTGGGCACCTTCTTGGAGGACAGCTCCTTTGGCACCCGGGGATGAGGGCAGGGACAGGACTGGCACGGGGAGGTGCTGCCCACCTTGGGGTTGGGAAGCCCAGCTTAGGCAGGGTAAGGTGCCTGAAATGGAGGGGTGTGAGAAGGGCCCCAAATCCCTAAGTCTTTCTTGTCCCAGAGCCATCAGCACTGATGAGAGCGGAGGGCTAAACAAACCCTGCTCATGTTCTGTCGTTGTGTTTTAAAAATTATTATTATTTATTTAATTAAGAGCAGTGAAAGGGGGAAACACCTCTGCTTTCCCGTGGTTATATTACATTCCTCATTCCTTTCTCTCTCTCTCTTTCTTTAATTTTCTTCCCAAGCACCATTTTTCTAAACGTATAAATCCTTATTTAAACTTAATAAAACTTTAAGGGGCTGAGTTGATTCAGTTAGACTGTGACCCCAAAGTGGAATAGGAAACATCACTCTCTCTTCTATAGCCTTCTGCAAACACTTGATTCTCTTGTGACTTTTGCAATCAAGAGGCTTATGTTGGAGTTTCTGGGCAGAGAGTCAAAATGATACCGAAGAGAACGTATTCCGAGTTCCAGATAGTGTAGGTGTTTTTCCTGCTCTTTCTTCAGACTTTTTTTCCTCCTCACAGAAGTCATGGTTTCTTTCCCTACAAGCAAAAACGCATCAGATTAGATCAGTGGCTTTAACTTCTGTATTCTGCTTGATGCTCTCATGAGGGAACTGAGGCCAGTATGTACAGATGCGTTTAGAATGCAAAAAATGTTAGCACAAAATCAGAAAATGACCTACCTCCAAAGGAGAATTTCTTCGACCCAAGACAGCTAAGAAATTGCCTAATGACCTGAAGCTTTGGTGAAGAAAAAAATAGGGTGCAGAACAATTTATCTTGTATTTTGTTCCCTAAATCTGGTGTAAAGACCTTTATTCAAACAAATGTTTGACTTTTTGGGCTCAGGAATATCTTGCACCAGTTCCTTCTCACGGTCAGTTTTGACCAGTTCAGTTTTTTCTGGCCAATTCTGTAAAGCAGATTCATGTCTCAACCCCTTTCAGGTGCTCAGGGATTGCTGTGCTTCCTCCTTCAAGCTGTATCCATCAGAAACAACTGAGCTCTTTGTATAACTTGCTAGAATTACATCACCCGCGGCTTGAGTTGCCTCTGCAGTTCAAAATCCCACGGATTCACGTGGACATGGAGTGTTTAGGTAGTGGCTGTTGCCTTCTGGAAAGCGTATGATGGTCCTGATAAAACAACATGAGAGATCCATATGCTAACCCCATGTCAGTAGTAGCCTCTCTAACCCGAAGAAGAGGTTTAGTGCCTCACTTCACAACACACTTGCTGTTAATAAATGGCCAGGTTGTGTTTTGGACCCCTTTAAAAACGTTATCGTCCTGCATTTAAACCCGTCCTTGAAGATTTAAGGTTCCTGATAATTCTAATTGCATCATTAACCTGCCCTGTTCTCGTTCTGGATAAAATACAACTGGATTTCTGGCTCGCTTCTCAACTCAATGAAAACTATCCGTGGAATGCCCCCAGCTTCAATAACTGCAGAAACACGCAGCTGAGACCATTAGGTAGAGTGTTGAATGACAAGCAGACCTAATTTGTCCAAGGAATGGAGTTTTATCTAAGGCAAAGGAAGATAAATCCATAAAGTGAAGGCACAGCTATTGTAACACAACCCTTTGGAAGCATCTTATCGTTTTCAGCCGTAACAAAGTGCAGGCGAGCTGGCAGAGCCTCTCCTTCTTCCAGGGAAAACGATTACAGGCTTTCCAGAGAAGCAAGTGCAAGGTTGTCCCGGGTGCCAAGGGTCCCACGAGCTTCTCGTCGTTGCTGCAGGTGAAGGGTCAGTAACACTTCCAGGAGTGTTTGTTCAAATGCCATTGGCGGCCGTCCCGAGCCACCCGTGAGCTCAGCGCCACTTGTGTAGCGAGCAGAGCATCTCCCAACCTCCTCATCTTCGGGCTGCAGCACAAGGTGCTGCCAGAGAGGTGGTTGTTCCCTTCCCATAGTCCAGGAGAGCTGAGCTGCTGCGGTGGGGTCGCACCTTCTTCCCCCTCGCACCTGAGCTGTAGCTTTCCTGCCTTGGTAGATTGTGAGCATTTGGAAAGAAAAAGAACAGAAGTTCAGCCAAAATTTTCAGAGTCTAATTTTCATATTATGTCAGAACAGGGTTCCAGATTGGAGCAATATAATATTTTGGCTTATATGTTTCAGAAAATTGGTTACAGATCCAGATTGTGAGTTAAGTCTACTTGTTGATGACAGTGCTGGGGAAAACACTGCAGAGATTATTTTCTTATTAATAATCTGGAACGCGCCCAGATAATTTTCATGCTACAGATTTTGAAAATATGTTCTTGCTTGAAGTTTTTCATTGCATGTTTGCATTCACAGTTGCCTTACCTTGGAAGTTTCTTCCTTCCCCTTTCCAGTTGCCAGGAGAAAGCAACGGGAGAGGAGAGAAAGCGGGACAGAAAATGGAACAAGATATTTAAAGGCAAAGATTTTGCTTTCAGAGACTGCTGTGTTATTAGGAAAGGAACATATTCACCTACAGAAAAGGGCTGATTTATGTTAAAAACGTTTAAGGATTGTTGACTACCTGTATTTATTAGTAAGGGAATAAACTATAAAAGAGTATGAAAGTGATTGGTAAAAACATTTGGAGTTCAAGGTAGTAGCATGCTGCGTTCTGCGCGTTGCTGTGTGCTTGCTGTAAAGCATTTACTATCCCTTCTTTTTAAGGAGCAGGTTTATGAAGTGTTTCTTGGAAAGACTGGTTCAAGAGAAATGAAAAAGAGTTGCTAGTTTTTTACACAGTATCTTGTGGGTTGAGTGTACAAAAGGCTTTTTCTCCCATTTTATCCGGAAGATGCATTTGTCACCTCGTTGCAACAGGGAGAGGAAAAAAGCAGGACAAGCAGGTGATCAGTGTGAGACATGAGCTGGAAAGACTCTTCTTGGGTACTCCCTGGCACGCTGTTATTGTGCCTTGCTGAGCACTGTAGGTCAGGTTCTCCAGCCTAAACCGTTTGTGATGGTGACTTCAGAGCTGGGTCCCTCCTCTCCCTCTTCCTCCTCTTTTCGAAAGCTGGTTGCTGATAAACCCAAAGTCAAGGCTTATGCAGTTCCACCAGCTTAGATGTGAAGAAATCAGTTTCAAGGATAATTTGTCTCCGCTGACTGCATCTGAATTATTCCTTATTTTCCTCCTGAGTGGTGCCTGTCCCTTTCTAAAGGCTTGCTTGGAGATGTTCTGTGTCTTTACATCCCACACTATACTTCTCAAAACAAAAAAAATAAATAAATGAAGATTAGTTCAAAAGTCATCATCCACTTTGTTCCAGATGGCAGCATAACTAGAAAGCTTAGGCTGGCTGGATTGGGTGTAGCGTGGAGTTCTGGTAGGATGGAATGAGGTGGGCAGGGCCACCTCTGCACAGCATCATCTCATGGAGTCATCTCTGTAGTTCCCATGTCCCATCCAGCTGCTGTTGCGTTACTAACCAGCTTTTTGCTCCCTAGCTCAGTTATGTGATATTTTGCAAACTATTTGAGTTTGCAAACTGTATCTTTTGGGTCACACTTGCCTTGGGTTAAAAACATATTGCAAACTTCATGTAGACGTTCAAGCTTTCCCTGGCACCTCACTCAGCAGGGATGGGGCACAAGTCATTCAGGAACCCTGAACGATACACACTCAAGATGATCAAACCTCAGGTTGTATCCACTCCTGATCAGCTATTTTCCCACTGTGCAGCAGAAGACAAAATGAAAAATACCTTTGGAAAAAGAATTGCAATGCTTTAATAAACCAACCCCAAAACCAAACCTCCCGGCCCCGTTTTTTCCCGTTTTATTGCCCTGCTCTGCCCTTTGATGGGTATCTTTACTTGGGTGTTATGGCAGTATAATAGGTGATGGTTTTAGTGTCAGAACAGAAAAAAAAAACCCTCTTTGTCAAAGGAAACAAAGTAGTTGGAAGGGAAATAGAAAACCTTGAACTTTTCCATATGTTTGCAAGCCTGTGAAAGCTGGCCTCAAAAAAAAAATAAAAATCCCAGTGTTAAAGGGGTTTGAAATGGGGCAGGAGTATCATTAGGTAGTTAAGATTTACCCACTGAAACCCAGACTTTTATTTCCATACTCTGCAGGCTTGTCATCCTTATTCAATTAATGAACAGGTCCCTGTAATCTGCTCCTAAATATACACTGCATAGTTGGGTGAAGCTTGCAGAAAGGGGGCCGGGATCATTGTTCTGACTGTATTTTGTTAAGGCTTCTTTAATCAAAACATTCATTCAGATAGAGAGGCCGGCTGCATATTTTGGCATGGCTACCAAGGGGAGCGGGGATGGGGTTGAGGTGGGGAGGGAGGGATGCCTTGGGGGAGGAGTTGGTGTTGCTTGTACTTTTTTTTTTGTCCCCCCCCAAATGCTTGGAAAGCAACTATTGAACTGGTGTGGAAAAACAAATAGAAAACATACATGGAGGTCATGACTTTGAAGGGATTTGTTGAAAGTCTTGTTTTTTAACAGAGATAAAAGTATCACCCCCCCCCAAGCTGTTTGTGAGCTGTACAGCCCATCCCCGTGCCCTTTCTGCTTTTTTCCTCCCACACTTTTAGGGGTTTTTTTTGTATTTTAAACACTCTTTCCTGCAACTTGACTGCACGGAGGAGAAGGCAAAGGCAGGCAGGGCACACGGCTGTCGCTTGGCCGGGTGTCTGGGTGGGTTTGGGGCTCCCAGGAAGGGTCTCCATGCAGGGCTGGTGGGGGCTGGAGCTGCAGGGACACGGGTGTCCGGGGGCTGCAGCCCACCCTGCCTGCGGACACCTTTCCCCTTGACTCCTACAGCTTTTCTGGCACCTGCAGAGCTCTTCTTTGGAAGAACACGATGCATGGAGACTTCACTTTCAGCCTCTTGACCCCTCTGTGTCTTCCGCTTGTAGTTTTCCTCTGTTTACAAATGTAGGTGCTCCAGTAGCTCATGGACCTGAGCTAGCCAGTTTGAAACTCAGTTTCTAAGCCCTTCGTTTTCACGCTCGAGTTGCTGTGCCATGCTGAGAGGTACCCAGGCTAGCTTTAAATCAGGCAGGCTGGTTACAGAAAGCTTGCTGGCATGAACTGCAATCTGTATGCAAGCGACGCGTACCCTGGGCAGGAAAGTGGGGTGGCAGGGCTTTGCCTAAAGCCAGAATTGGCTGGTCCCAAGAAATGTTCTTGCTCTTACACTGGCTTTCCTGTGCTCTTGGACTTTATTTTCTCCCTCACCTTCAAGAAAAAAGCATTTGATTTTTTTCTTCAGTCTCATCCAGGTATTTTCTGTGGGCTTCTGATGCCCTGAAGTATTGGGTTTGTAAGAGGAGACTCTTCTCCTCTTCACTGCTAATTCCAGAGGACAGGGTGCAGGCTGCTGGGGCCACTAACCTGTGCCTCTTTCCTTGGAGGCAGCAGGCAGATGGAACGAGGCTTTGGAAAGGTCCCACTGGGCTCCCTGGCCTGGGGATGGGAGACACCACGACCTCAGCTGCTGAGCCAGGAGCCTGAGCATCTCCCTGCAGGGTGGGAACGGGGACCTTACCAGTGCAGCCTGGCAAAAGGAGTCATCAGCCTTCAGCACAGTGCCTTAGTGGAGCAGGAATGCTGGAAACCACAGCAACGCATCCCAGTCGCTGTGAACTGGAGCCATAAAATAGCTCAGGGTCCGTAAGCCCCTCTCTGTGAGGCCCCTGGTTTGCAGGGCCACGCTCTCCACCGAGGGAGGACTTCTCGCCTCTTTGCCTTGCAGCTTTTCCAGGGCTGTTCTCTGCTTTTGGAGGTTTGGGACACTACAGACTCCTGCTCAGCCGACGGACACGATGGAAAATCCATTCTTGCCACGGAAATGCTGAGCTGGTGGAAACCCCGAGCGCGTTTCCCAGCGGGCAGCGTGGCTGGTGGGCAGGCGTGGGTGGGAGAAGCACGCCTGGCTTTTTGATGTGCACTCGGAACTTGGGAGCCTCCAGCTGCAGCGAGGGTTGTCCCCGGGGAGCTGCTCTGCTTTCTGCAGAGGGGTGGGAACGCGGCTGCATCAGCGCAGGCTGGGGATATGTTCAAGCTTTCTGTGACTGAAGATCAGGCGGAGGCTGTATCCACGTTTGGTGGCAGGGTATGCTTCCCAGAAAGCATTTCAGCGAGGCAGAATCCACCAAACTGAGATACCTGACCTATCCACGGCCTCCAAGATGTGCTGGATGTGCCTGAAACACACTCTCAAGTCCCATCTTGCATAGATGTTTCTGCTTGAAAAGGGAGAGGAGTGACAGCGCTGACTTGTGCTGAAGATCAGAGACTCCTTTAAGAGTCCAGACAGGCTTAGTACTTTCAATTTTGGTAATTAAAAAGAAGCAGTAATGAGTTAAGCACAACATGCTTGAACTGGACACTATTCTGCAGAGTTCCTTCCTGGTTTCCCTTGTCCATAAGAAGCTGGAAGCTCATCTTCTTGGCAGCTTCAAGCTTTGGGCTTTGGGCTAAATCAAATTAACCAGCCACCCCCTCCTTGGCCGATGAAGGTCACTGTCAGGACAGAAACTCAGGATTGCTGGAGGAAAACCAGTTGAGTCATCGGCAGCCTTCATCTCTGCAGCAGCCGTGTCCTCCTCGTGCAGATGCTTGCTCCCAGAGTCCATCTACTTTGCATTATTTGAATCCTTCATATCAGAGGCAGCAGTAAGTGGATACTGCTCTCCCAGATGCCAGAAGGGTCCATAAATCAGAGGAAAACAGGTGTCTTCCAAGTCCAGAGCAGTATATTTTGCAGCCCTGCAGTAAAACCCACACTGCCCTGTCAAGGCTGGTTAACTGGAGGGTTTCCTCCCTTTATAAACGAATAATAACTCCAGCTCAGATGTCAGCCTCTGACCCAAAAAGGGCTGGTGTGGATTTAGGGCTGTTCACTTTGTCAGAGGAGGAGCCAGTGGGTTTTGGGATGCTGCTTTAGCTCCCTGGCAGCCTCTGTAAGCTGCCCTGTCAGCTCTTCAGATCCTTATCTTGCACAGTACTCTCAACCATACATAAGTTCCTGACCTGCATGGTACAGGAAAATCCTTCAAAGCACGATCCCTTACTTGTCTTCTGGCCTCTGCCCACGTCAAGGTCATAAACTAGAAGACTAATACAGAGAACCCAATCTTTATCATGTTTTAAATGAAATAAAATAGTCAGTGTGATCTGGAAACAACTCCCTGCTAACGACTGGAGATAAGGATTAGTAGCGTGGAGGCTGAGCCCCTCCTGTCAGGGAAAGATGGATGGGCTTTGTCCTGAGGTGCTGGACTGGAACTCGGGAAGCTGCTGTCCAACTCTCCGCCTTGACATAGCCATCCCTTGTGACCCTGGGTGTGCCTCCTCTTGTCTGTATTTAGCTTGTGAATGCTCTGGGGAGAGAAGCAAAAATAAGGGATTGTTATTCTAAAGAGATTCCCGTGCAGGGATTAGTGATGGTACTGTCCTTGCAGCAGCCCAGATGTTGGACATCGCACAGGAGGGGAGGCTGGACAGCCAGCGGTTACCTTCTGATTGGGAGACAGTGAGAGAGAGAAGTCTCAGAAGCCAAGAGGGTTGACCATGGGATGGGAGGATAATGGCAGGAAAGTTTTTAGGATGGTTACATTTTCCATGGCAGGGGTTGGTTTCCCATTTTCCCTGTCTCAGCTGCCTCTTCTTCATCTGCAGGCAGGTTTCTTGTTGAAGACCACCTCTTCCTGCACCCAGGCAAGAAAGGGCACGCAGCCCTTTATCCTCATGCTGGTAGTAGTGGGTTGTCACTGGTACAATCTTGTGATTGGAATGCATGCTCCAGAAATGTGCTGGCATCACCGGAACAGAACGGGGCTGAAAAAGGTTATCAGAGGATTGGGAAGTGTGGTGTATAGGAGTAGGAACGGTAACACTATTCCCCTGCATCTGATTGTGATTTGATACTGGACTGAATCTAGAGCAGTTCCACTGTAGCCAATAGATCCAAAGCAGGGGGAAAAAAACAACAAAGTTAACTAAAGTTGATGGTGCTTACATGTGTCCAAAAAAATTATTTGCAGATAGATGTTCACAATCTGGCATCATGCCTCTGCCCAGAATATTTGTCCAAATAGTAAATAAGAAAATGTACTTCAGCACAGTCCAGTGTCAATGAATTTTTCATCTGAACTTTGGCAGTAAGTCCTAGATGTGATAAAAGACTCTGCACCAATATATTTTGCTTTTCTCTTATTTTCTTTATTTTTTTTCCATCTCTTCCCCTCTGTCTCTATAGACAAAGCTGACAGCACAGCAGAGATGATGAGATATGGCTGATGCATTTTTCTGAGCTAAAGTGTGTTGTTAGGTCTTATGCTAACGATCACAGCAGAATTCCAACCTCCTTCCACAAAGGATTTGTGGGAAGAGAAGTTACCCCTGAGCATCATCTTGGACTTTGGATCTTCCTTTGGGTCCTTCAACTAGATTCAGTCAGTGCCTTGCATGTAGCATCCAGTTGGAAAGCCTTGCTGTCCCCATTTTACAGATGGACTTTTGAGAGACAGGAGGAATACAGCCAAATGCTTCAAGGATGCTTAGTGGAGGTTAAATGCAGAGTTTCCTTTGAAGGTCTAAACCCAAATGACATGCTTGTGATCATGCAGGAGATTTGTATCGCCCATGGGAACAGAACCATTTTTTCAGGGTAGTGTCATAACCGCTCCACAATCCCTCCTCTTTCTTCTTCCTAAAGCTCCCACTGACTTCAAAGGTCAAGAATTATGGCCTGCATCCCACAGCACTGTGAGCTCAGATGTGTGTGCAGAGCTTTACCCACACACATGTTCCATCAGGGATACTGACTCAAGTAAAATTACACAGGCAGTGTGGAGGGGAAGAGATTTCTGCAAGGCTGGGACTTAGCTTCCTTTTTTTGTTCTCATATTCTCTTCCTTTAACCTCAAAAGCTTAACTAAGAAACTCAGGGTGTACCTAATGACTGAGTTTGGGGTCCATCTGTATTCTCCATAGGGGAGCTGTGACCCAAAATAAATAGGAATAGAAAAGGTGAGGTATTCTAGCTGATTCAGTCAACCAAAATAGTCTTTCTTTTGATCACCTCTGAAGTAGATATGTTATTGAGTTGCCATGGCAAATACGTAGTGTGTGTGTGTGTGTACTTTATGTACTCAGGAAACTGCATGGCTGGCAAAGACTGGACAGAAAGAAGCTATTTCTTGTTCTGTATCCACTACAAAGTGTGCACACCCCAGGTGATGTGTAGGTGATGTGTAGCATCTGCTGATCCTAATCCTCCTGGTTGAATAGCAAAATTAGAAGTTACCATCATCCCCCACGCTGTACATTTGCATACCAGTAGCATACCAATTCAGCTATTGCCAGGAGGTCAGTCTCTCACCCATTGGCAGGGCAAATGGCTCATCCATTCCTTCTCAGTTCAGAACAACAGATAACCTAGCATTAATAGGTTAAAGTTGGGTTCTACACTGAATGGAGACAAAATCACTTGATAATGTGGAAGGGGGAACGCCTCTGGTGCATTCTTTAGCCCATCCTTTTAAAACAACACATTTCCTTTTTTTTTTCCATACAAACACTGAAATTCAGGCTGCAGTTAACAGCTTCCTAGCTGAGTGTCACTGTTTCTTGACTTCCTGATCCCTGTCTGGTGGGTAGGAATCCAAAGGGTTCCTTAAATGAACAGGAGCAGCTGCCAGGCATGGTGTGTGTCAGGGACTGCGGAAAGGAGCTGGGATACAGAGAGGAGCAGAGGTGATTGATGGGGCCAGTGTGGTAGCTCAGAGTGTGGTTGCACTACTGTGTATGGGCATGCTTACTTCCATCAGTTACCTTCTGTCCTCTGCCACACTCATGCACAAGCGTTCATCCACGTTTTTAGTTCTTGCCAGTGATGGAGCAGTCATTGGAAATACAGGAGTGCATGAGGTGCAGCAGGACCTGTAGCTGCTGAGGTGGCTCTAGAGGTGATGCCTTCCTGTTCCTTGGACAAGCATGAGAAATGCTGATAAAACAATGTCCTTGGTTTTAAGTTTAACTCTCTACCATTGGCAAACTGTGAGGAAGGAAGAAAAAAGGGAGGGGAAAAAAAAAAAGACAAGTAAATGGCTTCATTTTGTGGAAGTAAATGGTTTCATTTTGTGGACTGTGTTTTAGGTTAGATAAAAAGGAGGACCAGACTGTGGATTGAACGTGGATGTAGGTATGCAAGTGATGGAGTTGGACAAGATGAAGGAAGGTGCTTTCTTTCTTGGCAAAGACCCTTGTGGTCAAGGTCTGAATGCAGCTTGTGTCCTTGGGCTGTCCAGCGTCAGAGCTTTCCCCTGGTTGGAGTGGGATGCACAAAGCCATTCCATCCCCCAGCAGGGCTGCTCCTGCTTTGTGTGAGAGCAGGTTGTCCTTGCAGGCTGTGTCCTACCTGGCTTTCCCCAAAGCGCCTCAGATGATTCAAGACCAGGTCCCATCAGTTCCCAGCCTTCACTTCCCTTCAGCCAAAACTGGGGAAGAAGAGACTTCTTTTATGTATGTGTTCAGCTGTTCCCCAAAACTTGCACCTTCCATTTCAGTCTCTGAAGGCTCCCCTGACTCCTGGCTCAGCTACGTCAACCCATTAAACACAGAACCTCAGAACAGGAGATACAAAGTCTGGTGATAGCTGCATGGGCTGACTGATTTACAGCGTTGCTTTGCAGAGGGTTTTCCAAGTGTAAAATGGCTACTCATTCCTCAGATTTTATTTCTACAATAAAAATCTCTCCCTGCCTTTCACCAGGAACAGAAGCCACTACATTCTTTGTTGCCAAAGCCAACAGCATTTTACCCCTCGGACGCCAGCAGGCTGCTCTGCATCCCTTCGAGACAAAATGCACATTCTTGCCAGGCACTGAGGCAGCTTCCTTGTGTATTAACAGGAAACTGGTGTCTCCTGTAGGTCTGGCTTAATGGGACTTATTATTTGTTGAGTGCTGGCAAAGGGCTAAACTGAGAACAAGGTGCAAAGTGCTCACATGCTCCGAGTTGTTCACAAGCTATGCTGGTGAAGCTGAGCCACCAAGAAAAGCCTGGGGGGAGGAATGGCTCGAGGTGATGCAATTGAACCCTGAAGGAGGGATGTGATGGGAGAAATAGAATCATAGAGCTGTCAGGGTTGGAAGGGACCTTAAAGCTCATCCAGTCCCAACCCCCCTGCCATGGGCAGGGACACCTCCCACTAGAGCAGGGTGCTCACAGCCCCAGCCAGCCTGGCCTTAAACACTGCCAAGGATGGGGCTTCCACCACCTCTCTGGGCAACCTGTGCCAGTGTCTCAGCACCCTCCTGGGGAAGAAATTCTTCCTACTGTCCAACCTGAATCCACCTCTCTCTAGTTTTAATCCATTCCCTCCAGTCCTGTCCCTGCCCCACAGCCTAAAAAGCCCCTCCCCAGCTTTCTTGTAGCCCCCTGCAGATGCTGGAAGGCCACAATAAGGTCTCCCCAGAGCCTTCTCTTCTCCAGGCTGAACAACCCCAACTCTCTCAGTCTGTCCCCATAGCAGAGGTGCTCCAGCCCTCTGAGCATCCTCGTGGCCCTTCTCTGGCCACGTTCCAGCACATCCACAGCCTTCCTGTGACAGGGGCTCCAGAACTGGATGCAGTGATAGGTGATACATAGGGTGATATATATATACCATATAAATAAGGTGATATATATATATCTCTCATATATACCTGAATACCTGCAAAGCAGGTTGAGAAGTCGTTTGGAAAATCAAAGGTCGAGCTGGTCCATGTGGCCTAACAGGCTGGGGCAGGTCACTGTCAGCAGCAGCAGCAGCTCCAGCCACATGGGATTCCCTGCCTCGGGAGATGTGATGCCCATTTCTGTCTCACCCAGTTGGATACAGCCTCTGGTGGGAATCCAGAGGAAAGCCTAGACTTGTCCTTCTGCGTAATGCATGGTGAGAAATCTCTGCTGTCCGTTCCCCTACATGTTAGGAGAGATGTAGATGAGGCTGCAATGAAAAAAGCTTTATGGAGAGGCACTGGGAAGATGGAAGATCAGCTCTTCCCCTGAGACTTGCTGAAAGCTTTTAGAGAGGGTGTGAGGAGACAGAAATTGTTGTGATAAACTCATGTGGCCAAGCGGGAGGGTAAGAGGTGGGCTGAAAAACAAAGACAGTATAGTAGAAAACCAGAGAAAGAATGAACCAAAGCAGCAGAGCCCTTGCATCAAATATTGCAGCCCAGTGAGCGAGGGATGTTCCCCCTAGGGGCTGTGCAGACCACATCGTTACCACCAACCTGGATGAACACTGGATACCCTGGCAGCTTTACACATGCCCAGGGACTCAGAAATCTGAATCTGGGTTTTGCAGCTTAAGCTGCTTTCCTTCTATGGTGGTGAGGCACAGAGATCCCTGGGAGGTGCCTGGGTCCTGGTAGCAGTCCCCAAACACTGCCCACTTCCAGCACTTCTTGCTGCAGGGCTCCTAGGCTCCTGAGCTCCTTCAGTAGACTCTGGACCCTCACTGTGTCAAAACAAGTTGCCTGTCCTTATAACCAGAGACTTCTGGCATGTCTGTCCATTATGGCTTGGGTCATGACTCTTTCCTGGGTCTGCTCCCCTCACTAGAATGAGCCTTGGGGTTTCAGCCTTTCTTCTGTGCCTATGAACATCTCTCCTCACAAAAACAGGGACTGAAGGAGCCGTTCTTGTGGAAATCCCTTCCTCAGAAATACCAGCAGTATTGCAGGGAGTTAGGTGTTGCCATGCAGGGTCTTCTCTCTCGTCACCAGATGGCATCTAAAACTGCAGGAAAGATGCTTACATCTTCCTGTGTCTGGGTTTGCTAAACTTTCTGACTTTTCTAACTGTTAGGTTATTAGAAAGGAGCATGTACAAGCCAAATCTTGCACTCCTTACTCGAGTTGATGGTGACCTTGGCTGAGAACAGATTACAGGGCTTGTTCTGATATTAAATAGCCAATCATCTGTGCTGAACAAGCAGAGAATACTAGGTCCTTCCTGCTGAAAGAACAGAGAAAACTCAGAATGAACTTGTTCCATTTAATAAAATACTAGTTGCACTTAAAAAAAAAGTCTTTGGTGATTTGTTTTTACTTTATAGTGTTCCCAGCAACTTCACAAACTCCCATCCACTACTAGTTTGTTTTGTTCTTTGGTTTTTTTTATGTCATAATGATGCTCAGGAGGTTTAAATAAGGCTAGATTGAAACAGGCTGTGTTTGGGGGATTACTTAACCACTGCCACCTGAATTAGTCTCTCTCTCTCTCCATTTCAGGTCCCCAACTTCATCAACACAACCCTCCCACCCCACGAGCAGGTGACTGCTCAGGAGATAGACAGCTACTTCAGACAGGAGCTCATCTACAAGAGGAATGAGAGGATGGGGAAGAGAGTGATGACGCTTTTAAAGGAGAACACAGACAAGAGCTTCTTCTTTGCCTTTGGAGCAGGTACAGTGTGAAGCTTTCTGGTTTATTTGCTTAATGTGATTAGAAGCGAAGTGTTTTGAATGCTTTGGGATTTGGTCTTTGGTCCTGTGGGAAGGTTTCTTAGGTGACCTCCCTTTGAAGCAGGAAGGTTTTATTTTTTTTGTCTAAACCTGCTTCTAAAATGCAGTGAGTTGGTGTAGGAGGGTGTAGGAGGATCTGGGTCCAGCTGGGCTGCGGACAGTCTGCGCTGCTTTGCTTTCCATCTGACTGTAGAAAGGTGAAGCTGTTGATGTTTTTCATGCTGTTGTGTTGGGTCTGTTCTCAGCCCAACCTGTGGGCTGCTTGGATTATGTCTGTACCATGGTTGTGTTTGTTGCTGCAGGTGGAGGAGGTGGTTGAAGAGCCTTTGAATTTGCAAGCCCGGGTACCGCTGGTGATGACAGTGGGAATGTGACCCTTGCTGGGGCACAGGTAGCCCTGCGTGGCTCGGGGTGCTGGCTGGGGCTCCCAAACCTTTTGGGGTTGTCAAAGGTGGACTTTCTCTGTGGGTGACTTTGCTATGTTAGTGATGTGTCTGTGCAGACCGGCTGGGTTTGGACCTTGCACGAGCGCGTGAGTTCCGTGTGTAGCTGGAGCACCCGTGTTTAAAATCACCGTGTAATGACCCAACGTGTCCCACTGCCTGGTGAAATTCTCTCCGTGAAGTCTGCAGAACAAGGATGTCTATAGTGCTTCTGTGAGCCCATGACAGTACATGCTACTGTGCTTTCTCTCCTTTTTTTTCCCCTCTTTCCTTCCCCCTTCCAATGGAATTCCCCCTCCTGTGTGATAAGAGTATAAATAAAAACTGCTCAGGCCCCAGCTCAGCACAGTCCCAAGCACTGGCTTGGGTGGCTCTTTGAGCTCCCCGGACTTCAAGGCAGCCTGAGACAGTTGTGCTGGGAACCAACCCTCTCCTTCTGCTCCCTCTCCTTGACAATTTCTCATTTCTGACAGAACTTTGCTTCTCGTCCCATGGTTCTCGCTGTGAACTCTGGCAACACCTCGCCTTTCGCTGCTCACTTCAGTGGGAATTTTGATTAAAGACTGTGGGGTTTAGCAGAGATACGTGCATTTTGATGTATTTATTTGTTGAGTTTATCCAGACTGAATTTTCTCAAGCTTATTTTAATCTTCAGCTTGCCTGGTATTTCTGTCCAAAGAGTTTTGCTGAACTGTTTTTACAGTAGGAAGAGATAGCACAGTGGCTTGTAATTGGACAGGGATTTATAAGAAGCATCTTGTCTAATCCATGGAACAAAGTTTATCAGAGAGTATCAAACGTGATGGTTTTGATGTAGTTTCCAGTTATGGAAGTCCCTTAACCAGTATATACTGGAGCTGGGAGGCTACACTGGGCATCATTGCCCACTTGCCCTGCTCTTTACACGCTTTTCCTGAGCATCAATTATAGACTGTGTCTGGAGACAGGCTCTTGGACTAGTCACAGACCCAGTCTACTGTAGCTGTTTGTATGTGCTAAAAACAGAAAGGAAATGAAGCAAGGGGATACTAATTGCACATTATTTTTTTACAGCAAGTCACATCTAAATTGTGAGAGGTTTGAGCTCTCTTTCCCTGTCCCCATCAGAGCCCCATCCACCTGAAGCCCCTGGGCAGCATCCCCTGGGAAGGGCAGCTCCTAGGCAGCAAGTCTCGTGTTGTCCTTTAATCTCCATTTTTGGTGATGCTGAAAACAGCCTTTGTTTGCTGGGTTCTTTCTGTTTCCCAGCACTGACTGTAGCAGGGCAGCCCCAAACCCATGCAGCCCCATTTATTGAGAACTGTGGTGAGAGACACACCGAGGGAAGCTTTGTGTTTTGGGTTCTTTGTCCCAGCAGCCCTCTGACCTTGCTTACTAAAGCAGACCATCCCTGCAGATTGTCCCTATTTTAAGTACAATTAATTCCCCTTCTCTTCTCTGGGGCATTTTTTTTTTCATTCAGTATGTACTGAGAAAATTATTAATTTTTCAATGACAAAACTGTGTGGCCAGAGTGTGAGCAAATTCATTTTCTCTCCTGATTCAAATGCTGGTTTTCTCCTGAAGGCTTTTGTCGTTTGTTTTTCATGCACTGAATTGTAAGTGTGTCGTCTTATTGATACACTTTGTATTTTGCTTTTTTTATACCTATTCCTTGAATTTTAAGGTTTGGTGGGGTTTTTTTTGGTATGTGGTTGGGTCATGAATTCTAAAACTTTGAGGGTTTAGTTTTGCTTTTTATAGAAGTGAAGGATGTTTTTGATATAAGTTGAGGCTTTCACATATTCTTATGAATTCTGGAGTGCAAAATTTTTGGAATGCACCTTTGGTTAGGCTGGGTGTGACAGAGTCTGCAGGAGAGTTTGCTCTCAGAACGATGCAGAAGATATCTCACCACGTTTAAGATTCTGCCTGTTTAACACAATAGAAGGGAAATTAATTTGAGAAAACTATTCTGGATAGTGTACTCCAAAAGGAAGCAAAAAAATTCTTTGTCATCAGCAAAACCATAGCTTATCCAATGTAAATGGAATTCCCCCTGGCTGGGTGGGAACGTGTAGCTGGAGGGCAGTGCAGGTGGAGGGAGAGGTGGCAACATCTCCAACCAGATCTAAATAACCTCCCACACCCTGGTCCTGGAAGATCTGGCAGGTCAGGTCACCCCTGGGAACATCCCTGCTGGTTTCAGATGGAAGAGGACCAAACCCAAGGAAAGGTGGAAGAAATAAGGGTTGTGTGGGAGTTGGTGCAGGGTGCAGCTGGAGTCCCCCTGGGGACAGCACTGCTGCTGCTTTCCCAGGAAGGCTCTGGCCATTGGGCTGATTGGAATCTAGGAGGCAATTAATTTATTTGCTTGCACAACTCTGCATGTCTGTGGCCTGGCTATGAGCTATTTTATACATAGATTTTCTATCTTGGTCATTTTATCTTGCTTTTTGAAGCAGGTGATGGGTGATGAAAATCTTTCAGGTTATAGGGGTTTTTTGGTAGAAAACTGGGCATTTGGGGAAACCAGAATATTTTTTTTTAGTTTGCTTCTGAAAAAGCAAGCCTGCTTCTTGCAGCTGTCTATCAAAACCCCAAGTACTTGGGTGGTGGTGGTCTCCTCTGTAAACTGTGATTCCCAGTTAAACTCTTGCCTTGTGTCGTTTCGTGCGTCGTAGGAGAGGTGGCTCAGAGTCTGATCTGTAGCTGAGCATGAAGCTGTGAAACATCAAACAATCTGGTCCTGGAGATGAAGGAGCAGTAAGGAAACAGGCATTTGAATATCCAAGCACACTGCAATAAAAGTTTTTAATTCCCAAAGTGAAACAAAGCACTCTTATGCTGTTGAAAGGTTTCTTTTTTTGTTCTGGTCTCAGAAGCAGTGAAACAAAACCAAACCAAAAAAATTACACAATTCTTAATGGAACTTTTCAGTTTTCTAACATTTTAAAAAATAAAGAATAGACTTTTCAATGGATTTCCCCCTTCCTTCTCTTCCGTGGCACTACTCACAATTTAAATGCATTGGAACAGTTCAGACTTTTAATTTATTCCTTTATAAAACACATAGAAGTGAAAATAGCCATTTATTCTTCCTACTTTCATTTCTTTCTCCTCTCCAAGAAAAATACAGTCTTTGGGTAAAATGGGACCCAGCTCTCTACCCAGCTCAGTACACTTCATTCTTTTCCTGCCAGGGTTTACTGTATTCAGGTTTAATGTGAAAATCTCACCATACCCGTATTCCCAGTAACTATACCCTAGTAATGAAACAGCATTTATTATTTGTGCAGTTAAATGATATTTTTCAGGGAACAGGCATGGTCATTTTCCCTTTTGAATGAATAAAGGTAGTCAAATAGAATATTTTCAAGTAAGATTTGGGGGGGGATGCTTGGTTTTTGTGTTCTGAGTATCTGTCCTGGATTGCTGGGAATTATTGATCCATAATAAGTGAAGCACCCTGGACCTGATATATACAACTTATAAAGGTTCATTTAAGAGTCAGGAAAGAGACGCAGCCAAGAGCACATGGGCTGTTAAAAAGAGTTAATATTTTGGCAACTAAGACTATACACATGAAGTCAATGTGTAAGAAGAAAAAAAAAATCACTCTGGTTTATTTCATTTTTATGGGCAAATAATTTTCAAGTAACACTTATGATAACAGATGGATAAATTTATGTCTGCAGTTAATTTGAACGATAATTTCCTTAGGATGTTTTACTTACTTGCACTTCTTTCTTTCTTCCTTTTATGAGAGCTGTCAGTTTTGTAGCTGAGAGCTGGATTTACTGCTTCAGAACCTCGGATGCTGCTCCAGTTCACAAAGTTTATTAGCAGCCAAACCAGTAGGCTTGAAGGCAGCGGGCTTGGCTATTTAAAATAATAAATATATCATGGAGAATGTTCTTCTAATGCTGAGAGAGAGAGTTGAAACACAAGACCAGAGTATCTCCCACAGCCAGAGGGACATCAAAACTTGTCTCTGGACCACAGCCCTGTGCTGGAGGAAGGCAGATGTTTTCCCAGGCAGCCCCCTGTGTCTGAGAGGACTGGGGCTGTTGTCCGTGGTGTGCTGGAAGCCAGAGCAGACTGGTGGCTGCAGCTCGTGAGGAGGTTAGGGTGTCTTCAGGGATCTCTGCCTGTGACAGACAGACCTCTGTTGCTTCACTTCAGGCTTAGGTGGCTGAGCTTAGGTATCTAGTAGGTGATGGATTAGGCTGAAATTTTTCTCGTGCAGAAGAGTTTGGAAATGCTACAGGCTCTGTTGTAGAGGTCTGTGTGCTCCCATGAAAGCAAAGGACTTCATCCCAGACTAGGAACAGCAGCAGTAGGTTTTAACTGTTTCTGTGCTCGGAGCAGGTGAATTCCCTCCCCATCCTGCAGTTTTGGCAGGCAGTGTTCTCAGTAAGGATTCTGATCATCATCAGTTAGACTGTTAACAAGAATCATAGAATCATAGATTGGGATGGAAGGGACACTTAAATTTAAAGGTCGCCTAGTCCACCCTCTCAAACAATAATGTTGCATATTGTTTCCAAGGTCTTTTGTAAATGCTGCCTGGTGGGTCTTTGTAATGGGACTCAGAAGTGGTTTGCACTGTGTTTTCAGTAGAAAAGCTCAGAGTTCTGAAACACTTCTGTCGGGTGGGGCTGGTGTGAGAGCACAGCAAGAATATAAAATCTCCTTGACCTAGTCCTCAACTCCATCCCTTTCCCTTTTGTCCTTCCTACAGAGGATTCCCAAGGGGAATTTCAGCACACATCATTTTAGATACTGGAGGTACCAAAGATAGGAACAGGCTCAAGTATCACTTTCTGGAATGAGTAGGGAGTGACAGATATCTCCTAGGGGACTCAGGTCTTGCGTGGTCTCTGTCACCCATGAACTGTGCTTCTTTTTCTCCAGTAACTAAAGAGCACCTGCAGATACCCAGGTGATGTATCTGTCTGGAACATGCTTCATCCAAGGCTGAAACCATGATGGCTGTGGAACTGGGATGGGGAGGAGAACGTGGAGGTGGAATTCCTTTGTTACTGGAAACCGTATTTCTACTCAGTTTGAGAAAGGAAGTTGATGGATACTCTATGCAGCTTAAGCACAAGTAATTAAAATCCAGCAAGCCTTTGCCAAAGCCATTAGCACCTGCCACCAGATCTGGCACTTGGGTTCACGTGTGGTACTTGAAAGTGGGTTGTGTTTTTTTTTCCAAAAGGGAAATGCTTTAAGGGCCCCGTCCAAGTGCACACCGGGGGCTGGGGATTTACAGACGTTGACTATGCAAACAGCTCTTTGGCACTCCCAACTGATGAACACTGCGAGTTGGGTGTGGAGTTACACCCACTGCTGTGCCCCTGGGAACCAGCTCAGCCTGCCATTGGAAGTCCAGTCCTCCATCTTCCAGGATTTTGTTGCTCTCTCCCATTTCTGTTCTTCATTTTGGATCTTCTGTAGAACATAAAAGAAAAAAAAAACCAAACCAACAACAAAAGACAACAAAGGTTTGGGGAAGAAAAAAGAAAACCCTTTCAGGATGGAATATAAAGTGACTTTATCCCTTTGGTCAGGCGTCCCGGTCCAACGCTGATTAGTGGTGCTACTGACATCACTAGCACAGTTCATCAACGGGTTGTCTCGGTGGAGCAAGAAGTTGGCGACCAGGAGATTGAACTTGGCCAGCCTACAAAAGAGAAGTAAAGGGTGAATTAACAGCTTGCAGATGCTAGAATTCCCTCTGCTCGTGTTTATTTGGGCATCCAGATGCTTATAGTGAGGTTGGCCTGGTTTTGTGTATGGACTCACTTTACTATTGGTTTTTAAGGCAAAGTATCACTTCGCTTTTGAAAATAGACTTGCATGCTAATTTTGACCAAAAACATGTAATTGATTCATTTAGGAGTCTGCTTTAAACAGGCAATGTCTGATTCTCTTTTCAGACACTCTGTTGTAAATCAGGAGGTACTCCACTGGGGAAAAGCTTGTTCCAAGTGTAAATCCAGCCTGTAGACATTAAAAATAAAAGTAAAAAAAAATCAAGGGCACTTTTTTAAGGTACCTTGATCTTGTATAATTGGAAGCCCCTGAATATTTGGTGTTCACCTGAAGCTTAAATTGTCAAAGAGAGAGCATCTGAGCTAAGGAGGCCAGAATAAACCTGCCTGCAGTACCCTGTTGTGAAAAGGGACCTGCTGTTCTGAAGGCTGGTTCCTGTGATTCTGATTGGAGACCCTCCTGCTGTAGAACAAGGTATTAATTGTAGAAACACAGCATAGTATACGCACTGGTGAGTGGAATCTTGAGGATGCTGTCACCTGGACCAGCCGCAGAAGGCAAGGAACATAGGAAGTGAAAGAAGAGGTTTGTGCAATTGGCTTTGCCCTTGACCTGTTCTCCTCATGTGTCACCATCTAAACACGAGAGGGGAAAAGCCCTGGGCTCCCTTTGGTGATCCAGGGGGGAATTCACGATGCTCAGCCTGACCCCTTCTCACCGCCGCATCCATCCTTGCTCTGCTGACAGATTTGATTTGGCCCCAAATCCAAGCTTTTTATGTTTGCTTGTGGCAGGTATTCCAGTAAATGTTCAAATGGAGTAAAATGGGCCCTGCAAGCTGCTGTGTGTACACTTGCCATCTCTGGTGTAATTCTTCCCGTGACGGCTGGGGAAGGTTGCCTGTGCACAGTAGGATTTGGGTTTAAGAAACACATACGTTAATGTCAACTCCTCTGGGTCCCTGACATTTTCATATTGTATTTATGATTGCCCCTGTGCCAAGTTCTGCTGTGTAAGTCTCATTCTGCCTGCCTGTTCCCAAAGAAAAGAAAGTTATATTGGCCCCTTCTGTGCTGTAATCTAGAGATTTTGGCTTTGCCCTTGCTGTCTCTCTCCTCAGCATCTGAGATGTAAAAATGTAGGCATAATTTGGGAAATTTTCTCTTTTTTCAGAACTACAAAGGCTCATGAGAGATTTACACCCAGGCTTAAGCACTCTGCTGAACAGGAATGGGCTTAAGCAAGGGATGAAATACTCTTTCACACCCACACCCGGAAGAACTTGCAGTGGATCCACAGGCCACCTTGTAAGCTCTCAGGAGACCAGAGGTCCAGTATAACTCTAGATGTCATAATGGGAGTGTTGAAATCAATATATGGATGCCAGACAATTCATCACTTTCCATCCCCAAACTGTCTCGTCAGAAAATTCCCAACCAGCTTTAACAGGGCTGTTGGGAAGGTTTTAAAGTCAGTGTGGAGAACCCAGAGACCATTGGTGTTCCTCTAATACTGAAGCTTCTGTGGGATGCTCGTGTGGAAAGGCAAACGGGATACAGACTGCAAAGGATCCAGGGATCTTGGCTCAGCTGGAATACCTTTGTGTGCTACCTGCAGTGCTTGAGGTCCCGCACCCGAGTCAGCCTCCTGCCTGGTGTCACAGAGCAGAAGGGAATCTGGCTGCTCAGCATCCTCAAACGAAGAGCCCGGTACTTTAGCACAAATCCTTCGGTAATATTTAGCATTAATTCCAGTTGCTGGGGTTGGCATGGGTTTATGTTCCTTTCTGCTGCCCCTCCTGCCTGGGTGCTTACACCGGTGAGGAGCACGGATGTCCTAAGGCATCCGAGACCACCAGAGCCATATCCCGTGCAGCAACCCTGGCAGAACCTCAGGCTGGTAGAGCACGAGCTGGGAAGGGAGCGTAGTACAGCAAGGAACCCGTTTGTGCTGCTCATGGGGTTGGTCTCCTGTAGATTCAAGCCATTTCTGGAAGGTTTTAGGGCAAAGCTGCAGGAGGATTGCACGTAGAGAAGAACCAGTGATCTTCTTGATGCACTGGGAAGGCAGGGTGGGACTGCTGGCTGGAGTTAGCTGTTTTGCAGAAGGAGAGGTGAAACTCAAAGCTTTAAAAAGCCTGGCTGTGATTTATGTGGATTTCTGGAGGATTTTTACCGGCATGGAAACGGGGACTGGAAAACTCATTAAACTGGGCGTTCTTGTGACAGTTCCAGGTTTTCTTGGTTGTGGTTATGCCAGGAATACCAGCAGAGCAAACTTGCTGAGAAAGGATTTATGGATTTGGGATCAGATCCTATTCTCACTGAATTAATGGTAGCTCTGCAGCTGACATCAAGGCGACTGGCGTGTGCACCTGGATGAGACAACGGTTATTTGTCATTTTAGTTCTTTAATCTAGGCTGCTACTTTCACATTACTGGAAAAACATTAATAGCCTCTTTATAAGCCTGTTAAATCCCAGTTCCATTGTTATTTTCTCTGGTAGATCAGAAGAGATGTGTTAAGGAAAAGAAAATGTGTGCCTAATATACCTCTGCACCCACCCGGATTCATGGGTATCAGAAGTGTGGGATGGGTATCAGAAGTGTGGGATGGGTA
>JANVCC010000074.1:8767264-8799910 GCA_025345505.1 Todiramphus chloris collaris
GTGGGATGGGTATCAGAAGTGTGGGATGGGTATCAGAAGTGTGGGATCAAGATAGAATTACTTAGAGAGGCAGAATAATTAGAGCTCCATCCCAAAGAGATGTCAAACTTCAGTAACTATTCACCTCTCATAGGTGTTCAAAGCACAAACTCTGCCTCTGTTCAGCTGTTTTATAGAGGTCTGTAGAAAGCAACAGAGGTCTAGTGAACAGAATTGCTCTGGTGGCAACTAAAACTGGGCTCAAACCCAAGTCCAATAGCTGAGCTGCCATCCTGGAGAAATTGGGAAAGGTTCATGTTCGTGCCTGAATGAATCTCAGCTTCCTTTCTCCAACAGCCCTGATGAAACCTTGAGTCTTGACTTGACTGATGGGGCATGAGAAGCAGCTGGAATCTGTGGAAAATGTTGCTGTTTCAAATAGATTTTGGGTTTTGTTTTGGTTTTATTTTTTTATTCTTTAAGAAAAGTAACAAAATTTAAAAATATGGGAAATCTTCTGAGAAATGAAGAGCACTGGGGTGGTGGTTTTGGTAGAAGCTCCAGAGCTATGGCTGCTGGAAGCCCACAGGTGGCTGGCTTGGAGGAAGGTAGCCCCAGAGGGAGGCAAGTTTGCAAAGGAGCTGAGAACTGAAACGTGGCAAAACGTGATTTCAGAACTACCAGGCTTTGGAGGTAGGAGAACTGCTCCTCTCGACTTCCAGGCAGGCAGTGGGAAAGAGGAGGCAGGTGTATAAGCAAAAAAAATGGAAGAATCCACCTTGGAACTTCTGTTTTTCAAGAGAGATTCAATAAGACCTACCAAATGGTTTGATTTCAATAGACTTTTATTCATCCGGAGAACTTCCAAACACCTTTTTAATCTCAATTCAGTATTTTGGTGTTCAGTTTTGGATCTATCCCTGGCAGAAAAGGGAAATCTCCATCATTTTCCTGGAATAATATTGCAGGACTGAAACGTTATGTGACTTGTATCTAAAATAAATAACGAGGATTTTTAGTGTTTTTCTGTACTTTATTATGGGAAATACCTGAAATACTGAGGTTTGCAAACTTCTAAAAATTGTATTTATGTACTGAAGGTAAATGGAGAGACAAATCAAATGGCACCGTTGGGTTAACTCGCTGTGAAATTCGGCACCACTTTTCAGTATTTATACAGAATTCACATTCACTTCGCGTTTTTCCTTGAGGTGTTTGAGGTACAGTGAAACTGCTGTGAGGTTCTTATCACTTAGCGATCTGGTCTGGTTCCAGTTGAAAATTTTGCAGTACCTCTCCCTGGGAGGATTGGTTTAAAAGGAACAGAAATCTGCCAGAGAAATAAAGACTTCATTATTGACATCAATGCTATTTTTAATCTGGTTTCCGAAGGAAATGAGGCTTAAGCAATCACAGTATTTGTGTGTGTGTGTGTATAGATGTGTGTGTGTGAATATATCTTTCCCCCTCGTAAACTTTTCATCTGGCTGATTGTAACCAAACTTGACAGATGGCTGAAGTCTCCAAGATAATAAGTTCTTGCATGCTTCATGAAAAAAGGCACTTGGATAGAAGGGGAAGAAATTCATAGTGTGCATCCAGTGAAAGAGCGCAGCACGAGCTCGGCTTTTATTAGATCTGAGAAAATCCCTGTGGGAGAGGGAAGCGAGGCACATCTCCATAGATACCTGTGCTTTATTGGTTCCTCGGCGTGCGTGCAGGATGTGGTGTTGTGTATGTACACGTAGCAGTCGTGGCATGGCTTGAGCAGAATGATGGTGTTTGGAGCAGTTGCTATCTAGAGTATCTCAGGAGCCACTTACCCCTGGGCTGCTCATTAATGAGGTGTTTGCTCTCAAGGCCAGAGCAGTATCAGTGAGCGGGCTTGTAAATGTGACCAAGGCAGGGCTCCAGGACTCTCCATAAACTTAATGAGTCGTGGGCACTCACACTGTGCAGCCTCACTACTGCTAATTGGCCGAGTGTGCCATCAACCATGCCCAGAAATGTTCTTAAGTAGCCAAGGGTTGAAAAGAGCATCAGAAAATCCTCCAGGTCCGGGAGGCAGCCTGGGGCAGCATTCCTGTGTGCAGAGTTCAGGAACACTTTCCCCAGCATGAAGGTCATTCCCTTGAAAGCTGAAATGGGAACAGAGTGGAGGAACAAGGGAAGGAGTGAAGCATGGCTGGAGGAAAGCGGTTTTGCAGCATTAGCTCATCAGACAAGGGGACGGTTGTCACTTAACAGTTGGAGATAGATGCTCAGCAAACATTGTGATGAGGACAGTACTTGAAACCATTCCAGAGGAAAATCCAGATGGGGATCAGAAAAGCCAAGACAGAGTTAGTTGTTAATGTTATTTTATTTTTTTCCTTCTGATTGATAAATGATGAATTTAGTATCTTGGTAACGGTGATAGCTGTTGGGCTGGGACTCTCCCTCTTGAACTGTAGGTGTCTGAAAGTTCAGTGAATCTTCTGTTGTAAGATCATGAGGTTCCTTTGAACTCTCAGAGGACAAATCCTCCCACTTATCTCAGATGCACATTTTAAGATGGAAGGAATTGCCCTCTGGAGACATCTTTCCACTGACTACAGAGGAAACCTAGAAAACCAGCCTCCAACAGATGCCTGACTTTCAGATGAGTGGAATTAATTGAACCCTGAGAGCAGGAGTCAAGAATTCAGGGTGTTTTGTCCTTACCTCTACCTGACCTTGAGCAAGCTGCTCAGTGTACTAAGAGCTCCCTGAGCGATGTTTTGCGCTGCTGCCAATGGCAGAGCATTATTAGTCCCAGGGAAAAACTGCAAGCAGAAGACTGACACAGGATTCCTTTCCATCATGCCTTGGAGAGCATCTCGGCACGGACTCTAGGGGAAGAGAAAGCCCTTTGCCACCATCTCTGGACCCCTCCCACCCTGTAGCAGTGTGCAGCTTGAGCATCCTAGCATGGGATATGGTTGAAGCCCCAGCTTGGCCAACCATCTTATTCACCGTTCAGACATCTGTGAGCCCCAGCACTCAGAGCAAAGTGTCCATCTTTGTGATGGCACAGCAGAGGTGGATTCAGAGATGCAGAAGTGTAAAGCATTGCCATCTCTCCTGCTCTGGTGCAAGCACGCTCGTTCACACGCCTGACCTCCCTGGAGCTGCACAAAGGAAAGGGAGCCAGCTCCTGTGTCTCTTCATCAAGGGCAGTTATCCCTTTCGCAAGGGAAGAAGCAAGCAGTCAAAATACAAAAAAAAGGGGAATATTTTGACATACACGTGTCTGATTTTTTTTTTTCGCTGTTCTTTTAAAGCATCAGCCAGGCTCTATGTGGAAGTGCTGTCAGGGAGGTGAGAGTCAGACCTGGAGACTCCTTGAAACAGCTTTCTGATGTAACTTGTTCTGTATGCAAGGCTTGGGGGAAAAACAGGAGGGTGTGTGGGTGGGTTTTTGTGTGTTGTTTTCCCAGATTATGGACTCGCCAAACAGTCTCCCCTGTGGGGCCACTCGCGGAGTCTGTAGTATTTATTCAGCATCTCCCTGCAACACCAGCATCTCAGAAGTTATCTTCCTAAATTCACGTTCCCAGTTCAATCACCTCCCGAACAATAAAAGCTCCAGTGTTGGCTCCCCTTTAACTTCTGCGCTGCTCTCCCATCAACAGGGAGCCCTTCCTCCTAGCGCTCTTGTTTTTCTTAATACCTGCCAATCACCCCGCTTGCCTTTGCCCAAAGTTTGTTGTCTTTGCAGTTGGACACAGCGTGAGCTACCAAAAACCTCGCTGAGCCTGACCCTCACACACCATCTCCCACCCCCCTGCCACACAAAGGACCTTTTCACCGACCGGCCACGGCTCGAGGGTTCCGTTTCGTGTGTTACAATTAATCTGTATTTATTGCCACTTATCTGAAATGGCTAACAATATCAAGAGTTTAAAAAGTGCTTTTAATGTCAAACTGGGTCAATTAAAACCCTACTTAAAATATTTGCAAAACTTCCAGCCTGAAAGTTGTCCCCCCCCCCACCCCGGTCTGCCGTTGACCGGAATGTTTTAAATAAACACGCTCAGCTTGAGGAGACTGACATTTGGTAAAATTCTCTTTGATATTGTAGTAGAGCCCAGGATTAATTTCCTTACTCCTACATTTACTTGCCCTTTTTTTTCTTTTTTTTTATTTTATTTTATTAAAGGAGAAAAATGAATAATGCTCGAGATGGTTCTAAGTATTTGAAAGATTGTTTCAATCGATTAAAAAAAAATATAACCTTGAAACTTTTAGTGACAGAAGAGGCCATTCGGGCGATCCATCTGAGCTGGAAATCCATCCTGTTCTTCTGTGGACACCTAACGGTGTGTGGTTAACTCTGAGCTTCAAACCACGGGCCCCAAGCAACAGTTTATTTCTGAAACTCTTTCACTATTGTGTGCGGGCATGGGAAATCAAATACTAGAACTTTTATTATTTATTTAACTTAAGATTTTAAGTTAAATAAAAGTTAAAGTTAAATAAAGCAGCTTTCACCAGTGCATGTTGGGTTTTACTAAAGGGTGAAGATGGCTGAAGGAATCCACTCGTTCTCCTTGCAGAAAAAGACAAAACCCAGTTTTTACCTTGAATTTTCTTAACAGCTCAGTTTGCAGGATGACCCTGACAAAGTGTGAGTGCTGGTGTGCTGCCCGAGAGAGCTCTGAACTCTTCTGCAGTACAGCCAAGGTCACACCATGTGAAGATGATGACCTGCATCACATTGAGGTCCCAAGAGGGGCCCTGAGGTAGGACTCGGTTGTGTTGGGTGCAGGAGATGCACAGAGCTAAGTGAGATCCCAGGCTGGGGGAATGAGCTACCTAAACTAAGCATCTGTCCCCAGGGAGCCATTGGGACTTTAAGCTCTGATCCTCAAACGCACTCTTCCTGAGCAGCAACATTAGTGAAGCTTGGTTTCCTATGGTTTTTGGGTCATTTGCTTGGATTCCCAGCAGTCTAATAAGGTTTGAACTGTAGGCGGGGCGTTTCTATTAATTAGGGCATTTGTATTATCTTTATGGGTCTCTGATGTCCCTAAGAAGGCTCACCCTGCAACTTCTCTTTCCGCAGGAGAGGTTGGTGAGTCTCTATCCAGCCATCTGTTTTCATAAAGCATGCAAGAGGGGACTGTCTTGGGGACAGCTGCTCTTCTGTCTAATAGATTTGAAATTGCCCATGGGTTCAGAATATTTTGGGGAAGATCATAAAACAAAAGCAGATCCACAGAGGGACTGCGGGGTCCTGTAAGCATTGTGTTCTTTGGAAGCGAGGTTATAAGGGAATTGCCGTATTTATGCTGCGTAAATATTTCACAACTTGAGGACACCAAATGGTTTTGATCACTTCTTTAGACACTTCTTCCTGTAGAATACTTAATTAAACAAGTCTGGATCACTGAGTCCCTTTTTATAGGTTAGGGATGGAAACACATCTTGAGGAATTGCTTTTGTGTAACAAATAACATGAAGAAATATTTTTTTGTTGCTTGCCACCCATAAGAAGTGTGCAGTGATGTCAGTTTGGAGGAAAGCAATTGTTCCTCAATATCTAATGAACGCAGAGATACTGGCTTGTGGACATACTTTTATTGCTCATTAGTTGCTGTCTCTTGTTACTCTTTTTAGTTTTGTTTTTAATCTTCATCGCTGCAGGAGGAAGCTAAGTGATGCTGATGCCTAATTGCATCACAAGTGGGGCAAATAGCACAAAGCTGGCAGCTTGCAAACAAGTCATAGACTGAAATATATTAGCAACTATTTATTTTATTTTATTTTTAATGCTTGCAATTGCATCCATTACTGCTTTTCATCCCTAGACTGCTGAGCCCTGTCAGCCTGGTGTCAGCCCCGCGTGGCACGGAGCCTTCCGTGGCCCTGATTCATTTATATTCTCTTTGGATCTGAACGAAGTGTCTCGCTTCCAGAGGTCACATCTGAGATCTTTTTGAAGGCTGGTGCCTTTGGCAAGGCTAACCACAGCCCCAGCAGGCTTTTATCCTGCACAAGGACTACTGCCTTAGACTGGCTTTATAAAGTCTTTCCTTGCCTCAAAGAGCTGTTAAGAGACTGGGTGTTAATAATCGGAGCTTTTTTGTGCAGATCTGGGTACCAAAGAGCTCTTTCGACCTCACAAGAGGCCAGTGATGACCAGCTAAGAAGTATAACAATAAAAAAAAGGAAGGAAAACTGAAGTTTGTTGGCAGTGTGTAGTGAGGGAGCAAACTAGTTGGAGTTTCCCAAAGGATGGACTTAGCCCAGCTCTGAGCATCTCTGAGCAACATTTGAACCCATAGGCTAATTTTCCTTGAATTTGGTGGAAGGTGGAGGTTCATGTGGTTGTGTTCCTATTTGGAAAGAGGTGTCTTTGTCAAGAGGAGGAAGTTTCTGTTAATATCCTAATTCAGGAAAAGGCTGGGATGTAAACTCAAACGCAGTCCTTGCTAGGTATTGGAAAAGCAGCTCATTCCAAACGCAGATCTGTAGGAAAATGCACTTTGCTGGTTGCACTGATCAAGAAAAACTTGTATTTTAATGCTGTTTTTCTACTAAATATAACGCAGAAGATTCTGCAGGCTCTCAGCTCCTCATCTGCTTCCATTGGATCCAGAGAGTGAAATGAGGAGGCATTGCCAAAATTTGGCTGAAATGAAGGAGACACTCGATGGAGTCTCACCAAGGAAGAGGTTGAGTACCAGTCCAGTGTGGCATGGGCACTAGTCTGGTATTAACGAAACACAAACACAGTTGTGTTGAAAAATCTCTTCCTGCTGGGTGAGAAAGGGAAACGAATACAGGAAAATAAAACTTGAATCTTAAAAGGGAAGGGGCTTTGTTAAGTGAGGTGTAGTTACAGCCTTGGATGACTGTAACTGTGGGAAAATGTGATGAGGCAGCGTACCCAAGCACATTTGCCTGGGTTGGGGTTTTTTTTGTGTGTGTTGGGTTTTTTCTTGTTAATTCTGCACTATTGTGCATAAGCAGACAGTGATGGATTGTCCCAGAGTCCTGTGCATAGCATCGAAGAGAACTGGATTTAATTGTCCCGCATTTATTGTACAAAAGGAATGAATTATGAGCCACTTAACAGCATCTCCAGTGAAAGTGATTATCAGCACTGCTCCTCGCCAGAGATATAACTCTGTCAGGCAGACTCCCTCCTCTCTTGGGTTCCTTGGAAAAAGCTCATGAATTTGCCGTCTCCTGCCAGTGAAAGCTCAGGGTGAAATACAAAACCAAGAGCTGCCAATAGCTATATATTCAGTTCAGATGTTGTAGGAATTTCTTCTTCTTTTTTTTTTTATTATTTTTTTTGCCTTTTTCCCTTGAGTGGAAGATCAGTCAGGATTTTTGGAGCGCGTTCCCAGTTGATTGCTCTTTTGATTTTTGTAGGTGAACTGTGTGGCTGAGGAGACCTGGCTGTTGGCTTTCGTTAGCTTTGGCCAGGGCTCTTGCACATTTAGGGTGCATTTGGCCGTGATGCCATGGACAGGCACCTTCACCCCCACGCACCCAACCGTATCTCACAGATGCTCTCACACCACTCCTCCCTGCAAGGTGCAGATAACTGCAGAAATCACTTTAAGCTGTGGCAGGCATATAAATGGAACGTTATGAGCTCTGCCTCAGATGTCCTGTGATAACTCATCTGCAGGAGAGCAGGGAGGTTTGTTCTTTACATTTCCTATTAACCACTGTGCCATAAGACAGGACAGGGGGATGGATTGCGTGGGGGGTTAAGATTGGCTGCCAGAAAGATGCTCTGGGGGAGATGCTCCCCAACTTTTCAGAACAACAGCTTCAAGGGGAGATTGGTTGGTAGGGTTTGGTTAGATATGCAGACTTAGGTACCTGCAAAGACAGTGGGGAGTTGTGGGTCCTGTCCCCTCTGCTAGCAGCTCACTTGTGCTGTCTTGCAGACAGGCATGAGATGCCTGTGTGCTCACGGATATTTTTCTGCCTGGGATAGCTCAGATAAGCGAATCGGCACAGGCAGAAACAACGTGTCTGTCTGTGTGAGAGCTCTTACAAAAGGGTGCCTTTCTGCACCCCTCCCCACAAACACATTTCACATGGATTTATCAACAGGTCTCCAATTGCCAGAAAGCCTGTTCTTGAAAAGAAGAGGAAAAAGGGGAGGGAAGGAAAAAAAAAAAAGCTGTAAAAAGCCCTGGACTTTAATGGCACTACCAGGTAGCATGTGCAATTCATTTAACTCTGAGTCTACAACTGTGTTAGCTCATAGCTGTGGTAACACTCGTGGCAGCAGTCCCCAGGCTGAAAACTGTCCTGCTAATTAATAACAGCTAAGGACAGAGGTTATGTGGAGTGTCAGAGCGACAGGTCATGAATTAGGAGAGGAGCGTTTGTGGTCACGTCTTCTGCATGCAGAGCATTATTTTTGAAGCAATTCCCAATGTAGCTCTGCTCGTGCATTTTGGAACATCAGCCCTTTAATGTGTGAACTGGTGATGGGGCTTTCATTTCTTCCACTCGGACACTCAGCTGATTCATTCGCAGTCCTTTGTATCAGCTGCAGCAGAGAACATTTAGGGAAAAAAAAAAAGGACTTGGAAATTTTTGTGGACTGACAAGATTGCCTGAATTTTTAAGAGTTGCTGGAGAAGTTGTGGAGTTAAACAGCCAGATGAGTCCTCCATGGGATGGGAAGTCGTTGCTGACCACTCGTCTGTTATCCAGAAGTGGTCTGGGGAAAAGGTGTATGCCAACCTTGTGACAAAAAGTTCCTTCCCTGCAGAATGCCAGTTCATGGTGGGTTTTTTTTTTAGGAATATAAGGGACAGGTTCTCCAGGGGTGTCCAAAACCACAGCACAGTAGAATCAGTATTTTATGCCGTGAGACTTTTCACTTTTCCCTTTGCAAATAGCTGTCTGCCTGGTGGTTACTAGATTCATTTGGGATCTGGGAAACAGAAGTTTATGCCCATTTTTAATTTTGAGATAATGAAAAGAATTGAGTGATTAGCTTTTGGAGCAATTACTGCAGGAGGAGGGCAGGGATGGATGGAGCATCCCCCGAAAGAACTATTGATGCAACTTCTTGCATGAATACCTATCGTGGCCAGTTTAATTGGATGGCATTGCTTTTCTTAGCATTCAGTGCATTCAGATCCAAGGGCTAGATTTCCAAGTCCCCAAAATCTGAAGACAATTTGTCTCTTTAGTCCAGTGGAAGTTAAGTGCTCGGTAACCAGGGGCTCTGCTGAGAGCTGGATTTTCAAAAGGCAGCGGTTCTGAAACCCTGGCTGAATTTCAGTGTGGGCCTGGCTTTAGAAACTTTTTACATCTTCATCGAGCACAAAGGGACAGAGTGTCTTGTAAGTTCATGCCTTCGTTAGGAGGAGCTGAATCCTATTGATTCCCCCGGGGAACTGGGGACAGGTCAGACCTCTCCAGTGTGTCATCCCTAAAAGCACTGTCATGGCAACGAGGGCAGCAAGCCCAGCGTGGCATGAGGTGAAGAAGTGACATCCTCTGCTCATTGGCAGAGATTCCCCTCTAATAGGAAAGGAGGGGGGAGAAAAGCTTGATAAGTCAAGTGGCTTGATTTGTCAGTGAACTTACTCTAAAGTAAACACGATGCCGTATGTGTCTCGTTCTCCAGTGAGATCATCTGTTTCTTTGTTAGGGAAGAAAACGCCTTTCCGTTCCAAGCCCAGGGCCACTCGGGCAATTGGCATGACCAAATAAAGATGAGGTTTAGCAGGGCTAAATAACTAAACTCCACCCCGAAGTGGGCACCGCTGAACAGAGCTGCAGTGGAATGGTGCTGGGATGCGGGCCAGGTGGCTGCTGTTTGCCGTGCCTGCTTCCCGTTCCCTGGCCAAGCGCCGCTCGGATGCTTCTTGCTGAGGTCGGGTTTATGGCCGTAGCAAAACATATACTGGGAGATGAAGCATCTATGCTACAGATGAACAGCAGGGCAGAGAGCATGAAGTAAATCTGTGCTTTAGCCATGGCCTTTACAGAAAGTAGTTGGGCTCTTGCCAGAAGAGCACAGACAGCTGAGTAGGGCAATGAATATCTCTTGGTAAAAGCAGTGGACACCTTGTTTCTGATGTCTCTCACCAGCTGTATCCCACAGTTGTTCAAACATATTAAATGGAGTCATTCCTCATGTTCTCCTCTTGGAGATGAGGATCCGGCCGCCCTTTATTTCGGTGCTTCTAGCCACGGAGCAGGTGCATAAAATATCTCAGACGTGGGGAAGAACCAAAGCACTGTGCCCCAGAGCTGCGTTTCAGCCTGGATCCAGCAAAGGTGTACAGGCTCCAAGTGCTGTTGGTTCATTGCTATTTCCTCATTGCATTAAGAACTGGCGTGACTAAATATCAGCTGGATAGGACTCTTTCTTCTTCCATTTCCAGCTCAGCCTGCACATCTTCAGTCTGGCACAGAGCTGGCCACTGTTACATCCCAGGGGTCTCTAGTACAGCTCAGTTTTGGGGGTGAGACTGGTGCACTCAAACTCTTGCCAGTCAAAATACCCCGTACCACTCATGAACAAATCCCTCCCGTGCTCTGCTCATTACGTAGCTTCCCTGTATCATTCCAGCATCCAGGGCTGAGATGGAGTCACGTCCAGGGCATTAGTCTGAGCAGAGATGTCTCTCCTGCAGACGTGGCTTCTGGCAGTAGTTGTGTGTTCACTACACCCTTGGCATAGGAGTCCTCGGAGCATGGGATGGCTGTTGAACTGACAGCTTTACCAGAGCTGCTGAACAGGTCCTTATTGCCACTGTCTGGGGAAGTGACTCGCTTTGCTATGAGCAAGTAGCCAAGCTAATGCAGAAGTGCTTCTCTGGAGTGGATGCTGTAGCACAGGTCGAAGCTGGAGGAGCAGAGGTGCTGTAGGGCTTAGTGTCTGTTCAGCATGAACATAGCTGAGCGGTGGGAACTCCGCAGCGGAGAACTGGTCCCCCCACCCTGTCCACTGCAAGTGAGATGTTGTCTCCTCTCCTGTCAGGATTTCATGCCCACAACTGAGCTGTTCCTGCAACGGATTTCTCTCCCAGGAGTTAGTTGCCTAACTGTCTCATCAGTAGCCAGCAGAAATGGGCACCTCTGAAGTTACTTCCCACAGCCTAGTACAGTTCTTTAAGTGGATAATACTGAATTTCTCCATTTGCATTTGACTCCTTCCTTTAACAACAGAGGACACCGTTACGACTATCTTAAATTAGACATCTGCTGTTGGGTGAGACTGATCTCTCTAAGAATATCCTCTCATCTGAGTTTCTTCTGTACTCTGAGTTGTTACTGACGTTTCCAGTCTGAAAGTCACTGTGTGCAGTCTGAACTTAGAATAAAGGCAGTCAGCCAAATGCCAGATTCCTCTGGCACTGTCATAGCTGCAGTGTCGCTCAAACTCTCTTAGGAGTTCTTATGATGTAATCTTGCCATGGTGGAACTGCCATGCAGGCAAGATCTGCTGGGGCTTCCTTTAGTTCCTTTATGTGCTTATTTATTTGCTTAAGGTTTGGGAGGAAGCCTGGTTTGACAGCCCAACCAAACCTCTGTTCAGTTCCATACAGAAGGTATAAATAAATAATTGTAGATCCCAGCACTCTCCTCTTTCCCTTTTTTGCCTTCCCTGTCCCCATCTCATTTGTACCTTCACAGTCCCACCCACTAAAAAGGTGAATTTAAAAGCAAATGAGCACCTAGAGCAAACATACTGCATCTGACTGAACCCCAACTGCCCCAAAGTGCTTATTCATAGAATGGCAGGGGTTGGAAGGGACCTCTGGAGATGATGGAGTCCAACCCCCCCTGCCCCAGCAGGGTCACCCAGGGCAGCCCACACAGGAACAGATCCAGGGGGGTTGGAAAGGCTCCAGAGAAGGAGACTCCACAGCCTCTCTGGGCAGCCTGGGCCAGGCTCTGGCACTCTCACAGGGAAGAAGTTTCTCCTCACTTTGAGGTGGAACTTCCTGGGTTTCAGTTTATGACCATTGCCCTTCATCCTATCCCAGGGCACCCCTGAAAAGAGCCTGACCCCTTCTCCTTGACCCTCACCCTGCAGGTATTTGTAAATATTAATAAGGTCCCTAAGTACTATTAAACCAATGAAATCTTTCAGAAGTTGAGTTCATCTAACATAAATGGACCCGATTTGGAAGCTGTGGGCTGTAACCTGTGTGCAGAGCAGAAGCTGGAAGAGAATATCAATGAGGTGGTCTGGTGTGGTGCTAGAAGTGCCAGTGCTTTGCATCTGGATGCGTTTGGTCTTTGGGTTTCACGTCTGCTATCCTCAAGCACTGCCATCTGAGTTATAGTTCCCCTTGCCTGGAGCTCAGCAGATGGGAGGTGGTTGTTCAGTGATGTTATTAGAAGTACTCTTTCTATTAGCTCCTCATTTTAAATGCTAAGACCTGGCTATTTGTGGTAGCTGACTCCTGGTCCTTGAGCAAGGTAATTCTATTAGGTATTCAGATGTTGCAGGATTTCTCAGGTGTATCTCAGGAGTAGGAAGTCAGTCTCTCCAGAGAAAGCTACAGCTCTCTGAAGAGCCTGACCTCACTCTCCAGGTGTCTGTCTCTACATTGACTCTCATGGAGCCTAATCCCAGTGCTGTGCTTAAATACTGAAAGTTAGGCAAAATTTGGGCTGGGAATTGGACCTTTTAAGGGTAACGCATCAGCGTAATTCTTCCCAGTTGACAGATGAGAGACTGAACTAATATGCCCAAAGCAAATCAGAAAGTCTGTGGCAGATTTAGGAGGTGATCGTGGGTGTTCTGGAGTCCAGTTATAGCCTTGGCTGTTTTCATGCCTCTGCACACAGATGATGCTTTGCACTTCTCCAGACAAAATATGTCTAAAATATTGGTGTGTATACATATATGCATATTTGAATATATATTTTATATATATAAAACTACATCTGCATTTCCTGGTGCCATAATTAGCAGGTGTTGTTGAAATGTACAATTTTTCACCAAAAAAAAGGCTGTTAGGTTCAACCCAGCTTTGGCTGATGTTGGATTGGAAATAAATCCTCCGAGAATTACTGAGTCCGAAGATCTCACCTGGCTCAGGAGCTGTGGAGCTGGAAAAGGCTGGAGGCTGGGAGGGTATCAGGGGAGAGGGTCCCTACAGAGCTGCCCTGGTCTCTGTACTCCTTGCTAGACATCTGCTCTGGCCATTGACAGTGATGTGATGATGAATTAAGTGGACTTTTAGTGTGATCCAGAACCTCTGCTCTTGGGCTACGGTGAACAATATTTATTGTCTGATGACCTCAGCCTAATCCTGATGGACCCTTCCCACGTCCCAGAAATCAGCTACGAGTTGACAACACAGCTTATCCCAGGAAGAGCAAGAAGAGCTTGGGTGGGCTGTTGCAGGATATCAAAGAGCGTGAAGCGTGAATTCAAGCTTTTGCTCAGCTTTCCAATAACAGCACTGCCATGAATGCTCAAGAACCCAGCATCGTAGGGTATCGTGATGCTGATAAATTTAAAGGAATAAGACTATTTTTAGCATAAACAGCTAAAGAGTCCCGCGGATCGCTTTGAGAGGCATGGTTCTGATTACAGATCTGTAACGTGTTTGCTGTGATAGGAAGCAGAGCTGCCTCAGGTGATCGTGTTCACGCAGTATTTGTGCACTGGGGCTGAACAAAAAGGTGGGGTTTTTTTTAAACTTAAATCAGCAGTTCTATTTTACTAGCAATTATTCATTTATAAACTGCAGCAGAGGAGTAGCTAGAATCAGAGGCAAGACCTGCCAGTCTGGAGGGACTATAAAATGCGGAACGTGTTCCGCTCCCAGGGCAGATGTCCTTTCCCCTTTGGCTCTCCTCAACACCTGCTGCACTTTAGACATATGCTTACCTTCAACTTGACTTAATTTGGACATAAACATCTCTTAAGGTTGAACACGTGTTCACAGGCTTTGCTGGGTAAAGTTGGACCGTGATGTGTGCCTAAAAACTCTCCTTAAATTGCCCTTCTAAAGAGTTTCTTTTACGAATGGTGAGAGAGAACTTCATAGAAGGGTAGGGGTTGGAAGGGACTTCTGGAGATCATGGAGTCCAACCCCCCTGCCCCAGCAGGGTCACCCAGGGCAGCCCACACAGGAACAGAGCCAGGGGGGTTGGAAAGGCTCCAGAGAAGGAGACTCCACAGCCTCTCTGGGCAGCCTGGGCCAGGCTCTGGCACTCTGTCAAAAAGTCCCTCCTTGTGTTTCCACGGACCCTCCCATGCTCCAGCAGTGCAAGCCCCATGTCCTGTCAGTGGACATCCCTGAGCAGAGCCTGGCTCCATCCTCCTGACACTCGCCCTTGACATGTTTATAAACACTAGTGAGGTCACCCCTCAGTCTCCTCTTCTCCAAGCTCCAGAGCCCCAGCTCCTCAGCCTTTCCTCAGCAGGGAGATGCTCCACTCCATCATCTCTGTGGCTCTGTGCTGGACTCTTTCCAGCAGCTCCCTGTCCTTCCTGAACTGAGGGGCCCAGAACTGTTCATGACATTCCAGATGTGGCCTCAGCAGGGCAGAGCAGATGGGGAGGAGAACATTTCTTGACCTACTACCACACCCTTTCTAACATACCGCAGGGTGCCACTGGCCTTCCTGACCACAATGGGCCAGCAGCAGGGAGATGCTCCACTTCTCTCAGCTTTGCTGGCCTTGATTTTAGAAGGGGCTGAGTGTGCTGAAGTGCAGACCTTCCTCAGCCGGGTCACCCTGGTGTGTGTTTCACGTTGGTGAGAGCTGTTACTGGTGAGGGGTGAGACAGTATTTAACCCCCGTCAGTGAACAGGGGGAGCGTTCTCGGGGTTCACCCCAACTATGGGTGATGGGGCTTCTTACAGAACTGGTTTCCAGTTCAGTTTCTGAAAGTGGTTCCCTTTGGCTGCAGTGTCTGCAGCTCGAGCATGTGTCTGACCTAACACAGCTGTGAGTCCTAAGGTGTTTTGATTTTGGGGAAAAATACATGAAAAAGCATACTCTCTACTTACCTCACCCATCCCCTCCCCAGCAGGTCTAAGGATTTACAAGGAGCACTGCCAAGATTGGACATCCTGGGTTGTTTGGGGTTTTTTATGGGGTTAAGTTCAGCAGCTTGTGGGATCGGGGAGGGAACACTAACTTGTTTCAGGTACTAAATTTAAAGTCTGATGGGGAACTTGGGGATTTTTATTTTGTTCCTGCTTAAAGTTTTAGGTTTTTGCAATCTGAAGAGGAGACTCGGTGCGTTAAATTCCAGGCAATCATTTTCTCTCAGAAAATGTCACTTGCTTAAAATTATTCATAGGTTTAATCTGGCAAAAATGTATTTTGTGAAGGAAGTTCAGCTGGAGGTTTTACATCGTTTTACGTGAGCACTTCTAGTGTGTAACCGTAGAATTTTTTAATTTTATTTTTGTTTGTCTTGAAGTTCAATTTTTACAACATTGAATATAGTTAAAAATTCACAAGCGAACATCAAAAGCTACTTTCATCCTTTTGGGTCTGTGAGATGCCTTTGGCATCTAGACATCAGTCTGGTTTCTTGGCTCTTCATTATCAGCCACATGGCACTGTTTAGTCAGCTGCTCTCTCCTGTGATAGATCCAAGATAAGCCCTGGAGAGGCAGAATTGCAGGAATTCCGCCCATCTTTGACATGCAGGTTGTTCTTCCAGGCTGGATCTGTCTTGGGCCCACTGAGCAGTGACCCCAGGGTTTGCTGAAGGGGTTTCTCCAGGAAATGTAGCTACTGTGCTTTGGTCTGGAGCACGTTTGAAGAGCCACTTTCCTCTCTCCTTCCCTTTGAAAGAGTTGTCTGTGCCTCACTTGTGTGAGCTCTGGTAGGGTGATCTGTGCTAAAGCTCTGCTTTCTTCAGCCCAGATAATCCTAAACCTGGACCTGCAAACCTGAGCACGCTCAAGCTGAGCGAGGCTTGAAAGGGAGGCATCTCCTGTTCTCATAGATGGTCCTGGAGGGACAGGAGGAGCACTCCAGGTCAGAACTGCATTGTGCGGGCTCTCCTTGCCCTGGGGGAGGTCTCTGAGTCTGAGGTGTCGGTGTGAGTTGGGGGATGTTCACTGATGCTCGTTGAGGTACAGGTTGTGTGGCCAGTGTGGCTTCCCTTTCGGTGAATGTGTTGCAGCTTCCATCTCTGCTCCCCTTGTTGATGGCCTGAGGTGCACCGGGAGCATTTAAAACACCTTTGGTATCCTGGTAGCTCTGCATCCCGCGGTCTCTGAACCAGAGCCTTCAAGCCATCTCCACCTGAGCCAAAGGTAGTGGTGGTTCCCCAGGGGTGACCTCCCCAGCCTCACAAAGGCCAGGGGTGGGACTTTTTTAAGCAAAAGGATGGGACTGGATGGACCAACAGCCAAAAAGGCTCCATGGGATCATGATGTTTCTTTCAGGATGTATTGGCCCCATGCCAGCAGGCAGTGGCATGATGCCATGGGGATGCAGGATGAGGCCCAATGGCTTGCATCTGCTGAGACAGAACCTGAGAATCCACAGTGGAGCCGACTTCTTCCCCCATCCCATTTCTTCTTGCAAAAACTGGCTAGTGTAAATAGACTGTTCACACGTGTTTTGGCATCTGAATGGAAACACTTGTCTGTGTGCCCCCCCCAGCCCTGCTCCCTCCCTCCCTCCCTTGGTGCTTTTACTAAATGAGCCTTTCTTGCTCAACCCAGAGTTATTCCATTGGTATTTCCCTCTTGGACTGATAAGGAGCTGAAGGAGCAGGCTCTAAAGCTGGTGACATAGACCAGCCCTAATAATGTCCAGGAGCTAAAAAGTCCCCAAGCTCTGCTTCATGCAGAGATAAATATTGGGCAGGGACCCAGGGGCTGCCCAAAACCTGCTTTGTAGGGTATCACTCAGGGTATCTGTAGGAGCTCAGACTTGTTAAAAACCCTTCCCTTGGTGCTAGCAACAGTCTGGCAGGATCCGTGGTGGTCCCTGCAACTGCGGTCTTACCTTAGCATTATTGACAGTAAGTTACTGAAGGGGGAAAATAACATATATTTAATAATAGAATTTCAGTAAATGATAATAGAAATAGCTTATTGCAGGGAAAAATACTCATACAAATTCATTTTGACCGGGTCACTCTAACTTCAGCTTGTTTTGCACAGAGAAGGAGAAAAGAGGTGGGAGGTCACAAGTTGCAAAATGTTTCGCATGCTTCCAGTTGGAAAAAATAAGTATTGGAGCAATTACAATGCCCCTTATTAAAGGAGGAGGTGGAAACACATTGTCATCCTCCTCACGATGTGCATTTCCTGTGCTGCAGGATAATCAGCCACCGAGACATCCTTAATCTTGTTGGATTATTTGTGGCTGCACCTGCCTGAACTTTCTCTCTCTTGATTAACATTTGATTAAATCCACTTTCAAAATGCCAGTGTGACTACAGCACTGGGGGGGGACACACACTTGCAGAGAGTGTTTTGCTCTCCATCCTGATTGCATCTGAATTAATTACGCTAAGTGCAGTGACAGGAACAATATTGATGTAACAGAAGTTTATTAGGTTGCTGTGGTCATGCAGAAGAGGGCTGGGAGCAGCTTCCCTTGCTTCAGCTGTGGCCTTCCAACGAGGAGAAAATGTCATTTCATTATTATTCAGATTTGGGTAATTTCTTTCTGGGAGCGAAGTAGTTTTGGAATCTCATTAGCTTACTGACATTTGCATGTGTTAATAGAGTTCTTGCTCGGTTTAAATCCTCTGTTCCTTCCTCAAGGTTGTAAATGGGAGTTTGGTGAAAATCAGGGAGCTGGGCTGGGGAGCTGAAAACTTCCTAGACTATATTTTGGACCTGCTGTGCCATCTTCTGTTTGTGGACCCCTGGCCATGGGCACTGATGGGAGAAGGTACTTCCTCCCCCCACCAACCCGTGAGGACACAGCTGCCAGCACCTCTCTCAGCCCAGCCCCGCTGCGTGAGCCATTCAGGACCTGTTCCAAGGTCCCAGTTTCATCCTGAGGACACGTAGCATTCATCACATCTGCTAGACTTTGTGTTTTTCATCTGCATTGTATGCATGACCTCCAGTACCTCAAGCCCATCCGAGTTTGTCTGTCTTGCCGTGTGGAAATCAGGATTAAATCCTGACAGGAACAAATGTCTTAAAGAGTATAATCCATGTTCAAGTGTGGTTATCTCCAGCGGCGGAGTTAATGGGCTCCCTTTTCAGCAGGCTGTGGTGTGATGGAGGCACTAACCCGAGCCCTGCGGCCGTGCTGGGGTCACAGGGGGCTTCGCTGGCACAGCTTGGCAGCTCCTAGCACCTCCAGATGCCCATCTCTGCACCCATGGCTGGATCGGGCAGAGATTTGCATCCTCAGCAGCCAACGTTTTGCATTGCACATCTGAACCAGAAAAATCCATCCTTGTGTTATTTCCCTTGTACAGACAGGCATTGGCTCAAATCCACTCAGTCTGCCTTGATGGCCTTTAATGGCTTATGGCGTGGGTGACTTCAGCTTCTCACAGTCTAATATACAATAGATAAATTCTGGGAAATCATACTAAAAAAAAAAAGAAAACCCTCAAAGCAGTTTTCTCAGGCTTCACGAACATCTGTGTCCTGTGATTTTTATTTTTTATTATTATTATTTTTATTTCCCCCCCCATTGGCAGGTGTTTCTTTGCTTAAAGAAGTCACTTACCTGCCAGGCAGCCCGTTATGGGAGCGTGAGACACTGAACAGATATTTCCTCTTCCTTTGGAATACCTCTTTCTGTTCTAAGGGATCCTGTGGCCCATTGGTTTAAACCCACAGCTCACTCTGGAAACTACACAGCAGCTTCTCTCTCCTGGCAGCTGACTAGCCTATAGCAAGTCAGGAAAGGAAGATAGAAAGCTGTGCTCTTTTTAGTGGGGAAAAAAACCCATTACTTTTTATAATAAAGAACTCTTCTCCCAAATAGTTTTGATTTTTGATTTTTTTTTTTTTTTTTTTTCCACTTCCTTTTCTGAAAATGGAAAGTCCAATAATTCATTAGACCAGAATCGTGGGGGGAAGATTCTCGGGGAAGCTTTCATTGGGGGCAAGGGAATATCTTGAACATTTTTTTTTTTCTTGAAAAATAGCCTGCTCTGTAACACCTGTGCCTGCAACTAAAAATGAATAATGGTTGTTTGTTCAAAGCATGCTTGGAAAATTCACTTCCAGGCCAGCTATGGATTAAAGGGTAGGGTTTTTGAAGTTTAGTTGTTTGGGGTGGGTTTTTTTCTCCTCATGGACTTGCTATTTGCTTGCTGTAAGTTTATTTTCTGTCCTGCAGCTTCCCTCTCGTTGCTGTGCTACACTGACTGTGTTCCTGCTGTCATCTCCTCACTCGAACCAAGGGTTCTGCAGTGGCAGCTGCTTGGACCTAATTTTGTAGAGTGATGCCCAGTTTACTCCTGCAGGACTCTACATGTGTTTCACCTTTTTCCCATCAATCCAGTGAACTCCCTGAACTATAGATATAGATACACACACACACATATATATATATATATTTTATTTTTTTTTTGGAAGAGATTTTGACTAGGTTTATTTCAGTTTTTTTTCTGTCCAAGGGTTTTCTTGCCTGATTGCTGGAGGCTGAATGGGTGAACAGCACAACACATCGGGGGGGGGGGGGGGGGGGGAGGGGGAGGGGAGGCAAATAAGTTAATAATAATCCAGATAGGCTTGTTTATTGAGCTTTGAGTTTCTGGCAAGTAGCTGACTGTAGCTGTATTGAATTACCCTCTGTGAGTATCTAGTCTTCATTTGTAACCCAGCCTTATAATTTGCTCCATGCTGATTCTGCATCCAGTCCCCCTCCCACAGTTCCAATTTCAAAACAAAAGCCTTTTAATGATACATAATTTTATTTAATTTTTTTTCCTTGTGATAGTATGTCTGATAATAAAGTTTATCACCATTTTGCCTCTCAAAGGGGTCACTTACAGATTAGTCCTTAATTTGACTATGCTCTCTACAGGTATTTCCCTCCTGCATAATGAAGCAGTGTGTTTTTACAGTGGGTAGGTTGTTCAGGGGATACTTATTCCCTGCCAGTGATGTGAATTACTGAAAAGCAAAGCAATATAAAGAGAATAAAGCAGGTGATGTGTCAAAGCATCATTACTACCATTGATACACTTCCAGTATGAAGGCAACAGTACCATAAGGAGATCTGGAGCTTCTCTGGAGGTTACACATCTGCTGACTCTATCGAAGGGTAGCAGGTTTCAGCCTCACAGACCCTTTCTTTGCAGCTCTACCACATGAAATGATAGAAAAGCACATCATGGCAAATAAGGAAGTTGCTCAGCTGTCTCTTGCTTGGTTTTTCAGCTCGTGTAGTTGGGTAGTTCCATCCTTGTCTGAATTAAGGGTGAGTAGATGCTGCCCATCTCCATTTACTCAATAATGTTCCCTGCTTTGAGATAGCCAGCCTGCTTTCCTCATCTTTGAAGCTGAAGAGGCTTCATGACCTGAAGGGCTATTGGTAGGACATGAAAGGAAACTGCTCTATTGAGAGGCAAAGCCTAATTCCTCTATATGCTTGTACTTAACTGGACCTGTCCAGCAGGGCTGCCCACGGCTGAACTCCTCTTCATTGACTGGGAAGCCTGAGGAGCCTCACTGTGAAACATCTAAGAAGCATCTAACTTGGTGCAAAACTTGAGTGTGAATGATTTGAATAAGCCACCATAGCTCCCATGTGTCTGGTGCTGGGATCCCTGTGCCCAACAGCAGAAGCATGAACCTAAAGGGGATGGTCTTCCATGGGGAGCTGCTTTAGTTAACAGCAGATGGGAGGAAGGTTTCTGCGTTGGCCACAGGCCTTGGGCAAACCCCGAGGCTGCTTTGCTTGTCAGAAGAGCTGAGATATTCCCTCTCTGCCTTGACTGTGGGATGTAAACATGCATTTGTAGTGTAATCCGAAGTCTTATGTTGTGGTTCAGGGAATCACTGTGGTGTAGCAGAGTAACAGGAAGAACAAAAAGGCTGCAGTGTGCTAATTTTGTACATAAGCTCCAGTACAGCAGATCTGTTCTACTTTTTTAAACAGCTTTATGAAAGGACTTAATTGCAGATGTCCACTGGCTTTGGTGTGTCTTCTGGAGGAAGCTCTATGGCCGTGCCACTGGAGGAAGTCTCTCCTTGTGTCCTTCCAAGACAGTGGTTGAAAACCAGTGGAAACGAACATTGTGATCATCACCACACATGAGAGATGTTGAAAAGCAGGATTTCCCTTCCAGGGAAAGAAATGCGTTGGTACTCTGAGTTGAATCAAAAAAAAAAAAAAAAACCAAAACAAAAACATTTTAAAGGTTTTGGAACAGAAATTCCAGCCTGCTCCAAAATTAACCTTGGTGAAAACCCTACTGTGTTTGCCTCTCGACCAAACACTGCCAGGCATTGAAGATAACAGATTTAGCCATCAGGTGAAGATGTGATCTGTGGAAACATTTTTACCATTGATATTGATGTTTCAAAGTAGCATGACAGAAGTGAATGCTATTCAAAAAAAAGCAAACAAATGTGATTAGGGGGAAAAAAAAGGGATGGAAATTCTAACAACGGTGTTGCAGTGTCCAGATGATTGAATCCGAATTTTCCCTTGTCAGTTCTGACAAAATTACTGACTCTTCTGCAAGATATCCTGGGGAGACATCCCAGGAGGAAAAAACTGCTTAAAAACAAGAGTTAATGAGGCAGATTCAATGCACATCATGAAAATTAATAGTTGTTTAGGTTTGTAAGAGAAAAGCAATGTGGAATTTAATAGCAGAATGTTCTAATGAAGTGCATCTTTTAATCACTGAAATTACTGTGATTCTGGTTCACCATCTTTCTCCACTTCTTTCAGCAGCTGAGTACCAGCTGGGCTGGAAATGCTCTGGTTGATGTAACTGGAGGCAGACAGCTAATTTGGTAGTGGTTTAGCCTACTTTGTACTTGTCTTTATCTTTTACTCTCATTTTCACATGGCCTCCTGCTACAAACTATCCCCTAGATGGTAGGACAAAGAGAGCTCTGATGAGCACACTTTTCTTTTGTGGGTTTACAAGGGTGAGTAGCTGAAGGGTTGTTTTCATTACTAACATCCTGCTGCAGCAACAGTTCAAATTTAATACATATGACAGTTGTTACATTGCTTAATGCACTGTTTGCCTTCTAATTTAGCTTGAGTTTGCCTTGTTGTTTGGTATGTTAGAGGAAGGCTACAATTTAGCTCTTTGGCACACCCTTCTTATCATCACATGTACTTTAATATCACATGCTGATGGAGCCTCCAGCTGTAAGACGTCATGGGATAGCAATCTCATCAGCTTGTCCTGCCTGACTCGGGGGGAGGATGCATCTGGTGTCAATTTTGTCAGACCTCTCCATCTCAGTTTGGCAGATCTTGTTGTTTATGGGAACGTGGGTACACAAGATGCCACGTGCTGTGCCAGGGAGACAGGTGTCCGGATGCTGGGGGCATGGAGACCAGCCAATGGGTGCATGTCTTTGGGGAACTTGGAGAGCTGCATCTGTGCTGGTCTTCTGGTTATCCCAGGAGGACACCTTTGTGTAACACCTGCTGCAATATCGTTGGAGAACAGCAGAGACGAGTGCTGTGCCCATGCTGCCTTCTGGGAGCAGTTCCCAGCATGGACCTCCCCAGGCCCCTGCCCACCTGTCTTGGTCAGCACAAAGCAGGGCAGGGGGTGAGCTGGTGGGTACCTTGGGTGGGTGACCAGGTGCATGGTGCTCAGGAAAGCTGCTTGGCCAGTTTCTGTGGGGCAGTGCGCACACACTGTGAGAAGAGAGCCCTGCTTGGACACAGGGAGCTGTAGCATTTCTGCAACAGGCATGACTCGAAGCTTAGGAGAAGCCAGCAGACTGTGTGGTAGAGATCAGAAGCGTGAGCAACGTGTCTGGGAAGGTCAGCTCATGGATCTTCTGTGATTCTGGAAGACTGCTTTTTATTAAACTGTTTTTTTTTATGCTAGTTTGCCAAACCTGAGAGCAATAGAGAAATTTTCCTTTCATGCTTTAGAAGGTGTGAGAAAGTAAGAGCCAGGCATTGTGCTACTCATCTCAGAAGGGTAAGTCACATCTCAAGGAGCGGGATATCCAAGTGAGCTTTGCTCTCCAGCCTCAAGGGCAAATGATATGGAAGCCTTCCTCTGCCAAGCAAGCTCCACAGAAGGATGTTTTTTGTGTAAGGTCCCTCTCAGAACACTGAGCATCTTCCAACCCACGTGGAGAGAAGCCTGGTGGAAGACATCACTGTGGAGTAATCTGTGGCATTGCAGGACTTGGTGAGATTGTTGGGGTTTGTAGCTTGATACCATGAGTTGCTCGAAAGGAAGTGAACAGTGCTGACCTTCTGGTTCTCATCTTTTTGAAGTCTAATAAACAACTTGTTTAGCTGTAGGAAGGCAAATTATGGATTCACTGAAGGAGACTGAGCTTCTCGGTCACCTTTTTTGGGTGCTGTCCTGGCTACAAACCAACGGGCAGTGGAACACCATTGCAGCTCGCATCCAGGTCTCCTAACGTGTGTATGTATGTGGGGAGGGATGGGAGTAGTGGGTTTTTGTTTAGCTAGGTACAGAAATGTAATAAGTAAATAAAAAGTAAATAGCAGCTCAGCTCCAGGTTAGTATAATGGTGGCTTGGGTTGGTTTTTTTTGTTAGGGTTTTTTTCCCTGCTTTGTTTTGTTGTGGGAGTTGGTTGCTTGGGTTTTGTGGAGGACAAAATGATTCCAGTGGCATTTGAGGAAGAAAGTCTCATTGCAGAACGAAGATAGGATTCTCAGATTCGCTTTGTATTTTCAGGAGAAGGAGGATTCAGCCCATCCGAGGCGAGATGTTTGTATGTGGCCATTTGGTTTGTGTGCCACACATGTGATCAATTTAACCAGGGGAGGATTTAGGCAGGGTGGGGAGGCCGATATTTCTTGTGACATGTGGAATGTTAAGCCACAAAAATGCAACCACAAAATCAGCAGATTAGAATTCCCATTTGTAAGGAATAAATAATCATTATGGCGAGATAGTCCACGAGGGATTAACACGGCTGCTTCCAATTCTGGTGCTCTGTTGCTCGATGCACTGTGACATTTTTTTTCCACGCGCATATCTCCGTATTTATTTATTTATTTTTCTTATTCATTTTTTCCCTTTTTCTTTCTCTTTGCTGGTTGGTATTGTAGTTGTCGCAGTGATTTATGGGAATGGACCTAACTTTGTCTCTGCACATACCTCTTGTCTTTCTTCTTGCTTGGAATTCTGTTGTGCACCTGTTGCTCCCCGTTGGGCCCCACGTGCTCGGAGAAGCGATGCTCACGGTGCGGTTGGTTTACTCAGGCTCACAGCATTTGTTAGTCGTGTCTGACAGATCTGTTCTGGCTCTGTGCCCAAGACCTGCCTGGCAGCATAAATCATCCTTGCACTGAAGAGAAGAGCACGGTATCTATTTCACGTTCCCACCCACCAGAGCATCGTAAATCTACGCAAATGTTGCAAGGAACAGGTTGGACTGTTTGGAATGAGCTAATGCTGCAAAGCCCTTCCTAGTCCTGAGTGCAGTCTGGGACCCTGACTCCCCGGGCTTATAAGGTTAACTTAGATTTATGGGAGGGGTGTCTACATCGTTCTTGAAAAGCAAGCTCTGGGGCAGGGGAGAGCACCTTGGCTTCTCGGCTCCACACGCTTCTCAGCTACACTGAGGCTTCTCTGAGCACGTGTTCTTGGTGCTGAGTACCTGCTGTCATGTTAACTGCTCTGTTAACCTGCCTGGTATCCGCAGGCACGTGGCAGCATCCTCTGGTAGGAAATCTCCAGAAGGGGTGTTGAAAGCATTCCCTTGCTTTCAAAACACAATGTGCGTGGATCCTTGACTTGCTCTTGGAGTTCAAAGACTAAGGAGAAGACATAGGCTGCCTTATTGGAAGAGAAAAAGGTACAGTTCTGAGGATGACCTCAGATGCTCTGAATTACCTTCAGAGGAGCCCCTCTCCTCCCCTGGAGAACTGGCTTTCTAACTTGGACTTGTCGTAGGTGGTGCTGCCTCCAGAGCATTCTCACCCAGAGTAAGAAATCCCCTGGTGCAGTTTGTAGCTCACAGCAAGTCTGTTGCTTTCTGTTCCAAATGAATACCCTAACTCCATGAGCACGGAGTTACCCGTTATCCCACACGGATCCTATCTAGCTTGTCTTCAAGGCAGTCACTCTGGCTTTTTGTAGATCTTTCTTCTGTGCTAAGGGAATTCTTGGAACGCAGCAGAATTCTTTGACTTTCAGAAATTTTCTCATCATCCTTTGATCAAAGGTTTGCTTGATGGCAGCGTGTATCTGGTCTCAACGTTTTACTGATGGTCACTCTTTTTTTTCCTCTTCTAATATGGTCAATGCAACTATTCCCGAGGGAGGAAGGAAGTCACTCTTCTGTGTATCATCAAGGAATGTGTCAGCAGTGTTGTGAATGTCTTACAGCTATTGGTTTATAATCTTTACAGGGGACTCCTGCTTGGAGCAGGAAAAATGTGGCTAGGCTATGTAGGTTAAGTAAAATAGCATTTGGCAATGTCTCTGAGCATGATTTCAACTGTAATCTATAAGCTAAAAGTCTTACTGTGAATAGAGCAATTAATGAAGATCTGTTTGGAGCTGTAGGGATTCCTCTGATGCCAAAGAAGAGGTTGTCTCATCTGCTGCTGAGAGAAAAAATATCAGTCCTGTTTTCTCCACCTATGTGCCTGTTTGGATGAAAACTGTCAATATTTAATGTTACTGAGGCTTCTACCCCGCTGTTAAACTTTGCTGGAGTAATTAAACAAAGGTCTCCAACAAAAACCCAAGGACCAACATGGTCACAGCAGCTTCATGTTTACAAATACCTGCAGGGTGGAGGTCAAGGAGAAGGGGCCAGGATCTTGTCAGTGGTGCCCTGGGATAGGACGAGGTAATGGTAGCAAGGGGAAACATGGGGAGTTCCAGCTCAACGTGAGGAGAAACTTCTTCCCTGTTCCAGTGCCAGAGCCTGGCCCAGGCTGCCCAGAGAGGCTGTGGAGTCTCCTTCTCTGGAGCCTTTCCAACCCCCCTGGCTCTGTTCCTGTGTGGGCTGCCCTGGGTGACCCTGCTGGGGCAGGGGGGTTGGACTCCATCATCTCCAGAGGTCCCTTCCAACCCCTACCATTCTGTGATTCTCTGGTTCATTTCCATAGGAAACTGAAGAACAGCCCTGTAGTTCTACTTGTGTCCTGGCTGTGGACTGGAAACACCAACTCACAGCCTCCCTCAGCCCCTGGAAGCAGCACCTGCAGGTCTATCAATTTGTAAAGCATGGGCAAACACGAGCAGAGCAGACCCTGCACATACCATCTTGTACCAAGGAGGTTTAGGTGGATTTACAGCATTTTAAAAGGGAATTATTCCTGAGAAAGTGCAAGCCTTTAAATAATCTCAATCCCACATCAGAAGTGCTAAGATTGAGGTATTTATATTTGATAAATCGTGTCTGTAGTGCATTCATTAGGGATGGGCAAGGGGTCGTGGGTGATGGAGCATCCTTGGACATTGCTAGAGAGGTGCTACTCTGTAGTTAGAAAGCAGTTGGGTACTGTGTAGTTAGAAACCAGTTAATTACATCTGACCAGCATCCCCACTGATACAGGTAACAAAGAGGGAGCAAACTTCTGGAGTCCTAAACAGAAGTACAGTCTTTTAAGGGATCTTGAAGCTCTACCTCTGGTGCTGTTTGTGCAAACCTCAGCGAAAGCGGAGGACATGTGGTTGCAGAGCATCACTGCTCAGGGAGGTGCTGGTGAACCCTTTTCTATTATTTGCTCTCATTTTGGCAGATACACAAAAAGTTTTGACACGTTCATAGAAGACAAGTTCACCAGTGTGTCATTAAAGTTATGATTGAGGTGTGACCTCTGGTTCAGCAATTCCCTAAAGCTGAGAGAGTGGAAGGAAATGCTGAGAAATGCTCAGCTGTGATATACGTGTTCTTTTTACTATTTCTCTAAGCACAGAGATGTTGTGTAGATCCTGGGCTAGAGTGGCTGCTGGGGAAAATGACTTCTTGATTTTTAAAATATAAAATCCTCTGAGTGTCATTTATATCCCTAAATGTAGTAAAAGAATTGCTGGCTATGTCTGTGCTGTCTCCTGTTTACAAACAGATGTGTTACTGCCTTAACTTGGGATTTGCTATAAATTGATCAAAAAAACCCCAACCAAACACCTCCTTCCAAAATTAGCCTTGTAAAATTCCCATAAGGATTGCCTGACAGAAAACTGGCCGAGTACCTCAGCAGTGCTCCCCAACCTGTGATCTGGAGAGGAGGTTAAATGAAAATGCAGCCTGGCTTCTTTAAGTGCAGGGGACTCTCTCCTCTGCATGCAGTTGTTGCTATGTGAGAGAAGCTGTGGCTCTGCCTCTGAGGCCATGAAGCCAATTTTTAGGCTTTCTATTAAAAATACTTCATTACTTAAATATGCCTTGTCTTTGGGGAGCACCTCTCTGCTCTCCCCTCTCCCCTCCCGAATACGCTCCATCATAAACTGCTGCAAAAAAATGTATGTATAAATAAATAAAATAATCCAGGTTCCTTTTTCTTAAACAAAAATTTAATTAAATGTAAGGCAGATCCCTTTGGAATACAGAAAAGCGACTTTAAAGGCACTCTAGACATTGGTTCTAGGGATTTCCTTCCCTCTTTTTGCCTAATAGACTCCAATCCCGGGATTGTATTTCTCTGCTTCGATGCTGAAAGACTTCTCAAAAGAAACAATATTCAAAGGCCTAACCCAGACATTTTATGGGATGTCATACATTTTCAGCTGTTCAGAACAGAAAAAAATAAAATAAAATGCTGCAGGTTACTTTATCAAAGAGAAAGTTGCTGTGTAATTCCCAAGGTAGAATTAGGAAAATACCTCGAGAGCATTACAGGAACAGACATTTATGAGAAGTAATAAAATTAGCTGACTGCAGGACAAATTTACTGAATGCTTTTTGGAGGAGAAAATAAGTTCCTTCCCCCTGCTGCCCAGGGAAAATCGGATGAAAACTGTCAGTTTGTGAGGCCCGTTCTAAGGCAAAGCAAAGCCATGCTTTAGAAGAGTAGTGTTTCTGCAGTGCTGCCCTGGGAGGATGATGTAGACCTGATCTTCCTCCCCTGGAACAATAGAAAGAGAGCTGATGGTGTCGACAGGAGCAGCACTGAGTATTAACAGGGCTTCGTGTATGGAATTGGGGCTGCTCCCCAGCCTCCTTCCATCCTCAGGCTGCTGCCTCACTGGTTGGGTTGACGTGAGGATGAAGGGGGGGAGGATAGGAAGACTTAGCAAAGGCTCAAGAACCAAATCTTTAGAGGGTGCTGGATGCCATAGAAAAATCCAACTTGCAGAACTACCCTGTTCAGAAGGCATCTGTAGAGCTTCTCCCATCTTCTTGTTGAGCACGTGGCACCGCTGGTGCCCCAGCCCACAAAGCAGACCTGTAAGAGCTGCTGGGAGCCCCCCGTGCAGTTGCATCCCGTGGGACTCGGAGCCTGGCCCTTGAGCTACCAGATGCCACCAAAAAAATACCAGACCCAGGTGGGGCTCTGTCACCTGCATGTACCGTGGAGCCCGTTCAAACGTCTCTTTGTGGCATCTGGAGTCATTTTAAGGATGCAGAGGGATCTTTCTCCACCTCCCTTTGATTGTAGTTTTTGCTTGCAACTGGTAAAATTGAAAAAAAAAAAACAAACCAAAAGTACCTTCTTTCTCTTTTGCATGTGTCTCATCTGTAGGTGCCTTTCTCTGCCAAACTGAGGAGCCTTCCCAGGGAAGGTGTGTGTAGCTGCAGTCGGTACATCTCCGTCTCACGCTAAATTGCCCAAGCTACATAAATCTCCCCCTGTGAGGCCTGTTTCCTGCTCCTTGAATTAGTCCATTGATCTTCTTTGTATTTGTGGTTTCTTAAGAAAACAAGGCTTATGTGGGTATACGGAAAGTGGATTTATGTGTCCACCTGCTCCCCTCCTTCCTCCTCTCTGTTAACCCTTGATGCATTTCACAAAGGCAGGAAGAGCCCTAAAGATCTTTAGGCTACGTGTTACCTGGAGATCATAGAACCATAGAATGGCTCGGGCTGGAAGGGACCTCTGAAGGTCATCTAGTCCAGCCCCTCTGCAGTGAGCAGGGACACCCTCAACTAGACCAGACTGCTCAGAGCCTTGTCCAACCTCCCCTTGAATATCTCCAGGGATGGGGCCTCATCCACCTCCCTGGGTAGCCTATTGCACTGTTCTACCACCCTCAATGTAAAGAACTTCTTCCTGATAGCCAAAGCACGCAGATAAGCAGCCAGGAAGAGGAGGGAGACCTTCTGAGTGCCCTAATGAGGGCAAAGCTGGAGCGTGTTTGCTCAGGCACAATCAGACATCCAAAAATCCATCCTGGAGCGACCTGCCCAAAGTAGTTTTCCTGAGTTACGCTGCTCCTAGTTGATGCTTCTTTTTCAGGCTGGTTGCTGGTGTTGTGTGTGATGGTCACGGTTTAGTCTCCCCAGATCATGTCAGATGCTGAACCATCCAGCTCAGGAGAGCATCATGCCAAGAACCAGGGCTTGTGGTCACTTATGAGCATCCAGGCTCATCATTTGGGAGCTCTAGGTGGTATCCCCCATCTCCAAAAGTCTCTCTGGGTGTTGGTTGTGTTCCTGCCTGCCTTGTGTCAAGAGGCAGAGATCTGTTCAGATGGCTCTGTCTTCGTAACTCCCCACGCTGACAGCCTGGCTCGTGCATGTGGGTTTTCTTGGCTGCGTTTTGAAAAGAACTTCCAAATCATGGATGAAAATCATGACTAGTGTAAGGCTTGTTACCAATCCCTGTAAAGTTTTTGCTAGAAAAAGCTCCCATCACAGATGATTTTTTTTTTTTTTAATTAATAGCTGCTTTTTGAAATCTTTCAGCATAGTTAGTTTTCAAACTGAGGTCTTTTCTGTGAAGATGACATTGTTCTAGTTCCATAAACAGAAACTTCATCTCCTTTGGTTTACTGCTATAAACTGATGCAGTTTTACTAGCTCATGATGAATAATCTCAGAAAAGAAAGGACTTTTTGTACATTTTCTTGACATGACTGTTTTCTCTAACACCATATTGACCACCACAGATGATCTTCTTTCCTAAGGATCTTTGTTCAGTGACTACTCTGTCCCATAGCCCTGTTCTTCTTGAAGGGTTTATTCCAAACTGGTTCGTTCAACCAAAGTCAACTATACTGACAGGAAAACTGACTTCTGTTTTAATTTGCTGCTATCTTTGCCCTAGATCCTGAGCACAGTTTGTAGGCTTGCCTGGACTCTGTAATGCTGTAGGTGGCACTGAGAAAAAGGAAGAGAGGATTTTAATACCAAGTGCTTCAACAGCGCAAGAAAATTGAAACTTAAACACATTTCCTCTTCTCAGATCCGGATTTAATCTTCATTTCTGAGTCTGTGCCTAATTTATTGTAGAATCTCTCACTTGTTCAATTAAATTTTGAGTGTTTAGCAAAATTACTTAAGTGAGAGAACATATGCCTTCAGGATATGTACGTGTTTCCTGGGCTAAATATTATTTCCTTTTTGTCTTCCACTGATTAATCATTTTGGTTTTCCCTCTCTCTAAATCTAGTTAATGAAATGGCTTTCTTTAACCCCCTGTGCAACTCACTGTATATCCCATCGATAGCATTATTCATAAATCTTGTGTTCCCTTGTAGCTAGTAAGAAACAGTCCAGATCCCATCCATTCTCTCCAGTGTGGGCTGGAGCTCTAGCTGGAGTAATGGAAAGAGGACAGGTTACTCCATCTCAGCATCTCTGAGCAGAGTTGCTGATAGATGAGGCTGAGGTTAGAAATGCAGAAGAGCAAACTGCAGCCTTCACCTGAAATGTGTATGAAAGTAAATTGGTTTTAGGTTTCACTAGAGAAACTGCTGTTAATAATGACCAGTATGACCAGTATGGGTTACTGAAGAGAGGAGCTGGAAACTGTGTGTGTACATCCAGGTGTATAAAAGACGCGGATCAAAACTAGGGGTGGGTAGATTCAGGTTGGACATTAGGGAGAATTTCTTCCCCAGGAGGGTGGTGAGACACTGGCCCAGGTTGCCCAGAGAGGTGGTGGAAGCCCCATCCTTGGCAGTGTTTAAGGCCAGGCTGGCTGGGGCTGTGAGCAACCTGCTCTAGTGGGAGGTGTCCCTGCCCATGGCTTGGAACTGGATCAGCCCTTCCAGCCCAGACAATTCTATGGTTCTCTCTATGTGCTTGTGTATATCAGTCTATAAATTGCTTGTGTAAATGGTATATAAATGCAAAACCAGTTGCAGAATATGTATTTTGACCTTGTCAGTTATCTCCCCCCCTCCAAAAAAACCCAAACAAACCCTCCATAAAAAGAGTTCTTATTTCCTGAGTACAACTCCTTTGCAAATCTGCTCCTTTTCAGAAGCAGTTGAACAGTTTTGCTTTCCTCTCAAATGCAAAGCAGTAACAAAGCCTTTCTACAGAGCAGCAAAATGTAATCCTAAAATTTTCAGGGAGGGTTTTTGAAGCTCTTGATATAGCAGCATGCTCGTCCAATCTTTAATGTGTTGGGGTCTTTAAATGAGTCCTGTCAGCTGCAGATCTAAGATGCCTTTTAATTTTTTTCTCCCCTTGATGCACACTGTCAGTCTTTGAGATGACTTATGTTTTCCACTTATTCTGGAGATAATTCCTAAAAGTGACCAGATTCAGCCCCAGTGCTACTCAAATGATGGTGCAAAAGTAGAACTCATTTTCTTGCCTAAAGACCTTGTTTTGATGTGGTTAAAACTACATACTAACTTGGGGCAGGGGTGGCAGATCTCAGAAGATCCAAAGATGTGTTACCATCTACGCAGTGAGGTTTTTTTTTGTGGGGTTTGTTTGGTTTTGTCTTTAATTGATTGACTGAAATTGTGAAGTGGAAAAAGAACAACTAATATCTATGCACAACCAGATGCTTAATGCATAATCTATTTCTTCATAAAGGAAGCAATTGGGGTGTCATTATTTTCCTTTTTTTGGTTATTCCACTGTATTATTCTTACTGCTTTGACATGAAGGCTGAACTAGCTGATGGCTCCACTGGTGCCGTACCACGCAGAGTTAGATGTGGATCCTGTGCTAATATGGTTTTGAAAGATTTAAGGCAGAGTGTGTCAGGTTTTACAAGTCATTTCAGTAAACTAATTGTTACTCATTCTGTGGTCAGAAGGAAAAGCATTTAAGATATACATGTAATCATACATATTTCTTGACCTAGAGGCTAGGGGAACGAGGCTCTTTTTACCACCATGGGGGACATTAAATTGAGGGGACTGGAAGGGCTGTTCAGGTTATAGCAATCTAATTGTACCCAGAGGAAAGAGTACCACAGCAGTCAAAACCAGCTGGCAGGGGAAATCTCCTGTGGATCCAAATTACCTCTTTTTTCAGTTAAAGAATAAGCATCTTTCAGTAGCTGAGCAATTAAACTGTGATAGTTTGAAATGCTTCAGTATCTCAAGAAGAAAACTCCTGGGTTGTTGGGGTTTTGTTTTGTTTTCTTTTTCCTCCCCTTCTTCTTTCCTCCACCCACTGCTGCTCCTTCTCTCCTCCTGCCTTGCTCCTTCTCTCCTCCTGCCTTGC
>JANVCC010000074.1:8799920-8818738 GCA_025345505.1 Todiramphus chloris collaris
TCTCTCCTCCTGCCTTGCTCCTTCTCTCCTCCTGCCTTGCTCCTTCTGTCCCGCTCTGTTTTCTTTTTCTGTACCTGCCACCAGCACCATAGGTCCAGAGCTGCTCCAGCTCAGCAGAAGCAAAAAGAGTTTTGTGTCGAACCTGGACAGTGGTGCAGATTTTAAATTGCACAGCATGTTACACGGTGCATCTTAATACACCTGTTTTCCCTTCCTCTTCTTGTTTAGACCTTCTCAAATTCAACTGTGGCGTCCAGGTGGAAAGTCTGAATGAAAGGTGGGGGTTTGCCATAGGCGTTGGATGAGAGAGCAGACGCTCAAGACGAACGTTGTGCTCAAATGAAAACAAGAAAATAGTGTAGCTTTCTAAGAGGAGCTAAAAGAAAGGAGAAATAATGATCTGTCTCCTCAAACGTGGTCAAGTATTTCTGATTCACTTCTAAACCTTACAAAACTTCGTTTGTCAGTCTAAGTAACCAAGATGAGATGTAGCTTTGTTTTCCAACGCTCCCCAGGCTTTCCCTGGGACAGCCACTGCGTTTTATCAGGTGTGTTTGTACATGTGCAGAGACACAGCTATGGATTAAATGTCACCAGTGCCTACTTCCCCAGGTCGTGGCCTGCTTAAGAAAATGACTGCTCAATCTGGGAGTGCTTTCTTTAGGATAGGGTTTCTGCCTGTTTTCAAGGTAGGACAGAACAGTCAAATATTTATGAATGTTACAGCATTCCAGATTTCCTTTCCGAGGCTACTTGAGGCCACTCGAAGAAGTAAATCTGCCGCGGTGATGGAGACAAGCTTCATTTGCACGCTTGCTTTCATCTCTCTCCAAACAAACGGTTCATTCACACTTCCTAGGTCAATGGTAGCAACCGCGTTTGGTTTCTCTGTGGAACGAGCAGGACCCGCTCGTGGGCATTTCCATGACTCGAGTCTGTTATTGAGGGAAGGGTTTGCACAGTCCAGGCACGTGTTCTCTTTGCTCTTCTTTTCATGCATTCGATATCCTCAAGTGGACCGGGAATCACGGAGCCTCGATGTTTACCCTGGAGTCAGGCAGCAGCCTGCCTTGCACAGCTCTTCTTCTGCAGATGTTTGTTTCTCCACTGGAATTTATTCAGGGACTATTCCCAAAGGCAGCCACGAGCTACTGCAATGACTAATGAACTCCCGTTGCTCTGTACAAGGCCAGATTTGGACCTGTGGCTTGAGCTGGAGCATGACCTTTTTAGTATCTCTCTGGTCCTCCCACCTCCATGCCTTTCATGCTGACGTCGGCACTTTCTCTGTGCCGTAATGAAGTGACAACTTCATCTATGTCATAGTCATTTTTCTCTTGACTTCCCACAGTGGCTGTCAAATTCAGTTTGACTTTGCTGTAGATGGGGCTCTGTGCCTGGAAATCTCTTTCTAGCCCTAAAAATGAAGTCCCTCAGCTGCTACTAAGGAAACTTGGCTGGATGGTGGGGGAAATTCTCTAGTAACAGGACTGGAAGGAAACCTTCCTCCAGCTGCAGAGAGAGTGCAGACTGGTCTGTACCTCCTGTTTCAGACTCGGAGCCCCATCCCCACATCTTTCACTGCCTAGGAGGATGCTTGTTCCTCTCCCAGCCAAGGTCAACGGGCCAGACCAGCCTCACGCTGCTGTCTTCCTGATGGTGTAATGCAAGGAACCATGTGCTGACCTAAAACAAGTTGCCTCTGATCTTCAACCAATCCCATGTCAGGTTTCTGTATTCTGGCCAATTGTTTTCTGCCATTTCTGACCAATCCTGTCCAGCCATCCACCCCTGGGGACTTTATAACAGTCCTAAGTAGAGGCAGATGTGAATTTGCTCTGCTAAACGCAACGCCAGAATTTCTGTGGGTTTGGGGGCCTTGTTTTAATCCTTCCTGATAAGTAGCTGACAGTGTCCCATGCACTTATGCTTAGTGGTTCCTTGTTAGCTTTTCTCAGCAGGGGCTGCTCCCACCTCGGAGAGCTCAGGAGACAGCTTGAGTAGTTTTTTCATCCCCATCTCTCATCTGGAAGGCACCTGCTGCATCAGGCTGGGGAGCAGAGCAGGGGCGTGGACAGATGGGAAGTTATGATGTGACTTGAGAGCAACCCGGTGCTCTCGGGTGGAAACCCCAGGTGTAAAGAGGTTGCGGTCGAAGCCACGAGGAGAACTCCCATGGATGTCAACTGCGTGAGCTCCACATCCAATCCGTTCCTCGAGGAGAAGGTGGCCAGCTGTGTGTCCCATCAGCTTTAACAAGAACTGAGCAGGTAAACGGTGGAAGGGAGGCTCTGTGCAAGGTCACCTCCTGGCCTCCTCTCTGTGAGCTCATGTCAATGAGAGCAGTTGAGTCACCTCTCCCTGGAGGTGTCTGATGGATGTTACAGCAGGTCTTGGCACGGAGGAGCGAGCCGCTGCCCAGTCTGCATCCCCAGCTGAGGCACGAGGTAATGTCTTCGCCAAATGTTCTCTCCAGCGCGCCGTAGCCGCTCAGCTTCTCCTGTGTGAAAGAGCTTCCTTCCCTTCAGGGTATTCCCTTGATTTTTAAAAAGTCAAGCAAATATTTAAGAGTGGATTAGAGTCTAGCTCAACATATCCATCATTCGCCATCAGTTATCCAGGTCATTAATACGATTACACTCAGCTCGGGCCTTTTCTGTGTCTGAAGGTACCAAGAGCGAGCAGGAACTAAAGGTGAAAATTTATAGCAAGAACCCTTTTCTCCCCCCACCCTTACTTAATGGCACACAGGCATTGACCTAAAGTGTAATTTTCTGCAACATTTAAGGCAGATAAAGTGTCTTTAGCAGCCAAAGGAAAGCTCAAAGGTAACATTATCTAACTAGCAAACAGATGGAGGATTTAACATGCTTGGTAGCTGAAATTTTGGACTCTGGCCAAACCACGTTAATGGATTTTTTAGCAGTCATTCTTTTCCAATCAAAGTGCAGGACACAGATTTAAATAAAACCAAAACAACCACCAAAAAAACCCACAAAACAAATAACAAAACAAAAGCAAAACCAAAACAACAAGGGAAACCTCTATCAATACAGGCAGGAGCAAGGGAAGGTACCAGCGTGATCACGAGCAGCGTGAGGAAAAAGGAACAGCTTTTGTTTCAGAAACTGGGGTGTGCTATGTAGGATTCAATTAAAGAAACAAGGTAGTTCACCTCAGAAGCCCCAGATCTTTCAGTTACTGGAGGAGACAAGCCTGTTGAATAGCAGGAGGGACTGTCATTCAGCATGAAGTTTGCCTTCGTGTGAAAACTGCAGAGAAAAAAAGCTGTTCTTTGAAGAACTCTTGTTGCAATTGCTGGATGGACTGTTTGGTGGATAAGGAATTGGTTGGGTGGTTGCAGCCAGAGAACGGTGGTCAATGGCTTGATGTCCAGATGGAGACTGGTGAAAAGTGGTTTCCCAAGAGGTCTGTACTGGGTCTGGTGCTGTTTAATATCTTCAGTGACAGAGTGGGATTGAGTGCACCCTCAGCAAGTTTGCAGGCAACCCCAAGCTGAGTGGTGCGGTTGATGCTCCTGAGGGACAAGGTGCCATCCAGAGGGACCTGGACAAGCTTGAGAAGTGGGCCCATGTGAGCCTCATGAGGTTCAGCATGGCCAAGTGCAAGGCCCTGCAAGGATTACAAGGGGTGATTGGGCCGGATGATCTTTGAAGGTCCCATCCAACCCAAAGCACTCTATGATTCTATGAACTGAGTTGCAGGAAACAAGGCAAATTCTGAACCACAGCTTGATCCCCAGCTGTGTCCAGCTCCTTGTACTCTTGTGGCAAGTCCTGGTGTCCCTTACAGTGCTTGATACTTTGCTGTGTGCTACAGAGCTTTCCCCATTGCATCCATAAGCTTTCTTGCTCCATAGTGTATTCTCTCTGGGTTTAAACATGACAGATTTGGCCCTGAAAAAGCCATGTAATGGAGACCACAGGGCTCAGGAGACAAGAATGTATTTTCTAGGAATGATTGGTGAAAACTGTGGTGTACAGAAGGTAACTGAGCCCTGGGAAACCCAGATAATTTGGATCCACCAAATCCTATCATTTACTGTTAGTGAATCTTTGAAACAATAGGAAATCTGTGAATTTTTCATCAAATGTCTGTATTTCACGATAAAAGCTTCTATCTCAAGGCTTGTTGGATGAGTTTTGTTGCTAAGGTCTGTAAACAATTTAGTCTCTCTAGCAAGGAGTTGGGAAGTATCATGTGGCTGAACCAATTAATAATCAATAGGAGTAAAGATGCTAACTCAGAGGATGGGGTTGAACTGCCAGGAATTTCTGCAGAGACCTGGAACCATTCATTGCACAAAGAAAAGAGGCTGACTCTGGAAGTTTGGGAAGCATTTGCTTTGACTAGCTTTGCTCTTTTCCAAGCAGAGGTTTGGGAGCGAATGGATGACATTAACACTCTACACTGATTACAAAACAGTGAATAAATCATGTGGAGGTCTAATTCCACCAGATCTCATTACTACCGAATTGAACTTTTCACTAACTTGCTTGTCTCGAGTGATCTGAGTCAGCACATCAGCTCCGAGCATCCCAGGATTTGGGAATGCTGGAAGCAGATCTGGTTCCAAACGCTGGCGCTCAAGAGCATTCTTGCAAGTCATTTTCCAGCAGGCAAAACCTAAAACATTACAAAGAGAGAGTCGGAGGCCAGCAGAAACTCCAGCTGAGAGTTCGGAGCTGCTCCAATGCCAGAGCATCCATCTTTCACAAATTTAATGAGATGAGTTTCCATCAGGCGTTTTCACAACCGGGCCACCAGCAGTGGCCTTGGACGTGGTGTCTCGCTCCCCATGGTGTCTGGACAGCATGAGCTGTGGTTCAGACCTCAGTGAGAAAGCAGGATGGTGAAAATTTGTGAGAGCTAATTAAACAAGACCAGGTTTTGCCCAGCAGGGATTCATGCCCAATATACTACATCCCAGGAAACCATTTCAGGCTTTGCCATAAAGTGCTTGGGGAGAGCGAGCAGGACATCTTGCCAGACTCGACTTCAAATACAGTATGGCAGCTTTTCCTTTTCTTTCTTTGGAATAGGTATGGCCATAAATTATTTGCTTAGCACAAGGTTAAACACGGGACAGTGGGAGCTGTGAAGTCTCATATGTGAGAAGCCCCAGTGTAAGCAGAGAGATGGTCACACAGGGCATTATCAGGCCCCGCTTCATCTTGGGATGCAGAGCGTGATGGAGACCTCAAGATGTGACTCTCACTCTCAGGAGTGCTATCTTCCTGTTCCTGCTCTGCTATCGGCCAGTGGTTGGTCTTGGGACAAGGTTTTACCTTCTTTATGCTTTGGAGTCCCATTGGTAAATACATATGGTGCAATTAATTCCTCCTTGGCTGTAAAAACCACAAATGCCACACTAATGTTTGGAGACTGCATTAAGGAGGGTGGCAAGAGGCTAAGTAGTAATGCTGTCCTCCCACGGAGACCTCCCCACCACCAAGTCCTGACCTGGAGGCTCCAAGGTCTTGGGCAATCACCCCAGTGGTGACTGGGAGGGGAAACAGCAGCTCACTTCTTCACACAGACCCAGGCTCACATCCTGCCCAAAGAAGTGTTTCAAGTGGCATCATCAGTCAGGCGTGGGCGAAGGAACGAGCCAGGTTTTGGCGTAGTCACCCCAGTACCCCTGCGTGATGACAAAGGAAAAACAACTCTGCAGTGACCTTATTGTTGAAGTCTAAAAGCCGTAGCAGGATGCGAGGAGCTGGTTTGTCCCAGGTGATGTTCCCTCGGAGATCCTGGGTACAGACGGGGCTCGCTCCAAACCTCACCTCTGGGTTGGCACCTGGGAAGTGGGAAGCGATAGCGTTTGCAGTTCAGGTCTGCTCTGAATGCCTTCTTGGACCTGTGGCTGAGGGAGGATTTACGTAAGGAGTTCCTGAGCTCAGAGCTGAAGGTACAAACAGATCCAGCTGATGCAGAGGACCGTTGTGATAGGCAGTAGGTGAACTTTCCAGAGAGATTGCACTATTACTAATAGAGACTCTTTGATACTGCTTAAGTACACAATTGGGGCAGTTGGAGATACCTTGCAGCTGCATCATCTGGATATTGTTTCTGTGTAGAATGGTATTTATGTTCCTCCCTCCAGCCTTGGGAGATCACTGTGCATCCTGCCTTTCTCTGTCAGAGTCATAGGTGCCTTAGTTACTCCATATTTTAATTCACCTGTTTCCACATCACATGTAATACAGCTTGCTTAAAGCCAGAGCTAAGGAGAGCTTCTTCTAGAGGAAGACATTTGAATAGTTCTGAGTACTTGAATACTTCTGAACTGTGTTTCAGAGGGAGCAGTGAGCAGGTGTCGGAGAGAGAGAGATGACTTCTGAGAACAACAAACCAGAGAGGGTTGATCTGGAAGAGTAGTCGCCCGCAGATGTGTTCCCTGACTCACTGGAAATGAAAAGCAGATATAACAGTTTGGGGGAAAAAGTTCTGCAACGCCACCAGGTCTGCTGCCTCTGTGTCCAGACACGGTATTGTTCCCCAGGTCAGGAAGGAGAGGATTTTGATGTGTGCCAGTCTAGTCTCATCCAGCTCAGATTTTAGTCTCTTGTGGGTAGACATGAGCCGTAAACAGATTGGAAAACTTAGATGCTTTTCTTGGAAGGAAACGGGGGGGGGGGGGGGGGGGTTGTTGTGTGGGTTTGGTTTTTTCCGACACACCACTGATTTCAAAGCTGTGTGGTTTGGGCGATAGCCCAGAATTCTTGGTTTTCTATTCTCCTTGTTCATCTTATAAAGCATAAATATCATATTTCCTCTACAGGACAATATATACATACTTATCTGTGTGTAGAGTACACCTGCATTTGCCTGGGTGTGGAATTGCTAATATGAGTTTTCAGGGTCGAGGTGCTGGATGCAGAAAAACAGCAGTAGGGAAAAGGAGCTCAACGTTGGAAAGGGAATCGATCCTGCTGTGTTTTTCTGTGAACTTTTTCCTTGTGTTGAGGTGGAACTTCCCTGTGTTCCAGTTTGTGCCCATTGCCCCTCGTCCTATCCCAGGGCATCCCTGAAAAGAGCCTGGCCCCTTCTCCTTGCCCCCCACCCTGCAGATCTCTGTACCCATTCCTAAGATCCCCTCTCAGGCTTCTCTTCTCCAGGCTGAACAGCCCCAGGGCTCTCAGCCTTTCCTCATCAGAGATGTTCCAGTCCCTAAGTATATTGTAGGTTGCCTGGAAATCTGGAAAATGGTTATTTGTTGGTCTCAAAGTAACTGGGTTACTGACCAGCGATGGGGTTTTCTGGAATAGGAACGCTCCGTGTTTGAGTTGTGGCAATCCCGTCCTCCTGCCGTCCTTCTGCCACCCCAGTGCCAAGTGATCTTCAGTGCTGTTCGTTAGCTGCTGTCTGTTGGCACAAGCCACAGATGGCAGGAAGCCACAGCAGAGAAAAGCAGGTGCTGGAGGAGCCGTTGGCAACTCGGGAGAAATTCCCCACCTCGTGCATCAGCGCTGGCCGTTCCCCCCGTGCTGCTGAGGGACAGTGGGGTCCTCTCTTTTGGGGAGAGTCAGGAGTCTCGGGCAGTGACTAATGGTCCGGTAGCACGCTTTGCAAAGAGACTGCTTTGCTCTGATGTTCTGGCCAAATTCTCTCCTGGAAAAATTGGATGGGATGTGGTTACCCTCCCCTGCAAGTCCAGATGCACAGAGTATTCCTTGCTGCTCAGCATCGTGGGCTGTCAGCAAGTTCCAGGGTAAGGTGTGCTGTCTTTTCTGTGATCAGCTAAAGGATTCTCTGAGTATATCAACTAATAATAATATTGAGATATAATAATGGAAAGGAAGCTTAGTTTGCTGCTGTGTAGTAGTTCTGTACTCGGGATCGTTTGATAAAGTAAACATGTTGTATTTATCAGGCACTGAAATACAGTCTCAGTCCTGTGTCTATCGAAGACTGTGTCCAGTTTTGGGCCCCTCTCTACAAGAAGGACATTGAAGTGCTGGAGAGGGTCCAGAGCTGGGCTACAAAGCTAGTCAAGAGTTTGGAGCATGTGTCTGATGAGGAAAGGCTGAAGGGTCTGGGGCTGTTTAGCACTGAGAAAAGAAGGCTGAGGGGAAGACCTCATTGCCCTCTCCAGCTACCTGAAGGGAAGGGGTAGCAAGGCAGGAGTTGGTCTGTTCTCCCTGGTGACAAGGAACAGAATGAGAGGCAATGGCCTGAAGCTGACCCAGGGGAGGTTCAGGCTGGACAGTAGGAAGCATTTCTTTCCAGAAAGGGTTGTCAGGCACTGGAATGGGCTGCCCAGGGAGCTGGTGGAGTCACCATCCCTGGAAGGGTTTAAGAGCCGGGTAGATGTGCTCAGGGACAGGGTTTGGTGGTTTTTTTATAGAGATGGGAGTAAGGTTGGACTTGATGATCTTGAAGGCCTCTTCCAGCCAAAACTGTTCTATGATTTGCATAAGCAGCATGCAGCAGACAGCATATTGCACTTCCCTGCAAAGAGTGGAAAACTGGTGGGATCCCATCTTTCCCGACAGCACAGGATTTACAGGAAAGCTCTGTTCTCAAGAAAGAAACAATAAATGCACAACTCATCGAATCGCCGCTGAAAACGGAGCCGAGAGAACAATCTTCCCTCCTTTGACCACGTTCCATCCTCAGAGGTGGATGGACTTGGGCTTCATCCAAACGACAGGCAAGCGATCAGAAAGCGGGCTCGCTGAGTGATGGGGCAGAGGGTGCCCGGGGCACGGGTGCAGCAGGACACCCAAGTGCAGTGCAAACACTCTCCCCGAGCTCTCGCTCAGAGCTGGACTTCAGATAGTGTGCTGACAGCAGCAGTCAGAGAGAAGGGAATCGCCGAGGGGCTGTGAAAGGCGCTCTCTGTTGAAACAAACCCGTGTGTGTGTAACCTCTGCTTCCCGCCTGCTCTCGCGGTGACAGAGGGTGGAAGGGGATGCGTGGTAGTACCAAAAGAAAATCCCAGCGGCTCTGCTCGCAGCGGTAACGAGACAGAAGAGCAGTATTTTAGTGCAGTTCACTGCTATGGGGAGTTTACTTCTAAGGTTCTAGTTCAAATCCTCCTCTGATGAGCGTGTTGGTTCAGGAGAGGTTGTATGTGGGAGAAGGGCTGGTTCAGCTATTGAGCTGTGGGGATTTAGGCTACTTTACAAAACATAAGTAGAATCGTAGAATGGGGGGAGTTGGAAGAGACCTCTGGAGATCATGGAGTCCAACCCCCCTGCCCCAGGGCAGCCCACACAGGAACAGATCCAGGGGGGTTGGAAAGGCTCCAGAGAAGGAGACTCCACAGCCTCTCTGGGCAGCCTGGGCCAGGCTCTGGCACTCTCACAGGGAAGAAGTTTCTCCTCATGTTGAGCTGGAACTTCCTGGGTTCCAGCTTGTGACCATTGCCCCTCGTCCTATCCCAGGGCACCCCTGAAAAGAGCCTGGCCCCTTCTCCTTGCCCCCCACCCTGCAGATCTCTGTACCCATTCCTAAGATCCCCTCTCAGGCTTCTCTTCTCCAGGCTAAACAGCCCCAGGGCTCTCAGCCTTTCCTCATCAGAGATGTTCCAGTCCCTAAATATATTGTAGGTTGCCTGGAAATCTGGAAGATAGTTATTTGTTGGTCTCAAAGTAACTGGGTTACTGACCAGCGATGGGGTTTTCTGGAATAGGAACGCTCCGTGTTGGAGTTACTTTCGTAGAGCACCAGGAGATATGGTCGGGCTGTGGCTTTGAGAAACAACCACAGTACAAATCACTTTATTTTTTTTTAGAATTGCACAGCCACGCATTAAACGGCCTTCTGCGAGCAACTCTGCTTATTTTTATGGGACAGATCTCTAATTATCTCGCAGTTCTTACAGGTTCACAGCATTGGACCCTAATTTCTGTCCTTGAACTGCTTTGAGATCTTTGGGGGGGCGTGCGAAAACATCTGAAATGCTATTTCTCTCTATAATTTACAAGGTGCTGTCAGTCGAAAGCTCTGCTGTGTTCCATGCATTAAGCACCATTCAGGACAGCAAGCAGCTGGCTCGGGGTAATGATACCATGATAGCAAAGATGGTCAGGCCTTGCCAGAACTATTAGACAGCTCATCTGCCTGCTGGATGCCAGGAGCAACGCTGCTCTGCCAGTGCCTGTCTCTTGGGTAGAAGTGGAAGCATCTTCCAGTGTAGGTAAGGTGGGTCACAGCTCTTCAGAGAGACACGAGCAATGGCTTCAGCTGGCAGAAGGGTGTTTCCTCTGTTCTCTGTCTCGTTCAGGTTAGTGTCACCAGTAGCAGCAGTAATCCATGCTAGGTGCACCAATGATCACGTCCGTGGCAAAGCTGAATTGTCAATTTAGTCTAGAGGGTGTTTCCCTCAAAACGTTGTGATGTTCTGATGGGTTCTGTTTGGCTGTTGGCACTGAGAACAGAGCCAGTGTCAGGCACTGAGTGAGAGCTGGTTTTTGTAGAGAAAAATAGCTGGTTTTCTTAGAGAAAAATGGCTGGTTTCCATTGTTACACTGATAATATGAGTTCTTGGTTGTTAGAATAATACTGCTGGCAGAGTGGGAGAAACAGAGACAAGAGGGATCATGTTTCATGGGCCATAAACTGGGGCACACTAAAATAATCCTCTCAGATATGGTCAACTGAATGTGAATCCGTGTAATCTCGAACACACTCTGCGTGAACTCGGAATTAATCGTCAGAAAAAAAAATGAACCCATGAGCACAGAGCTAGACGTCGGGAGAAGTACTTTGTTCTCATGGTGAAATATTCAAGATCAGCTCACAGCACTGTCGTGCAAAGAGCGACAGAAAACCAACCCAGAAGATGGGTTGAGAATCTATGAGAATCTTTGCATCATGACTGTAGGATTTCCTTGTTCATTTTGACTTTGAATGCTTGGGACCACTGTACAGATCTCTTGACTTACCATTCTCTTTCTGGAGCCCCATGATGTACCTTGGAAAGGAATAAGAGGCGGAGGGGAAAGTGAGCCTTCTTAATGTGCCTCAAGAATTCACAACAGATCTTGAATCTCTCTAGGAATGTTTTTCTTGTTTCACTCCATTGGGAATTGGCTCTGACATAGTAAAAAACATTTTCAGAACAAGTCCCTTTCATTTTCTTGGCCTCTCTATTGCTCTTGTCACTGACCCAAAGCCTTTTGATTTTTTTATTTTATTTTATTTTATTTTTTTCTTTTGACGTTCTTTAGCTAATTGGCCTCAATGAAAAGTGTTTTGTTTCCTGCAGAAACTTGGCTGTGAGAAGTGTGGAGGTTGGGAGAAATCTGGGACAGACCAGTGCCAAAGGGCTTATATAATAGCCCAGAATAGTCAGCCAAAAATAGTGTGAGAGCTTTATAGGTGGAGTTCGGTCAGATGAAAAGTACTGCGGGGTTTGGACACAAAAATGCCAATAGAGCCAGCAGTGAATTTCTTACTTCAGTCAAAGATGATCTCAGTTTCGTCCAGTGAAGGGAGCAGATAATTTTTGGCTGGATTCCTACAAGAATGCATATTCTATTAGTGCTCTTACTAGCATAGGTCTGTGTTGGGGCAAGAGGATCTTGTCTCCCATTCACGTTCTGCTCGCTCTAAATGCATGTGCTCGGTGCTCTGAACCTCTGTCATCTTCAAACCAGCTGGAAGGAAGGACCACAGGTTGCACAGGAGATGCCTTCTAGGCATCTTCCCGTTGGTTTAAGCAAGCTTCTGATCGGATTGGACATGGGGAAACTTTTAAGCACGGCAAGTAAGAATAAAGTGCTAAGCTGGAAAGGTACATAGGCCCCAAAGTGAATTTGTGTGGAAGGACAGGAGGAAGCACAGTTTCCTGTGTCCTTTTTCTGTACAATAAAGCTCTGATCAGCTCCCTGCAATTCAATGGCAGCCTCATTGACTTCAAGGGAAGAAGATGGGACTCTGTAAAGAGGTTTTTTGGGCTCTGCCAAGCGCCTGTCCTCACCCGTTTCTCCATGGTCAGACATTCAGGTGGCCTTGGCACGAACCACTCATTCAGGGAAGGTCCCACCACCATGCCCAGGCTTTAAGGTACTGCCTGTACACCTCGAGCAAGACAGAGAGGCTGAGGATCAGGAATTCGTCTGCATTAACAGAGACCTGGGCTCAGTCTGGAGCGGTGGAAATGATTTATGTCTTGTTTTGTCAGCTGAACCAGATGATTGAAGGAAAAGTTATATTGGGTCAATGCTGAACAAAAATGTTTTCATTTTCTCACCAAAACAAAAGCCTGGAAGAAAATTCAGGCTGTGCAAAGTGTTTAATCATTTAATTTAATGTCTGTGTTTGTGTTCTTTTTGAAATGAAGTGTACGTATATTATATTTCAGTAAATTATTTCTGAATGCTTTGAAATAAACCCATGATTTTATTGTGTTGTTGTTGTTTTGGAAACAGCAAGAGACAGCATTTCAGTTCGCTTAAATTCTTCATCTGTACTCCTCAGTAAATGTAATTTGGGAACTGTTTTGGTTATCCCAAATGTGAAATTGTTGGCAGATAAATTACACATTCTGAACCATCCCCACCCCGTGTTCATCCAGTTCCCAGCTCCCCGTTTAAGCCCGAGACCCATTGACTTATCTGTGGGGCTGGCACGCAGAGGCATAGCCGTACCCTTGGCATAAAATAAGAATCCAGTATTTTATCTTCCCTGTTCTTCTAAGTGCTTTCTTTGTGTCCTGTCTTTTGTAATCTTCGGGCCGGTTGCGGCGATGGTTTAAGTCGGCGTGACTCAGCTACCGCTGTGCAGCTTCTGACCCTGGGCGCTGCACAACGTGCGAGCCCTGCTTTATCTCGAGCAAGTGGCTGCTTCCTCTGCAGCCAGCCCGGGCTGCTGGTGTTACTAAAGCTAAGCAGGAGTCTCCGTGTTCAGGTTTAAACAGTAAGGTGATGACACTTCTCTTTGGCTTTTGTTATTTCTCAGAGTTGTTCTCCTTCCTCTTGGTACGTGCGGTTTGAAAGCATCCATCATGCTGCAGACTCCGTGAGCTGCGGGTCGCTTAATTTGTGTGATTCATAGCACGAGAGAAAAAAGAACCATCATCATTCTCGGGATTACAACCAGCTCTGTTACCCAGAGCATTGACCTCGGCCAGCTAATGATAGCTATTTAATCTGTGTGCGTGTGTGTACGTATAGATATAAATATCCCGACGCGGTACGGGAACGCTGGCAGTGCCAAGTTCTGTTCCACGGTTCAGGCCTCCAGCTGTGCCAGACTCTGGGTTCCCTTCATGTACCATTAAAACAAACCCCAGGCTTTGCTTGACTGTCATCCAGCTTTATTAAGAGAAAGATCAAGCCTAATCTTATTAAGCTTGTCACTCAGAAACCAGAAGGGTGCAGCTTTGCTCTGTCTGCTCGGTCCACATGTGCGACCAATTTTGCCTCGTGATGCTGGCACGGGGGCTGTTCCTCTTTAATGCAGGCACGGGGGCTGTTCCTCTTTAATGCAGGCTGAGGAAAACCCAGCGACAAATTGCTCCTGAGCTCAGCGCTGTGTGCTCACGCATGGGAAAGGGGCGAAGGCGCGGAGCGTTTGCTTGGATTTTGGAGCGTTCTTGAACCCGCGTAACCACAGCGTTGGGTCAAAATCTGCTGTGTATATTTCGAGGTTTCTGACATCCATAGTAACTTTTTGGGGGTTTTTTGGATGTGACAATGTGTCAGGCTGTGGACAGCTGTGTCATGGGAAGCTTGAGGGCATCTCTGAGTCTGCCTCTTCTTGGTTTCGGTAGAAATCTGCTTGCTGGGGCAGCACTGAGAGACGTTCAGATAAATGGGGCTTATCTTCATTGTTGCTCCTTCTCCTCAGTGTTCACAGCTGGGCAGCAAGAGATAACAGGGAAAACCACGAGTGTTTATACCAGTGTAAAACCAGAGCAATGCAGTGGTGATTCAAATGAAATGTTTCTGCTTGCTTGAAACACCAATGTAGACAGAAAATCTGTGTGTTTATACATTTATACTGGAAAAGAAACCCCCAACGAACAGAAATTAGGCAAGACTTTTGGCCATGTGGCTGAGAACAGATCTGCCTGGGTGGAATCCACAAAGATAAATAGTAATGAGTGGAATGTAGATACACACTTGATAGGCTACTTAAGAATAAATCTGCAATAAAAAGAACTTTTCCACGGACAGATCACGTACGAGTTAGTGCTTCAGGAATACAGCTTCCCCTGACTGCTGGGCAATTAAATTGGACATCTGCCAGCGAGGTATGGTTTGGAGGCTTGGTACGACTGTTTGCATACACAGAGTAGCTTACAAAGGGAGGTATTTGCAGGATGGAACTTCTCACTGCTGGGTTGTGACAGGCAGTGTCCGGAAGAGGTGGTGTATGAGCTTGGGAGTGACCGCTGTTTGTATTCATAACGCGTCTTTACAGCTGAGAATCTCTAAATACCACAGTTTTCTGTTCTTTTCCCACTACACAGCTGGTGTCTTTGACAGATAAGATTTACTCACTCTCCTTAGTGGAGTTTTTGCCATTGCTGGTTAGAAACACCCACTATTTCTACCACAGGACCTTTACCCAAAGCACTGTCCGTAATTCCCAAAGCATTTCTTCCTTCTGTTTTGCTTTGAAAGAAAATAAATGTAATAAAGACACAGCCAAGGAATCTCCTACTGCTTTAAAAATATTGTGGTCAAAGTGTCCTATGGAGATCCTTTTTGTAATTTATACCAACATCCTTAGGGTCAAAGCTGGTCTGATCCATCGTGCCCAGGCGGAGTGGATCCTGATTTGTGACATTTAGATGGACTGAAATGGGTATTTTCTAGCCCACTTTTCTATTACTCCACCTCCTCAAGCATTCTTTGCACTTCAGGAGAGACAGATCTCCGGATGCAGGTACTCCAGGCCTCTTCCCACACCACATGTATCTGAGGGTCTTGTGACATCATATTAAGCAGCTTAAAAAATGTCTGTGGTGTGTGTCTACTTTCCTTCTCTGCTGGGAGGCAACAGTTCCTTGGTTTAATCTGCCTCGTTTGGTGGGTTTGCTTCCTTGTGTTGGAACAAGCCTGAATCGAGCAGCAAGCCTTGAGCTTGGAGCATCAGGTGGGAAGCAAGACCCAGTGCACGCATCCTGAAATGCCACAGCAGCACCACCTGCATCTGGTGACCCCAGTCTGAAAGGGTTTTGTGGACTCCTGGGGCTTGGTCCTCCTGCTTGCAGAGGGAAGCAGCTCAGCTGGCAGTTTCAAAACTCTCCTTGAAAGAGTCCATGGCTGGCACTGGCAAGGCTCACCATGATGGTGCAAAGGCATCCTCAGCTGAATGAAAAGGCCCAGGAAGGTGTTTTGGGGCAGGTCTGCTCTCTGTGGTTGAGTGGGTTTGGAGGTGCCTGGTCTAATTCAGAGGAGACAAATGCTCTATGTAACACAAATCTGTTTTCAGTTGGGATATTAGCTCGAATTTTGGAAGTCCTGCAGCTCTGCTAAGCTGCCCTCTCAGCAGCACCAGCTGAAACTGCCAAACAGAGCTATGTGTAACTGCTTCTGGTCCACGATCGAAGACAAGCTTGGAAATGTGCTTGCTGCAGTACGTTCTGCTCTGTGGTAGAAGGGTTGGGTCCAAGCTGGAGACCAGGTTGGATGTGTTGTGCAGACCCAGGGGCTCAGCAGGGACACACAACCAGAGGAGCTAGCAAGAAGAGGGGACACACATCTGGGTGTAGGTGAGTCAGAGTCCATCAGCTCCATGGAGGACGTGCATCAGATGGTGATGGAGACCTCAGCGCCGTGGAGGGTGCCTGGTCTCTCCAGTTGCTTGCGCTGGAGGGACAGGCTCCAAGTGCCACCAGCACTGTGCTGTGGCTAACTGGAAGAAAAGGCCATTTTCAGGTTTGGGTGACTTTACCTCACCTTCCAGCCTGATTTGTGAACTTTCGGGTGTGTTTCTCTGCAACAACAGTGACATCCAGTGGCCAGCTGGATTTTTCTGGGAAGAGCATGAACGGTCTTAATGCGAAGCTTTTCTATTTAAAACGACACTGACTCGGGAGGTTAGGCTTTGGTCTTCTGGAAAAGTTTCCTTTTTTAAAGGGTCTGGTAAACTGGCTTCTGTTTTCCTGAGCCAGCAAGGCACCGCTCAAGAAAGGGGCTAGAAAGCATCAGTACTCTCTGCTCCAGCACCCAGGTCGTGTCCATAAACTGTGTCCATAAACTGTGTCCATAAACTTCAGGGGGATGGCAATTTGCTGAGGAATTGCTGTGTTCTGTGCTGTGGCATCACCACGTTCCTCGCTTCTGAGACATCCACAATCCAAACAAACCACCAGAAAGGGGCTCCTGGGGAAGATGAAGAAACCAGTGTAGTCTGTAAAATAGTTGACTGTGAGGTCAAAACCAGAAAGAATAAGCAAGGATCCGTGTCCTGTCAACTGGGAGCTTTGATTTGTGGTTTTCAAACAGAAAATGATAGTCTGTCTTACAGTCCTTTGAAGTTACCTGACAGATTTGACAGACACTGCCCCCAACTAACTCTCCTGTATGGTTTAATCTAACACTGGAGCAAGATTATTATTTTGGAGGAGGGGGTTAATTCAGTTTAGAGCTGTGCTTGTGCAAACTGCAGGTAGGTTCAAGATGAAAAGGGGGAAGTGCAGTTTCACACCGTGTATCGATTACATTGCAGCCACGGGGTATTGTGGAAGCCAATGTATCCACGAGGCCAACAAGGGCTTAGACAAACTCAATAGTCCAGCTCTGGAAGTCACTAAATTTCTGGTTCCTGGAGCTGCAAAGATATCCCAGGGTCCTCACCACTATTTGTTTGCTACAGCAAGCTGCTGAGTACATCCTTGTTACCTGGCAGAAGCCCTTGCCGAAGGCAGGCAAAGATGCTGCCTTTCATAGGGCTGGCTGTATCCTAAGAAAAGCTGAGGTCCTACACAGTCTGGTCCTTGCTGGGCCATGCCTCAGATGTCTCCACACATTCATTCAGCTGCTCTGCCTGCAAAAAGCTGTTTTCCTGACCAAGGAGCTTTCCAAGGCTCAGAGCTGCCCTGAGGTAAGTCTCCATCAGGTCGTTGTAGGTGTTTTAGTAACACATTCACAGTTGCCTTCTTTGCAAACTACAAATGTGGAGCAGGGACGTATGGAAAGAAGTTTTTGTCGTTCCCCCCCCCCCTCCAACCCTTGCCTGGCTTTGGCAAGCAGGTCCACGTGCATTCCAGCCTCGTTCAGGATGGCTCAGGGGATTTGCGATGGGATATGAAACACTTCTCTCGGAGCTACCTGCCCAGCACCAGCTGGGGGGACTTTCTGTGGCTGCTGTCCGGGGGGCCCGGCAGTGGCTCACGTGGAAAGAGCTGATGGGAGCGTGGTGTCTACTTCAGCAAGGCTGCAAGCACGCTAATGAGGCACCTTGCCCAAAAAGAGACTGCATTTCCTTACCCGTTTCCTCGCTGCTTGGGGTGCTGATGACAATTTAACCTCGTGAAGTTCAATGGCAAGTGTGTAGAGTCCTGCATCTGGGGAGGAATAAGACCAGGCACCAGTTCAGATTAGGGGTCATCCTGCTGGAAAGCAGCTCCATGGAGAAAGACTTTGGAGTCGTAGTGGTCAGTAAGTTCTCCTGGGACAGCAGTGGGCCCTTGGGGCCAGGAAGGCCAATGGTCTCCTGGGGGGCATTAAGAGAACTGTGTCCAGCAGGTCTAGGGAGGTTCTCCTCCCCCTCCACTCTGCTCTGGTGAGATCACACCTGGAATGCTGTATCCAGTTTTGGGCTCCCCTGTTCAAGGGAGATAGGGAAATACTGAAGAGAGTCTGTGACAAACAACATTGTATATAAAGACAGGGCCTTTCATACCAGGCCATCTGCACTTGGGTGATCTGATGGTCCTAGCTGGTCAGGCCAGTCTCAGGGAGATCTCAGCAACCTTAAGAAGACTCCTAGAGGCACTGAGTTTTCTCTAGACTTAATTCAGACTCATCTCCTTGTCTCCTGCTACAGTGCTGGGGATGGGTGAAGTTCCCAAGACTTTGTAGGGGATCACAGGAAGGACACAGAGACTTGTTTGCTGTCACACACCTCCTTGCATCATAGTGGTGTGGAGAAAGGTGTGTTCCCAACAGTGTGAATCAGTGAGGAGCATGCACCTTAAGAAAATAAACTTAAAAAATGGCTTGTAGTTGTGGCATTTGGCACTAAAATGCCATTAACCATCCTCCACAGAACGTCTCAGACTGATGAGCCCGGTCTTCACTCACATGGTAGAACCTGGGGACAAAATAAACCTTTACTTCAACCCACACATTTTCCCCCCACAGTTTTCTTGTCCTGGTAAGTTGTTCCAGCTTATGCCAGCAAACACAAATAATTCATTTTAGAAAGTAAACACTTGAAATCTGTAGGCTTTGTTGTTTAGCCCTCAAGGGATTTTTTTTACTTTTTCCACAGCGTAGTCAGGAAGGGATTGAATTCATCCTATCTCAGACATACTGGGCTGAGGTAACAGGATACTGTGAGCTACTCATCCGCCTCCCTCTGCCCTTCAAACTTGGATGCTTGATACCTAATGAGTTATTTCTTTAAGATTGCAGACTGAAAGGGTCATCTGTGGTTGGACCTTCTCACTGTGGAAAACTTCTCTAATGTCCTCTAAGTAAAGCTAGAGTATGAAATAGCCCAAAAGGCCCCATAACCAACCAGAGCACGTGGTCCAGCACAGATCACTGCAGTTCCCTCTGGAACCCTGGTGTGAGGCAGGGTAGAAGAGGGAAGGATGGACTCTCTGCAGCATTCAGGAGCTTCTGGGCAGGATGGGCTCTGGGCAGGGTTCAGAAGCTTCTGGG
>JANVCC010000074.1:8818748-8902370 GCA_025345505.1 Todiramphus chloris collaris
GGGCAGGATGGGCTCTGGGCAGGGTTCAGAAGCTTCTGGGCAGGATGGGCTCTGGGAAGCGTTTGTGAGCTTCTGGGCAGGATGGGCTCTGGGCAGCATTCAGGAGCATCTGGGCAGTGGTAGGGTAGCTTGGTGGGCCATCCTGCCATGTCTGATAGATGCTGAGGCTAAAGGAGCTGTTTGAACTTACATGGTCAATGGGGAGAGATATGCAAAGAGGGCTTCTGTTCTTCCCAAACCTGGTATTTGAGATGTTGGAATGAACTCCTCTATGGAGGTGCCCATCCTTTCCAGTGATACTAACCAGCTTAGACTGGTCACTTCATTATGAAATGCCTGAAGCAGCTCTGAACCCTGTGGTTGCAGTGGTCTGACACAGCTTGGTTACTGCTGTGATATGCCACAGAGGCCAGGGGAGATGCCTGGGAGGTGACCTCACTTCAGTTCTCGCTTGTGTTGTTTTTCTTAACCAAAATGAATCATCTGGGTTAGACTTGAAGAAAAAAAAGTAATTTTATTGTTCTACTCATCATGTATTTAGGGCAAATCTGCTAGGGAGGGTGTGCAAAGACTTCGTAGATAGCACAGAACTGAGTGGCTGAGCCAACGTACTGACACTGCACTGAGTCTGAAAGCAGAGAGCTATGCCAGCATGGCCCCAGCCCAAACTGGTAAGCTTGGTCCCATCTTATGCTGAGCCCGTCCAGGGCTCTGTGCATGGTACTCCAGGCCACTTCCAGAGAGGGATTTCCGGTGTGTGACATTTGGGTGCCTCCAGAATAGCTCCATGCCCTCAAGAGGCAGGATGCTCAGAGGGGCTATGACATTTGGGTGCCTCCAGAATAGCCCCATGCCCTCAAGAGGCAGGATGCTCAGAGGGGCTGTGCAGAGGAAGAGCAGAAGGGGAGAGACATAAAGGGACTTTATTGGGCAGCAAAAGAAGGCTCTGGGAGTCTGTCTGTCCTTCAGACTGGGATGCACTGAGTAGAGCGTTGCAATGCAGATCTTAAAGACACCCTAGGGAAACACGAGTCTGTGCTGCTCTACCCTGGTGTCAGTCTGGAATAACCCCCTCAACTTTTGTCCCCTTGTCACTCCGTTTTCCCCCGACTCCAGTGCAGTGTTTCCCCAGGGTGTGTTCTGTAAGTGCTCAGGGGAGAGAGGTGATTACATGCAAGGAAAGAATGCAGGAGAGCCCCAGGAGGATTGCTGGCCGTTCAAGGAGCTGCACGCTTTGGCCTTTTCTGTTGTATATCTTTGCTTCCCATGACTGTCCATGAGTGTCTGTGAGTCAGCTCCTCACAACTGCTGGGAATAACACCATCAAACGAGGGGGGGGGGGAATGATTTCTCCATCTGCCTTGGAGAAGAGGTGGCATGATGTAAGGAGGCTATGATGTAAGCCTGCTTTACAAGCCCATTGCACGTGGCTTGTACAGAGTAATTTTGAAGGCATGCATGCTTTGGGCTCTGAGACTCCTGCCAAGCAGCAGAGAAAGCAAGCTCGTTCCCTGCATTTCCAGCTCTCCTCCCTAGATTTTTTTGCATAATGCTGCAATATCCAAGTGCAAATCTCCAAGTGAAGTATCCTGCAGTGCAGCAAAAGCCAGCAACCTGAGGGGACAGGCTTTTGTGAGGTGCAGTGAGGAGTTCCTGGCTTTGAGCACCAAGCACTCTCCTCTGTGGCAAGAATGCTTGGGGTAGCATCAGCACACTTAGGGGGATGGTCTCTGAGGCTGCTGAGCTGCTATGGAGTTTCAGTCCCCTCAGCCATGAGCTTGTCTCTTGTGGCATTGATTGTCAATAGTATTTGGGTGCTGTTACTACCAAGGAGTTGCCCCGGGGTGCTCTCAGTTCTGTGCTGGATCTTTGAAAGTCAACGTTTTCTTTGGAAAGCCCATATGAAGATGTTGATTTGAACCCAAATATCAGCTCCCAGGAAGCTTTTGTTATATCTCGTCTGTCTGAGGTGTGGCTAGGGAGGCATTTTGGGTCCTGATGTCACATATGCTGCGTGTCTCATCCGCTGGCATGGAGTAGGGCTGCTGGCCAGGGGCACGCTGGGGTCCTTCCAGCCCTTCCCAGAAAATTCCGCTGCTGGATCCCCACAAGCATCAATTTTTGTTCATGTTATTAGTGAAATCTAAAATGAGAAACATTTTAGGCAGTCCAGACATCCTTCTCAATGATGAGATGCTGCACATCACCCGCACCATCCGGTACCTGCTGTCATCCGTTGGACTCTGATAAGACACTTCACGCTAGAGGGGCACTCAGGCTGGAGGAAACTTTTAGATACCTCTAGATCCAACTTGCAAAAGCAAGATCCGTGCACAAATCTAACCTTTGCTCCTTCTCAAGGTGCATTTGAGGTACTGATTCAAGGTTATCCTTACCAGTAGGGTGAGGGTTTAGGAAACTGGTTTAGGAAGAAAGAGGAATCTGCTGGCAGCAATGATGGTCTGAATCCGAGTCGTCATCACAGGCTGAAAAAGCCTCCCGTTTTTAAAGGATAATACCCATTAGCAAAGAATGGCTGGAGGCAGGGATGGAAGTGGCTGTGATGCTAGAGGAGGAGCGGAAGGGAATTGAAAAGTTTGGAGGGTTTATTCACAAAACTGGTTCCCTGTGATATCTGCCACGGCAAGAAGTGGTAATGTAGGATCCCCTCGTAAGTTTGTATTGCTACCCAGAGACCATGGGGTTAGAGTGGGATGCTTTGATGGAGAAACTAGCAAATCCTGATAAAATTCATCACCTGAACTGTTTGCTATAGCTCTTGCTATAGCCTCTTGTCAAGTTCATCATCATGCTTCCAGAATATTCTGGTGGATTATTCTGGGTTGAGCCAGCGATGGCCCATTGTGGTCAGGAAGGCCAGTGGCACCCTGCAGTATATTAGAAAGGGTGTGGTAGTAGGTCAAGAAATGTTCTCCTCCCCGTCTGCTCTGCCCTGCTGAGGCCACGTCTGGAATATTGTGTCCAGTTCTGGGCCTCTCAGTTCAGGAAGGACAGGGAACTGCTGGAAAGAGCCCAGCACAGAGCCACAGAGATGATGGAGTGGAGCATCTCCCTGCTGAGGAAAGGCTGAGGAGCTGGGGCTCCTGAGCTTGGAGAAGAGGAGACTGAGGGGTGACCTCTCTCATGTTTATGAACATGTCAAGGGCGAGTGTCAGAAGGATGGAGCCAGGCTCTGCTCAGGGATGTCCACTGATAGGACACAGGGCAATGGGTGTAAGCTGGAGCATGGGAGGGTCCATGGAAACAGAAGGAGAAGCTTTTTCAATGTGAGGCTGCCAGAGCCTGGCCCAGGCTGCCCAGAGAGGCTGTGGAGTCTCCTTCTCTAGAGACATTCAAACCCCCCCTGGATCTGTTCCTGTGTGGGCTGCCCTGGGTGTCCCTGCCCTGGCAGGGGGGTTGGACTCAATCTTTTGAGGTTCTTTCCAACCCTGAACATTCGGTGATTCTCCAAGTAAGAGAAATGCAGACACACTTCTGGAGGCAGCAAGCAAAGGAACCAGCGCTGTGCCCCAACTTTTGGCCTTTGCCCTTTTGCCCACCCTAATTCCCGTGAAGCCCGACTGCCCATGAACACCCTGGTGCTGCCAAGGGGCCTGAGGATGGGCATCGAGAGAGCAGGAGGACCAGAGACCGCAAAGCAGCCCGAGGTCCAAACGCCACCCAAACGTTACGCGCGACGTCTGCTTCACGGCGTGGAGAATGTAAAGAATGGAGACCTCCCGACACAGTTTACATTGGCCCTTTTTATGACTAATTGTGCAGAAAATAGCTCTGCTTGTAGCGAGCAGGGAAGCAGTTCAGGTTTCTGCTGTGTGTCAGCTAATGGGCTAGCAGGGCTTTCTGAGCACAACTTCAAAGGCTCTGGCAATGGAGGTCCTTTGTGAGGGAATTATCTCCTGCTCCTTTGTGCCCCTTTATCCTTCTAAGCTCTGGAACAAAGAATTGCGAAATGAAGAGACAAAGTAATTTGTAGTAGATCTCTAGACCTAGGTAAAGTACATAACATTTGCTTAAAAATGTCTTTGCTGCTTCTGTCATCACAACAAGGTTGTTTTTCTGTAGGAACGCTCAAGTTCAGTTAACTTTTGAGGGGTGCGACCTTATGCTTCAGTATGTTACTGATGGGGGTCACCAGAGTGTCTGAAATGGTAAAGGAGAGCTTTAGTTTCCGGGGTCAGTTGGAAAATACGTGGTTGCTGCTGTTAGGCTTGCCTGAGAAGCCTGTTTCTCTCCATCTCGGGACATTGCACTAAAAAAGGAAGAAAATGCATTTTTTCGGCGGTGTGTGTGAATGGCCACGAGCACACGAAAGGAAAACCTGTGTTTTTCACCTTTCAGTTAAAAAACCAAAACAAAATGGTTTATTCTTTCTTTCTTACAGTGAGGGGAAAAAAAAAAAAGAAACCTTGGGGAGATAAGGAAATGCATTACATGCATCTGCTTTGTGTAGTCCAAAGCACAGTTCTTAATTAGAAATGACCCTGTATTTAACACAAGGTCTTCTCCTCAAGCAAGTCCCATGAGTATCTCCTTATCTTTAGAGGGTGGAAGGGCTGCATCTACACATTATTTTATTTTACTTTATTTTATATTTTGATTTATTTTTTAGCTTAATTTTTTTGTTGTTGTTTTTTTTTTTTACTTTAAACTGTTAGGAGAGTCTGTACTGCCTGTCTCCATGCCCAAGTACAAACTTTCACGTCAGGTCCCTATCTAGAAAATCTCGTATGTCTGCTTTCTCTCCTCTTCCCATACTTGCATGGATTTCCTGAGGCAGTTGGTGTTCTGACCTCTTGGATCCAGTTTTCATCAGCTGTCAAGGTAAATTTGGTTACTACTGCAGGAATGGTTTATTCAGATTTAGACTGAAGGGGGAATCGTGATGGAGAAGCAAGAGCATTCCCCTGTCTCTCTGATCTGTCTGGTCTGTCTCTAGATGCACTAACTTTTCAATGCTTATGCTTCCTTGAATAGCTTTTTTTAATGAAAATTTTCAGGCCAGGCTAAGAAATTTTAGAAGTATTCAGCAGAAGCCTATACACAGCCACACACATAGATATCCAAGTTCATTTTTTGAATAGCTATAAACAAAAATTGTATCTATTGATATCAAAAAATCTGGCAATTTTTACATATTCTGTTGGTATATATAGGTAGCCAGGGGCAGGGATTTGTTGTTTTTCACTGATGCTGAGCTTAATTGTCTCTAATATACAGGCTGAGTTGGTTTTCAGTACATGCCATAAGCTGTCAAAAGTATTCTATTGTTGTCATTTTCTAACAAATGAATGCTTATCTTATGTGTGACCAAGTAGAGTAATTTTATTTAAGAAACTTCTCATATAGAAATTTTTCCTGGATTTCAAAACTGGGAAGGATAATCATGATGGACTTAGCAGCAGGAGGCAAACCAAGACACTTCTTCCAGGAATTCTTTAACCCTGGAAGCACAGCAATGACAGGAGGGTGTTTCCATGTCTCATTTTATCCACCCACACTGGGCCACTCACGTGCCACCTTTCTCCTCAAACCTCCCTCTTCCAGACCACTCTGATCCCGAGGAGTTCCTTGCTGTGGGATACCATGGGTCTCTGTTGGGAGGATGGTCTGAGCATGCATAATCTCAGTTTTTCCATCAATAAGGTAGAGCCTGACCTCAAGTTGCCTGTAGTGTGCATAAGGAGATAAAGAGTTGTCCATAGCAGGGTCGCTGTGACACAAAAACACCAACCCCGTGGCAATAGGTGAAGGCTGACAGAGCAGAGGAGTTGAGACAAGTAGAAGTCAGAGCTGGTCCATATAGAAATCTTGAAGTCAAACGGAAAGGATGCGTTAACAGGACAAGCTGGTGGTGAGATGGGAGGAGATCTACCCAGATGTATGTGGGATAATGCAAACGGGAACATCTTAAGCAGAGTCTAAAAGTAAACTTGTGAAAAGACCAGCTTGTGCCATTTCCTGCTTCTTGTTAAAGCCTCAGCTTCTGTTGCTGGCTGTGGAATGGCAAATTATTTGGGGGTCAGCTTGAAATTGGGTTTTGGTTGTGCTTTGTTTTGCTTTGGTTTGGTTTTTTTGGGGAGGTTGGTTGGGTTTTGGTTTGGTTTTTTGTGTTTGGGTTTTTTGTTGCTGGGTTTTTTTTATTATTTATTAAATTATTTTCTCTTGGTTGAACAGGGGCATTGAAAATAATTTAGTATGCATTAAATTTTTGGTTTCTTTGGGTTTTTTTAATGGAAGCTGGTATTCCTCCATGTTAGAAATGACAAAATTAAAGGAATAAGCCTTGAGCTTGGAGCAGAGGCTAAGGAGATCTGTGATATGAAAATTCAGTCCCTGGTTTCAGAAGAGGTCCTCAGGACATTCATTCCCCACGTGGGTGGGTTTTCTCTCAGCAGGAATCTTCTCTGTTCCCCATTAATTGCAGTCCAAATCTAACAAAACCTCCTGGATAGCTGGAGGACAGCTCCCAGGAGAAAGGGGTATGGCAGAGAACTTACCCCGTGGAAACACCCATCTCACCACTGTGGTGGTTTGACCCTGGCTGGACACCAGATACCCACCCAGCTGCTCTGTCACTGCCCCCACCCCTCAGCTGGACCAGGGGGAAGAACATAAGATGGAACTACTGGGTTAAGACAAAGGGAGTTTAATGAAAAGCAAAGCCAGCCCGAGACTGGAAGCAAAAGAAAACAATGATTTATTCTCTCCTTCCCATCAGCAGGAGCTGTCTGGCCCCTTCTGGGAAGCAGGGCTCCAAACGCGGAGTGGCTGCACCGGAGGACAAGCCGATGGTGTGTGTGTCCCCTCCTCCTTTTCCCAGCTTTTATAGTTCAGCTGATGTCATATGGTATGGAATAGCCCTCTGCTCAGTTTGGGCCAGCTGTCCCAGTCGTGTCCCCTCCCGAGATCTCATCCCTCCCATCCCACTGCAGGGGAACGTTGGAAAACCAGCCTTGGTGCCATGCGAGCCCCGCTCAGCAGGAGCCACAACCTGGGTGTGAGCAGCACCTTTCCAGCTCCCAGTGCAAAGCCCAGCACGGGGAGGGTGCTGCCTCTCTGGAACATCTCTGATGGGGAAAGGCTGAGAGCCCTGGAGAAGAGAAGCCTGAGAGGGGATCTTAGGGATGGTTACAGAGATCTGCAGGGTGGGGGGCAAGGAGAAGGGGCCAGGCTCTTTTCAGGGGTGCCCTGGGATAGGACGAGGGGCAATGGGCACAAACTGGAACCCAGGAAGTTCCAGCTCAACATGAGGAGAAACTTCTTCCCTGTGAGAGTGCCAGAGCCTGGCCCAGGCTGCCCAGAGAGGCTGTGGAGTCTCCTTCTCTGGAGCCTTTCCAGCCCCCCTGGCTCTGTTCCTGTGTGGGCTGCCCTGGGTGACCCTGCTGGGGCAGGGGGATTGGACTCCATCATCTCCAGAGGTCCCAGCCCCTACCATTCTGTGACTCTATGGGGAACATTAACTCCAGCTCAGTCAGACCCAGTACAGCCATGCTTAGCATTTTCCTGCCGTCCTGCCCAGCAGCTCACCAGTCCAACAAGCTACCAGCTTCCATCATGGTCTCCACACAGAGGGCAGGAATGGGAAGTCCAGGAGGACCTTTTGGTCTTCAGCCATCACCTGAAGGGACCCAGGCTTTGCTGAGGAGCAGACACTAGTGACAGTCCTGTCATTTCATGGATGAGGAATCAGAGCTATTTCATAGTTACTTTTTTTTCCCTGGGTTTAAAGCAGTTAAAATTGGGTTCTTTTGTACTGTCATAACATCAAAGATTTGCTGGATTCAGGACTATTGTTCGCATTAAGAAATCTCTTGGCATGCAAGACTCTGGTTGAGGGAAAGTAAAGCGTTGTACCATGGACTCAGAAACATCTCTGACTTTCACACCTTTGATTTCGGTTGCTCAGTGTCACTTTGACGGTGACAGAATGGGGACCTTTGTTTGCCTTGGCCACTGCATAAAAAACACAGGATATGATCAAATCCAGTTAATCACTCACAAATGTCTCGTTTCTTGACTCTCTCAGGGTGTGTAACACATTTTTGGGTCTGCTCTCCTCTCCTTTGGCTTTTGTTACAAGTTAAGGGAAAATCAAATTTCGCGTTTTCTTTAAAGGAAGCGGAGGAATCCTGGAACACACCAGGGCTCTGCAAATGTACATTTAATCATTTAAAGCAATGTCTTTTGGCTACAAGTCCTTACCAGCGCTCGCAGAGTCGCGCGGAAAGCCGTCCGACTACATCGTTCCCACAACTGATGCGAATTAGCGCCCGTGTTGGCAGCCTGAGCAGAGAGATGCAGGCTCGGGGGATACCGGGGGCTGAATTGCTCTCAAATCCACAGCGACTTTGGGCAGGATGGGTGAAGGGTCCTGGGGGTGACTCTGCTGCCAGCTACGCCAGCTCCGTGCGCGGTGACGGGCTCGGGCGCGTCCTGCCTGCCTTGGTTTTGGTTTTTATTCTGTGCAAAGCGTTCGGCTCTGCTACGGAGCCGGGCAGCTCCAGACCTCCTGCAAACGCAGTGTGCCTCAGGCTCTCCAGGCAGCAGCAAACCCAAGGAAGGTGCTGGAACTCCCTGCTGCAAGATGGCACGGAGCAAAAAGTACGTGGAGGCAGAGGCTTGGGCACATTTGTGGTGAATCGGTCTGGTGAGAGCCGGCAGCACGATGCGATGACCTGGGTGTGAATGGGGGTCAGCCAGCCGGGCAGAGTTGGGAGCTAATGGGAGGAGGATGGTTCTGCCCTGTCTCGGTGTCATTCATCTGTGTATTTCTGTTCCTTTAACCTTCACTGCAGGCTGCAGCTGGAGACAGGTTACTGGGCTGCGTGGATTTTAATAACCCTCTTAGGGGACTACTTGCCTCCTTACTTTATACATCCAACCCATCCTGAAAACAATGTGGGACTCCCAACAATAAGTTGAAAGCTTTGGAGGGATTACACTGCCTTATTGAGCCTGTATCCAAAGCCCTTGGAGGGCTCCCATTGACTCCAGTGGGATTTGGTTCAGAGCTCAAGTATACAGGACTCCCTTAAGCAAACTCTTTCAAGCCCTGTACATGCTGCAGTACTTACTGGGCTCTTTGTTACTCTCTGAATAGGAATGCGACCTTTACACTTCCAGCAAAGAGCCCTGATTTACAGGACTAAATCTTCCCATTTGGGGACAGCTAAGGTTACCATCCCAGCTCCTCCCAGTCCCGCTGTGCAGGTGGCTGGGCAGTTGAGGAAGCAATTCCTGAATCGCTGCCTTTTTAGGTCGATCAGCACTGAGCATGCAGTGTAGCAGCCTCAGAGCTGCTGCTTAAGGAGATGTCCAGAAACGATGATGGGCAGGGTGGACATCTGGGGTTGGAAGTTGTTCCAGTTTGTGAGTCAAAGCCCTAGTAATATTCTTTTTGCCACTGCAGGGACGTTCTGATATCCGTGTTAGAAGTTTATTCAGTCCGTGCCCGTACTAATGGCCACGGTGAAAGATGAGACTAGCATTTCATCCAGGGTTTCTTTGATCCATCCAGTCCCTTGGCCAGGGGGAGGGAAGGGTAGATATGATGGAAGAAGATTGTATTGGGCTGTACACTCTCTCCTCCTCTGACCAGTGCCAAAATCTGCAGTGGGCTACATGGTGAATAGCTGAGCCTGAACTACAGAACGTGCCTTGCTTGCTGTTGGAGCTGGTCTAGCTTCTGGTGACCTTGCCTCCCAAAGCTGTTGTGCCAACAGGAGAAACTCGAGTGAGTGAGAGGAGCAGTTTGATTGACAGTGCTTATTTTCTACCTGTATTTTAGGTCACTTCCTGGGTAACAACACTGTGATTGATGTACTGAGACAAGCAGGATTTGAAGTGGAGCACACCCCTCCTGGACAACCAATTGGAAAGTAAGCAGCTGCCCACAGATTATTAATGCCTTTCTCTCCTTTTCTTTTTTCCTCTCCCTTTTTCTGTGACTATGCAAGATTATTGCATTAGTATAGGAGGTCGGTGTTGGGGTGAGGAACCTCCCTTTCCCACCCAAGTTCCAGACAAAAAGTGAATTTTAAAGCATTTCTTTCGTGAGTTTGGAAACATGGAGCCTTGCTGGCTGTTTTCTTTCACTTGGGGATGTCATTCATATCACAGCTGCTTCACTACATGAGATCTGAAGTGCCACGGTTTCTTTCTGTTCTCAAGAAACATCTCATTCAGGTCACTCTCCCCCATTCCTGTTCTGTCCTTTTGTCTCCATGGGGTTGTAGTTGCTTCTCCATTGCAGGCAGCAGGCTGCCACCAACTTCATTTTTCAGTCCTCTCTGTCAGGCTCCTCTTCTTCAGGTGGAATTGCAGTTTTGCCTGAAGGACCAGATTTAACGCAGCAGATGCTCCTTGGAAAGCGTGCTGGGTAGGAAAAAAGTGAATCCGTATTCCCAGAGCTTCTCCATCTATCTGATGAAGTAAAGCAGGCAAGGAGGACTGATTACCAGGCTCTTGGCAATCTTCATTAGTATAAGATAAAATATGGCACAAAATTGTCCTCAGCTGGTGAATCACACTTCCTTCCTCCCCTAGATTTTTCTCTTACCTGGCTATTTAGATGGGGTCTCTTGTCTAAAGAAATCATGGACAATAAAATGGGAGGGATGGTGAAAGACCATCTAGCTCTGCTAAGTTAGCCTTTCCCCTACATTCTGCAGATAAAAATTGGCCGAGATCTCTCTGTCTTAGGATTGTTTTCCTTGTTAGGAGAAAGTGTTAGCAGCATGCTCCTGTCCCTGGTGGGCAGACATGACATGGTCCAAAGATGAGGTGAGTCTCAATACGGAGGATTAATCGCAGGGGTAGTAGACCATGTCTGAAAAAGCTATGTTTAATATAGTTGGAAAAATCTGGCTGATCTAACCATGTTTGTAAAATATCTGCAATGATTCATATAGAATATAATATGGCTCAACTGTACATAAGTGTCTTTGACAGAGCATTTATTCTAAATGCTTCTTGGAGTGTGTTGAGCAATAAAAGCAGAGTCTTAAATAACAATGGGGAAAAGAGGAAGAAAAAGCTATCAAAGACGAGGAGGAGGAGGTTTTAAGAAGGACTTTGGCAGGTAAAGTCAGCATGGCACAGGGAAGAGTAGTAAACACTGTAACTGGAACAGGAAATTTTGGCTAAAATTAACAAAAATGCCAGTGTCTAAAAGCATAGAAAAAAAAAGGAAAAACCAAGCAAACTCTACCAAAACAGCTGAGGGACCATTCCTAGATTTCTGACAAAGAAATTTTCCTCAGCAATTTTCATTGAGTTGAAAATACCATCTTCCCATGAAAAATGTTTCAAGTGGACATTGTGAAACTCTTAATTTCCTGGCTGTTTCCAAGCCCTTGAGAAGTAAGAAAGATACAGTAGTGTGAGAGAAGCCCCAGAATAGTTTCTACTCTTTATGGTCTTGGGATATATCTCTGTGTGTCACCACAGACTTGAAATAATGTGATGGGGCAAGGAACTTGAAACAAAGCCTCTGCTTAATGCTGACTTATTTGCATGATGGGGCACCTCTGTGTGAGTGTTTCCCTACCTTGGCAGCAGTGCCTCTTGTCTGTGGCATCTTCCCTAAAAGTGTCAGTTCCTGGGGGAAACGTAATTGAAAGCAAGAGGACTTGGACTTCTGCTTGGAACAATGCATAAGTCCTCAGATTAATTATCGTACACTTGGTAGCTTCTGTTCCTTGCCCAGACCAGAGCATTGGTCTCTTTTTTTTCTCTGGAGTAGTACCCTAACTCCAGCAGGGTCTGTTCTGAGCATTGAACATATCAAACTTTATTAATGGGTATACTGTTCTGCACGAGTACTGGAGTGAGTGGAGAGACAGAGTATATGGTTGTACTCCATGAAGATTAGATGCTTTGTATGTTTTCCTGTGGTCTGATGATCCAGGCAGAGCAGCCAATCTTAGATAAGAAGATGGAAAGAAAAGTAAAGGGCATGGAAACAAAATCCAGAGTTGCCACTAAATTGCATTACTCAAGGTGGAGAAATTGGAGAAGATTGTAAGAAGTTTAAATAAAAATTTAAGTACGTTCACGGGAAACACCTTCCTGCTATGAGGATGCTTAAGGGATTTGAACATCTCTCCTGTGAAGAAAGGTTGAGAGAACTGGGGCTGTTTAGCCTGGAGAAGAGAAGCCTGAGAGGGGATCTTAGGAATGGGTACAGAGATCTGCAGGGTGGGGGGCAAGGAGAAGGGGCCAGGCTCTTTTCAGGGGTGCCCTGGGATAGGACGAGGGGCAATGGGCACAAACTGGAACCCAGGAAGTTCCAGCTCAACATGAGGAGAAACTTCTTCCCTGTGAGAGTGCCAGAGCCTGGCCCAGGCTGCCCAGAGAGGCTGTGGAGTCTCCTTCTCTGGAGCCTTTCCAACCCCCCTGGCTCTGTTCCTGTGTGGGCTGCCCTGGGTGACCCTGCTGGGGCAGGGGGGTTGGACTCCATCATCTCCAGAGGTCCCTTCCAACCCCTCCCATTCTGTGATTCTGTGAAAAGAGCTTCCCAGACCTGCGCTTCAGGGGCTTCGTTTTCATTGTCCTGCATCTGGAGCTGTAGCCATCAGAAGTGCTTGGAGTTCCCCCTTAGAAAGGAGGAGGCTGTTGCAAGCCACTTTGTCTCTCTTTTCTAGAAGAGGTAGTATTTTGATTTCTGGGCGAGGTGCAAGAGGCAGTCAAGTCAAACACGGTGACGACAGAGCTGACGGTGTGTTCTGAACGTTGCTGTGATGCTCCAAGTGGGAGTCCAAAGGAATCTTGCACTCTTGTCTACCCTTCTGGTTTTTGCTCTCCTCTACCCTTCTGGTTTTTGCTCTCCTCTTCCCTTTTTAAAAGAGGAAATAAAAACATTTGAAAACAGTTAGAAAGGCCCAGAAGAGGAACTGTTTTGGGATAGTGGCTGTGCTAACCACGTGTATGCATAGAGCAAACGAGTAGAAGCTCAGCAAATTTAGATGGGCTTGCATGCAGAAATTGTCTTATGGATTACAGAGATGCAGGTGGCTTTGTCTTGGTTCTTGTGGAGCCGTACATGAAGTAAGAGGTATCTCTCTCTGCTGAAACCCAAAAGAAACATTTTTGCTTTACTTCCAATTGAGTTGTATAAGGGAGTCAAGCCCACTACATTGCATTCTGGCACTGACAGTTGCAAAGTTGGATAGTGTTCAGGGAAGATCAGCTGGACTCTAATGGAGACACTGGGGGGGGGGGGGGGGTGGACAGCACATGGAAAAAATGCAAGGGCTGGAAAAATCTGAAGCAGCTGCATGCTTATGTTTTGGCCAAGGGAATTCAAAAGAAAGGATTGTTGTGGATGGATTGTGTGCAGAAGGATGGAGAGGAACAATTTGAGCTGGCACATAGGAACACTGGGAGGTGTATCATATTGAAACTGAGGGTGGTTTTGGCTGAGTATCAGTGACTTCTTGACAGTAATTTGCAGGGCAGTCTTTGTCAAGTCAAGTCAGAAGCTCCATTACTTGTAATGATGAAAGTAACTTCAGCAAAACACTCGTGCTACGTCCTACTCACTACCAAGCTTCCTTGACAAAAAAATAAATACTATCTTTCTTTCATATCTCTGTTCCTAGAATAGTGAACATTATTTTTTCCTATTATTGAAATGATTAGTAGTCTGATCTTTATTGTTCAATAACAATGAAACAGTGGTGGCATAAATAGGTGGGGTAGTCTGGTGTGATGTCTAAGCTGTGCCATCCATTTCAGTTTTAGAAAGGACATGAAAATACCTTTTTAGAAAAGAACTAGTTCTGTTCCCGTGTATCAGAAAGCCCCTGGAAGGGGGGAAATGGGACAAAGACCAAAGCTGTTTATACTTCCAGTTACATACAGACTGGGTAAAGCCAGAAGATTGTTGGCTTCCTCTCTCCAAAATGCTAAGCATGGGTTGTGAAATGGCTGTTCTTTAAGCCGACCAGAATCAATACCTAGAGTCTCACATTTCTGTTGGCTAGTGACAAGCACAGCTTTGAGCCAAGTTCTCCCTTTCTTAAGGTACTTGGGAAAAGTAAAGCGAGACCTTGGCAGGCTAGAAGAGATAGCCAAGACGTGGAAGGGTTTGATGGCTCCAGAATCAATGAACTGGCAAAGAAAAGTTCATATAAAGTATATTTAGTTGGTGTGGAGCTATCTGGGAGCTCTCACTGACTGTATTTCTGAAATCCCTTAGCTGCCTGCTGGCCCACTCTTGACCTTCCTGAGCCTCTTCCAGAATCCCACCAGCTGACGATTGAAAATACCTTCTTTAAAGCTCCATTCCTTTCTGTAAAAGAAACCCCGTTGTACTCAGCATGCAGAACAATGCCATAAACACTGGAGAACTTATCCTCACCTGGGCTTCATTTGTTTATTTTGTTGCCTGAGGGGAAGTGTCCTGAATCTGTTTGCCTGACAACCTTCCACAGCATTTGCTTCTTATTTTGCTGGCTGTTCTCCTTGTCCCCGAATAAAAGCACTGGAAAACGAATGGCTGAAGCAGTATCTCATTGCTTTGCTGTGAGATAAGAAAAGCAACTTTTTTTTCACGTGGAGCTTCTGCCAACTGGCTGTCCCAGACCCTTTCTGTCTTCAGAAAGCAGAGCTGCACGCTCAGCGTGGGGAGAGAGGAGGAGATGGGAGCAAGTTTCCCCTTTGGATGGATTCTAGTGAGTTGAGCAGAAAAAGGGCCACAGCTGCTTCACATTTAATTGGAACCAGGCAGATTGCAGGATCAGTCCCGGAAGCACCTGTGTCCATGATGACTCTATTGTTGCTGGCTTCTCAGAACCCACGCTGACCCCTCGGCCAGGGCAGCCCGCGGCACTGCTCGCTTCCAGCAGCCTGCTCTCTCCGTGCCGTGCTCGGTGCTGCCTTCTCGCAGAGCGGGAGATGTTCAGGGCAAGCTTTTATTTCTGCTCATCTGAGAGTTCATTGTAAACCCTCCGAGCTCTGCTGTAGAAATTAATTACCCTTCCTCCTTAGGTTTGAACTTCCTGGCCTAGTCAAAGTAGCATGTCTTTGCTTTTCTAGCTTATTTCTTTCTGAAGCAAAGAGCTCCATCATCTTTTGCTATACAGCATCCTATAGATGTGACCTAGCTTATTCCTTTCCTTCTTTCTGACGCAAAGAGCTCCATCGTCTTTTGCTATACAGCATCCTATAGATGTGACCTAGCTTATTCCTTTCCTTCTTTCTGAAGCAAAGAGCTCCATCATCTTTTGCTATACAGCATCCTATAGATGTGACCATCTTCTATTTTCTACTTCTGCCGTTTTCTGCTCAGCATTGTCTCATGGTGGAAGTCTTTGCTCCATTACTAACGCTTTCCTCTTCCCGACCCACACAGCAATGCAGCCATCTCGCCCCATCAGGTTCCCCAACTTTCACGAGGTCATGAGAAAATGTTTGATGTTCCTCAGAGCTCCGAATTGGTAGAAGTGCCAGTTCAGTAGATTACAGCCCAGAAAATTAAGGATGCCCTCAGGAGTCTCCCAGTAGTTGCCAAGTTTCTTGGGTTGCCCAAGCAGCTTCAACTCTCAGGTGCCAGCCTGGAAGGTTTATTCCACTCTGCTTAGCTGTTAATGTTGAGGATGTGTTTAGGAGAATGTCAAAGTTTTAGTGAAATAAGTATCATTTTATTTAGAAAAGAGACAAATAAAAAATTTAATTATGAGACCTGTGATACTTCTACTGGAAACAACTGAGTTAATTGAGGAAAAAAAGAAGAGCTGGGGAGATGTTAGCCCATTCTGGATCCCATCTCTTCTGAGACAGACAAAAATGCTCACTTCTTTTTTTTATTTCTTTTTCTTGTTTTTTTTCCTTTTGTGAGTTAAATAATCTCCCAGATAAGATGCTGTAGTTCTTAATTCTATTGTAAACCTCTGGATATTTCTCTTAATCTGAGCTTGAAGATCCTACTCCCTTCACCAGCTTCCTTCCCTCAGAAGAAAAGCAAACCCATTATTTAGGGGAGTCTTCTCCAACAGCATTATTTGCAGTAGGAAAGGGATTAAATGGGGTTCATCTGCATGTGTTGGTGAATTTATTGCTTCATCTAACATCGGATAATATGACTACCTAATGCTTAAAATATTTAGTGATGAAAATGTGCACGTTCCATTTTCAAGGGCTTCCCACATGCCTTTAAAATATCCTCCTTTGCAATTTAATTGTCTGTGTGTCTATAATGACCTTACAGCCACGAAGTCTGAGCCAAAGTAATTCTTAGGGGGGAAAAAAAAATTGAAGGAAATCTCCAAGATGTGGTAGAGGAGCAAAGTCAACTTACAAGTTCTCAGCCATAGCAAGTTAATTGTCCTGTCACTTTGTGAGCAGTGCGTTTCTTAGGGCCAGTGCATCTGCATGTTCTTCAGGCCACCTTTAAACTTTCACGTTCTGAAAGAGTGGAATTTAGCAACTTGCTAGAAAAAAAAAAGATCCAGGAAAGAGTAAGATAATTCATGGTGTTGGTGAAAGAATACGGAACAAAACTTCTCAGGAATTTTGTGCTTGACTAGTTCTCCCAGCGGGACATGCACTTTTCTCTATAATCAGATTTTTATCCTTGGCAAAATTTCTGGTTTCTTTTGAGGAGAAAAAAAAAAAAAAACCAAAAAAAGTTTCATATTCTGTATCATTCTGTTCCTTGGGAACTTGTACACAGGGCCACTGGGGAACCTGGGCTTGCTTCATTTTGCTCAAGGGCAGCTCACTCGCTGCGCTGTCCTGAAGCCAGTGCTAACTCAGGCTTCGAGGGTTTTTTTGCTGCTCTGCAACCCATCAGTTGTAGGAGATCTGTATCTCATACTCTATAAACTATCTAATAGACAATTTACAGAGCCTTGGAGACTTCAGAAGTTCAGAGCTCATTCTTAGGTATTTCCTAGCCAGATTTTGCAGTTCTTGTTTCCACAGGAGGAGCTGATTTTTCATCCTCTTTCTGCTCCCAGCCAACTTTAATGCAGATATTTTCACCTAAGGTCATTAGTACAAGATGAAAATTCTGGACTATAGTAACTAGAGATAAAGCTGATCCAAACTGCACTGAACTCAACAACAAGGCTTCCGTGGTGCCAGTAGCTTTTAATAGTCATTGTTAATATGAGATCGTTGTTGATTCTCTCCTGTCTTTTGTTGTAAGGAGCCATGAGGGAATTGGTAGAAAACAAAGAGTATGTTCACACGGTTGTGCAGATGCTTATGGCAGTCGATGTAAAAAAGCCTGGCTTTTCCAGAGAGCTTCTCTTGGCTGTCTTAGACAGCTGGCCCAACGTCTTTGCAGTAGGGGTCTGCCTAGTTCTAGATGCCTAATCATCTTGTGAGATGAATTCCTCTGCTTTTGGAAGGCCTCGGGCCCCACGTTCAAGTCAGACAGTGCCACGAGACTCGTTTTAAGCCTTTGGAAGCAGTGCAACCTCCCCTCTCCAGGCTGATGTTGAAAGGGTGGGATCGTGTGAGTTCTGTGTTTGTGTACCCAGCCTGCACTTGTCCTGCGGATTGATGGCCTCCGTCCCGAGCGATACCAATCTGGGCTGAAGTGCAGCTGCACTTTGTAAAAGCTCGAGGGGCACAGAGGTATCAAGTGGTATTGTGTGGCTTGAAAGATGTCGTTTATCTAAGGAAGTTTGGGGTCTGTTTGCTGTCACTCTGTCTGTGCAGCACCGACTTCCCTTACCTTCACTATCGCGTTGTCAGGCAAAGAGACCTCACACGTTAGGACAGATAGCTTTGCCCCTTCCAGAGCTGATTTCTTTTCCTTCAGCAAGAGGCCTGTGGGCTGTGTTGCAGTCAACAGAGCTGTTTGATTCAGCCTGAGTGTAATTGCTAGTAATTTTGCTTGCAGGGAGCTCTTTAACATGCACAAGTTCCTGAGAAAAGGACAGGAAGAAAGGGAGTCAATGACTTTTTTCGTTGACTCCCTTAAAATTCCTCAAGCATAGTGCCTTAAAAGAAGACAGTTGGGGATCCAGTTTTCTACATAGGAATACACTAACCAGTTCATTTTCCATCTCTCATGAGTGATCAGGTGTTCATAGGGGCATTCTTCACAGTTCAAATGGCATTAGAAGCCCTCCAGAACAGCACTCTGTGACTGGTGACATGGTCAGATGACTCCTTGTGGGTCGATCTGCTTGTGGCAAGCTGTGAATTTTACTGAAACCTTTCTGGATTGCCCCCACAAGTAGAAAGTCAGTCTAATGTACCTGTGTGATGTGATCTTTCCCTACAGCAAGAGTAGTCAGACACTGGAACAGGCTGCCCAGGGAGGGGGTTGAGGCACCAGCCCTGGGTGTGTTTAAGGGTCCTTTAGATGTTTTGGTGTTGAGGGACACGGTTTAGGGGTGAGCTTTGTAGAGTAAGGTTAATGGTTGGACTTTGATGATCCCAAGGGTCTTCTCCAGCATGAATGATTCTATGATTCCTGTCCACTTCAGTGCAAAGTAGTCTCGCTCGCAAGGACTCGTAACGTCTCAGACAAGGCAGGTGGCTTCACACTGGCTGCAGCACGGCTTTTGGTCTGAAATGTCCCTTTAGGGGAAACACAGAGAAGGGTCAGACTGAGGAGCACGTATATAAGCTGCTTCTCCTAGTTAAGTGCTAGTAGTAGGAATGGGAATGCCAAAGCAAGTAAGTTCTTACAGCAGGACAAGTAAATTAAGAATGGTGAATATATGAAGCACTTGTCACAGTAAATAACTTAGAAGCCAAAAGACATTTTCATGTCATAATCATTGAGTCATTTTTATGAGAAGTCAAAGTAAATTCATATGTCATCTGTAAAGTATGTAAAGATTTTAATTCATCCAGTGCATCATGTGTTGGGAATACTGTAGCAGCTCCAGATCAGATATACTGCAGAGGAGCCTTAAGGTTTTAAAACTCTTCCCCAATCTAAACTGATCTCCAGAACCTTTGGAGGTTCACCTTTCTCAGGAGCTCGTGTTCCATGCAAGTGAGGACCATGCCAATATGTTTCCCATTTCCAGGGGATTAAACTGCTGTGTTTGATGACTCAGGACTTCCCAAGAAAGCAACTCCAGTCACTCAGTCCATCTGAAGCAGCCTCTGATGTCTCAGAGGACATGCCTTCTCTTGTGCAGTGATTCATGATTTCAGAGCACAGGATCAGCTCTCTTATTTTCTTTTCTTTTTTTTTTTTTTTTTTTTCCTTCCCACAAAGTTAATTAATAAAACAAATTTCTATTAGTGGGTGTTGAAAGACTTTGGCTTTCCACCTACCCTCCCAAATGCTCTGCATTCCAGGAAGAATGAGAAATGGACCTGTGAATAGAAACAGGAGGGAGGAAAACTGAATCAGATGCTGTAGATGGATATAGACACATTGGCTGTCAGCTGATACATCCTGAATGAAGGTGATTTCCTGCAGTCATGATTGCTAAAAATAATCTAATTTCAACATTAATACATGCAAATTTAGAGAGGAAGATTGAGGCACAGGTTGTGTATGACAGAAACCAAATTAATCTGTGTGAGCCCCCCCCTTGACCTCTTGTGCAGGCACGTGACTGCATGGATGGCAGTTGTTCTTCTTGTGAAAGCTGGATCCTTTGCCATTGTCACAGACCTCCCGAGACTCCAGTTGGTCAGGGGAAGCACCTGGAGAACTCATCCCACTGTGGACCTGGCTCTGCCCATCAGTCTGCCTCATCTGTAGCACCATCATAGAAGAGAATTTCTCATCAACACCAGGAATTAGCCTGAATTTACATCCAGCACAGTCATAACTCCTGTTGACTTCAGCAAGAAAAGAGGACCAGAGTTGACAGAAGGACTAGGCTTGGAATATTGCCCCCATTCCACTGCTGTATGGGCTGTCAGACCAGCTCACAGCTCTGCAGTGCTGCTCTCTGCTGGTGGCAGCTTGCAGAGGAAGAGGACTAATCTGGTGCTCTGCCTTGTGGGTAAGAGGACACTGAAGCCTTTCTCCTGACTCCCAGGACGTGTGTCAAGTCAGGCAACAAAGATTTTCCTTCCTATCTGCAGCAACTCGGCAGCAAATTCATAGACAAGCTCCGAGTGCTTTGGTATCCAGTGCCCTGCCTGGCTACTAGATTTGAATCTCCTGTCGTCTGACCCCAGCTTCAGGTTTCCAGATGAGCCTTGCAGAAATAAAGGCAGTCCCAGAAATACCTCTGTGGAGACAGCACACCCCTGTTTATGTTTGAAGGGCCGATATGAATCTGGATCAAAGCGTGTGTTGGGAGAGACGAGCCCCGGGTCGTGTTTGAAGCGAGCGCGGCGCTTGGAAACAAGGGCGAAGCAGGAATAAATCAGGATGAAGGATGCAGGGCATTAACTGCTTTACATGAGATCCCTGCTGCAAAGACATGGCCAGTGTTCCAAAGTTTTCCTCGGAGACTGCTCGGAAGTTGCATACCAGCCTATTTGTGGAAAGCTAAACAGTTCCCTATTGTCCTTGCCGTGAAAAGCTTCCCAGATAAACACTTTCCCCCCCTCTCCATTGGAGAAAAATGATACAGCCTGTCCAAGAGCTCTGACACAGAGGACTGCACTGGGCTGCTGCTCAGCCTCTGCAGAGTTGCTGGTTTCTGTGGATGTTGGGCTCTGCTGAAGGCTGCAGTTCATCTACGTGCCGGTAGCGTTAAGAAGAGGCTGAGTTGTCGAGTGAGACTGGGATGATCTTCAGGGGTTTCATAACGTTGCCCACCCACAGCTTTGCATCTCTGGGTTCATTACGGCCCTGGAATGTAAATCCCGATCCACAGTGGTTAAACAAAGTTCACGTGGCTCTCAAAGGCTTTTGTGGGGTCGTCTCCTCCTGATTTCTGAAGGGGAAAGAAAATATTGCTAGCTGAAGTAAGCTCACGTGGTTCTCTGTGAGGAGAGCAGTCAACCTCTGATGCTTTAGGGGGGTTAAGTTGTAACATTGCCTGCATTTGGGGCATTGTAAGGCATTGTAAGGAATTATTCCTAACACCCACATAGTCAAGGCATCGTATTCCAGCACAAGGAAGATCCAGAAGTCCCTGCATGAACTTTGGAGGAAAGAGATTTATTTCTGCAGTTAACACCAGGGAAATACTGGGGGTGGTTTTGTCCAGGTCGTTGGGTGGCTCTTCCTCTGCTTCTCTCAACCCGGCAGATGCAGATCTGGAGGACCTTGCTGTGTCCTCACTTCTGACTCCAGTTTGCTCACACACATGGTTTTGTTGGGTGCCTCCTTCCTTCCTCCACAGTGCCATCCAGAATGAAGACCTCTTGCTAGGAGAAACCTACAGTCAGTGAAGGAATAGATGCAGTGCTTGGCTTTTTGCCACCGTTTTGTCCAAGCAAACCTTGCTTTGCATTTGTGTCAAAGGAATCATCCTTCTTCCCCAGAGAAGCACGGGATTTCTTGCTGATGTTAAATGAGAATTTTGCACGTGTATCATACTTTATATATAGAGTGGGTTTTGGTCACAAACGGAACTAGGAAGCTCAGCTTCCATTGCCATTTAGCAGGCAATAAGGTTTTAAATCCTTGAGGCAATTTAAAAAACATTCCCCTCGTGGAGAAACTCGAAAGAAAGCAGAGTTAACAGGGGGCTTATTTGTTTATTTTACAAACGCAGCCATGAATTTAGGGCAATTTCTATGCGTTCAAACAGTCACACTGAGAGCAATCGTTGCTGAATGGCCAGAGATTCCCACTCAGATGGTGAAAGGCAGCAAATGAAATGCACAGGTAACCACGAGTGTTTTCAATGAGATGATGGAGCTGGAGACTGATTTTATTTTCTTCTTTCATTATTGGGGTTCACAGTGCCACTTCCCTCCCTCTTTACCTCCCCTACCTTGCCAAGAACCATCTGTGAACAGCAGATCTGATGAGGTCTGGGGCTCCTGTATCTGGGAAAGGGCTGAGCTCATACTTGAGCCTTTCCTCATAAAGCCTGACTCCTTTCTGCATATTTTCACATAAACAAAGACATAAACTCTTTTTTGACCTCTGTGCTGCTTGGGTTGATTCAGATTTCAGTTACAACTGGCTGTCAGATGGAGTCTAACTGGGGAAGGGGGAAGACAGAGGGACAGACAGGCTTGTGTGCAGGGTGTCATCTGCTTAGAAGAGCATTGCTTGAGTAGCTTGTGTTTTGGTTCAGAATTAACATCTCCATCTCGGCGGGCCCAGTGGGGCAGCCCCAAACGCGTCGTCTCATTGCAGAGGGATGAGTCAGATGAATCATTCTGAAGCTTTAATTAAAACGTAGAGCTTCCGTGGGTAGCATTTCAACAGCACGAGGTGACAGTTTTGCAGCCTGGCCCACGCTCACCTGCCCACGATGCTCACGTGGCCCCACCAGCACCACATCTCTGAACCTCTGCCGTGCTGCTTCTCACCATCTTCATGGGAGGTGGGGAGTTCTTCCCGTGGGTGGATGGAAAACTGGGGCAGAAAGAGTTTTTTAACTTCCCAAGGGAAACGGACAGCATGGATAGTTTATTGTAACCCCTAAAGTGCTAGGTGGCCACTGGGATTTGGTGAGAGCTATGAAAGCCCTGGCAGGGCTCTGCTGCTCCTTCCCCATGCCCAAGACTCACACACTCCTCCTCTCAGCACTTTCTTGTACGGATGTTTCCTGTGTGGAGCTTCTTCCACACTTCCCATTTCTGTTTCTGGAGTTAGTGTTGCCTGGTACACGCCTGTCGGTCTCACACTTGTAGTATGGAGGTGTCACCTCACTTTGTAGTGGCTCAAACTGGGAAAGAAAACATCACCATCCATGGGAATATCTGGACCTCACAAGCTTTTCAGGATTGATCTTAGCTGCCAGGGCAGATCACAAAGCAGGAAAAAAAAAAGTCAAGGGCTCTCTGTGTCTGGCAGCAGTGTAAATTCAGCTCTACTGTGCAGACAGAGTGGCAGAAAATGAGGTTGCCCAGGGGCCCTTTTGGCTAAGGCTGCATCCCTGACCTGTGCTGTGGAAGGTGGTCTGCAACAGAGAGGAGTCCTCACCTATGAAAAGGTGAAGTCCTTACAGGAGAACCAGGAAGAAATTCTATTCGTTGTGCAATAAGAAGCAATGGCAAAAGCTGACTGAAGGTTGCAAGAGTAGCAGTTGAACCCTTGCTCCTCCAGACCCTTAAAAATGAAGGGTGTATTCCAGTGCAGTGCCACGGTGAAGAAACAACCCAGGAGGCTGGCAGGCGGCTGCACTCTCCTTGCAGAAGACAATTCACTTTAATAATATATGCTAAAAACTCCCCACTTTAAATCACCAAATTATTCTGAGAATAGAAAAGTGATTTTGAGAGAAAAAGCCCTCTGCTAGCAAAGGAATATTGGCTTTTCTGTCGTTTAAGCCAGATGACAACACTGCTTCAGGTGAAGTCCTACTTTGGTCACTCTTAAAGTGTTCCAGCTTTGTGTAGTGGCAAGAAGTTAATGTGACTGCTAGAACTCATGCCAGATGCCAGGCATAGTTTAGATGAGTCTCTGCCATCTATTAGACTTGTGATAGCACATGTTTTTCAGTAGCTAGGCAGCGCTGCAGATGCCAGACTGTGATACCCTCTTAGACAACTGGCACTTAGATAAAGCATTTCCAGGCAAGCAAACAAATAAATACAGACTAAGAAAAACACACATGCACGTACAATGGAGGGAGGAGGCTGCTTCACTGACTTACTGTGCTCTGGGGAGCAGCAGGACGACGTGGTTTTCATTTTCCTGGTGTTTCACTTACTGCCCTGTGGAGTTCTCTTCATGGGAGGAGAACTGGGAGTAGTTGCTGGGTTCATGTATGTGGATGTGTGTGTATGTCAGTGTAAGCATGTGTAGATGGTTTATTATTAGAAGTTGGGTCTTCTCAAGCTTGTGATAAGAGCTGTTTGTCAGTTGTGTTCACAAAGGACCCCAGGGAAGGTTTCGACCACTGCCAATCCCCAATGTAATTTGTTATTTTTCTTCGACAGATTATTTGAGGATTTGTTATTTTTCTTTGACAAATTAAATCTGCAAAGATTGCACAAGGGGCCCCTGAGGATCTTGATAACTCTTTGGTCAAGGAAGCCAGTTGGACTAATTCTTCTGCTGGGCTAGCAGAAATCCCCTGGGAGCCATGCATGGGCATTCCCTTTTTTTTCTCCAAAGGAAGATGTCTGGTACCAGACTCATCGCTCTTCTCCCTCTTTTCTCAGCAGTTAGTAGGGGACCAAAGTAGATCTCCATGACTCCTGGTGACCAGTGCTAACCAGTTAGAGGCAGGAGGAAGGAAGCACTGCCTTTACACAGCCCTTCTTCCTCCTGTGTTTTTAGCTGTGTTGGTAACTCCTTGGAGCAGGTGAACCCCCAATGCTGCTTTGCAATGAGGTCTGCAGCAGAGTTCAGGGTGGGACACGGTAAAGGCTCTCACTTCTCTATGGTTGAGTGCTGTGTCATTGTATCCTCAGGATGCTCTGGCTGTATCTGTCCATCATCTGTCTCTCAGGATGCTCTGGCTGTATCTGTCCATCACCTGTCTCTCAGGATGCTCTGGCTGTATTCATTCATCACCTGTTTCTCAGGATGCTCTGGCTGTATCTGTCCATCATCTGTCTCTCGGGATGCTCTGGCTGTATCTGTCCATCATCTCTCAGGATGTTCTGGCTGTATCTGCCACCTGTCATCTTGCTATCGATGGAGCCTGTGTAGTTTATTTCTGGGATTCTTAAATGTTACCAATAAAAAAAAAAAATAGACATGTCAACGAAGGCAGTGTTTTCTAGGGTCAGTGCAAGTTCTCCTGTTTTAAGTAGAGAAGACCTGGGCCCTGTTGTTTGTAACTAGTCAGTGAGATTTGCCTGAGTTCATTAAAAATCAATCTTTCCAGTGGCCTCAGATGTCTCCTAGATATTCAAGCTGTAGTTCAAGGTCTAATCTTACAGGTTTCAATTAACAACTGACAAAGAGAACATGAAGCCTTCTTTTCTTCCTTAAAGTTTCAGCAGCATTGTTCATGCTCCATTAATAAAGAATTTTAATGAAGTCCAGATTAGTCAGAAAGAAGTATTTGATGCAAGCAGTTTCATCAGCATGGGTTGATACAGAGGGGGAACCCAGGTGAAGCCAGGCTAATATGTAGAGACCTTATGTGAAGTCCATTAGCATTGGAGTTGGTGGAACAGCATTCAAGCAAGCGGGGTTTGGAGGAAGAACTCTCCTGCCTTCATCATGTTTCAAGGGCTCTGCCAGTTACCACCCAGTGAAGATGCCCACGGACAGGCTGAAGTGTTGTCTCAGTAGGGTTTGTGACAACTGTTCTGTTCTTTTCTTGGAAGCACTCAGGCCTGTGATAAGCACAGTGCCCCTGGGCTGTAACAGTGTTTTGGAGAAAGGCAGACTGGCTCTCTGTGCTTTTTTTAGCTCAGCAGCCATCAGTGGCTGAGCAGATCAAATGCTTTACAGCAGCAGCCACAGAGAGGAAAAGAGATGTTGGCTCTCTTGCAGACATGGTCTTCTTATGGCTCCTGGGTTCCACACCTCTGCCTGCTGCTCAGTTTAAGTGGCCCATGTCTCTCTCCTGACAGTGACAGCAGCCACTTATGTGCCTACGTTGTCTGTGGTCTTGCAATTGTAAGAGCCTGGACTGAACAAGGTACTTAAGGAAGACAAGTTGCTATGCTTGTGCATGTTTGTGGTCTCACCTCAGCCAGGGCCCAGCTTCAAGAGCATCAGAGGGAAGTGCAGGAGGCAGCACCAGGCGTACATTGAATAATCCACCCTTAGTTTTAAGTCTGGAGTCAATGAAAATAGTTTAGTCCCTCAAGCTAGATGGCTGGTACCTTACTCAGCTGATGTCTCAGTAAGGAGTTTCTTTTTAAGATGTGATGGCAAATATGGGTTTCTGCAGATGTTCCATCTCTCCTGAGGATCCAGCAGAGACAGGAAACCAATTCTCAAAGGAAACAGTCTCGGGGCAGAATTCAGGTTGGATTGCAAATGAGTAAGATACAGGCAACACTTCTGTATTAGCTGTAATTCTACTAAGGAATCAAAATCAAGTAGCCAGTTTGGGGTACATTTGGGGGTTTTTTGTCAGTCAGCTTCTTAGTCTTGAAACCTGTCTGGATAAGCAGCTACTAGGGTGGAACAAAAACATAAGCTGATGCTGACCAGAGAGGAGCAGACAGCCACGAATGTCAGGGAGCTCTGTTGACTTAGAAGCAGGAGAGAAACAAGTTTTGATGAATATTTCTTGTTTGATTGTGGCAGCAGGAGGAGAAAGAAGGATTTGTTCAACCCTTAACTTGCTTTCTGGTCACTGGAGTCTGAGATTGTAAGAGATGAGATGATGAGATGGTGGCATTTGGTCACTATTGTCCAGATGCTGCCCAAAGCACTGTAAATACACTGTAGAAGCAGAACTGGCCCAAAACACAAGCCAAAACTGAAAATGTCACAATCAGACCTGAAGAAAATTAGTGGTTTAGATCAGGCCAAGCTGGATGAGAATTTTAGGCTCTGCAAAACTTGTTGAATGATGGAAGTTAATTTCCAGCACCTGAAAAATCTGCTGTGTATAAATAATATGACATCACCTTGAAGAAACATAGAAAGATCAGAGAGTTTATAAAGAGGAAACAGAGATTACATTGCCCAGTAATAAGTCCACCATTGTTCTTTATTAAAGCAGTATGCATGTGTTTATTAAAAAGTTATTAAAAGGAAAGAGCAATAAATTTACTCTTGTTACTAAAGGTTTTCAAGCAATAACAGAAAAAAAATGGTGGAATAAAGCTTGAAAATATTCCAGTTCAATAAAAATGCAATCCTAAAATCTTCCTTTGTGGTGTAATACCATCACTTCAGAGTCATCAGAAAGCCTTTGTATTCTTGGCAAATTTGGACAGAAGTCAGAATTTCCAATCCAGAGGTAATGCTGATATTCCAGCATTCGTTTCTGTCCAAAATCAGGGAGGAAGAGCAGAAATATTGGAAATTCATTGCAATGTCAGCACTGAAAAATGTATTAGAAGACGCTGAAACGTTTCAGTTAACATGATGTGGCAGGCTCCTCAGTGGTACGTGGACGTAGAGGAGTTGTTGGGAGTGTGAAGCCTTTTTCCCTCCCCTCTGAAGCAGACTTCCAGACCAAACCACATCCCCCCCTCATCAAACCAGAATGCTTGAGCAGAAAACAATCCATCTTGATCTATAGGCATTCTGCCCAAGGAGCTTGAAGTCCAATTTCCATAAGACAGTGAGGCACCAAAGGCAGCTGTGTGATGAAGATTTTGCCTAACCCAAACTACCCAGGCAGAAATAGCTTAGTGCTAAATTGGTGTGGTGACACTAAGCGGAGATTTAGGGAAGAGTCTGAGGTGAGGCTTCGTGTGCCATGAGCAGAGAGGGTTTGTTGTTTGCTATGGAGATGGAAGCAACACTTGGAGGGTCAACCCATTCTTCCTCTGTGGGCACAACCCATCCTCTGAGGCTGGAGCGTGCAGCTTGCAGTTTACACTAAAGATGCACGAACAAAGGATTATTCCCTGCAAGCACTGAACCAAAAAGCCGAGAGGGGAAAATAAGTTCAGAGCAATCTGAAGTAGAACATTCAGAGGGCATTTTTGAAGGCAAGGGTTGGGTTTTGTTGGATTTTTTTTGTCAGCCTTATTTATTAGTTGGGTTTTTCTTTTTAATTAAGATCAATTTTTAAACAAAAAAGGCCGCTTTGTAGCATTTAAGTCTTTGAAAACAGAAGACTGGGGGGAAAAAAAATGGAAAGCTTTGTTCAGAAAGTGCTGAAATGAAACATTTTGAGTTTTCTGAAATAAAAGAATTCATATGAAAATGTGGAAATGGCATGTTACAAATGTTTCAGCTGTCCTCTCTTTCTTCAGCAAATTCGACCGCTCAAGCTGTAGAAAGCTTGCAATTCTTCTCCTCTGCCCTAGATCTGCTCTGCTTTTAATTGAACAGAACAGATAACAGAAGTTTTCCTCCTCTGATTTTGCAGTTTCTCAAACTGGGAAGGAAAACATCACCATCCGTGGGAATATCTGGGCCTCACAAGCTTTTCATTTCATTTATGCACAGCTGAGAGTTTGCATAGCTAGATATGCATATACTGAAGGCCAAATTCCCTTTCTGACTAAGGCCACGCTTCTTGAGCAATAGTGGCTCTTCCCAGAGAAACGGTCTGACATGGATTTGGAGTCCAGAGATGCCATCCAAGTTTGGGGTGGACTTGTAATCTAATTTAACTGCTTCACCTAATTTAGCTGCTCATGAGAGATAGTTGACTCTGATGCAAAAATGAAACAAACCCCACAACTTTGTCTCCAAATTCTGTCAAGAAATGGAAAGGCTTTAACTTTAGTGTAGAATAATGTAGAATAACCTCATTACCATTAAGCCAGTCAGGGGAGTGAATAAGCAAGGATTTCACAGGTATTCTATTTTTCTGTCTCTTGAGGCCAAATTCATCCTGAACCACTGACCCGAAGCAGCTCAGATAGCTACAGGGAGAATGTCATTCTCTCATCTCTTCTTTGGAATTGCTCTTTTGCAGTAAAAATTATATATGTGTGTGTGTATATATATATGTGTGTGTAGGTATATATACCTGTGCTTTCATCTTGAAAGAGATGAACTCCGGGGTGCTATGCTCTGTTGTCACCTGTTTACATGAGACCATGGTCTAAATCCATATTTCACATCACTAGTAAGAGCCCCTATAAGCTGTGCTGGGGTGGGTTAGGATTTCTGCCTGCTTTTCTGTTCTCCCTTTGTTTCCTGCTCTCACAAGACCTTTGAAAAAGCTGAGTTTCATCCTAGCCTGGAAGAGAAAAAAAAAAAACCCAATCCAAGAAAAAAGTTAAACATCTTGTGGGATGGGACATTCTGGTGCCTGTCTCTTGGGTGTGCATGACTGCTCTGAGATGCGTAAGGAGAAAAAAAAGGCAAGAAGCAGATGTCTCTGTGGCCTGTGGCGAGGGGAGCAAGGATGCGTGCGAGGGACTGACGAATTCCTGCCTCGACGAAGGCTCCCAAACTGGAATTTATGAGAATCCATCTATAATAAAATACTCTTAACTTAGTGTCTAGCTGTCATCCGGGCGCATCCCAAGAACGGTGGCATAGGACAGAGCTGCCACATCACACATTCCTCGCTATCCCCACAGCTTCTCTCTCGGTGAAACAAAATCTCCCCTTGTCTGGCAGTTCTGGAAATTGAAGCAGGAAAACCTCTGCGCTTGGAAGGGCACGCAGAGCCCGGTGGCCTTCTGAGCAAAACTTTTCCATCGCCTGTGCTGCAAAGACAGGATGCAAAGAGCAAATTGGCAGAGTTGCCTTTCAGAAGATTCTGCACGTTTCTGAGGGAGCAGGAACGGTGCTGAGAAAAACAGATCCGTGATTTTGCGGCGTGGAAGCCGCGTACGGTCAGCGAGGGCACGTCCTCTCTTGAGGGCTAAAACAAAGGCAGATTCCTGGCCCTGCTGAAGCCCAGGGGAGGCTCGATGGACCTCATCCCAAACACTGTTAGCTGTGCTCTGGCCGGGTCAGTGGACAGAGGTGTTAGTGGGGTCTGCCCTGCCTGATGCTCCCCTCGGCTGACTGGCAGTGAATTGGGGTCCTGGTTTAGGGCCAGGGCAGCCCCTTAGACCTAGGACAGATGGTTGTAGGACAGATGGGCTCTGTTTCCCTCCCCAGAGAAAGGGAATGAGGGAGAGAGACTTGGTGATTAGAGAAGGGAACTGGAACGGCTTGAATGAAAATGAAAATGATAAAAATAAAAATTGATTATATACAGAACCCAACCCCCCCAGTGGCAGTTCCATCACCATCACCACTGGTGCTGTGGAGCGGGCACTGGGAGAGTCCCAGCCTGGGCCTAGCAGCAGATGGGAGCTGTGTGCAGGAGCTGGACCCTGGTGCTGGATTCGGGAACAGACAGATCAGGATGGAAGGCAGAACAGACAGAGTCCTCCCCGGGTGCTGCCAGAGGGAAGAGGAGCTGAGCTGAGCAGAAGGGGCTTGACCCTCCTGCCCCTTCAACTTTATACCCAACCTGCCCTCCATGGGCTGGGACCCCTCGGGCTGCACCCCTGGGTGCTGCCTGTGCCCATGGGGGGTTGTCCCTGCTGGGAGCAGCCCCTGCCTGTGCCCCCAGCTGCTGCCTGCAGCCAGCGCAGGGACTGGGCACAGCCCTGGCCAGAGCCAGCTCTGTTCTCACACAAACCAGGCACGTTGGGGCTCAGATAAATCCCTGTTGTTGGGGACGAGGTGCAGTGCTAACACCACTCGGCATCGGGGCAGGAACAAAACTCTGGCTCACCCTACCAAGGAGAGCCCGGAGATGGTTGTGGCCTTCTGAGCTGCAGAAATTGGGTACCCACCTCGATGAGAGGGGTAGGAAGATGCTTTCCCGGGCAGGGAGAAAGGCATGGACAGTCTGCCAGGGGGCATGAGGTTGAATGAAAGTGGGACCGGGGCAATTTTAAGCCTGGGAATTATAAAAAGAAGCTGCTACAGGACTTCATGATCTTAATGTGATTTTTCTGACCAGATCCTCTCAATAACCCTAGCAAATCCCAATGATGAGTCCATTTTCTATTGTCAGTGAGCACAGAGTGACACTAGAGACCGCGAGGCAGAGAGAGAAATGCTGAGACAGCCTAAAGGAGCGTACAGCTCAGCCTAAACTACTTGCCTGTTTTGATTAGTTCTTTTAATTCTTTTCAAGAATTAGAACAGGATGGCAAATTTCACCAGAAGTGAAACAAAACCGCAAGGGTCTTTGTCTGGGGATTAAGTGTTTTCAAGAACTAGCAAGAATAAATGTTTTCCTGTTTTCACTCTGTTTTCTGTACCTTAGGACCAAGCCATGTAGCATATTTGCTGAGGCTCACGAGTTTTCTTCTTTGGACTGTGTTATTTTAGAGAGCTAGTTTTGCAGAACCGTGCATCCCAGCGAAGGAAATTAAGGTCAGAGATGAGAAAAACCCACCTAAGGGCCTGAAATACTTTTTAGTTTCTCAAAGACCACCCTGTGTGGGAATGATAGATTTAAAAATGGGTGGAACCTCTAAGCCTGGAGTGGTATCAAGTTATTCATGACAAATCTCTGAGATCTTTCTGCGGACCGAGATATTTGGGTGGTACTTTCTCACTCTTTCTTCAGAAGAGGCACTGTGGCCTCACAAACTGAAAACTAGCCCTGCTTTTCCTCTGGCTTTAAAACTAAAACCATGTATCTTGAAAAGCTGTCTCAGCAGTAGTGAAGGAGTGGGGGGAAAAAAAAAAATGTGTCTTATATCCCCATGGTTTCATACGGTGCAGCTGTGCTAACAGAGTGTATTGAGACTTAGACTAAAGGAGAGGCACAAAATAGTCCATGAAATAATCAGTGGAATCTATCAGTCAAGCTTCACACAATGGGGAGATCTATCGTCCAGGTATCCTGTTACAGATGGGAGGTTTTGTCCTTTTTATTTTTTTTTAGGAGGAAAAAATCCAGAATATTAATAACTTCAAGCCCTTTCTGTTACCTGAATTGGTGGGAAAGTTTTCTTCCATTAGGAATCACAGAATGACAGAATGGTAGGGGCTGGAAGGGACCTCTGGAGATCACGTAGTCCAACCCCCCTGCCAAGGCAGTCTACTTTACTTTGCATTCAAATCTTTAAATATTCTTCCAGTATATTTGGATTAAATATCCATATTCTGTGGGATTAGAAGTTTTGATTTCCCTTATGGCTGAATGTCTGTAGGATAGTGATGAGATCTGAAAAAGCAACCAGGTGTCTAGATGTATTAAATCAGTTAAAAAATAAAATAGTAATTAAAAAAAAAAATATTTTATTTCTTTGAAAGAAGGAAACATGCATCAACAGCCAGCCCTCAACAGCCCCTCCTAGGTCTTGAGGTAATTACTAGTGGTACAGGAATAATGGAGCAGGTATTGACCGAGTGTAATCTGCAGTTGCCCCAGTGGAGCTATTCCCCCTGCATCAGCTCTAAAGTACAAGTGGTTAGTTTATAACCCTCTGTAGGTTACCACATTTTAATGTTTCCTCAGTGTTTATTTATTCTCTTCCCAAAGAATGTTCTGAAATATCAAGTTTACAACCTGTGGCTCATGTGATGGTAGTGGAAACAATTAAGCTAGGAGCTTTCAAAGCCACCACTGGGATTTTGATGCCCAAACTCATTAATTTTAATAAGAAGTGAGCTGCCAGTCTTCTTAAGTGGTTTCTAAAATCTCAAGTCGTAAAAGCACCTCTCTACTGGTTCCAGTTTACTAGGAGCTCAAAGCAAGGTAAACATGTGGAGCAAAATAGTAGGTGTGAAAAGGTGGAAAATACGTGTTCAGATGTCTCTGAGACTGTTCAAGGAACCAAAGGGTGGCCCCAGCCTTGAGCTGGCAGACGTGGGCTTCAGTGTCTCAGGGAATTACTGCCTGAGCAGGACATGAGGCACAGTTTTGGTGGCAAGGAGAAGAAAGCTGGTGTAAATAGGAATCTTGGCAGTGGCTCAGTTCCAACCGTGATGATCGTATTGCCTTTCTAATTTGGGTGCTCACATCTACTGCAGGCTGCTGCCTTCACATGTTTCTGCCCACCACAGCCTTGTGTCCAGGGCAGTGCTCTTCTTCCCAGTGCAGCTGGGCACCTGCCTTGCAGGAAGACCTGGGTGAACTCGCATCACATGGTGAAGAGCAGAGGCATCAAGAGCAGTACGAGACCGAGCTGTCTTTGGGTAGTGTCAACTATTGCTTTGGCGTAGGTGCAGCACATGACGAGGCCAGGGCTTTCTTGCCACCCATTGCTACCACTGCAGTTACCTACATGATGTTTGTAGATGCTTGGTCCAGGTCCTTCCTACCTGCCTAACCCCTCCTATCCAAGTTCACTTTGTGTTCTCTTCCAAGCTGCATTTGTTGATACTTCACTGATCCATTATCATGCCTGGATTAAAATTAAGAACTGTCTGCTGTGGCCTGAGGGACCTGCACAATGCAAACTCCTGAGGGCCTTTCCTTTTACATGAGTTTGGAGATGGCTTCGCTTTAGCCACGAGCCTGTGTCACAGCCTAAAAAGTCCTGAAGGCTTTGGAGAGCACCAGGGTATCCCAGGGAAAGTTGCCACACTGCTGAAAACTCTTCCTCATCATGAATCATAATAAAATCATAGAATCATTAAGGTTGGAGAAGATCTCCAAGATCGTCAAGCCCAACTGTCTGCTAAATATTATCAGAACCACTCAACCATGTCCTGAAGTGCCACATCTGGACATGTTTTGAACCCCTCCAGGGATGGTGATGCCACCCCCTCCCTGGGCAGCCTGGTCCAAGGCCTCACCACTCTCTCAGTAATTAATTTTCCCAATATTCAACCTAAACCTCCCTTGGTGAAACTTGAGCCCATTTCCTCTTGTCCTATCACTGTTTACCTGGGAGAAGAGTCCAACACCAACCTCCCTACAACCTCCTTTCAGGCAGTAGAATCAAGGAAGAAAGTCTTAAGAGAACAAAAATCCAGAACCAAAGGATCTCTCTGTGATGTAAAATCGAGCACGAATGAGTGTGAACAGGACTCACTGAGAGCCTGACTGCTGGGAAGGATACGGATGTTTTCTTGTGGCTTTTATTGATGAGAACAACCTTGGACAACTTTAGAATTAGTTTAAGCAGGTGTCCTTTTTTTTTTTTCTGTGTCTGTCATATGATCTCAGAAGGACTTCATTACCGCTGGCTGCGCTTGACAAAGTTACCGTAGTTTTTGCCAGCAAGTCTCATAGTAGCAACAACTAATTATCAGTAGCTATTGGAAGGACCTTTGGGTGAAACACGATGCGGTGGAAATAGAGATGACCATCTTGACTGCTGTTGTAAGGGACTTCAAAAAAAAAACCCCAAAATTAGTAGTAGATGTGACTTTTTTTGGAAGAGAACAAAATGTTCCATAAATGAAACATGTGGTTTCACTTGCAGCACATTTTGTACATTGTCACCAATGAAGTTCAGGATTTTTTATTACTTTTTCATTAAAATGTCTTACTGGTTTCACTCAGGAGGCAAAACTTTTCACATGGCTTTAATTGTTTCTGTCATAAAAGTCATAGCATCCATGTAATAGAAATAGTTTTGCAGACCACAGCTTCATATTGCCTATTAATTCTCTTCCATTTTCTGTACCTACAACTCATTAGCCCATCCCAGAGATAGAAACAATTCCTCTCTTGTAGTTAAGACCAAACAGGAACTTCTACTGAATTTGGGTGACCGTATTAATGTCTGTAACTATGTAAAGGGCAAGTGTCGGGGGGATGGAGGCAGGCTCTGTGACATCCACGGATGGGACAAGGGGTAATGGGTACAAGCTGGAGCATAGGAGGTTTCAGGTGAACCTAAGGAGAAACAACTTCACTGTGAGTGCCAGAGCCTGGCCCAGGCTGCCCAGAGAGGCTGTGGAGTCTCCTTCTCTGGAGCCTTTCCAACCCCCCTGGCTCTGTTCCTGTGTGGGCTGCCCTGGGTGACCCTGCTCTGGCAGGGGGGTTGGGCTCCATGATCTCCAGAGGTCCCTTCCAAGCCCTAATGTTCTGTGATTCTGGAGAAAAAAAAAAAAATCACTTTGTGTCAGTACTGGCTTATTAGTTTTTTCTTTCAGATATCTCAGCTCACAAACATAGGCTCACGTGCCTGCATATCAGAGCCCGGTGTTTGTATTGACTTTTTTCTAAAATCAGTGGAACTTTAGAAGATGAAAGCCATAAAAGGCCTTCTTCTTCATAGCTGCCGTCAGATGCAAGAGGCGGTAGCATTTCAAACAGGAGCGAAGAGCTCTGGCAGTGTTGTTTCAAGGTGGCTTTGGACAGGTCATTTACCACCTTTTTTGCTTTATTTCCCCATTCTGCAAAAGCTGTTAAAGAGTTCAGGTCTCGCCTATCCCATCTCAGCAGCCTGGCTATTAGACCATACTTCTGTCATCAGCCTGGGCTTCCCTGTCACCAATCCAACTCAGAGGAACCAGCATAATTACTGCTCCAGTCAAAACAATGACTGATTTTCCACAGATGATATCCAAAGTTGAAAGAAAAAGAGAGAACTATTGTTATCTCATTAATTTCAGATCAGCTTCTGTGAAGGTATCTGTTTCCCTCAGAGGGAGTCACAGTTTTGTGATTTAACCTTCAGCTCAGCAAGGGATGTGACGTTGCCCCCGTACCACGGCTTCTAAAGCCTCTAAGAAGTAATTCAAGTGCCAGAAAGCAGCAGTGGCTTTTCAACTGCCTTTTCCCCCCTTTTTCAGTTTAGTGTTGCTAGGAAATACTGCTGTTGTCCTTAGTTGGTGCCCCAGCACAGAAGCTCTTCTCCTTGTACACCTCCTTGTCTGTTAGGAGCACCCACCATAGTCCTCTGCATTCACGTTTTCTTAGCACCACCCCTCATATCTTCATTAAACCTTTAATTGTTGTATTTTGCAGTTCAAGGATGCCAAAGACAAGGCCAGCCTTGGAAGGGGCCTCGGCGACAGCCCTGCCCGCTGTCCAGCTTTCTGAGCAGGTCCCACTGACATCTCCCTCCCTGAAGCCCCTGCAGATGGATGAAGAAGACAGCCTGTCTCCTCACCTCCTGCTGCCAGATAGTATCAGCCAGCTGGAAGAGTTTGGCAGGCAGAAGAAATGGCACAAGAAGCAGCACAAACACCATCGCCAGAGGCAGTTCAATGACCTCTGGGTTCGGATAGAAGACAGGTGAGTCATAACTTTTATGGTCCCTGTCATCTTCCTGCTGTCTCCTAACTAGTTGCTCTGTGCAGATCCCAGCTTTTGTTGATTAGACCATAAGGAGAGTTGGAAAAAGGCTAAATGGGAGAAACCAGGAGTGAGGTCATGGTTTTGGAGCCTAATGGAAGGCTCACTGGAGCATTTTACCTAAAAGTAAAGAGAGAAAAAAAAGCTAATGCTTAAAATATTTAAAATCTACAGAAGCAAAGACTTGTCAGAGTAAAAACAGGAAAAAGATTACAATGGAAAATATTCTGTGTTTGCCTTCTTTCTTCCAATAATTATGTTCTAATCTTTACTGTCAGTTTTCAGCCCAAAGACTTGCCCATTTTCCAACCACACAGAATATTCCTGAGAGTTCTTAAGATTCTGACATACCTGACTTTCAATATTCCTGTGTTCTGGGGATGAAATGTTTTCATATCTCAGACTGCATTGGAAACAGCAAATGGGCCAAATGATGCACGTAACTAGGGCCTCTAAGTGGAGAGAATGGAGGTAGGCATGTTTCCATGGACATTCCAGTCTTGGTCCATGGCTAAAAACTCACATTCAGTGTTTGAGTAAGACCCTTGATGTTGGACCAGGGCTTCTTGACACTTGCTTTTAGAATTCCTGGGCAATTTGTTCTCCCACCTCTAAAACTGGGGAAGTTAGTGCCTTTATCCAGGCCAAGTCATAGGCAGATAAAGAGCCACAATGTTTATAGATCTCCTCACAAGTAAAAGGAATGAAATAATCTGATGGGAGCTGGCTGCTTGCCTGTATTTATAATGATTGTCTTTGAGAATTTCTTCTATTCCCGTTTTCATAGCACCTAAATTCCTTGCAAGTAAAATGAGTCTCCTAGAGGCTTCTCCCTTTGCTAAGGAAAAAACTCCACATTTTCGTGTTGTGGGAATTTTATTTATTTATATTCATTCTTTTTAATGGAGCAGTTGTGGGTCTTTTTAGTTTATTGTATTGTCAGGGTGAGTGGTTTAAGGGTTGTTATTAAGGTGGGGCATATTGATCTTAACATAGTAAGGCTATTTCTGAGGTTAATGCCAGCCTTGGTAAGAAGGAGTCGTGTGTTTTGCTCTCCAAGTGTGTTCAGTGGTTGGATCCTTTTCACAGAGGGTGTTTAAGCGTGAACTAAGGGGTATGTAGTTCTACACAGCTGATTGCCTTGAGGACAAAGGACTTTTCCATCTTTCTTCTTGGGGGCCTGAGACGTGGTGTCCCATGATGTCCCAGCATTTCACAAGCACGTCTGGTCCAGCTCACCACATGTGTCATACAAGTGAGGTGCTTAAATAGATCTGGTGGGAGCCTGACAGTTAGGAACAGTCCTCCTGCCTCCATCCTCCTCCATCCTATCCATCCAGAAAGGATGTTGGATATTGGACCTGCTAGGGCTGTGGAAATGTGCAGCTGGGGGCTTAAAGCCGTGGTGCTTGCATAGCTTTTGTGCCCTTTGCTGGTTTTATTTCAGCAAGAAAAATTCCTAGGAAAAGTATCTAAAAGGGTAGTTCCCCAGGTTAGAGTTAAATCATTCACTCTGCACTCCTGTGAGATTTCATCTGAATCAAAACCTTCTATCCTTCTGCTTCCATTTCATAAAGATGGAGACTGGGATAAGGAAACACAAGTTTCCACTCCCACCACGCTGGTGATGAACCAGACACTGTGTGACGCCTGCCTTGCTGAAAGATCCCAGGGAGATATTAGTGGGAAATCACAGCCCTAGAAATGAGGCAAGGCTGGAAGAAGGGAAGTCTGTCTTAATGCTTTCAGATGGTTTCAGTGCTTCGACAGTTCTGGAGTAACTTCTGGTGTTTTCCTGGAAACAAAACAAAAAACAAATAATATACAAACTGTTCAGCTAAATCAGAGACTCACTACCAGCTCTGCTTTCCCCATAAATTGGCTGGGGTCTCAACTTTTCATACACCAGCTGCTGCATATTGTGCTTTTGGCAGTTGGGTTTCATCAGCATTAATTGCAAGCTGGACCTTGCACAAGGCAATAAACAGTGAGTTCTCTGAGCTGGTTCCTTCCCGATTGGCAAGAAAAGACCAGACGTGTGCCTGTCACCAGACTTTGTAGCGTGACCATTCTTTGGAGGGAACAGCTAGGATGGGGAAGAATATGGGCAACGTTACCTGTGCAGGAGGGAAGTGGGTGAACTTATATTGTGTTGCCTCGTTAATGTGTTGCCACCAGCTTTCACCAGTGAGACCATTAGCACTCGTTACTGGGGCGTAATTGGAGTACTAGGAGTTCTCTGGCCTGTCCCGTGGGTCCATTGTGCAATTGGAACCTCCCCTTGTTCTGTGTGGACTGAGGTCTCTGCACGCAGTCTTACCTCAAGCTATGGCCCTGTAGTTCCTAATGGCTCTTCTTCCAGTTTGAGCTTCCTAACTCACCTCTTATCACCTGAAACTTCACTTGCTCACCTTTTTGAAACAAGGATTGAGGTCATTGTTACAACTTTTAGGTAAAAGATGCATAAAACTCATTGTTTTCACATGAGTTGTCCAGAATTCAACTTGTTTGAGCTGCCTTTCAACCTGCAAAGTCAAAGGGAGATACGCAGGTGGAGGACAAAGCCAGGCGAATTTAAACCAGATTATTGATCCTCGTATGAACCTCATTGAACTGTGAAATGACTGTGGTTCATACACCTTTTTTCCAAAGCTTTATTGACTGTGGATTAGAGGACTTTACGAACCATGAATTTTACGGACCGCGCGTTTCTAGGTGATCACATACCCTTCCATGGAATTCTTGGAGGTGTTTTTTTAAGCTACCAACACAGAAACAAAGGAAATGAACGCAGGAGAACAATCTTAAAGGAACATCAAAGGTCTGTCTCCAACCTATAAAAGCCAGGAAATCCATAATTAATGCTTCCACTAAGACTTCATCTCACACAGTCGTTCAGATCTGATCCAAGGTTAGAGCTACAATCTGAAACGGCCTCGTGAAAAATGAGTCCTCATTTAATGTCACACATCATTATTAGTATTTACTTTCAGCTGTACCTTGGAGATTGTCCGCTCCTTTTTTCTCCTCTCCCAACAGCTGAGGCATTTGAGTTGGCACCCCTGAGCGGACAGTGTTTAGATTTGGGAGTTGGAGGGTTAGTGCTGCTGCGGAGGATGAGAAAGCTTCTGCTCCATCTCCTCCCGGTCTTGGACAGAGCTAAGATTTGCTGATCTCCTGGGTAATCGGCTACACTGAAAGCTATTTAAAAAAAAAAAAAAAAAGAGAAAAAATTCCTCTCCTTTCTACCTTCTTCCCCCAAAACCTAGACAAAAAGAAAATGTCCTGCCTGGCTTCAGTTTCTGTTTGAAATTGTGTGTCGAGCATCAAAATCCAATGGAGATTTCAAGTAGCGAGGTGGGGTTTTTTTTTTTCCCCCTCTTTAACTACTTGGTTCTGCAGAAACGTGCAGATCTGAAGTCTGTCATTGGGAGGAATTTGAACTGAGACAAAACCTAAACCCTGATGGGCTCCCAGAGCCAAAAACCAGCTGGGGCAGCAGGGAGGGGAGGCAAAACCCTTGGGCTGGAAGGCTGCAGTTTGGCATGCAGAGTGTGTTATTGTTCCTGTTGACACTGCCTTAGCAAAGCTTCCCCTTTTAATACAAATAATTAATTGCAGATCATTCACTGGCATTGCCTGATGAGCTGCTCGGTTAATTGAAAGAGCAGAGAAATGCCGGTGACTTTCCAGAGGAGTCAGTGAAGGCCAGATCAGGATCACACCTTCATCCTGGCTTGGGTCAGAAGTTGCATGACCAGCAGGACTAGGGAAGTGATCCTACCCCCGGACTCAGCACTGGTGAGTCCCCACCTCGAGTACTGTGTTCATTTTTGGGCACATCGATAGAGAAAGGCCATTGAGGTGCTGGAGCAGGTCCAAAGGAGAGCAACAAGGCTGGTGGGGGGTTTGGAAAACATACCCTGTGAGGAGCAACCAAGGGAGCTGGGGTTGTTCAGTCTGGAGAAGAGGAGGCTGAGGGGAGACCTTCTGGGTCTCTACAACCATCATCTACAACCATCAGGTGATGGGAGGTTGGAGCAAGAGCAGGGTTGGTTTCTTCTCACTGGTGACAGGACAGGGGGAAATGGCCTCAAGTCACACCAGGGCAAGTGTAGGTTGGATATCAGGGAAAGCTTCTTTACAGAAAGGGTTGGTAAGCACTGGAACGGGCTCCCCAGGGAAGTGTTTGAGTCACCATCCCTGAATGTGTTTAAAAATCATTGGGATTTGGTGCTCGGGGACGTGGTTTAGTGGTGGGTTGTTAGAGGGAGGGTAGGAGGGTTAGGTAGAGGTTGGACTCAATGATCCTGAAGGTCTTTTCCAACCTGAGCAGTTCTGTGATTCTAGTGGGCAAAGGGTTGAAGGCTCCAGACAAAAACCAGCCTAAGAGAACAGAGGATCTCTCCCAGCTGGGAGGGGAGTGTTAAAGCTCCTGGGGCCCTGGGGCAGGGCTGGAGGAAAGCTCCTGGGAAAAGAAAGGGAGATAGTAACTGGGAGGGCATTTCGGTAGATGTGAGGTTTGGAAGGAGTGATGGCATCTGGGGGAGGTGAAATAGAGAAATACAGCGGAAAGATAGGATGTAATGGGCAAATTCAGAGGTTCATTCCCACTGACAAAGAAGGGCTTGAGTGAGGATGGTGTTTGGAAAGACACCGAGGACACACAGATGCTGCACTTGCACAGAAAAGTAATCAAGAGAAAAGGATAGTTATTAGAAAAGGGGGGGGGAGGGGGGAATAATTAAATAAATTCTTGTCCCAGATGTAATCTCAGCCCTGCAAAACCTGCCATTAGTGGGAAATGAAATGAATTCCACCTGTAATTGGAAATGGCATTTCTCTGATAGCCCAGTGTTGACTATACAGCCCCAGATGAATGCAATACCATCACAAATACCAATTTCTTTTGAAAGCAACAGTTATTTTAGGCCATAAAAAAAAAAAAAGTTATACCAGTGATGGATGAAGGGAGACAATGTGTAATAAACCACACTAAGTGTGCCTATGTAGAGTGAACCTTATCAGTTTGGATGGAATTTAAGCACTTAACCTGTTATCCTTTCTTTCAAGACAATGCAGTGATAGAAAACAGAACTCTGTCAAATCAGACAAACTTTTAATTTCCCATAACTGCATCTGAAAGGTAAATTTCAGTAAATGAATCCAAATTGCTTCCTTTTCACAACACACGGTGCTGAAATACAGTACTTAACTTCATTAAAGAAAAGACTGCTTTTCTTTAGAGGAGACCTAGACACTTTTGAAGTCTAACAGGTAAATTGTGGTCAGATGATTTCCCTCCATATGGTAGCTTTGAGTTTGACATTTTCATCATTTCATGTTTGTTTAAGTTACTCTATCCACCTCCCCAGTAAGGATACTGGTTGGAGAGTGCATGGCCACTGATGCTCGTGGGGAGGGGGATCACTGCCTCCTCCAGCCTGTCTCTGTGCAGCTAAGCACTTGCCACCATTGCATTTCTTTGCCCGGTGTTCAACCAAGGCTTCAGGACCTTTCTAACCTGAACCCATCTCCAGCAGCCAGGAGCAGCAGGACTGTAGGTGTGTTGGAGTCACTCGTCACACCTCGTTGCTAGTTGGGGCTTAACTGTATTGTGTGGCCCCCTTGGCTTTCCTCCAGCACTTCTGTCTACCATTTTCTCCGCAGCTCTCCTGGCAGGAGTTCCTTCAGGGGGAACTTTCATGATCACAGCCTCTATCAGTGACTGCCCCAAGTCTCCAGGGCATGGCACACAAATACCCACTCAGCAGAAAACTCTCATGGTTTGACAGCTTGGGTACAAGACTCTTCTGTCATGCTGAGCGGTCTCAAAACACCTCCTGGACAAATGCTTCCTCCCAGCTCCTCAGTGGAAACTGAACCTTTGTATCATGAGCTGGCCTAAAATCTGCTTGTAGTTTGCCTGGGTTTTTTTATGAACTCTGATGGATATACTAGCAGAACACATTTTGGAAGCAGTGCATCAGTTGGTCCTTCTTTCTCCCCACGTTGTATGCCTCTCTTGAACATGCCATATAGATCCCATGACAGCATCCTCAGCTCCTCCTGAGCAGAGAGCCAAGCTTGGGGAATACAGCATTTTCCCTGTCTTCATTTCTTGCTGTTTCCATTCGATTCCCCCTTTAAGATGAGCAGATGGCTCGATGCCTCCTCCAGAAGCACTGATGTTGGCAATTCTTCCATCAGCACCAAGTAGGCAAACCCTCCAGTAGAAGTCAAATAACAGCATGGTATAACCCAGTGCAGTATAAATAAGAGGTAAATCTCCTGAGTGTAACGTATGATACAGTGATGACATATTCTCCCTCCCTAGGTGGTTTTTATCAAGGCTTCTTGGATTATCAGGTTGGTCAGAGTGCACAGAACGTATTAATTAAAGCTGTGAAACCTGCTCAGCACACAACTCTCTCATGTATTGTAGGAACAGACGGGAAAGGCCTGACATTCATTTCTAAACCTCCCAACATCTCCATGCTAATAGACCCTCTCTGTCATCTGGCTCTGAGCGATAACTTCTTTCCCCTTGTGAAGTCAAAAGAGTTCATTTGTTACCCTCCAGATGGGGCTGAAAAGATGTGCAGCCACGCTTTCACCTGCTGGACACACAAAAGGAGCCGTGTGGTTTACTTTGTTCCCTTGTTCTCTAAAATGTGCTGCCACTGGGCGATGAAACACACACAGAAACTTTAAAAAGAAAAAAAAAGAAAGAAAAAAAAATCCCCAAAACCTTGAGTATTTACTGCCACTATTATCTGGCGGGAGGGGGTTGGATTTGATGATCATCAGAGGTCCCTTCCAACCTCTGTGATCAAGTGTCTCACTACCAGGCTAGACAATTAATATGAAGCATTATTTTAATGAAAGCTAGAAGTACCTGAAAATAGAATCATTAGAGATAAAGAACGCAGAAATCTCTTGGAAAACGGGGACATAATTTGTATATAGATTTCAATTTTGTTTCATGAAATGAAATTCTTTGTCGGTAACACATTAGGTATTTTATTTTTGTGAAATCTAAATCCATCACGAATATTAAATCCATATTTTTGAAGGCGAGCAAGTAACAAAACTGGAGCACAGAAAAGCTGGGATTTTTGCACAGTGAGGTATGTTTCAGCACTGGATATCCAAGAGCACTTTCTTCTCCTTCCTCCCCAGTGCTGATTAAGATTGAAAATACAGTGCGAGATATTTTATGGAACCTATTAAGAGCTTTCTCTTTCTTGTTTTCTATTTTTCATATGGGCTGTGTTGAGTAAAGATAGCTTATGCTGTAGATTTGTATCCACCCCAGTTTGGTGTGTTTCTGACTTGGCCTGAATGCAGCCCTACCATTGCTAGCGTTGTTAAGCCACCTAAGATCCATCTGATGCTCCACAAATGAAGTGTTTGCTTAGGATTCAACTGCAAGAAGGAGCAGCTGCTGAGTTACAATAATCTCTTCCTCCATGATGCACATTCCCCCCCCCCCTTGTTCCACTGTTTCTCAGCCAGCACAGTCTCGTTTCCTCACCCAGTGCCAGTACTCCTCAGGATTTTGGACAATTTAACTTTTCGGTTCCGTGGTTCTCCATTTTCTGCTTGAATTTGCTCTTTCTCCAACACTTTTTCTACTTGCCCTTTGTAACTCTGGCTGCATGTGCTTGGCATGGGCCCTGGACCCCTCCAGCATCCCCATTTTCAGCCCCAGACCTCTGCCCTCACCTCCACCTCTCTGAGCCCAGCTTGCAAGAGGCTGTGATCCTCCAGACACTGCACAGCACATTGCAGTCAGTCCGTGCCAGTGACAGTCTGGCCTTTTGGAGCCTACAGCCTTCAGCAGAACCTCTTTTAGATGGAGGCACGTGTCACTTGTAGCTAGCATTTCTTTGGCATCTGGCATTACTGCGTACATGAGGAGGTAGGAAGGTAGCCAGGCGCCCTGTTTTATCAGCCAGCACTGGCTCCTTTTATTCTTTGCTGAATTTGTGCATATCGTGATGTCCAGTGACAGGACACGGGGCAACGGGTGCAAGCTGGAACATGGGAGGAGCCAGGGAAACAGAAGGAGAAACTTTTTCATGGTGAGGGTGAGAGTGCCAGAGCCTGGCCCAGGCTGCCCAGAGAGGCTGTGGAGTCTCCTTCTCTGGAGCCTTTCCAACCCCCCTGGCTCTGTTCCTGTGTGGGCTGCCCTGGGTGACCCTGCTGGGGCAGGGGGTTGGACTCGGATGATCTCCAGAGGTCCCTCCCAACCCCGACCATTCTGTGGTTCTGCAAAAAGCAGTCCAGGCTCTTTCTGCTGATGCTTTTCCTTCTCTTGACAACTTGGCAGCCTCATGGGCAGTCTCCGTGGTGGTGGCAAATGCCAGGAGTGTTGGGGGCCAACTGTGGTCTAGACACCTACACTCATGAGTCTTCAGCAAAACCTTTCTGCTTATGCATTGGCTCAGCTTTTTTATTTCTCAGGCATCAGGAATACACTTAGGGTTGGCACTGAGCTGGAGAAAAGGTGCCTGTGGGTACAAACGGAGATGTAAGTTTATTTTACCTGCAGCTTGTTTTAAGGTTAATATTAAGCTCCCACGGTTGAACAGATTAGATTCTATTTAAGTCTTGAGATTCCCATCCACAACTACTCAAGTCAATAAGGTCAGGACCGGACCTGTAGAACAAAGTGTCTCCTGTGGAGCGAGGAGAAAAAAAAGTGGTGCTTATTCCACCGAAAGAGTTAACACTGAGTGAGTTTGACCGTCTTCTGTGTGAGTGTAAAGCTTTTTTTTTTATTCTCCAGCTATTTTTAGCCTGTTCCAGCAGAGTATCCCACTGTGGTCTGGTATGCGAGAGCTTCGCTGGGAGGTTTGCAAACACTTGTGTTTCTGTGTTGTGCGAACAGAGCGGTCGTGTGTTCCCGGAGCGCGGGTTCCTTCGGCAGCGGAGAGGACGGGCAGCCGGCACGCGTGATCCCTGCACATGTTTGTTGTTGCCTGGGAATCACCATGTATAGCAAATGGGCTCTGGAAGAAAAGCTTGTTAGCAGATGTCGTCATGGCCCTTCCAATTTATAAATATGAGCCTTGACATTTATATTTTCCATACCCAGGGCTTTCACTAGGCAGATGTTCTGAGGATTGGCTCCTTGGAGCTGTTAGCTGTGGCTTCTCATGGCGTGTTATCTATTGCACACGCACAAAATAAAACCAAACAATTCTAGCTCTGTCTCCTTTCAAACAGATAAGAAAGGAAAATGCACTGAGTACCCTCAGGGAAAGGGAATTCCTCTAAATCTGAAATGCACCTTAACACAGCTCTACCAAAACGCTTTATGTTCACTCAGCTGAAAAAAAAAATAAGTTGTCTGGTTTAGGAGGCAGAGAAAATTCACTCCACGGTAGCACTTCTACCCTGCTGTTTGGTGAAGAGTGTGGTTTGTGTTAAACTTGCAGCGCTGACTGCAGGTGCAGACACTGCAAGAAGTGCTGAATGGGCTCGTGCCCAGGGTGAGTTGGATTCCTTCAACACAGAAGTGGGTAGGAAAGCACCTGCCCTCCCTCGCTTGCGATTCTTGATGCAGAGGGGTTTTTTTTCCTTGAGGAAGTGTTGTGTTTTCCCTCCCGAGCAGGAGGGTGGCTGGCTCCACATTCAGACTCTGAACTTAGAGCAGTGCTCGGCTGAACTGCATCACTCCCTAGCCTGGTACAGCCCGTGCTGAGCCTGCAGGGAGGTTGCAGCCCTGTGCACGTGATGTTGGGAGCTGCTGGGGCCAGGAGCAGGACATTGATAGGTGGATTCAGGTTGGACAGTAGGAAGAATTTCTTCCCCATGAGGGTGGTGAGACACTGGCCCAGGTTGCCCAGAGAGGTGGTGGAAGCCCCATCCTTGGGGCTGGAACTGGGTCAGCTTTAAGGTCCCTTCCAACCCTGACAGTTCTATGATTCTATGATTTCCCCACTGCTTAGGCTACGGAAGCAGCAGAGACCCATCTGTGCCGTGGCTGCTCCTTGCACTGCACCCATCATGGGGAAGGGTTAATAGACTCACCTCAGTACCTGGGTTTGGGTTGAAGATGGGATCTCTGAAAGGACACTGCTTGCTGTGCACATGGCCAGCTGCTTCTTCTCTGCCCCAAGGATACACAGATGTCTTGAAGAGATCACCTACCATCTAAAAGCCAGAACGAACCTTCTTCTCAAACACTACAACCCTAAGTTGAACTTACTATATGAGTAATCTTTGTATCGAGCAGTATCTAAGCCCTGAAAGATTGTAAATCTGCTGCTTGTTCCTCAAAGTAAAGCTCCAGACTTAGCAGAGCTACATAAAAATCCATAAAATGTAAAAAAAAACCCCAAACCTCATCTCCTAGTGAAGTCACTTGAGTTACTGTAAAGAAAAGGGGATGTCTTTAAAATTCAGTGGAAATGCAGACACACAACTCTGCCAGCGCTAGCCCAAAGGAAAAGGGATTCATCTCCGGTTCTGCTCTTCCCCTTCTGACTGATGAGTTTCATGCCCTGTGAAATAAAGTGAAGAAAAGTATGACAGGGAGGAAGACAACACTGCTGTGGTGGCGGGCAGTTGGTTTCTAAGGAGGGTTTAACCACAGCCATACTGTGGTAGTGGGTTTATCTAAGAAGAGAGATTCACTGTAGAGTGAAATGAGAGGAAATTTGCTTCTGTGCTGCTTCTGACAGCACGGGCTGCAGGCTTAAAACCCAGCAGGACCCCAAAGGACAGCTGTGCTCTCAGTCCAGTTACTCACTGGGATGAAGACGTGGTATTCATTTAAATTCCCATGGGTTTAATGCTGTGAGAGCTGGGTTCCTGCAATGATGAAAATGCCAGGCCAAATTTCTCTCAGATCTCCTCTTTACAATTCTTGAATAACTTAATGAACAAAGCAAGCATTATACCTGAGCTCCTGGTGCTGGAAGGTGAGGGAGCCAAGCCTATTGCCTGTGAGCTGCTGGGTGCCAGGAGTGCCTCACGGAGCGGTACCGTGGTGCAGACCGTGCTCACAGACACTCAGTTCTGCAGATGCCCTGCGGGCTCTGGGTCGTGCCACCCTGCAGGGAAGGTTTTTGCAGCCTTTCCAGTGCTGGAGGCCGGCAAGAAGCTCTTCATGAGCCACCCGTGGCATCTCCAGGCTAAAAGAGGGTTTGGAAGTGCTTGGGGAGAAGGAACTTAAGGCTGGTATCACCATAGCTACTTTGCAAGGAGCAGGAGGAACCCAAACCTTGCGGGCAATGCAGTGATTTAACAGCCTTGGTATTTCTGCCTGGTAGATATGCCCTATGAACAATTCGGGTTGGATTTTTTTTCTCCTTTTGAGAGTGAATCTGTTGGAAAGAAAAAGAAGCCAGGGCTTTTGTTCAGTGGAACAAGCTTGAATTCAATACTGCTCCAAATAACAGGTTCAAAGATCTGCCCCAACCTTAATTATTCTTACTAAGAGAGACTGGAAAAATACAAGCAGGCGAGCAGGAAAGTGAGCCCAGTGAATTAGAGAGAAAAATGTGATACACACTAAGTGGAGAGAAAAACTGTTATGTGGAGATGGAAAAAGAGCAGGGAGAAGGAAAAAGAAAATGAAAATCAAATGGAAAAATGCAGTATAATGGACATCCATTTAAGACAGTTTATATTTTGGTTGCTCGTTCTGTTCCTTTAACCCATTGCACAGGCATCTTAGCTGAAATAATTGTGTGTCTTGGAGAAAATACTTTATTTGACAGGATGTTTTAGGTATTTCCCCACTCCTGCCTATTCTAAATCACTTTAAAATCTGGAGGGGAAAGTCAGTATCTTTTACAGTGTTTAACAAGAAAGTGACAGGGTCAAATATATACATCTCTGCAAATGTACGTGTTCCCCAAGCACATCTAAACATGCATGGTTAATTCTGTGCATCTGCAAAAAATATTTGAGCCATAGGGCCCACACAGTGCCAAACAAACACTTAAGTGCACATTGGAGAGGGCAGAGGGAGTCACTCTGGTTCTAATTAATCGAAGGGTTGAGCCCAAGACATAAAACGTGGATTATGATTTTGACCACCCCAAAAATGCAGCTTGTTTTGCACGTGGGGCTGGATGGGTGAGAGCAGGCAGTTTTCGAATTGCAGGCAAAAGAGAGAGATTCAGCCCCTGCCTGGGATTTGGTTCAAAACCCACCTGACTGCAGCACCATCAGATTAACCCTTTACCTCTTGCCTTGGCAGCAGGTTGCCCAAATACCATCGCAGATTGCAGCACTGGCTGGGTTTTTACGATGCTAAGCCCATCTCTGTAGGCACCCTTATTATGGCTGGAAAAACTGCAATTATTATCTGCCCAAGGACCAGGGAAACAGGTACTTGGTTGATGATGAGCACCTTAATTGCGTGTACAAATCAGGTAGGCAGGCAGAAGCATCACCACTGAGACTATCGTGGGCGCATCCTTGGTTTAGATGCCAGGGCAGAACTGGTGAAACAAAGGGCTCTGAGCAATCCCTTCTTAGCAAGGGGCAGGGTAAAACTGGGATGCATTATCCCAGCCCTGTGATTGCCTCGTCCCAGTGCAGAATCACAGGGGGGATATTCTTAGGATATTAGAGAATCATCAAAGCATTTCTTAGAAGGGCAAAGGAAAGAGCTAATGTTGTCATCTCCTGCCTCAGGACCACCCAGACATTACAACAAATCATGGGTCTTCAGCTACAGTATCTTAAATTATTGTTCACAGGGATTTTAAAGAATTTCTTTTTTTTTTTTTTTTTTTTTTTTTTTTTTTTTTTAAGGATGACATGTAGTTTCCTGATGGGCTGGTTTTAATAAGGTCAGAATCTTTGTTGTTGCCAAATCAGAGAGGAATATAACATCTTTAAGTCATTAGATGGGAATGGGGTAATTACTCAGAGGGTGTGCTTCAAAGGTTATTGGTTTTTACAACATTCTGTGTTTTTACACCATTCTGCAGTTGTCTGGAAAGGAGCAGCGGGCCTGATTCTGCCACATGTGTGGGTGCAGGATTTGTATTTGCAGGGTTTCCCCCCAGGACTTCAGGGCAGGCGATTGAAGAGGGACATGCAGAATCTCCTCTGGGGGTCGGGGAAAGTTAAACGTGACCTTTAGGCCCTTGGGCTGTGCTGGAGTTGCTCCTTCCCTACCTGCTAAATGCATCCTCATGTCCACCTTTGCATCACCGTGTCCCCATAGGCAAGGGGGCCCTCAGGCCACGTTGCTGTGGCAGCAAACTCCTCTCTGCTCTGTCCCCATTGCCCCCATCCCTTCCTCTGGCCCCACAGCAGATGATGCACTTAAGAACACGACCCACCCATGGCTTTAGGATGCTCCTGTGGTGCTCAGCCTTGCTGCAGGTCAGCATCACTCCAGGGCTCAATTTGTCAGCATGGAGGTATTTTGCAGGTGGCCTGGGCACCTGGGATCTGCAAATGACAGCGAGAGCCTGCAAAACACTTCACATTGGGTTAATGCTGGTGGTGTCACAGTAACACTTCAAGGTCTTGATTTAGATCAGAGTCAGGGGAGTAATAGAAGGAAGATGATTTAATGAGGTTTTGATGGTTCCTCGGTGGATGACATGGGGATAAAAACCCAAATCTCCTGGCTTCCAGCCCATAGCTCATCCGCAGAGGGGGCCAAAAATGCACCAGAGGCATTTGAGCTGCATTTCAAATTCGAGCCTTCTGCTGCTTACACCATCACGGCCTCCCTGGAGCCCCTTATCCAGGTGAGCTGCTTTCTCCTCCTTCATGGGAAACCTCAGAGCTAAGCCTCTGGAGAGGGGACAGCAGGCTGCAGCCTGCCATGCCCATTGCTGGGGAGCTGCACTCCCACCAGCTGCTGGGTTTTGTGCTACAGAATCAGCAGTTTTCCTCTTCTCCCCACCACGTGGCCCCGTCCCAGTTCAGGAACCCATTCTTACCAGTCAAAGCCCTCAATGGGGCAAACGCTTGGCTGCAGTTCAGGAGACCTGAATTCCAGAGAGAAAGATCTTCAGAAGCAGCCCATCTCACCCACCTTAGAGACATGCCTTTGGGGGAAAGGATTGTCCTCCACAGTCAACTTGTTCCCCAAGAACTGTAGTGGGAACACACCTGAATAGCTCCCAATCCCATCTCACATAGCTACAATTAGTCCCACCCTTTAAATCCCATTGAAGTCCAGAGCACCTGCATGTGATTCTCCTTGATGGCATCTTCTGCAGGGGCTGCTGACAGCTTTGGTCCTGCACATTCAGGAGGTGAAGGTGCCTCACTTTGCTTCCCAAGCATCCCATCCTTCTGTGCCACAGTGGCTCAGAGTCCTGGCATTCTTGTTCATGGCTTTCTGTCCTTCCAGAGCCAATGCTTAGTGAAACTTGTGCTTCTCTTTTTGCTCTTTTCCTTTGATAGTCTCTTCTTTCTTCTAGAGATAAGCCATGGCAGATGTGGTCCTAACAGAGTAGGGCTGGGGGGAACAGGCCTCCCTTAGTAGGCACACACTGTCCTTTGCCTCTGCACGGGTGCCTGCTTTAAGGAGGGGACTTGCTCTCTCGAGGAGCCAGAGCATTGAAATAAGGCTGAATCAGAGAAGATGGTTCTCATTTGAGTCTCGGAAAGGTCAGCACTGATGGGTTGTTGAGATGCTCCTGACCCCTCTAATGACAGCACGGATGCAGGCAGCTCCCTGCACTGCCGTGGCTGTGAGAGGGTGGATGCTTGTGGTGTGGAAAACGGCTCTGGGAAAAGATCTGGGCTCCAAATAACCCTGTGGTAGAGGGAATATTGTAGAGATAAGGCTCTTCTTTGTCTCGTCCCCTGTCCATCTCCGTTGACCACAACCAGTGTGTGATATTGCTTACTCGTTCAGACATGCAAAGGTAGCTCACTATGCTACTGCAAATAAGTAGTGGCCTCCTCTGGAGCAAAATTGGACTCCTTAATCAAATCCAGGTTGAATTATTTTTTTTTAATGAACTGAACCTTGTGAAAGCATAGGCTTGGTCACACAAAGGACTTTAGGATGTGCTGAGTTGTAGGTACGTGAATATTATTAACCTTGCTGGGAGCACTTGTGTGCTTGCAGTGCTTAGCATCCTGCTGGTCTAGGACCAGGAGACTCAGCATCCTGCAGGATTTACCCCTCAGGCTGCAAGAACAATCACAGAATGTTGGGGTTGGAAGGGACCTCTGGAGATCGTGGAGTCCAACCCCCCTGCCCCAGCAGGGTCACCCAGGGCAGCCACACAGAGCCAGGTGGGGTTTGAATGCCTCCAGAGAAGAACAATGTCCATAAAGAAGGTAATGATGAAGAGATAGATGAAGCCTGGGGAGGAACAGAGCTTATGCTGCTCTAAAGAATCCATTCCAGAAACACATCAAATAATAAAAAGACAATTTCAGGAGATGGGGACTTTCCCTTCAGGAGTTTACTCTCGTGGTTTTCACGGTTAAATCCTTGTGACATTTCTAGTGTGATGTTTTTTGTTCTTTGTTTGCTTCCCCCAATGTACTCTTTTTTTTTCCTCTTCATTGAGCACCTCTTCTTTTCTTTCAGGCGTGTGGTCAGACTCCTTGCCAGCCAGCTTGGTTACATATTGCAACGGGTTGGTCCCAGCGCTTTAAGCATACGCATTTTTCAAATCTTGATTAATAAATTTTGGTGACATAAATAGGTCTGGTTAGTTCCAAGAATAATTGTCTTCACTAGCAGAACATTATTTCTGATCACCAGAAAAATAATGTGATCAACTCCTTTCACATCTGTTCATTAAATGAAAAGGGGGAAGGGGGAAAAAAAAAAAAAATAGGGCAAAAATTGTTTGAAAAGAAACAGGAAGCATATGCTTAATATCACTTTAAAAACCCCTAACCATCATAAGGTTAACATCAAATCACAAATGCAAACCAGCCATTATTGTATTTACTCAAAAATTTTCTTTCAGTTCACTAGCTCTTTAGGTTTTCAGTGGAAATGTGCATTTTTTCAGGGTTCAATCTATGCTGGCACATTGTCTTGATAAGCTTCTTTCATCAGATATTATTGTAAGAAAGGCTGTCTGAGTCCACATTTGTTTACATTTATTAAAAATAGTTGTCATGTGTTTATACAGCTCCTTTGATCCAGAAAAATCCCCAAACACTTTGTAAGTTATGCCTAAAAGGGTCACTTCCTCCACCCTGAACAGAAACCACGTTGGGATCGAGGCACGGCAGCAGATTAAAAATGTGTATCACCATGATTCAGTCATGAATCAGAGCACCACTGGTTTTCCATGAGCTTCAGAACAGTTACTGGGACATAAGGTGGTTGGGACTTTGGGGACAAAAAATAGTGAAAAGATGGTGCTCCTGGAAATGGTGTATTTTTCATGCACTTTCTACTGTTTTGCAAATAAAGAAGTGTTGGTACCTACTGCAGAAAGCATAGGGCTGGCAGTATCTCAGCTAGGAACCTGCTGTTCCAGGTTTGGGGCATCTCACTCCAAAGAAGACACTGATGAAACAAGGCAAAGCCAGGAGAGAGCAGAAGAAATGAAGGGGGAAAGCACCTGAGGACTTACAGAGAAAGGCAGAGGGGAGTTGTTTGTTCAAAAGAGAGAAGACTGATGTGAAACATGGTGAAGTCTTCAAGACACGTGAAAGGCTGCTGAGAAGAGGAAAGGAATAAACCTGTCCATGGGGACAGGAGAAGTCATGAAGTTACACTACAGCGAAGGAGATTTAGTGACATGATGATCCCAAGGGTCTTTTCCAACCTGAGTGATTCTGTGATTCTGTGATCAGGAATGGTGAAACGCTGCAGTAGATGTCTGTAGACTCTGGTATTACTGTAATTGTAGGGGGGTTGGGTTTGAGACTGGATTAGATATAAAGGTCAGGAGAAGTTTAGATCTTGTTCCTGGTTTTGGGACAGATGGGTCTGAAAGTCCCTCCTGGTCCTACCTTCTGTCATTCTGCTGTGGTGTCACCTATGGTCAGGTGAGCCCTACTTATGGCCAGAAAGCCCCTTCCTGGTCCTATCTTTGGTCATTCTGCTGTGGTGCCACATATGGTCAGGTGAGCCATACTTATGGCCAGCAAGTCCCTTCCTGGTCCTATCTTTGGTCATTGTGCTGTGGTGTCACATATGGTCAGGTAAGCTCTGCTTATCTGGCTAAACCAAGGCATGCTAAGAATTAGTTCGTGGGCTCCTTGCAAAGCCCTCGCTAAACTAGACCAGAAATTCCCCCAGAGGGTTGCGTGTGGGTTTGTTTTATTTTTTCAGCTCTGAAATGCTCCCAGATCATCAAGGTGCTTCAGCAGGCCCCCAGCGTAGAAGACTTGAATCATGTAATTGGATTCATTAGGGTCTGTTCACAAAGCCCGTGCCCGAGGGCCCCTTTTGGGGGGAAGTTTTACACATTCTAATGATGGTAAGACAATGTATGACTAATGCACTGATTTGAAAAACTGCCCTATTATCTGATCAAAAGTACAAGCTCATGAATATGATCCCGCAGGTCATTTGTCTAAAAGATACCTGGAGTCTTCCAAGTTTTTAAAACAATCCCATACACAGAAGCAAAAAAAGAGAGGTATGAACAGTGGAGCCAGTGGTTGCCTGTTCACCGTGGATCATGTGGGATGTTTTATGAAAGATATTTTTTATCAGACACAACAGACTGAAATGCAGAATATCCTGGGCTGGCAGGAGAAGGCTTGATAACAATTTAGATTATTATCCCTCAGATCTGTGATTTGTTTTTATTATTCTCCATGTTCATTTCAGGAATGATCAAACCCCCCCCTTAGGACAAGGGAAGGTTTCCAGTTGAGTTCAGGGGACTCTGCTGCTGCTGTCATCCTTAGGGAAGGTCTGAAGGTCAGGGAGATCCTGTGTGCATATGCACACATGCTCAGAGTTGGGAGAGGTCATCTCCTGACACCAGGGCCACCTCTAAGATTAGGTTGTAGTGTAACCTGGCTGTCTAAGGCCCATAGGAAGAGAAAGACCCCAAGCAAGACTAAGCACCCCCTGGAGACCTGCACCAGAATGATGCACATCACCTTCTGGAGAGGTTTCTCTTCCCACTCCCTACAGCAATGGTCTAGTTACAGGCTTGGAGCAGAGGCTTTACAAGGAGTTCTGCAGTGTTTGGTAAAAGGGGTCATTTTCTGTAAATACCTCTAATCCACCTTGGCAGTGGGCTAGAAGTAGAGTTGCATTGAAGAAAACATTTTATGTGGCTCAACTGTGATTCGTTTGCCCTTAGCACGCTTTGTACAAGGCACTGTTCTTCTCCCTTACAGCACTTAAGGAGCTTTTTAAAACAATCAATCTCACCTAACGGTATTTATCTTCACAAGGAAGCCTTTGTAGAAATCTAATGGCTTGAAAGCAAAAAATGATGTCACTGACCGAGGAGGAGAGTGGTCCAAAATCCACAGGTCTTTTGATGGGAAACCCTGGGATTTTAAGTAAAGTATAGAGGTGTGTGTGTCACCAAAATACCTGTTTTCAAGTGAAAACAAACAAAAAACCCCAATCAAACAAAGCAAAAAACCCAATCAACCAAAGCAAAAAACCCAATCAACCAAAGCAAAAAAACCCCCCACGTTTCTGGGGGTTGACTAGAAAATGGAAACATCCTACAGAGATACAAAATGTTGATTTAAGGCCACTTTAGGAATCCCTTAGATGTAGTTGGCTGATGAATGAGCCCGTGATTCTTTCCCAGGTTCCCTGGCCAGCCAGTGTCCCCCAAGGGCCACCTCACACGATACATCCCTGAGGTGCAGGAAGGCAGTTTGCAGCAGGGCCATTTTAATCTCACTGGAGGATCCAGCCCGGAGATGTGTCAGGAGCGGGATACACCCAAGCTGCAAGTCTGAGTGGCATTTTGGCAATGCTTTTTTGAATAGAAATTGAAAACTAGACCCTCCTTACAGTTTAAAGTTTAGTTTAGGGCTAAATTGTGTAATTCTGTGAAGTGACAAACAGTAGCCAGAAGATGAGTACAAGCACCTACCTGTGCTTACCTTAGGGAAAAGGGCAGGGGGGGAACCAAAACAAAACCAAAATTGTGATGCCACTGTCAATGTGGGATCATTGACATCACTCAACAGCGTAAATGAGATCTCCACGATCAGAAGTTGGAGCAGGACTGCATTTCTTTTGACTTACTCAGAGCGTGCAGTACCTGGTTTTGTCAGTACTTTAATGATGCTTTGTAGTCACTGCAGGAAGACTGTTCAGACTCGACGGTACGTATCTTAGCCTGGAAAAGAGAAGAATGAGAGGGGATCTTAGGAGTGGTTACAGAGATCTGCAGGGTGGGGGGCAAGGAGAAGGGGCCAGGCTCTTTTCAGGGGTGCCCTGGGATAGGACGAGGGGCAATGGTCACAAACTGGAACCCAGGAAGTTCCACCTCAACATGAGGAGAAACTTCTTCCCTGTGAGAGTGCCAGAGCCTGGCCCAGGCTGCCCAGAGAGGCTGTGGAGTCTCCTTCTCTGGAGCCTTTCCAACCCCCCTGGCTCTGTTCCTGTGTGGGCTGCCCTGGGTGACCCTGCTGGGGCAGGGGGGTTGGACTCCATCATCTCCAGAGGTCCCTTCCAACCCCAACATTCTATGATTCTATGATTCTATATATATGATTCTATGATTCTATATACATATATATATATGATTCTATAGCTGGTGTCATTCTTGCCACTGCTAAATTGACCACGCAAAAAAAAAAAAGCTGGACAAATTTGAAACAGCAGCATTGGCTTATCCCAGATCAGGAGGCAGTGCAGCAGAAGCACTAAAGCTGTGTGTCTTGTATCATCAGTTCAAAACATAAACCAACCACTCACCGTGGGAATTTAGAGAAGAGCTTTCTTTGGTAAGGTTTGATTTCAGAATTCTCTGTTTAATTCCTCTGCATCGCTTCTCAGTGTCAAAAGTCCTAATACTGGTTAGATGGATTATCTGCTCCCATGAAGCAATGCCCATGTTTTTAATTCAAGACTGCCTTTTCTTTTGACTCTAATTCATTGCACATGAGTTAAGATCACTTCTAGCTACAGAACAACATCCCAGAAGAGGTGGTGACAGTATAAAGGATGAAGGAATAAATGAAATGAATGATGCTGAAACCTGGGATGAAGTCTAACGTGCAGTGATTGTCTGTTGGGTTTGATGTTGACCTGTATGTGTGTTTACCAGTGCCACCTTCTGGGTGGGCTCTGATCTTCTTACAGTTTGTGATTGATTCGACACATTTGAAGTGTCTGAGCTAAAAGATATCTTGATACTGCTTAGACAGGAAAAGACAAATGCCTCCAGTGCTACTATTTCTGTCCATGACTCTGGAGCAAGGCATTGTTCCTTTTATCTGACATCATGCAAGACACAGCCTTTTTCTTCCAGGGTCAGGAGCTCAGATGCTATAGCTGAATATTTATAGGACTGCATAGCTGCTTATCCCATACAAAAATCACTTGACGGTCATTTTCCAGTGCCTCCAAATCCCCTTTTGGAAGATTTCAACAGTAAAACAAGAATCTGATGAGTATCACATCTTGTTTTCAGGGGAACTTGTCTTTTTTCTCCTTCCTCCACAGCAGAATGCCTTGGGTTTATGTCCAGAATCCACCTTGCACAGTTCACGTGCTTGGTTGTGCTGCTCTGTGACAACTGGTGGATTATGGATCAGCCCATAATAGATGCAGTGGAAGCATTTTATGAAATGGAGATTACAACTTAAAACTTCCAAATCAATTGCAAATGGACCTTTTTGACCTTCAGCGTCATGGGAATCATGATGAATTTCAACCTGCAAATTCAAATGAAAGTACTAACTCAAGCTACAATCAATAAGCAAAGCCACAGACAGGGAAATTTCACACTGAGTCTGGCTTTTGGCATTGTGGTTTGATCCAAAATGGCTTAGAGCCAGGAAAAGAGATGAAGCTTCTTGGTCTCCTGTGCTCAAGGTTATCAATTCTGTAAGGGGATCCTAAGAAATTCTCTATGGCTTGTGAAATGGGGAAAGGATGTGTTTTGTGGCCTCTCCAGGATGCAGTAGCCAGTCCATGGTAAGACATTTCTCTGAGACGTGACAAATTTTGAGACCTTTGGTGGCAAGAAGCTACCTAAGAACATAAGAATGAAGTTATTTGGGTCAGCACAAAGATAACATCTGTCACAGTCTCTGAATAGCCCATAGTAGATGCTTAAAATAATTATTGTTGCAAGTTAGATACATGAAGTGGTCCCTCCTTTGGCTGGATTCTACCAGCAGCCAGAAGCTGAGGGACATCGTGAATCATCACATTTATCATCCCCTGGGGCTCTCCCTGCCTACTGCAGGCAAGAAAGAGCAGTAATTGCAACTGAAAGTGTTGTTACCGCAGCATAGAACGACAGCTCACAGAGTAGAGATAAGGGATCTCCTGCTTAATTTCCTTCTCTTGTGTTTCCTTTTAGCACCACCACGTTGCCTTCCTATATCAGGATAACCAACGGGTACATCACGGTCAAACCTCCCATCTGGATTTCAAACCGGCTGGATCAGAGGCCGCGGTCGGATCGCCCATCCCAGCCTCAGCCTACGAGCTCAGCTGCAGCCAGCCTTTTATGGCCCTCAGTAACTTCTTCTCTCTGCGTGGCCATAGCTTCTTTTCTCCTGAATCTCCTGCAGCCTTCCTGACCACATCAGTATTACGTGCAATCCCTTGGAATAGAGAAGAGAGATAATTTATGAACGAATTGGAGGTTAAGACAACAACAGTTACAAGCTGGACCTTCTCAGTGACTCAGTAGTGCCTTCTAGCTGATTTTTGTCTCTTTGCCCAGATACATTTTGAAACTCTAAAGCTTTATTGTAACACTGACTTACATCTTCTTTTTGTAGAAGGATCTTTATTTCCCATAGTGCTATGGGGTTTTGTAAAATATACATGTTCATATAAAGAAAAAGAAAAAAAAAAACAAAAGAAAAAGAAAAAATGTATTTATTCGACCGGTAAACTTATTTTTCTTGTTGTATATGTTAATAACATCCCTATTAATCAGTAGCGATGGTGAAACAGATAAATTAATATTTTCTATATTTGTTTTCTAACTGACAACTCTGCAAATGAACTGACACCAAATGAATGCCTTCTCTGTTTCTTTAACCATTACTTTTTACAGCAGCTAGCCGATAAGTATATTTCTGCTGGACTTTTATTTCACTTTTTTTTTAATCTCATTAGCATAGCTTACACTGAGTAAAGCAGATCCTGCTCTCTGTGGCCTGTACCCATTAGAGAAAAATAGGTGCATTCTTAACTCGTTAGCTGCTACAACCTAAAATACCCGTTATTTTTATATGACTTAGTAAGTCATTAGTCAAGATAATCTTCTAAGTTCCTCTGTTGTCTTTAACTAAACTATTTCACTTCTTTGGAAATTATCTATTTCCCTCTTTGCCTGGGATTAATTCATTAGCTAACGTAATTTAAGACACCTTTTTCTGAATAAAAAATTACTTTTAAAGTCTGGAATAATCCCACTGGAATTATTTTCTTCTCTCCCTCATTTTATATAAACACAAGCCTATGGCCTTTCCCAGCGTAAATAAGAACAGAACTTGCACTGTCTATAGGGTATAAAGATGTTAATCTATAGAACAGCTTTGAACCAGTCATACTGGATGCAGATGGACAACCCAGAAGAGAAAAAAAATACCTACAAATTCCTCTTCATCTTGTGATTATGACGCTTAGAGCCTGTATCTCTGTGCTGAGTTACGACTTCTCCAAAAATATGTTCAAGACCACAGGAAGAAAATTAACTCCTGTGTCCTCCATTTGTAGGCTCTGTCAACTTCAATGGAAAAGTTAGGACACCTTACACTCACCAAACAACTCTATCCCTATGCAGGCAGCTACTGGTCATGAATATGATGAACATCTAGGGGAAAAAAAAAAACCCAACACGTCCATCTTCAAAGCTGTTACATGTAATACAGCATGTTGATTTTTTTTTTTCCCCAACAAAACATGATGAAAAATCCATTTGGATGCAAGAGTTTCAACTAGAAAAATAAATTTTGCTTGGAATAGTGTTTTCCTTTCTATGTCATCTACAAATTGAAAATCCAAAATATGTGATGAAAACGTAGTAGTTAAATAATCATTTTTTTAAAATGACTCACAAATCAGGAAAATGCAATGGAAACTTGTCTTAAAAAATTAAAACATAAAAAAGCAACAGCGCTTTTTCATCTTGAAAAAATATCAGATGATGATGATGATGATAATAATGCTGATCAAAGTCTGACTGAAACCCATCATGTCCATTTCCCTCCAGCCCTGCAGCCTGGTCTCCGGGACTGCAGATGATTCCATGCAATCTTAAGGCTCTGCAGTGAGAGGGAGTTTAGGATTCACAGTTTGTCACCATACCAGTTAATTCAGGAAGCTTAGAAAATAATCGGACTGCAAAAGGCACATGGTTTTATCTGAAACCATGATGAAATACTGAACTTTCCCACCGTGCACCCCCCACCCATTGCCTCACAAACACCAGGGGCAATACCAATACCTTCTTTTTTGACTTAACTGCACACCATGACCTCCAGCCTTTGCTCTGTTTTGTTACAGAAGGTCGTGTGGGTTTGTGGTCAATTTTACAGCAGACAGTGCTGTGAGCACAACACTTGATAAGGCTGAAGGGAAAACTTTGAGCTTTGCCCCAAATGTGAGCTTCAAGCACACCCCGTGCATACTTTTATATTGTGTATTTTGGCTAGCGGAAGATTAGAGATGTTAGTTTTGGACAGAAGCCATTCACCTTGCGTAATATTTATTGCGCAGGGCTGGATATTGGAAACATATTTTGAGAATTTTGATTTTTTTCTTCATTTTGGTTTTACTTGAGCTATTACACCCTAGAAATGCCTTCATTTGAATATAATGGCTTAACAGACCTTCAAATACAACCTTAATGCTTTTAAAAAGATGCTTGGTTCTCCTGCTGTAGGCAAGACGGAGCTCAGAACTGAAGTATAATGTCTTATTTACAAAAATAGAACTGGAAATAAGGTAGGAAAATATTAAGGGTGATGATAAGTTACATAGTAAAAGTGAACAGCCAACAAACCAAAACCCATTGAATTTTATTTGTCGTAATCTGATCGAATCCAGAAATGATTCTGTGGTACTATCCCAGAAATAATTCCAGGTGTTGGAAAGCTTACAGTATAAATAGACAAGACCACATAAAGATAAGGGAGAGCCAACGGAAAACAGAAACAACTGAGCCAGGACCATGAGGCAAACCACCACCAGGCCCAAGGCTGGGAATTACAGTTTCCCAACCTGTGGCTTTCTCTGTAAGTCTCTAGGAATTTTTTTTTTTCTATTAGAAGCACACAGGTACCTCCACACTCAGCTGTCATCATACTGCACAGAATAGTCACTCTGTCACTGATGACTTTGGCTTTATTCTTCTGAGTTGCTCCTCCACTGGGCAGTGAATATTCAGCTATCATGGTACCTTTGGCTATCACAGTATGTAAATAGCTTGGCTATCAAGTATGTTTTTATATATTTGCATTTCCTGGTATTTTGTCCATGACTCCATAGCATGAATGAATGTTACTGGAGCTCACTGAATTTCCCTTGTGCTGAGGCCCCACATTTATCATAGTGCAGACACCAAAGCAAGGTGTCTCCTGGCTTTGAGGTTCACACACCTACCTTCTGCCACCTAAAAGCATCTTGCTCATTGAGTTATCCAAGCTTTCTCTGGTTAAGGGAGATGGCACGATTTACAATAAATATAAGATTAAGTAGCTTCCTGTAGACCCTGGCTCAGGAGCCCCACATGAATGGCTTCAGCACAATTCTCTAACCAAACGTTTCTTTTATTCTGTTAGCTACAACTTCGAGTAACTTTCTTCAATACATGGCATGTGGCATGAGCACAGCAATACTGGAAAATGAGACCCTCACTGTGATTGATAAAATAATAGATTATTTAATAATCAGCTACAGCAGCCCAGTATTAATTAAAAGACACTAATACTGGCGAGCACAGATGTGTGCACATCCATTGCAGCGGATCATGATTATATTCACCGTGAGTCTAAAAAGCGTGCGTCAGCTTTGAGCGATGCTCTCGGAGCGACACTGACTACCAGCTTCATGGGACTTCAGTTTTGGAACCAACTGTTTTCTTTCTTCTGAAGGGAAGCCCAGATTCCCATGTAATCACAGGCTTCCAAGAGCAGGAGATTCAACAAAAATACCCATGCCTGCTATACAAAATAACAAACACGGGTGATACCGTTTACCTCTGAGAAACACAAGGTAGTCACGCAATGTCTGGCAACCCAGGGCATGATTTTGGATGAGTCCAAAGCTGAATGTTCATGTGATTGATCTTTTCAACTCAGCAACCACTGACACCGATACAATTCACATCGTATATATATATATCATGTGCTATATCACATGATAGATCATAACATTCTATGATTCCATATGTAACTGTAGCATGATAAATGAAATTATCTGCCAGGCTCTTGCCCTGGTGGAATAAATACCCCTGTGCCACCTGCACCAGATCTAACTTCCACTCTTAATTGTTTCAGTGCTTTTCTTGCCTATGCTTAACTACGGATGCTGTACTAACATGCATTGCCACTTGGAGAACCAGTTAGTGAGCTGGGACAGAAGGTATTTTATATTTTATGACTGATGTAGTTTCTCTGCAATCCCCCGGGCTTGCAATACCTCTTCTGGCAATAAATGATGAACGTGATTTATGATAACTATGCTTTATACAGGTGTCAAAATCTGCTTTGTTGAACTTCCCAGTCCTGCAAGCTCCGCTGTAATTTAGGAACACCCAAGGTACAGAGTTGTGTATTTATCTAAGTTCTTCAATATACAGTTGTGAAGAGAGAGGTGGAAAGAGGGAGTCTAGTGCATTGATTAGTTGAACGATATGACCCAGTCATTACCATGTACCACTGCTAGGGAGGAATTTCCCATCATATATTTATGTTAGAGAAACCAAAGTGCCAAAGTTATTATCTCAGCGCAAATGTTATCATTCCAAACTTGCTTAGTACCATATTTCTATATTATCTCCAAAAAGTATAGGGGCTTGTCCTGTCTCTGACATGATCAGTGTTCCATGGAGTGTGCTAGAGTTCAGCTTCAAGCTAAGCTTGAAGAAAGATAATTGCCTGATTTTGAGACCACAGTGCACATGCATGTGTGTTCTGTCCCAACCCAAAAGCAACCTTTCCCCTGACTTAACTTTTCAGGAGGCACTTTAATCTAGCTAAAGGCATAGAGGTTTGGGTTTTTTCCCCACTAAGTAGTCAATACTTTTCATCCACAGCAATAAATTGACCATCCTGCAGATTCATGCTCACACTGAGTTTTAAATTGCACGTTTGTCAGTTTTTAATTCAAATGTATTTCAAATATTTTTTCCTGTTCCGCCTCCTGCTTTTGTGAAGTGTTTTCAGAAGTGTAATAAAAAGATGCTTTCTAATATTATTTTGTCAAAATATTTTTGTAGCATAATATATTAATAAAATGTTATTCTAAAGCCCTAGCACAAGAATCCTGTATGTCTAGGTTCTTTCCTTTGCACTAAAAACTAGAGAATCACTGAGAAAAGGGAACGGTTTATCAAGCTTATGCACACTGCTGCTCTTCTGCCCAAGACCAACGTGGGCTGGATGCTGGGGAAAGTTCCTCATAAAGTGATGTGGTTTTTGCCAAGGCAATTCCTGTGGAGATGTGGAGAATCCCTCTACGTACCTTTCCACTGGTGAGAAGCTGCTGTCCCTGGTGTGTCATGAGTCTGGGGCAGGCTCAGCCCTGAGTGGTGTCACTTGAGAGGAGACACTGGGTTAAACTCCTGGTGTGTTTTGAGTGGGGCTTGGGCAGAGGGAAAGGGTCTGAACGGCAGGTACGGGACCTGGGAGCTGTGCTTGCCTCTACCATTTCAAAGATCCTGTGGGAAAGCACAAAAAGTCCCCACAAAGGCCTTTTTTGGGGTGCAGAGGGGTGAGGGAAGGCAAGAGTGGGGATCTTAAAGGACATGGACCTGAATTCTGGGGGAAAACTGGTGTGTGGATGAGACTGAGGCAGAGGGAGAGGTTTGTGGTGTTTCATTCTTACATCTTCTCATTTGCTCAGGGTAGCACATGGTGAGCCCCACAGCCTTTGAGGTGGGCACGTGGGACCATACCTGGGAGATGGAGCAAGATCAGCATGTGGGCAGACAGACAGTGCTCCACAGGGCTAAGGACAGTGGCTTTACCAATGCGGCGAGGCTTCACACCAGCATCCCACCCTGTGCCTCGAGCAGCTTCACCTCCTCTATCCAGGCAGCAAGGGACAGGCAAAGAAACACCCTGACAGCCTCTGCAAGAGGATGGTACTGTCTGCAGAGTCCAGAACCGAGCTCTTCCCCTTTAACAGCTCCCTTCCCTCACTACTAAATCCATTTGCCTTGATACTCAGGGTTGTAAAAGAGCCCTGCAAGCCATGGAGCTATGCCAGTGACTGGAGTTACTGTCACGGCCCCGGGAAGAGCAGAATCAGGTCTCACGTGGGGCAAGGGGCAGCAGAGCTGGGAAGCCAGTCCTTCTGCCCAGACTAGCTGGAGAACGTGGGGAAGCCCAGCTGATGCAGCCCCAGCCAGTCTTTGTGCTTGCAGGAAGCACTTTTCTCTCTAGTGCAAAGAGCTGGTGTCCTTTGAACCGCTGTCATTGCTGCTGGCAATAAAATAACCCCAGAGCTGTGTCTCTGCTGGGGCTGGAGCAGAAGTTACCTCTCCGCACCGAGACACAGAGACAGAGATTTACTCATTTTTCTTGGCACGTCGCTCTCTACTGCATCCAAATCTTGCCTTGTAGCTGACATTGCAGACTTCTTGCTGATCGCAGCATCATTGTTCGCTGCTTAATTATGTGCTAAATCATTTGCTCTTTTAACACACTATTTTGAGAGGCCTCTGCCAATGGAGCTGATTTAGAATTACCCAGCCTAGGAAATGCAGTGGGAGATACCAGCACTTGAGTTGGTTTGAACTGAGCTAACCACGGCACAGGAAGGAATTGCTGTTGCAACATAGAGGGGGAAATCTCTCTGAAAACTTAGTTTAAAAACATCCCATCTATTGAAATACCAACCAGACAGTCATCTGGTCCTCTGACATCTCTGTCTTCGGACGTGCAGCCAGTCTGAAGCGTCCATGTGGTCCAGCCATGGTCTTAACCCTACCTCCACGCTCCCTGTTCCAAGCAGCCTTGCAGTGCCCTGGCCCTGGACACTCCCAGTCTGCCAAGTCCTTCTGCTCTTAAGGGTCCTGTTCAGACAGAGATCTGAAAACATTAAAAACTTCAGCCAGCAGAGCCAAATACAGGCTCAGTGGTGCCGTTTACTTAAGCTTCTCCTTCCCTTGACCTCTCTCTGTACTCCTGGACTGTAATTGCAGCTTTCTGCTCTAACTTGAGATTTTCCTGTTTATAGATTTGCACCAGAAAAAGGGGAAGCTGTGATGAGAAAAACTCAGCGCAGAAGATTGGGTTTCTTGTGGAATAGCTTAGTACCTGCACTGCCGTCCAGCAGCCTATCTGAGCCTTTTTGGATCAGTGCTTTCCAGCTCCCAAAGAGCCCGAGTGCCACCCACGAGAGATCCCCAGGCTGAGTGGGCTGCGAGGAGTGTTTAGCTCAATGAAGCCTCAGTGTGCTCCCCATGTTTCTTTCAGTGGTTTCCAATTTTTTCAGCTTGTGACCTCCTAGTAATTTCCACTGAGAGTCCAGACCCCTAGCTGTGCTTGTAATGTATGTAACACCCTTGCTCAATCTATTGCAAGCTATAGGATTAGGCCAAGGATCCTTAAAGACCTGTGGACCACATGCTGATGGAGGTTTACACCACTGTCCTGCACCCATCTTTGGTCCAGGCTAAGGATGGATGGTTTCTGCAGAGCAGCTCAGTGCAGAAGGACCTGACTGGGGTCTGCTGCCATACTGGTGTGTTTGCTTTTTTATTTATTAATTTACACAGTTTTATTTTTGCTAGTTTGAGTTTCAGTTCAAACGAAGAGTGTTGTTGGTCCTCTCTTCCCAATTAGTATTTAAACAGGGGAAAAACACTCACAAAGACCTCTTTCCTTTTTGGAGTGCGTGGGTGCGTGTCATTTTCTAGCAGAGAACTCAAGCATAAAATGCCTGTGTGTCTCCCAAAGCATGTCGTGCTGTGAGCAACAAACCTACTGAAGGCTACTGGGGGGTTTTAGCACACCTCTCCCCTTCGTTCCACTGCAGATTTGCCAGTATTTATTAACGACTCAACTGACTACCTCTCCCTGAGCAGAGGTACTCATAGAGCTTCCTTGTCACCTATTGTCTGCTGCCCATTCTTATGAAGCTCACAGAAATTATTAGATTTGAGATCTCCAACCCCACGCGAGCTGTTTCTCAAATTGCTAGCCTAGAGGCAGCTCGAGCACGCTGTGATCATCGTTGTTTTAGGAATGAGGCTACTGATGATTTAAAAGCAAACGTATTTGAGGTAGCACATCTGAAGGAAAACACACAGAGTCATAGAATTATTATGGTTGGAAAGGACCTCTAGGATCATCAAGTCCAACCTTCATCCCAACATCTCCCTAACCAATAGACCGTAGCCTCAGGTGCTACATCTACTCGTTTTTTAAACACCTTCAGGGTTGGTGACTCCATCCCCTCCTGGGCAGCCTGTTCCATTGCTCAACCACTCTCTCAGTAAAGAATTTCTTTTTAATATCCAGTCTAAACCTCCCTGATGCAACTTGAGGCCATTTCCTCTCGTCCTATCATTAGTAATTTGGGAGAAGAGACTGACACCAGCCTCACTACAACCTCCTTTTAGGTAGTTGTAGAGAGCAACATCATCTCTTGTGCCCTTCATCACTACTGAATCAGGGCAGAGCTGGTCCTACCACCCCTGATTTGTGGAGGGACTGAACATCTCATAGCAAGCTGGGGGATGGAGTTGAGCTTAATGTTACGGCAGTCTGTGCTTCAGACTCATCCCAAAGGTGTGCCCATCAAACACAGCCACACCAAGGAGCTCCAGAGCATCTCCAGGGGCTCAACTGGAGCAGAGGGGACCACTGAGAAATAAAAGACCAGGGTGCAGTTGCATGTACAGGTGGAGCCAGATGAACTCCCAAAATCACAGGGGATGTCCAGAGACAAAAATAACCAGACACCCACGAGCCTACCGCCGGTAATGGAAACAATAGTGATGGAAAAAGTAGCGTGTGTTTAGATTGCTAAGTAGATGGATGTTGGGATTACGGTTACTTAATTTCACTGGGGTCTTCAAAAATAAAACACTGAAGCTTTACTGAGCATTACAAATTCTGTATTAGTCTTTCTAACAAACAATTTCTCCCTCTACAAAGAAGAGCTTTTTAATATCTCCCTGTGCATTTAGTGAGTGAGTTTGGAAGGGCAGATGGTACCAGCAGTGCAAACATGCACAGGCTGGGATAGAAAGGTGCACAGCAGCCACCTCTGCTACACCTACACCAGCCCATGACATCTCATGCATCTAAGGATGACCTTTCTGCAAGGATGTCTCGGGAGCACTGCTGTGTGGGGTTCAAGTGCCAGGACTTCAGGGTGATGGGACAGACCTCAAGTCTAGGGTCCTGGCATTGCCACCACACTTTTGCAGTTGGAAAAAAAAATAGAGTCGGGACTCAAAATCCCAACAGGTACATCTTTGTGCCCATGTAACAGCCTGCACACCTAACAACCCACTCTGCCCTCTCCATGGGATTAACACCTGGTAAACCAGCTTTGGTGAGAGTTTGAGACAACATCCAGTCAAAAGCCTTCCAGGGGCTGTCTGGGGCTTTGCATTAACTCCTAAACACCTGATTCATTTATGCAGCAGGTCCCAGCCCCCCAGCCTCAAACACCTTGCATGACATGACAGCACTTCGTTGGGTTCAGTTGCACCCTTGGGTGCAAGCCACCACGCAAAGCACTGCACTTCATACCGTTTCCCACGTTCCACGAGGCAACAGTTAAATCAGCAGAACAAACTGCACAGAGACAAACCTCCATCGAGCTGATTTTCAGAGGAATGATAACAATAACAACTGCGACAGGGAGTTCATGCTAACAGCCCTCATTCACACCTGGAGCTCCCTGCCTTCTTGGAATGAAATGCAGTTTGAAGAAAGGGACCAAGATAATGTGAGAAAACATCAACAAAGGGCAGATAGAGGCAGAGCAAATGAAAGACAGATGTAGGAAGGAAAGTGGGAGCTTTCTGCTTTGACTTGCACGGGTCCCGTATCTTTATTGTCCTAAGGAATATCAGTTTGTTGTCCTAATGATATCAGTTCCCCCAGTCTTCTTGCATGACTTATGATGCACCTTTTCTCTCTTCATATGAAAGCCATTGGTTTTAATTATAACGTGATGGACACACAGCTCCAACTATCTCTGTGTGGCTGAATTATTTGAACAGCAGTGCAGTAGGGCCCTTTTTCTTTCCAGACATCTCTGCAGCTGTTTGTCTTGGCAAAGGTAGGTTTGTCCCCAGCCTCATCCTGTGCGAAGTCCTTTCCACCCACTCAAGTTAGCCTGAGCATTCAGATCATTTTTTTAATGGGATCATTATTATCTTTTATTTTGCCCTGGCAAAAATAATTCTCCAAAGGGGAAGAGACAGAAACTCACACTTACCCGGTCTTTCTTGAATGGTCTTCATCCAAATTGTAGGAAGCAAGCACCTCAAGGAATTTGACAAGAATTGTTTTTCTTATAGCAACAGTCCAGATCAGAAGTGGACCCAGAGCCTGTGATATCATCTCTCGACCAGAAGGGTACTCTTAGTCCAGATGACATGTGCACTGTTAACACAACGGTGGTGGCTGTGTGGTTGGTTGTACAAGGGACAATGCTGGCTGTGTTCTCTGGCTGTTCCTGGGCCAAGCATGGCCCTGAGGGCAGGATCCGGCCCACACGATGACTTTATCCTGCTGCTGCCTTTTCCTCCAAGGGAAATGAAGTTCACGAAGAGCCGAACATTTTTTCTTGACCCTGTTTGTGGCAACTTGCACTGAGCCTGACCTGCCACTACCGAGCCCACGAGGGAGGGCAGGTGGAGGCATCTCTCCAAGCAGAGCCAGGGGCTTGGTTCCCCGTTGCGGTGGGTTTACTGCTGACACTCCAGCACCTGAGTCTTTCCCCATGGCTGAGCAGGCCTGTAAAAAGACACGTGAAGTGAGATCATAATGCATGTGGAGAGAGGAGAATTCTGAGCCCCAGCTGGTTTCTCTTCATAATACTTACATTAACTTTCTTTGAAACCTCAACCTTCCTGGGCCATCTTTATCCAAAAGCATTAACACAAAAGGAGGGGTGACACATATTGGTGTTAATGGAAGACCCAGACATGAAGACAAAGTGTATACCAGGTTTGGAGCCTCTGTAGCCTGCTGCCAGCAACAGGCTCTGCTTGAAAGGAAAGTACCTATCTCAGCATGTGGTCAAGAGGAATAATAAAACTCGAATCATTCAGAGGGAGGGAAGAGGAGAAAAACACTCATAAATGTGCTGGCTTATGTTTCTCTTGACCTTTCAAAATAATTTTTCTCTCCTTCCCAGAGATTAGTCACAAAAGCAAACGATACTGTATCTGGGAAAAAAGTTGGATGGATGGAAATGATCTTTGGGGAGAAGGAGAGGAGGAAGGGAGCACATACTTCTCTGTGTGTCTTTCTCTCACCTTCCCCTTTCTCTGAGTCTGAACATACGAATGAAAGAGTTGGGAAAAAGTCAAGTGCTTGGGTCCAACCTAAAGCCAGCTGTGGGGCTTTGAGTCCAGCCTAAAGCCAGTGGGGAGCTTCCCACTGCTGCCTGGTGGGTTCGGGGACCTGACCTCGCTGCTTCACGATCTCCTAGGGCTCCCACTCCATGAGAAGTTTGATTTCTCCCAGAAGCCTCAGTGAAATAATTTTTAACACATTTTTCCAGACTCAAAATGAAAAAAAAAAAAAGAAGAAGAAAATAAGTATGCTCATAAATGCCACTCTTTGGGAAAGGATAGTGCTTGCTGTGGTTTTCAAAATAAAACCCCAGTTCCTCCAAGTATTTCTGATGAACTGAGTTAGATTTCACAACACCCAGAGGTGTCAGGTAAAGAACAACCTCAGCCCCATCTTAATAAGGTGGGAAAACAAGGTAGGACAGTGGGGTTTATGACATGCCTGAAATCACAAGGGACAGCTATGGGAGCAGGATTCAAAAGGCAGCCCTTCCTCTACGGGACACTGTTCTGAGAAGCATAGCTCATTTATTTCAATTAATAGTGCTTTATAAGGGCTCCCCTGCTTCCAATTTTTTTTTTTCTTTTGCATGAATTACTGCAAAGACAGTGAATTAAAAGCACCAAAGGGCATAATTTTCATTTAGTGTTTAAAGCAGCTCTTTTCATAAAAGCAGAATATGTGAAACCTACCCAAAAGAGTAAACTTAGAAATAACCTGGAGGATTAGAACCAAAAATAAATGCCTTTAAAATCTTTTCTTAGACAAGGCTGACCTGACAGTTCAGCTCTGGAGTGATCTTTCTGTGTAATACCAGTCGAGTGTTTCAACCAGGGACTGGTTCCTGTCACAGCGTTCACTCAAGCATGGCAGGATTATGGGCTTCTCCAACCACATGAGATGAAATTCTTTAGAAAGCATAAAGCCAATGCATGTAGTCCACTACCTGCTCATTTTCTCACTTCAAAAACATGCAAGGTGGGATTCAGCTCATGTACCATGTGCTGTCTGAAAGCTGTCACCCAAGCTTGCTTCCTACAATGGTTCCATCCAGACTGACTCTTCCCTTAGAGAAATATTTCTAGCTTAGGTGACTTGTTGTCAGCTATTTTAACTGCTCCTGTGCTTGTCCCAGCCAGATTCTGCCCTGAGAAGGCAGTTGTATATGTAATTTTTGCAATGGCATTTCAGTTTGTCTCCTGTGAAGGGTGACCATCATCAAAACCATTTAAAGAAAAATAAAAACAAAACCAAAATTCAACAATGGCTGACTCATACTCAGTGTTTGTGCAGCTCCACTGTTTGCTGTGACCATGAAAAATCCCTCTGATGTGGTGGGGATGCCTTAGGGCAGAACTTGTCGGGCAAGCTAGGAATTGGACAAGGTGCAAAATGAGCTATAATCTCCACTTCAAACACTTCCACTACAGAATCTGCCCAGAGCTTAACCATGCCCAAACTAACCTTGTCCTAGAAACAGAACCCACCATCACCATCCACCGGGCATCTTTTGGTCAGAATTGCCAGACTGAGTGATGCTGAGACCTTCAGTCCCTAACCTTGGCTAAGCTTTTTGGTTTTTTATATATTTCTATATGTCAGATAAACTCAAAATGTCCCACTGTGAGAGAGAAATGTGTGTGGTTTTAGCTTCGGCTTGGAATGATTTCTTGTTCGATGCATTTTGGTACCATAACTTCAGAATTAAAAAACAACATGCTTTGGCTTTGTACAAAACAGCCTGACATGAAACAAACAGATTTTCAGTTTTGCTTTGCATTTTTAAGTGCCAAAATAATAATACATCTGCCATTGATACACAGCAGAAACGTTTATGACAGTAAACGTTTCATGTCAATGAATGGAAAAAAAATCAACATTTCTGCTCTAGATGCAAATGTTGCTTACACTGTTGATATTATAGTTTGGTTGTTGACTTGCACCCCGCTCTTTCCTAACAGCATCATTCCCCTGTTCATCCTTTCTGAGGCCAGGAATTGGATTTTGGTTAGTTTTTGTGCAGGACTCTCTAACTAGGGCCTTTTATGTACTCCTTCCTTCTGAGCTGTTATTAAGAGTAATTGCTGATGGATGGGCTCTGTCTAGATCAAACTTCTTGTAATGCTGCCCTACTTCAAACTGCTGAAGATCTCAACTCCCCGTTCTCTCTCGTAGCAAAGGCTGAAATGCCATCACTGTGTGGAGCACAATGGCATTGCAACGTGATAATTTGATGATGATGATGATGATGCGCTGGGCTGCACAAAGCAATAATCTTCGGTTAAACCATAATCACAGCACTGGAAGCCATTGGTTAATCATGGAAACTTCATATTCGGTGTGGTCGTCTGCTCTGGTCCAAGGTATTATGAGAAATGGCCATAAGCAGGCTGGCAGGGGTGTATTTATGCCATTACTCACATCGTGTGGCACGGGCACCACATGCCAGAGGTCATCGGCTAGTGGCCTGTTTTGAAAAATGAGGTTCCTGAGTAAGACCTGCTGTTTGCAGATGAAGGTGTCTGCAGCCCTCTGTTCTCTTTATTAGGAAAAATGAGGCACCACGTCTAGCTTCGTTTCAATAAGTCATGCTTTCTTTTCCCCATGGTTTCCCCCCATGAAAATAGTCCGAATTTACTCTTAGAGCATCACATTGGCTGAAGTTACAAGGTGCTGCCTGACTCGTGCAACAGCATCCTGGGTACCAGCTTCTCATCAGGGAATGAAGCCTGGCATGGCAGCAGTGGGTGGTGAGCTGTGATGGGGATCTACAAGTTCCAGCAGATCTCTGTAAGGGTATTGTGGAGTTTCTGTGCATTGGGACAGAGCTTTTAAGGGGAGCTGTGTGAAGGGCTATGGATGAGCATGCTGTCCCACTGTCCTCATTAGGGTTGCTCTGCCCAGGCCATGGTTTATAACAGCAAGGCAAGGGCCCTGGTCCAGCATCGGTGAGGTGGGTGTCAAGAAGAAGGGGTCAGTCTATTTTCAGTGGTGCCCTGGGATAGGATGAGGGGCAGTGGTCACAAACTGGAACCCAGGAAGTTCCAGCTCAACATGAGGAGAAACTTCTTCCCTGTGAGAGTGCCAGAGCCTGGCCCAGGCTGCCCAGAGAGGCTGTGGAGTCTCCTTCTCTGGAGCCTTTCCAACCCCCCTGGCTCTGTTCCTGTGTGGGCTGCCCTGGGTGACCCTGCTGGGGCAGGGGGGTTGGACTCCATCATCTCCAGAGGTCCCTTCCAACCCCTCCCATTCTATGATTCTACGAAATAGCAGAAATCCCATCCTAAATTCCCTGAATGAACAGGTGCAGAGGTTCGAGGGCTGCACGCTTATGCTGAAACAACGTTCTGAAATCCATGAGACAGTCAAATGTGGCAGCTCTTCCCACCTTGAAAAAGGCCTCTAAGGGGTGGGGGAGTGCCCACGGCTGGCCTGTCACCACTGACCACAGGGCAGCACAGGCGGGCAACATCCAGAGCACCAGCTCTCAGACAGTGAAACCCATCCACAGACATTCTCTGAAGTACCATTCCAACCAGTCAGTATTGAACAGCTGTTTCAGCTATGACATAACTGCTTTTAAACTTCAAAAGAACTCTATTGCTGAGCTGAAAACACATGGATTGTTTGATAGAAAAGCAAGGGTGAGATGTTAGCGGGCCACGGAGCGGGTGGTGGACGCAGTGGAATCGCACCATACACGTAACATCCCGTCAGCTCCATCTTCCACTTGGCTTTCACTCCTTAGGGGTCCAATCCTGCATTTTTGGTTTTTTTCTCAAGCAATAACCTCATCCATGCCAACAGCGTCTGCTATTTCATCTGCTGGTAGCCATGCTGGAATGTGTTTGCTTTGGGAGGGATTGTGTGCTTTGCTGGTGGGCTCCCAGGACAGACAAAAGCTGGTGCCCAGCTCTGCAGTAGTTTTTATTGAGGTGAATGAACTCATTAGTAAAAGATTCCTTTAAAAAGCTTGATCTTTTGCAAAGCCACCATGGGTTAGATTTTGTGGGGTAGGTGGAATTGAAGCATGACCAGACACAGCTCAACCCTGCCTCGTGCTACCTGCTGGGTAGTTTTCTGTCGGCTGGGACAGGCTGAGATCACAAAGACAGACAAAGCTCACACAGACTGGGCTTGGAGGGCTGGGAATCTCACGAAACACAGAGGATGCCCAAATTTCTCAGACAGTTGCGAGGCACCAGGTTGCACAGATGCTCTGTGACACTGGAGCTGCACCCGATATTCTGACCAAAAAATTATGGAAATGTTTTTGCTGCACACCCCGATTATCATCTTACTGATACATGCAAGGAGGAGGGAAGGAATTTTGTTAAAAACAAACGAACAAACAGATTCCTGTCTGGAGCTACATCATCAGTCTGCCAGACCCCAAGTTTTTCTGTTTCACTGCCATGGAAATCTTTCCCTTTCCATGAGAGATGACTGAAAGCTTCATCTTGCAAACGGTTCTCTGGATTAAGTGGCTGCCCTTGAATTAACTCGTTGATGCTGGCAGCTAGAACACAGCGATGGCACAGAGGTAGGAGAAAGAAAAGGAGGTGCTGTGTTTAAAAACAAATTAAAAGTCTCTCAACTGCCAAAACCACAGTCAGTGGAGGGATGTGGTGGTGGTTCCAGGCTGTGGCAATGAAAAGCAATGATTGTTTAGCTGTTTTGGGAGAAGGGAAACACACTCCAGCAACATTATTACCCAATTAGTCCCAGCAACGCTGCTGTGAAGAAGGAGCACTCTTGTGAGTGTATGAAATGGGATGAGCTCCTGGCATGGACAGCAAATTGGGACGAGTGGGGTGGAGATGAGGACCACCAGTCCTGGTGGGTCCCTCCTGCTGAGTTCAAGGGGCTGGGGGTACCTCAGGCACATGAGATTCTGGTGTCTGGGCATTTTCTGTTTCACTCCTCCCCCTCACCCAAAGGACACTGGGCAATATGCCAAGTAGAAATAGTTACAGTTTAAACCAAGAACCTGTGCTGCCATATGTATTCAATACTTAACATCTAAGATCTTCATGTTGGGAAACACATCAGTGACTAGAAGAGCTGAAGAGAAGACTCTGGCGTGAGTCATCTCAGCCCCTGTTGAAATTCTCATGCTGGCACTGCTCAGCTCTGGGATTTTTGAGGGCAAACTCATGAGTTAGACATCCTGTGCTCTGTTATGAGATGAGCAAGTGAAGAAAACCTCACATGACCAACACAGCCTTCAGGAACGGTGCAATTTCAAAAACATACTGGGAAATATTTCCACATCACCAAAAGCATTTGCTTGGAAGTCTCACGCTGAGTCCGTAATTGCTGTCAGGTATTGCAGCTCCAAAAGAAATGTAATTAGTCCTCACTTAAATCATCCTGCATCTAGATTAAGGGTTACACTGTGTGGCTCCGTCCTGTAGACTAAATATCCTCACATAAATGCATTCTGGCATCACAGATTTGTGTAGGTGGGTGGCGTGGGGAGGAATTCATGCTAAGTCGACAGACAAAGATTGTGAGAAGAGCTATCCCAAACACCCATTGTCCTTTGCAAAAATAACAGAAAATTGATGATTCTCCACCCCAAAACCACAGCGTTCCTCAAGCCTAATCCCCAAGGGCAGCCCAAGTGCTGCTTTTTAAGCACGTGTTGCTGAAAGACAGATCAAGAACTGCTGCTGAGTGGGGACTGTGGCACAGGAGCAGGGAAGATGTTGCCCCAGCAGCTGCCAGGTAGTCTGGATTCTTACCGGCACGGAGAGGTGGGAGCTGCAAAAGTGTGGGGACAGCAAAGCACATGGATCCCCAGTCCAGGTGATGAGGCTGAATCCCCAGCTCGCTGCCCTCCAGGTAGCCTTTAACCTCTGCATCTCTCAATTTCCACTTGTGCCCTACCAGTGCAAACTGCAGCAGCACTCAGACAGCAGATAGCAGCGTCGACATTCCCACGGGCTTGGGTCTAGCTGGAGCAGGGCAGACCCAGACATGATCTGTCCCATGGCCTGTGACACGTTGTTTATTCTTTTGGCTATCAGAAATCGGTATGATATTAATTTTCACTATAAATGGTGCTCTTTGTGCAAGGATGGGACTTGGCTGTTGCAAGGAAATTGCTTTAGGTTACAGCAAAAGCAACACAATAATCACTCCGAAACTATTCCAGATAAATACTGCACTGATATACAGCAAGACTTTATTTATGTCATGTGCAATTAGATTTGTTTTCCACGTTTTGACAGGAGCATTTCAGTCCAGAGTAAGAAGAATGAAACACACACAAGCAGCAGGAGGTCACAGACAGAAATACTCCCTTCATCCAGGGAAGAAAGAGCTCTTACATTGTGAAAGGGAGCCTCCTGTTGTCTTCCAAGTGGCATTTTCTGGCCAGCTGAAAGCTAAAATAACCCTTCCTTTATGCTTTTGATACTGTGATCTAATGGCTAAATGGATTTTTAGTACAAAGCATAATTTCCTCCTTTGGTTTCACTCATTGCTTAATGGAAAGACCCCCTAATGTATTGATTGCCATAACATTCTGCTTACATCCCAAACAGTGGCTGCTCAGCAGAAGTGCAAAACTGATTGTCTTATAGAGCTGCAGTTATATAATTGTAATAATAGTAATGATAATAATAATAATGATGATAATAATAATAATAATGGCTCCACCACATCTGGCTGCCTGAAGCTGCTGCACTTTCACACTGTTCCCAAAGACCAGTGGTCAGAAGGCACAATTAATTTTTGCAGGATGCATGGTTGACCTCTCCTCACCCTTTGCTGAAAAGAAAGCACAGTGTCCCAGCTCCCAGTAAAGACCAGTGATTCTCACTGCACTATTCGGTGGTAGTGCTGCAGCTGACCTGAGAGCGAAGCCACGTCGTAACCTTTTGAACAACTTGTCTCCTTGCTATGCATTAAGGCACTTGGGATGCCCAGGACCCGGATGATGGGTACAAGCAGAATGATTCTGCCAAGTTAAACATATGGAGCTTTAGACATGGAGAACGTTGGTGCACTGAGGCCACAGCAAGGGCGAAGAGTAGCAGTGACCATAATTGGCCCTGGGATGATGGCCTCCAAAGCCTGAGGAGCAGCAGCAGTACGGTATGAATGTAAAGTGGGGGGAATGCTCTAGGATGCTTTGGATGCTCTAGGACATCTCCGTGAGAACAGAACTTGAAGACACCCCAAACCTTAACTCATGTGCACAAAAAGATGCCCAAAGGGACAACCTGTAGCGCATCAACACAGCTCCTAGGAATTGACATGTGGCAGGGCCCAGAGCACGGCAGTGGTGGGGACAGATTGGGGGCTTACAAGGACACACTTCCACACATGCTACACACATGCTCTGCAATTGTTTGGGGCTGTCTTAATTTCCCTCAGCTGTCCCCATTGTAGCAGAAGCATCACTGCTCTGAAGGGGCAACTGACTGTCGGAAGTGCAACACCGCTGACAGGGTGCCCCCTGTCACACATTCTCCCCAGGAAATTCAAGTTACACATCTGGAAAGGGAAGCTGCGCATTGCATGTGTTTCATTAGGCAAAGAAAATGCCTTTTAAAATGGAAAGAAAAGTCCTAGAAGTGAACTGAGTTCATATCATCCATTAACGTTCCCTATAAAGAAATGTTCCTGCTTCTTCGCTCCACTGGTCATGGGTTTCTCACCAGCTTCAGTATTTGGCTGTTGACTTCAGCAGGCAGATTGACAGCTCAATTGGAATTAAATTTATGGGCACAACCCTCCTCTGATCCAAGCTCCTCTCCTCAGATAGATCCAGGTCTGTAGCTCCCACTGAAATGCCCGGGAGAGGAGGCACTGAAATCACTTGGGAGGATCTAAATTTGATCTCTACCTTAAATTTGGATGCTTTCACCTGCTATTCAGAAGCACCTATATTGATGGCCATGCTTCAACTAGATTGCTAAAACTGGGCTGTGAGAACACCTAACACCTTGGGAAAAATTTGGCATCCCAAAACTCATCCCAGGACACTGAAACTAACCCCAGCTCTGCTGCTGCTGCAGCTGCTAAACCCATGATGCCACTTCTTCCTCTGCAGGCAAAAGGCCCAAGGCAACAAATGCACTGTGACAGGTCAGCTCATCTGCCCAAAGACAGCTTCTCGCTTCCATCCTGCACTGAAGTTAGCAGCTGTGAAGTAAGACTGTTTCCTTTTTCTTTTCTTTTTTTTTTTTTAAATTATTAGGAAAGAAGCAAAACAATTCATTGTTCTAGGGAGAAAATATCCCTTGAGTCTAACTACTGAAAAATCAAACAGCATTTGAAAAGCAAGACAATAAGGCTAGCTTGAACTCGCAGAGCATTAGAACTGCTCTGGCAACAGCACAAATGATTTTCTGATAGATGCAATAACAATGCTGCAATTACATAAAACAATATGTAAACAGAAAAAGCAATACCACCCTGCTATTTGTACACTCCCTGTTTCCACTGTCATCCTCTTATTGTTAGCCCTTTAAGTATTGTCTCTCTTAGGTTTTTAAGTACTTCATTAGAATGATTTGCCACCAATCTTTGTCTTGAAGAATATTTTGTCCCACCAGGACTCTAATTAAGCCATTTTTTAATGCGGGAAAATCAGGCTTCACTGATCCCTTCGTGTTCTCGATGGTTGAAGTGGCAAAGTCACAGAAGTGCCTGATAACAGCAGAAAAATAACACCTGGAAACCCGATGAAAAGTGGGAAATGTAGAAAAATAGACCCTCCCTTGTGGGGAATAGTTTATGGGAAATTTGTAAAGGATGATGAGGGTGAAATGGATTCAGCTCTGCCCCACTCCACCTATGAAACATATAGAGATGCTGTAAGAAGCGAAGCTCTTCTAGATCATAAAACTAGTTTTAAACCCTAAGGAAGAAGTTAACTTGTTTTGATTGATGTCTTGTGAAGCACTCAAAAAGATGGTACGACCTCTTTCCCCTCCAGCCCAGGAACATCACAGCAGAGAGCAGGAGCCAGCAGCATCCGGGCTCCTGCCTCATTCCCTCTAAATAGCAACTTGTAGAACTTCTACTGCCATAGTGCCATCTAGAGACAGAAAAAGAAATTAAAGGAGTTTTGTCGGTGGTTTTTGAGGGTTTATATGGCCATATCCCAGCAAGGATTATTACTTACTAATCTAGCAGCCCTTAATTTTAACATTGTGCTCCAAAGGTTTGATATCAAACACAACTGAGGCCAGCACAAAGAATTCAGTTGGGTTCAGGGCTGTCAGGATTGGTCTTTTCCTGCATCTGCAGGATGGGGATCTCATCATGATCAGTTCTTTATGAACATACAAGTGCTAACAGAACACCCACGCAACCAGCAGCTTTGAACACTCATGTGTGTGACTCCAGGGACAGTGGAACCTGAACCACAGAAATAACCTCACGCTCTTGGAACTAGCACTATCTTTTCCCTAAAACCCAGCATGGACAGGGAGCACAAATGCTTGCTGTTTGTTCTGGCATTTTAGCATCCTCATGTCCCCGTGACAACCTGAAGAAAAGCAAATATTCTGAAGGGTAGAAAAAAAAAAAGATCTCACAGATGTGAAAATTTAAAATTTAGTCGCACCGGAGGGAAAAAATATCATGCTGACATTTAGTTCTGGCTTGGTAAAGAACATACAGGCTCAATTCCTGATTTCCAGCTGTATCACAGACACTGCAGGACCTGGGGCATTTGTGCCTTGGTTGCCTTGCTTCCTATACAGAAAGCTGACAATGATCCTCCACTCTGCCTCTTTAGGTTTTTTAGTTTCTCTTCAGATCTCTGTGAGGTTGCTCAGTTCCTCAGCCACGGTTTGCACTGTCATAAAAGTAATGAATAATATTAACAAAAAATGTTGTGATCGTCTTTCCACGTAAGAATGACTTAACAAAAATGTTTTTTACACTCCCAGAGGAACAGATCTACAGACAAATTTAAGCTGCTAAGTCAAAGAGCGAATTATGGAAACATTGTGAAGTTGACAGAGAAATTACGGGAGATAAAATGGATGATCATCTTGCAAGCACTCAAAAACCTCCTCTTAATCATAAGGCCAGTGGCCTTAGATGCCAGAATATCTGTGTTCCACTGCAGCTGGCTGTCCCAGGGAGAGAGCTGGATGAAACAGGAGGCAATACAATACAGATCTCACTCAACGGCTGCATGAGAACAAAACGTGCATCTTTCATACATCCCTGAAAGATTTTTCATTACCCATCGTTACAAATCTTCTTCTAGAAGGGCTTTGAATGGAAACTACTTGTCTCTGTAGGTCAGAGTACTCGGGCACGAGGTAGAAGCAGCTGGAGATGTGATTCTTGAGGCTGTTTTGAGGCTTGTATGGGTGGACCCTGCTGTAGATGGGCATCTTGAACATTCAAAGCTGGGCAGCTGAAGGTGGATGGGCCTGATACTGGCAAATCACCCCCCTGAGAGCCCTTGGCTAGTAACACTGGTGCTGAGGAGTCCAGCAGTTAGAACAAGAAAGGGCTAAAAGGAACAGTATCCAATATTTTGCCTGCCAACATTTCTGTCACTTTAGTACGTCATGCAAATCGTTGTTGAACAAATACTTCTTATCCATTTCTCACTAAAACTTAGTGGTACAAGCCATCTACTAAGCAGCTAAAAAGACAGCACAGAAGACTTTACCATTTTCTTAGGGCTATGTGTGTTTAAAAAAAATCACTGTCTAAACAGAGGGTCGGTCTCGGAGACAAAAACGTGAGTTGTTGACATTCAGCTGAGCATTTATTGACTTTGTTCCAAATTCCCCATTGCAAATGATACAACAAATAAGAACCCAACCAAATAATACTCCCCTTCGTGCAAACGGGTGAGCTGCAGAGAAAAATTCCTTGCAGAGAAAAATTTCTAAGTGGCAACAAACCTACAGAGCATATTCTGCTGCTGAGTCTATCCTAAATCGCAGGAGGGGTGAAGCTGAGGATCTGGCCCCCAAGGAGAGTCCAGAGCATGGACTTGAGGTGGGCCAGAGGGAATGATGGGGTATAAAAAGAGCATCCTGCCCTGACACAGGGACTTTTGAGGTTGAATCCTGCATATTCCTCAGTCATGTATGAGTAGAGCTATGGATAAAACAAGCAAAAGGTACTTGCCCCTGAAATCCTCTGGAGTGAAGAGCCCAGGGCTGAAGATGAGGGAGCTAGAGAGAGTGAAAGCACAGCAGACCCAGAGGGGGGTTTCCACCATCCCCTTCCCTGATGTGGGGATGAGTCCTGTAATGAGACATGTCCCACTGTACCCCTGTGAGCAAAGCAGGCTCAGCACAGCTCTGACGTGATCTTCTGCAGCAAGCCAAGGACCTGGTGCAATCATCAGGAAGTCTCCTCTCCCTGGAAACTCTCCCTCCAGTGCTAACTGGGCTCAGGTCCTCAAAGAGGAATGTTGTGCTAGGGAATAAATTCCTCCCACGTATTTTCTCCAACGCAATGAAATACCGTGGGCCACAAATCTGACACTCTGCCTCTCGTGCTGGAGAAGTGAGCAGATAGCTGTGTTTTAACATTAGCTCCTAAGTATAATTTCCTGTAATTGTAAAGCACTTTAGAGGTACTTGTGAACTTGGGTGGATAGCTCCTAACTAACTTGATGAATAACCCAGGACTGACTCATCTCCTAAAGAGACGGAGCGCTGAAGGAGGGAACTGGAGAAAGGTTTTGCCTTCCATTAGCAACACTATCCAAACAACTGACCCTCTCCCCAGGAGATTAGTTCCCAGCAGGTGAACTATAATCTGCTCTGATCGGCAGGCAAGGAGAGTATTCATTCCAGCTGCATTGCAGCCAGAGCTTTTCTTCCCTGTTATTTTCACACATTGTGAGCTCCCGACAAAGGGCTCCAGCTATCAGATCAAACAAACATTTTGCCACTTCTTTGCAGAAATGGTGCTGGTCCCAAGTTGGGATGGTAACCAGATAAAGGCTGCCTGATGGGTATTTTTTTCCTGGCATGGCCATCAGCACTTTCTCAGCTGGAAAATGGCCATTTGATAGTGTCCAGAGCAATAGCAAGTTTCTGACTGGGGTCAATTTTGTGCTGGGAAGTTGTTGCCAGTTCATGATGCTAAAGATAATCTACTGGAAATTATCATTTGACCATTATGTGGTATCACTATCCATCTGAAGCACTCGGTGGCCGACTGGAGAACAGTTTTCACAAAACCATCACACCATTTCTGGCTTTCTGGTCCCAAACCTCATGGGAAACCTACAAGATACTGCTAACAGGTAAGGTTAAGTTCCCAGTTCTGCTACATATTAGAAGTCATAGACCCATTGTTTTTTACGGCACAAATACTTCACTAAAACCAGCAGCAGTAAAGCCTTCATTATCTCACAGCCAGTAACCATCCCTCTTCTCTTTCTCTCTTGTTGGAGAACAATCTTATCACTTCGCTCCTTGCTAATTCCATTGCTTTTTCTCCACAGGTATCAATCAGAGTTCTCTCCCCACGAATCCGAATAACTAACAAAATCCAATTCGACTCAGAGCAATTGTTCTCTGCTAAGGTTTAGTTTGAAGATGGTGCTTCTTATTTTTGGCATGAAAAAGATCTTGTGTGTTTGAAAGCTTAGCTGGTTACGTTTGCAAGGGGGGTTCTCTCCCACCTATAGCTGGAGCTGTGATAAAAGCTATCACCTCTGCTTGCGCATCCAGCTTTGCTCTCCAATCCTGTTAGCTACAGCAAGGGGGGTGGGGAGGGGGGTTTTACCAGGGATGGTGGCAACTGCTGTCCCCAGAAGCTTCTGCAGAGCTGTGGTCCAGTGCGGACCCCTGTTCAGCAGGCTGAAGCCACTTACAGCTCCAAGAGACATCTCGTGGCCATGTCTTATACTGCACAGGAGTTATTCCCTGTGTGAAACACCCCTTGTGTGCAGGGGGCTAAGAACTGCCTGAGTAGAACGACTGGTTGCGTTGGTCCAAACAGTGGAGGATGCCAAAATACCATGAGCCTAATTCAGCCCCCAGGCATCCTCTCTGGGTGCCTTCAGAGCATGAAGAAATTGAAAATATAGACATATTATGTCCCTGTGTGTTACTTGTAAGTAAGAAAGAAACAGCTTGGCAGGGGATGGCAGAGAGCTACAAAATCCCAAGTCACTAGGAGAAACCAAAAAGGGAGCAGCTGCTCACAGGACTCAGAACCACCAGGTTGAAGCGTTTGGGATCCACATTCAAGCAGCAGGAGGAGGAGGAGGAGGAGGTGGTTCCTCCTGAACAGCAGAGGATCTAAGGAAGTCCTTGCTGAAGAATGCCGGGGATGTAAAAAGTCCACCAGGGTCAAAGAAAAGACTGGACAAACATCAAGAAAGCAGAGCTCCACCAAGGGCAATGAAAACCTCATTGAACATCATTCTTTACAAGAGGGTTGGTGGCCACTCGGGGCTGCATCCTGTGCCTGGGGCTCTTGGGGACATTTGCCAGCATAGGTCTGAGATGCTGCTGTGCCTGTGCATGGGACAGACAGAGCTTCCCACCTCATGGGAGCACTGCCAGTACTACTATTCTCCTCTCAGCTAGCAACCCCTTGCTGTCCTTCACCTGCAGATGCCCCAGCAGTCACCCAGAAAGGGTGAAACACTCTAGGTCTGTCATCCCCCCTGTACTGGGAGTGGGACTACCTGCCCACTCCTAGCCACTGAAATAGCTTGACATGAGTCTCATTTATCTCCATTCCCCGACTCTCCCATTTGTTTTCTTCCATTTCAAAATGTATGGCAGGACTCTGCATGGCAACCTTTCTCTGCCCAGACCTGTGACAGTGAGACCCAGCATCACAAAGCCCAGCACTAATGTGAGGGGATTGGAGTAGTTTAAATACTCCCACCACTCCTAGAGACTTTCAGTCAATATGCCACATGGAAAAGCTTCTACTGATGCTGGAACACTCCTGAACTTCAGACTGAGGTGAATTTTAAGAGAGACAATAACACCAGTGAGGAAGGGGCTGGACACCAGGAAACCCTTGTGCACCTCCCCAGCTCTGTAGACACCAGCGAGGCAGACCTGCTCCCAGTAGCTTCACTATTTTGGCTGCATTTGCCTCGGGAAAAGGATCATTTCTTGGACCCCTGCTGTGGCCACTGCCTCCTGCAGCAAGTAGGATACAAATACACAGGATTTGGCACGTCAGTGTACAACTGTAAGGGAAACACTCCTGATAAAAGCTGATGCCCTACGCCGATGCCCACCTACCCATATAGCGTGTTGCTTGGTCTTGGCTTGCTATGAAGTACCCCTTCTGTCTGCCTTGCCTGCACAGGACCCCATCCTGAAGCACTCCATCTCTGGGCAGAGGAAGACAGGAGACTGAGGCTGAGCTCTGGCTTTGCCTCCTATATTCCTTGCCCAGTCCCCTTCTGAGCACAGTGAAACATAACAAAACGTGTCCACCTTCCAGGGTTTGAAGGACTTGGCCCACCACCCCAGAGCTTCTTGCACTGCTTCATGAATGATGCCCCAGGTTTCGAGAGATACACAGCTCACTCCCACAGGAGAGGGGTTTAAATAAATCTTTGTTGGCTCCTGCTAGATGCTTCCTCCATGATTAACACTAGAGGTGATTGTGATAGCAGGATTCATCGTCAAAATAGCTTATAAAACAATGCCATAAAACCGTGTAAATCTTGTGTTGATCTTACTTTTTACAAGGAGTCTTAAAGCCATCTATCCCAGCACCATTTACAAGGTTGTTGCAGGTGTGGGACCAGACTTAGAAATATAACTACTACTTAAACTGTGTATTTTACGAGCCTAGGGAAACATCCGTTTGAACAGTAAAAGGAGCTCTCCAGCCCCTTGCTGCTTTGTGCAAGAGATTAAACCATTGCCCATCGGACTTCTGTAACTCCTGAGTCGCAGCCAAGACGTAGGGACAGGATTCCTCTGTCAATAGACCTTAGCAAAGTTTCCCAGTATGTCGAACTTTGGCTGCGGGAGGACCTGGGCTCCCCAAGCCCAGCAGTGACTCCCCAAGCAGTGACTCCCTGGGGTCC
>JANVCC010000074.1:8902380-8981860 GCA_025345505.1 Todiramphus chloris collaris
TCCCCAAGCCCAGCAGTGACTCCCCAAGCAGTGACTCCCTGGGGTCCCCAAGCCCAGCAGTGACTCCCCAAGCAGTGACTCCCTGGGGTCCCCAAGCCCAGGTTTCACTGCAAGACACTGAGCACCTTAAAACCACTTGTCACTTGCAGCCCTGGGGCTGTTTTGCTGTGGGCTGGAGTCATTCCCCCAGGGAAGCTCACAGGCTATTTACTGGTGCTCTGGAGAGTGCAAAGAAACAGGTGGAAAAGGGGAGAATGAATAGCTCAGTCATGTGAATCAGATGACAGAAGGCATTTAAGTAGGCAATATATACTGTAATTACATAATAGGTATTTAATAGGCGTGAGGCTGAGACTGCTGGGGATAAAGGAAGAGCCAAGAAAGTTTTCTCCCCTTGAGTTAAAGATTGTCAGGATTTTAACCCTGTATTAACACTCGAGATTACATCCCATCCTCCATGCCCTCTGACCTCTCCTACAGCTCCCAGCATAATGGTCCTGAGATTGCTCATCCTATGGCAACTGAACCCTCCTCCCACAGTGTCCACCGAATATAGGATCTATTAGGTCCCAAACCATCACATACTTCTGCTTTGCAGGGTAGGTGGGCACTCAGCTGCCACGCTGCACCCCAAAGAGCACTGTGCTTTGCAGCCGGATACATGGGCTCACCATTTATAACACTGGGAGGAAATGGGTTGTACTTGGGTTTGAAGTTCAGGGACTCTGGGGTTTTAATGAGGATTTGTTCTTTGACCTTGGCCAGGCTGCTTATTCCTTCCTTTAAGGAGAGACAAGGCTCCTCCATCTACACACGACCTGGGAAAAAGGAACGCCAGCGAGCTGCAAAGCAGTGCCACCATTGCAACACAGGGCTACGGGCAATCCTCTGCCCCACTGTCCCCACCTTCATCCTCCTCACCATATGCCTGGTCTCACCTTCCCAGTGGATGTGTCTCAGCACCCCCTTATCTCCTGTTCATATCTTCTGCATAAGACCAAATATTGACACTGTTCAGGAATGGCCCTTGGCTGTGAGCACCTCTCCTAACCTTCAAGATAGCCCTTGACCTCTCCCCTGATCCCTGAAATGCAGGGGATAAATAAAGGAAAGCAGTGACTCCCTTAAAAGCTGTTTTACAGCAGTTGGAGGGCTAAGCCCAACACGACTTCTGCTTTGCAACATCTCTTCCTGACGGGTCCTGTGACACTGAGTGACAGACGTTTTGATCAGTATCGTACCATCACCCTCAGCTGAAATGAGCTTTTCCGTTGCCCTGTCAAGGCTCCAATTCATGTTGTCCATCAGATTTAATAAAAACTGAAGAAAACCCTTCCCTATTTTTCAGAATTTGACAGTCATAAAGCAGTGCTGTGGCTTTGGGGCGTGCTGCCTGAAGAAACACCAAGCTAAAGGGACTGGGATCATCTGTGGGTTGTGCTCTTGTACAGCACCTGACACACCTTCCTAATCCCCTCTCTAATCAGGGCTTGTCAAGATGTTGTTACAATGCAATTAATAATATAACATTATATAAAATGCCCTATATTTTTAATGTACTAGTTAGCCATGATAACAACAAGTAAATTTGCAGTTGAATTATGAGACCCCATTATCTGAATCCCATTTGCACGTGGCTTCGCTGGGACATGATAAAGTGCTGGGCTTGTTTAATAGCCTTCTTTTCAGTCAGAGCAGTTGATCTAGGTTCCTTTCCTCTGCCCTGGCTCTTTATTTCCACAAAACACTAAGGGGTCTAATAGGAGTCTACTCCACATACAAACCTGGCTGAAACCTGCCTGCTTGAGCGATTAGGCAGGGACTGATAGACTGATGTGGGCAAGGCAATCACACAACCCCCTATTTCCTTTGGAAACCAGGCTAAAAATAGGGAACAGGCAGTAGAAAACCAGACAGGAAGGCAGGAATGGATCTATCAATAGCTCCTGCTCAGTTTCCTGCTCATTAACATCTCTCAGCAGATGTCAGGTAACCTTTAGAAACCCTCCAAAGCAGCGTTCATTTATCAGACATTTCTTAAATTGAGACAGAGGGAATTTGGACCCTGTATGTTTATAGGCATCAAGAGGAAAAAGAAAAAAAAAAAAAAAGAGGAAAAAAAAAAAAAAATAAAAAAGGGAAAAAAAATTCTTTTCTGAGTGCATGCACTGTATCTTGCAGAGAATTTGGGGTTTGTTCTTAACACAGCCACAGACCACCTGTGGTCTTTGTACTACATATATTGATTCCTAAATCACCACATCACACAGACCTGTCCCCCCAGTGCCCCGGTGGTACCATGGCTCCGACTGCAACCCCAAGCAGAGCAGGTGAGAAAAGAGATGCTTTCGCAGCCGTGGTCCTTCTGGGAGGTGAAACACTTTAAATTCTAGGTAAGAGTAATTTGCTGTCCACAAAAGCTTGTCAGCAAGATGTTAATCGGAGAATCACAGAACCATTTCGGTTGGAAAAGACCTTTAAGATCAGCGACTCCAACCACTGAAGATCAGCGAGTCCACTCTAACGACGGCGGGTGAGAGAGCAGAATATAAGTTTCAGCTTTGGCGTGTTAGCACGCTCTCCCAGAGGTGAGAAAAAGGCTTTTTTTTTTTTACCGGAGCCGTGGATCGGCAGCTGCCGGCGCTGGTGCGCGTTGCTCACTAGATGGCGAAGGGAACCCATCTCCCCGCAGCCGTATCCCCCACAGCCCCTATCCCCACAGCCCATCTCCCCCCACCCGTATCCCCATAGCCGTATCCCCACAGCCTGTATCCCCACAGCCCGTATCCCCATAACCCGTATCCCCATAGCCGTATCCCCACAGCCCGTATCCCCATAGCCCATATCCCCATAGCCGTATCCCCGCAGCCCATATCCCCGCAGCCCGTATCCCCATAGCCCGTATCCCCATAGCCGTATCCCCACAGCCCGTATCCCCGCAGCCCGTATCCCCGCAGCCCGTATCCCCATAGCCGTATCCCCACAGCCCGTATCCCCCCAGCCCGCAACCCCACAGCCTGCATCCCCACAGCCTGCATCCCCGCAGCCTGCATCCCCGCAGCCCGCAGCCCCACAGCCCATATCTCCGCAGCCCGCATCCCCGCAGAGCACCCACACCACACTGACCAGGGGTGATGCTGGGGGGCATCACTAAGGGGGGGAAGGGGGGATTTAGGGCTGACAGTCGCAGCCTGCTAAAGGTCATGGGGGAAGGGAGGGTGGGTTATTACAATTCAAAAGGTGGTAAGGTTCTCCTGGAAGAGATAGTGCTGCTTGTTTGGCAACCTCTCTCTTCACCTGGTTGGAAATGGACTTTCAGGTGGGGCCCAGATACCAAGGACTGGTGGGGAAAGAGATATCCCAGTGAACCACTACAGTGGATTTTTTGCAGGCTTCAGGTGTCTTTGCACTGGCAGGATCAAGCTGACATGGCCCACATTTGTCCCTCGAACCTACCTAGGGAGGACACAAGGTGATACAGACTGGGATTAGTCCATCCTGAGAGCCTGAAGTGCTCTTGGGGTAAAAATCACCCTTTTGAGATGACAGCTATCTTAACAGACATGCTCCATCGCAATGTCATAGAATCATAGAATGCATTGGGTTGGAAGGGACCTCCAAAGGTCGTCTAATCCAACCCCCCTGCAATAAGCAGGGACATCTCCAACTAGGTCAGGCTGCTCAGAGCCTCACCAAGCCTGGCCTTGAATGTCTCCAGGGATGGGGCCTCCACCACCTCTCTGGGCAACCCCTTCCAGTGACCTATCACCCTCATGTTAAAGAACTTTTTCCTAATGTCTAACCTAAATCTACCCTTTTCTAGCTTAAAGCCATTGCCCCTTGTCCTGTCACTGCAAACCCTTGTGCATAGCCCCTCCCCAGACTCTTTCAGATGCTGGAAGGTCGCTATAAGGTCCCCCCAGAGCCTCCTCTGTCAGTCAGACAAGAAGCCTCGGTGCAAGGCTCCTGCTTCAGGCTGAACCCTGCCCATGTAGAAAGCCATGTGCCACCTTCACAGCACCCTTCCTCTGCAGTCCCAGGGGGGTTCAGCAGAGGCAGGATTACAATGGCAAGGACAGGAGCACGGCAGAGACTGATTCAAGTCCTTCCACAGGGGTTGTGTTTGTTAAAGCTGAACAAACCTCAAGATTCACCAGCCTGGGAGACTTGGCTGCCCCAGGTACCTTCAGTCTCTCACCACAACTAAAGAAGCTTGAGAAAGGACAATTCTCTATCTAAGGTACTTGGCTACAAGCCAAAGATATCGTTCTCAAAAAAAAAAAACCCACCAACAACAAAACACTAAATACATAAATTAAAAACACTTGAGTGAGATGAAGCTGGGAGCCAAGCGAGACTGTTTTGAAAGTGTTCATCTGCACTAGTGAGTCATAAACCAACACAGCAGCTACAAAAGTAAGTTAGAGAAGGGTAATTTCCACCCTATTTTCAGCAGCAGTTGGCTCCTGGGAATGTCCTGCTCTTGCAAGTCATCAGTGTTTACAGGGCAAGCTTTGCACCACTGTAGCCAGCATCCCTTCCACAGCCTCGGCTGTTTGCAAACAGCTCCTCTCCCACAAGTGCCATCATTTCAGCAACAGCAGTTCCAGAAGGAAGCAAGCCCTCTGCCAGGTATCTGTGTCTGCATTGACATAAGCTCAGTCTTGTAGCTGAGGCTCCCCATCTGCATCGCTAGCTTTACTTTGGCCATGGCCAGTCTGCAGCTCAGGTCCCAAACAGCCACATGTAGGCATGAGCAGCATCCTACAGTTCTTGTATATGCTGGACTCAAAGACCTCAGTTCAGCTGGTCTTCTGGGTGATGCTGGGTACTTGGGCCCACGTGTGCTCGACTTCACATGCACTCTGTCTGCCCAGATCATATGAACCTGCACCTGAAGTCCACAGAAAGGAGCAGAGCGTGTGTGCTCTCTCACAGGTGCCCAGTTCCAGCACGAGCGTGGTGTTCACAGTGCACAGATGCCAGCTCAGGCATCCAAAATGTACCTTTAGTCAGTGGAGCATCACCTCCTCCTCCCCATGAGATGCCATCATGAAAACGAAAGCCCACCCGCATGAACCTCTCAGCAGAAGCACCAGTAAGTCCACACCTGAGCTTCCAAACATGGGGTAGCACACACATGCATGGGGTATATGCCAGACATGAAGACACAGGGCAGCAGACAGGTTTGTGAACATTGGTCACAGCCATTTGGCACAAAACTGGCCCTGAGGGTAAGGTTTAGCAGCCTGAGTTCTTTCATTGCTTCCTCCCACCCAGGGTCCATTACACCTACATCTTTTGCAGAATAATGCAAATGTCTTTCTATTCAGAAACCCAAGGCTGTTCCTACTCCACTCGCTGGGATATGAAATTACCTGGAAGGTGGTACTGACATTTTTCCTGAAGCTCTTTTCTATTTAACAGAAGCAAAGTCACGTTGCTGAGAGACCCCTTAGTAACAGGAAGCAGTTGTCCGGTTTAAAGAACCAGCTAGAAAGCAAACAGCTTTGCCTCCTTTTTAAAGCCCCTCAGGACAATATTTACTTTTCTAAAATATCATTGTGCCACGGCTTTGGGACTTTGCTTGACAAACTTGGGGGTCTCTGAGCAGTTCAAAGTGGGCTTGACCTATAGCTGAGCATGGAAAACAGGAACTGCATATAAATAACTAAATTACAGAGAGATCAATTCTCAGTCAACTCATTAGCAATGCCCGGCGTCTTTAAGTGATAACTCCACTCTCTAAGACCTTTACGTAATTACTTGCACAAGGCACATTTTACCCTTTGGTTGGCAAGTTTCATAAATGAAGGTTAAGTTTACTTAACCACCCAGGATTTACCAGCCATGTTAAAGCATAAAATGCGTGCGCTGCCAGGTGTCTCTGCAGAAACTGCCTTGTTGATTCAGAGACTCCAAGGTTAAATGATGGCTCCTGAGTCCAAGTTAGTTTCCCGTTGGGGAACGGGAGGATCTGCGCTGTAACATTGTACCACAGTTCAGCTGAGGTTGGTTTAACGAGGTTTGGAGTTAAGATAGCAGTGATTGTCAAAACCTCAATGAAAATCAGGCATCCGTAACGGGGATCTTGAGCGTGTCACACTTCAGTCTGCTACAGAAAGATGCTATAATTCTTTTTCCTAGACAGATACCTATTTCTTTCTCCTATCTACACTGTTCACACACGTGCACATCTATAGGATGCATGTTTATACAGCCTGCAAAGCTCTTACTCCACACAGTTCATACAATTGGGCGGTGAGCCAAATTTTCAGCAGATGTGAATCAGCATGACCCTGTTAATGTTTTTGGCAAGTCACACTAGCCAAGGATTGATTCAGTGTTTTCAGGGTGGTGGGTTTGTACCTATGTATTTGATTAACTCTTTCTCGACAGCATTTTGAACGCCCTGGTTGTACTCTCCCCGCTTTCACACACGTTCAAGTTTTTCAGCCACCACTGGAGCACCCAATGACTTAGTGAAGTTGTTTGTGTACCATGAGAAACTGCATCAGAGAGCTGTCAACCCACTGGCTTGGGTAATGCAGGAAACCTGGAAGAGAGCAGCCAAAGGGATGTGTGTTTTCCATCCACCAAACCCAGTCCTTTACCTGACAGCAAAGCTGTTCAAATTCTGCCCCTCAGCCCAGGTATGCTCCACCAGAACAACACCATGGGCTGTGATGCCATCTTCCAGGGAAGATCCTTAGGGATGGCCAAGGCTGGACCCACCACTTAATGGAGCATTTCAGCAACCACTCCCCACTGCTGCCTCTCCTAGAGGTCCTACACTCTCTCCTTGGCCGAAACAGAGAGGTTTCTCCTTGTGGATCACACCTGAACCCAGGCAGGAGCTGAGAACTGACATGCACCTCAGGCAGTGCAGAATGGTCTGCCAGGGACCTCTTCTAGTCCCATCAGATGATAGAGATTCCTGATGTCTGCTCAACTGAAGTTGCTCAAATGTCTGGTCACGTTTCTATGCGTTTGACAGGGAGTTTGAAGGACTTCCACTGCCTTCAGATGGAATGAGCTAGACCATTGCAATGAAGATCCTGGCTCTTGCAGCCATGTTTTAAACTGCTTTGTTACTAAAGCAACACACTCATGTACTGACAACCACATTATCACCCTCTGATCTTGAGGAAAGTGCATAAAAACATTGGGTAACGTAACTTGCCACTCCTTTTTACAACATCAAAACAGTGACCTCAAGTCAGCCAGTGTCATAGCATGAGAAAGCTCAGCTTTTCTCCTTTGCCAAACCTACAGCAAATCATATTCTGCTCAAATTCCCACTGCTGTCCTCTTTTTTCTAAAGACAAAAATATCTATGAAACAGGCTTCCAACACGTTTGTGCTTTCATTGTGATTGTCCACGAGGCTGACAATATGGGGACATCTACAGTCCTACTGCTCCTGTTTTCCAGGAGTTACGTACAAAAGTCACATTAGATATCTGATGGCAACCACATCCTCGTGTTTTCTTGTGGAATATTCACATATATTCAGTAATTACTACCAGCAATCTGGAAGAGTTCCCCAAGCCTCATAGAGTTGTCACTAAAAGAGAAAACCTATCCCCAGGTTTCAAAGCAAAGTAGCCCGATGGTCACGAAGTCCTAACGGAAACTTATCATAGTCCAGGAGAAGAGTCCGGATATTTTTTGATTCAGCTGTAAAACTTGGCTTTGTGTCTTAGATAGAGCTAATCAGTTCCCAGGTGCTGCCAAGTTCCTAAGTAGCTTGGAAAGGTAGTTTTTAAGCCATGGTGCAGTTGAACGGTGATCAGAGTTTGCCCACAGCTGATTTTGGAAACAAGATCTGCTCATGCTGCCAACACAGAGTTGGAGCTGTGGGTGTCAGTGCATAGATGAAAATGGCTTGAACCAGTTGTATCTACAGCACTGTTAGACCTGAATTCAAACTGGAGTCAGTCCCATTCTGCCAAATTTTCTTACAGTGGACCTAGAGGCAGAATTTGAGCTGATATACATTCATGTGAACTAGTATAAGTGTAGAATGGCTTTGCTTCTTACACAACAGTAGGATGGGTTTAATAACCTTTCTACATGTTTAACTATTTAGTTAACAAGCTATAACCATTCCTATTAAGGTGATTATAACCATTGATGAAACGCATTACTCATATCTGAAGAGGGTTATTGTATCTCTACCACTGATTAGTCATTTTTATCAACAGAAACTTGGTAAATGAAGAGCAATTGAACTTCCCATACAATCTATGGTGACAGGTCAGATCTTCCAGGCTCTTCCAACTCTGGATACTTCTCTGTTTCACGTTCTTCTTGAGGGACTGTTGGTGAAGTCACCATGGTCTGGGGGTATGAAGATGGCAACGTTTGCAAGTGAAGGCAGTATCTTTTATTAGAACACATGTTGCTGAAAAAAGCAGGTCAAGCTTTAAAGCACATGAGCGTTTCTTCAGGTCTTGCCTATTTTAACCCAAGTGTGATTTTAAAGGCAGGATGGAAGTGGCAGTGAAAAGATTTTGTAAAGGGCTTAGCACAATAGGCTATACACTGCAATAGCTGACCGTTAGTCTTGGGGAAATAGCTCAGCCTCTGATCTGACATGTTAGCAACTAAGAGCCCTGGCTAACAGCTCCTACTCTGAATTACTCTCTCAAAACCTTATCAAAAGGAAATGAAGCCTTTTGAAATCACTGGCATCTCTGGAAGACTGGTTTATCAAATTTCCCCTGGTTCAAGCAGAAAACCTCTGTTTTCCTCTGCTCTTTAACCTCTTATTTAAAATGTCATTTTACTTTGAACTGTCAAAAGAGGCAGCGAGGGAAGCAGCTAGTTCACCATCAGAAGGAGGTGAAAGCTGAAACTTTACCCGTCCTTGGTGAGTTTCTCCACGTATCAATGGCATGCTACACCAGTGTGTTTATTTTTATGACTAGAGCATATCCCTTAACCTCAGGGATCTGAACATTTCCCTGGAATGTACAGACGTTTCGTATCATTTATTTCCCAGTGGCCCTTCCCCACACCAGCTCCACACACGCATATATAAACACACACGCTTCTGTTCACGTTCTCTCGATCATACTGGTGTACACAACCAGACACTAGCTTAACACAAACACACACGTTCCTGTCCATAGCGATGGTCTTATCTGTAGCCCACTCCATAAAACATAAATGTATGCAATTCTCTATTTAGATGTACATATTTACAACACATAGGTCCCCTGCTGCTCAGGACCTTGCTGGGTGGCTTCCATAACCAAGGGAAAGCACTGGGATGGGATCCAAACAACTCCCATCAGCTGAACACTTGGATTTCACTTACCTCTGCCTCTGTACCAGTTTTAAGGGGAAAACTACTGCCTGGAGCTAATAACCAAAATGATGGAGCAGATTCCCCCTCAGAAGCCCTACGGCAATTAGGATTCTGTGAAGCTGCTGCAGCTTTGCTCTGCTATAACTATATCCCCTTGCTATATTGACTCAGGCTCTAATGAGATATTACCAAGCACTGGGGTTGCATTCAAGCTCTCATATAAGCAGCCAGCTGAGAATTGGACTCTTTTATCAGTTTGTGCTGCTTATTGTGGGCCAAGGTCTTCAGCTGGTGTAAATCAGTGCAACTCCACCGAGGCCGTGAAAAATGAGGTGCATAAGTTAAGCATCTGTCTCAATGGCTGGTGTTTATCTTTACTCCCATGGCCTCAATTGCACTTGAGATGAACATAAACCCATGAAAACAGTTTAATGGGACATGGGCTTTCTGCTGATCATCTGCAAGCAGCTGAATTTTACTCCATTTGATTGCTAAACCGAGTTCAACAGATATGCATGTTACAAATAATTTGTCATGCTCTTAGGCGCGTTCCACCCCAGGCCACAAAATGTTCGCAGTAATTGAAATCTACAGCCAAATTCCATGCTAACATAAATCTCTACTGATGTCAAGCCATATGGAAATCCATATGATTTGAAGGTTGTAAAAAAAAAAAAAACACAAAACCCAACAAAAACCAAAAACCAAAACCAAAAACCCTCACCCAACAATTCTTTCTAGTGAGAGACTTATGCAGCTCAGTCTGATTACTTTAGCACAAAGAAGACTAACAGTTGACTTCACTAGGATGTCCAAGTACAGCTAGAAAAAGAAAACACCAGGTATGGAATGGTTCTTTCATGTAGCTGAGAAATGCCAAGTGAGATTCATTGCTTGGAGGCAAATGCCAGAAAAATTTGAATAAGCAAAAAAAGCATAGATTTATTTACTTATTTATTTTAACACAGAATGATTGATCAAAGGATAAAGTGGACTCTATCATTGAAAGTCTTCAGACCAAGGTCAGATGCTTTTCTTCACAAGATTCTTTTGTCTAGCATAACTTATTTGGTTTGATATAACAATAATGACATCAGTTGTTGAACCAGAAGTCATCAAAGAGGCTGTGACTATTTATAAGAAGCCAGTGACTTAAGACTGAGAAAAGCCACTGTAGGATTAAATTTACTACAGATTGATTTAACTTCCACTTGAAAATGCTTGTGGGACTAATAAGTAAAAAATTAGAGCAGAAACCACCAAACCTGATAAAATACAGAACTGAAGGACAAACTAATGATCCTTTCCCTTCACAGTTATTTATTTACTTTGGAGCCCAGTCAGTTATCCCTGAAAATAAAACAAACAAACATTTTTAGGGCTATGAAACTAAATTCTGCTAATTTCCTCCCAATTATAATCAGCCCCCTCAAACATGAAAGAAATATTACTGATCACTGGGAAAGAAATCTGTATCTTGCTAGAGCTGCATTCCTCTGCAGCAAAATCAATGGTTTTCAATGGATCTCCACTGCCAAGTGCTGTGGTTGCTCCAAGTTATTAGCATTTATCCTAAGAAAGGCCCAGGTGCCAAGTTAATTTTTTAAAGAAGTTTCCAAAAAAATATCTTTGCACCATCTGTTCTCTAGCACTGGTGCATTCTTCAGGCCGCAATGTCAGCAGCTTCTCATTATTATTCTTAACGTTTCTTCGAAGTCAATCAAAATCAAAGACAGAACAACAGATTTGGGGTGCTTGTGCTCTGTTTGCACGCTACGTCATGCTGGAGGTACATTAGGTTATTTGGTTGTTTCCATCCATGGCTGTTTGGCAGCAGAGCTGGAAGCCAGAACCCCAGCTTGTCAAATAGATTATGATTATATATAATAATCATAATGAGAATGAGATTTAGATGAAAATCTAAAATAAGGATGGGGATGGGAGTGAAACAAACTCACTCCAGGCAGCTTTCTAATTTCAGTCACTGGTTCAAATCCTTCCCAGAAGCCACAGAGTGATGCAGGATCCCTAAGTTTCTTGGGAACCAGTCCCATACTTTCACTAAAGTCAGTGGGATGCTTTGTTGTGCCTCTGCTGGAAGCTTGGGAAGATTTTAAACTAGGGACATCTTGGTCCAGGGTGCACACACCCCATTTCCATTACATTACATTACAAGGGGGTACTTACTCCAAAGCAGAACAAGAGGCTGCCAGGGCCAAGAGTGCTTTTTGTGCTGTGCCAAACTGTGCTTTCACCAGTGGCAATACCCACGAAGGAAGAAAAGGTTGAGGGAAGCCATGCTCCAGATGAAGAAATAAAAACCTCTTCCCCAAGAAATGAGCAGCAAAGCCCAGAAGTCCAATCTTACTAACACATTACTGGCTTCCCTGTGGCTCTGCTCAGCGAATAGCTGGGTAACTGCTGCTTTATCTGGCCACACTGCTTAGCTGTGATGTAGAGCATAAACCTGTAAAGGCTGGGATTAAGCAGCCAGGGTAGAGGTGCAGGACATGTCCCTGGGATTATTGACTTCCTAAGAGATTGGCCAGTGGCACCTCAATGCCAGATAAGGCTCAGCTGCAATGCTGCTAGGGCTGGAGGGAGATGGGAGCCAAACTCCAACCAGGGGAAGTGCCACAGCCGTAGAGAAAGGCACAGCCCCTGAGGGCATTTCTGTGCTATTCCCTGGCCCTGAGCAGTGGTTAATGTTGTTGGACAGAGACATGACATGGGCACTGTGTTTCTGGTGTCAGAACAGGCTCTATCCCTATCTGATGTGCCCTATCTGATGATTACTAAGTCAAGACCAAAGGGGACTGAATCGTGTCAGGTCTCTGCTCTCCAACAGGGTCACTAACCTGCAGGGTAATATCTGATGGTTAAAGGGATACAGCAATATTTTGTACTCAGATGAGACTATATCATGGTGGAATATTAACAATGTCATTATCATGTCACCACTAAGTCATCTTGCCTCCACAGGGATCCCCCACACTTGTAGAGCAAAACTGTCGTGCAGACTTGTTGAGCTTCTCCAGATAGAGCTGAGCCTCAGCACACCAGGCTGAATGCAAAGAAAAGTTCTGTAATTCTGGCTGCTATATAGCCCTGTGTGTTTCCCCGCTCGGGAAGGGGAGGCTGGGGGAAACGAGTGGTAATACAGAATAGGTATGTGCATTTTCCAGTAGCAAGCTCAAGGTCAAAGCAGCAATTTCCCTTCTACACGGTACTGGAAACCAGAAGTGGATAGAGATCACTGTAGAGCAGAGACTATGTCTTGCCCTTGACAAAGAGATCTCCAAACACTTAGGTGAACAACAGTTTGGAGGATAAATCAGGCTTCCTGATCCTACTTTTTAAACCCTTAAATAAATGGACAGTGGCAATTCAAGTGTTTTTATCATAAAGCCCTTGCTACTGAGTCCATCATATAGATAAGCATTGAATGCCTCACAGTGCATTAACCATAGCCCCTTGGGGATCACTACATGGCAGAAAATAACCCAAAAAGTTTGTGAACCTGCATGCAAGGTGCTGCACAAACCCTCTTTGTAAGACAGACAAGTCAAAGTCAAAGGTTGGAAAAATTCTCTCACTCCTCTCTCCTCCCACTAGTTTGTTTCTGATTTTTTTTTTTTTTGCACACAGATCACAAGGCAAAAAAAAAACAAAAACAAAAAAACAACATATCACTAGGGAGGGGAAAAGAAACACACTTGATGGTACTTTAAAGAAACTTCTCTTCTTTCCTTTCAAAAACAACAATTCAAGTAAATTAATAGGCCTGGTCTGATGAGTATGAGTCATTTCCAGTACAAACTAACCACAAAGGCTGGAAATCTGGTTTTAGATTTAGAGGAGAAGGCAGAAAAGAAAATATTAGAAAATAATTCATGCTTTTTTTGAGATATGCAGTATTACCAGTGATCAGAAGACAACGATAACCTCCCGACATCAAAGATCATAATGCAACCTCTGAACAATGGCCAAGCAATAAACAGCTCTCTTTAGTGACCAAATAATGACAGAGTTTGCAATCGAAATATTATACCGTGTAACTAATGCAGAGGATAAACTCCACTCTGCATGTGTTTTTACATTAACATTAGTAGGCTTTCCTGTCAATTTGCATAGATTAGCCTTTAAGAAAGATCTCCCTTGCTGTCTTTCCAATTTTTAATTTTTTTTTTAAAGCTGTGACCAGTTACATTTCTGTGTCGCCTGCCCCTACGCCAGTTTTTCTGTATTTTTCTCACACACAGATATCCTCCCTAAAACACAAACTGATTTTCTGTGGATGTACACATGTTTCCTATTGACGGCTGTGGGATCCATGTGGGTGTTTTTCTGTGACTGACAAACACGCACATGCAGGCTTGTATGCACTTATTCTTGTTGGAAATCCTAAGTTTAAATGATTTTTTTTTTTTTTCCCCCAAAATCACATAACAAATGCTAGCAGAGATGAGAAGAAAATAGTTCTCTAGAGCAGTACCCCATGACGTTCACTAAAAGACTTCTTCTTCCTACAGCCCTGAACAGCTACAACAGAAAAAACCTGAGCTCCTAAGGACAATCATAACGTGCATCCCTGGCTTCACATCACAGTTGCTTTAGCAACTTACCAAAAGACACGCTAGCTCTTCTCGTTGCTGGCTTAGCTCCCATAGCTTTCTCCTCCATGTGGACTAGATCACTAAAGAAGCTGGAAAACAGAGCCTCCAGATTTTTTGCCCAGTCCTGGCATGGGCATCACAGCCTAGAAGCACAACTAGCAAGCCAGCCTTGTTCTGGCTCAGCTGCAGCTTAGCTCCACAATGATTTTCCTTTCCTCTCTGGACTTTTAGCTTGGGCAACTTTGGGTCCAAATCACGCACATTCCTAACAAAAAGACCTCATCAACCTTGAAATTTTACAGCTTTACAAAGAAATAGTATGTGTGTATATACAGCGACTACGCACACCCCATGCAAATTAGCAAAGAAATAGTCACTATATATTGTGACCACACGCACACATATATATGTAAAAATTACGGACAAGACAACAACATTTTTGCATGCCTCAGCCCCAGAAAGAGCTGATGTATTAGAGCTGAAAGATTATGTAGATATCGACCTGAGGCAGCAGTAGCGTGGGATAATTTAGTCCCAAGGGTTAATTGACTATGAATGATCTTAAGATCACCAAACAACCTAACTAATAGCTTGTAATATGAGCTTTACATACAGGACACATACAGGGCACAGCAGCTTACAATAGCCCACATATTAGTTACTATATGCCTCCCGTGATTTCAGAGTCAATACTATATGGAATATGGCACATATTTAATGCTGTGCAGTGTTTCTTATATATTACATACCGTGTGATAGGTGTTTTACGTTACATATCGTGTAAATCTGTATGTAAGCAAGGATAGGATGCCAAACCATACTGATGACAAGTATATGCTAGCAGCTAAAAGGCAGAAACCCAGAAGGCCAGCAGTGCTGCCAGGTCCCGTTGGCACTGCAGTGTGCAGGGGGAATGCTGCTGCTGAAGGGGGTAGGGACCATATTCCTTGTTTGCCGAGAAGGGGAAAGAAGGGAGATGACACAGCTTTCTGTCCAGGCCAGTTGGCTACACACAGGTCATGCTTCAAATCTGCTGAACACTGTGTCAAAACAAAACCTGCAAGAGTCTTTCACCTCTCCTCTGTTCCAAACAGTCTGAGCCTCTAGAGTGGAGAGACACAAGCAGCAGAAGTTCAACTGTTTTGCCGGGGAAACTGCCAACAGCATCCGAGCGGGAACTTTCTGCTTTGCTGAATGACACTAAGGCACCTGAATTCAGTGATCTGAACGCCACGTTTAAGTCCCTGAGAAAGGAGAAAGGGAGGAGGCGGGATTTTTGAGGATTTCGTGCTTATCACGAGGAGCTTTAGGGACCGAGGAGCAGCAGCAAGCCCACGGCATCCCCCGGGCTCTCGCAAGCAGAAGGCGAGTCGGTGCCTCTGGGTTTGGAGCCGACCCCCTTCCCTAAAATAACGTTTGCTTAACGCTCATGGCGGGCTGTATTTAGCCTTGAAGCTTTGCTTTACTCGCTTTTCCTCCGTCCCCTGCCGGGGTAGGCACCAGGGCTGTACGCGCCATCGGGGGTCCGTCCGCGACTAACGGGGGGACGGAGCGGGCTGAGTCCGGCACCTCTCCATCGGCGCTGCTGGAAGGAGAGGGTCGGGGAGGGGAAAGCACCGGGGGTGGGGGGAGCATCGGGCGGGGACACGAAAGCCCAGAGCACCGGGGAGCCCACCCTGCCCGTGGCCCCCCGGGGGCTGAGCCGCTCCGCTCCCTGGCGGGCGGGGAGCAGAAGGAAGAGGAGGAAGAAGAGGAGGAAGAGGCACGTTTCGGTGTGGGCAAGTTGGAAAGCAGCGCGGGGGGGCCCGGGTGGGAGGGGGTCGGGGTCCCGTCCTCTCCTTCCCGGCCCCCCAGGGCTGCCTACGGTGGGTGGGTGCGCGTCCGTGGGTGGGTGAGCGAGCGCACGCTTCTCTACGGGCCATTTAAGGCTGAGTGCGTATCTGTACCTAAATGGTCCTTTCGGTACTTATATATAGCTCAAAGGTCGTTTAGAGGTAAAAAAAATACACGTATAAATGTAGATATTAGGCGACCATTTCTGTATGTATGGCATACACCTGTAAACGGCCGTATATTGAAGTGTTCCTGCAAATACCGTGGATGGATGGATGGATGGATGGATGGATTTAACTGTCTTGGGAGTCTTAAGATCTCTGCAGTCGCCTGTATCACACGAATACACCGTTTCTAAAATTTGTGATTCTGCTTTTCATTTAAGAACATAAATCTAAATACACGTGCTCAATTTAGTTGAAGTGTATATTTTTATGTAGGTATTTATATATGTATATATTTGAGTATATACAGCAAAATCACTTCGAAATGCTTTCTGCAGTATGTAGAGCCGTATATACAACAATTTTGAATGACAAGGAATGCGTATATGATGTGCCTCATATGCACGAGGTGTATTTCAGCGTGTGTTTCACGAAGGTATCGTGTCATGAATTACGAATTTGTCATCTGTGTCATAGATATATTTATATGTCATATATATACACGCACGTATAATTGTAAATTATCGGGGGGCAAACAAGTCGAAGAAGGAGGCACAAGCCCCAGGCAGCCATCTAGCAAAGAAACCTCTCCCCGGGGGACATAAACACGCTGATTTAGTTTCGGAGCCTGGCTCGGCTCACCGGGAGAAATGTCATTTCCAAACCACGGGACAGCCGGGCTGGTCCCGGTCGGAGGAGCATCCCCGTCCCGGGGCACGGTGGGGAGCAGGAGGGACTCAGGACCCCCCGGGTCCCACGCCAGCCCCTGGGGCAATTGTTCCGGGGCAGGTAAGGATGGTTCTGGGATCGCTAACGCTCTGTTTCCACACGCTTGTTCTCGGGAGGAGGAAGAGCGAAGGTTTGCAAACAAATCTCTGCAGAGTAATTAAAATAAAGACGCAACAATAAAAACGCAACCAAAAAAAAAAAAAAAAATTTCAAAATCAAATAAAAATCGTAGCAAAATGGACCACAAGAGCCTGTCCCGGCGGAGACAGCACGATCCATAGCCACTCGTTGTTCGCAGTATCGGGGAGGTGAAAAAACGCTGGTTTCACCCGGGACAAAGGTTTTGCGATGGTTTTGTAAAATGATTTTACATCAGCCGATGCAACTGTGTAAAAAAAAAACCTTCCGGCATCCAGCCGGCGAAGGGCTGTACGGCTCTGCCTCTCCCGGCAGAGAGGAGGGGTGGGTGAAGGGGGGATGGAAAAATCGCAAAAGGTGCGGGGGGGGGATGTTGCTAAACAGAAAGATGGAGGAAGACCGAGAGATGTTAAAAGAGATGAGGAGGGAAGAAGATAGTTATGAGAGCGGCAGTTAGAGAGGGGCTGTGCGGTGGAAAGGGTGGGGGCGTTGAGGGCAACTCTGGAATGAGGCGGATTTCGCCTCAATTACAGCAATCCTACGAGGGGAAGGAAAATAAATAAATATATGGGGGGGGGGGGGGGGGGGGGAATGACTATAAAGCGAGCTGCAGCTGCACACCAGGTGCCGGTGGCCGGAGCACCCGGGATGGAGGGCAGGATGCAGCCCTCGGCCCCGCAGCCCGACTCCGAGGCGTCCCGGGGGGAGCCCGCCTGTCTTGGAGGTTTGTTGCTCGTTAATGATCAACATCTTTATTTGTTAATTAAAAATGTCTGGCGCTGCCGGCGCCTTAGCCCAGGGCCGGGAGAGCACGGCCACCCTCCTCCTCCCCGGGAGACCACCCCGTTTGGAGCATCTCTGCCGGCGCCACCGCGGTGCCACCGCGGGAGCCACCTTCCCGTATGCACCTGCACCGGGGGGACACACACCAAACATCCCCCCTTTCCCTTCCATTCCCTTCCCTTTCCTTCCCTTCCAAACCCAGCAACCCCATCCTAACACCGCGCTCATGAACCGGGTGTTACGCTTGAGCAACTCCTGCAGGATCCGGCCCTTTTAAACCAACGCAGCGAGATGCTCGTTTTCCCTGGTTTGAAAAACATCTAATTTTTTTTTTTTTTTTTTTTTTTTTGATTATTCGCATCCGAAAGCAGCACGGGTCCCCCAGGGCTTCCCCGGGCGCGGAGCCGGTGCATTTCCCTCGGCGGGGAGCAGGGGGTGCAGCGGGACCGCGCGGGTCGGGCCGAAGAAGAGCCAGTGGGGCTCTTTACTCCTGGTTTCTTTTTTTTTTTTTCCTGTTATCCCCCCCCCCCTTTTTTTTTTTCATTTTCTTCCTGTCCCCTTTTTTCTGTCCTTTTTTTCTTTTTAACCTGTCCCTGGAGAGACGAGCGCAGCAAAGCCATCCCATGGGTTTCCCCCACTCCTCCCAAAAACGAACCGGGAAAGCAACCCCTGCAGTCACCTCTCCCGCGACGCCTGCGCCCCGGTATTGCCCTCCCCTGGAAAAATGTGAGGGGGGCAGCTGCTGTTATAAATATCTCCAGCTCCGAGGCAAATTCCCAGCAGCCCGAATAAGAAAACACTGTCACCTTTCTGCTTGGGGGGTGGCCGAGGCCCCCTGGCCCCAGCCCTCCCCGCTGCCACCCCGGCGAGGGACACCCCTCCCGGCAAGGCAGATTTATTGTCCCTAATCAGCAAATCGTTTAGGTCATTACAAGCCCATTACCGAGGGACAGACGGGGCGAGGAGAAATCTCGGCCACGTCTTATCATGCGAACTGGTGCCTTTGCAAACCGGAGAAGAGCCCGGAGTTCCCTGGAGAGCCTCCCGTTATCCCTCTCCCACAGGGATGCCCCCTGCTCGTTTGCTCTCGTCTGCTGGTTTCTTTCAGCCTCCCATGGCCCCCTCGAAAGGGGCCCAGTCCTCCTAAATCTGACACCCCACATCCTTGCCCGGACCCCTTCCTGCATCTTTTTCATCCAGGGCAACACATCTTCCCAGTAAGATCTAGGGAACGCGACCGTTTCACTGCTTTTGGTGGATTTATTTTTTTTTTCTAGACCATCCCTCCTTTTACAACTTTTTCCCCTTATTTATTTTCCCAGTTCTCCTCGTTATCATGTTTTCAGTACAAACACCAGGGATTCGGTGCTGCCTATGCTATGGGTAGCTTCAGGGCTGCCGTGTTCGTGCTGGCAGTGCATCCCACCAGGGAGGAATTCGGGGCAGAACCTCTCGGGTCTGTGTTCATTTGGATCCCCAGTAAGAATCCAGACTGGAGGAAGGGAATGGGGGCAATTCAGCCCTCTGAAAGTCGGGACTCCTGTACTACCCCTGACGTGGCATTCTCCAGCATCCCTGGTGCCTATCCTGGGTACTGGAGGTATCACCAGCTACACAGAGCTGGGGGGGGGGGGTGTGCACAGATCCCCACGGTGGGGCCAGCGAGACCCTTGTCTCCCCCTCGCCCCTTTTGCCTCCACCCTAGTAATTATGCAACCTCTCCTGACCCTGCTTTCTATCCCTTTTATCCTGGCCTCAGTGCCTGTTCGCCCAAGCAGGCAGGGCTGAGCCGTTGGAGATTGCTCTGAGGTCCTTCCATCTGGCACTTTCTCTCTGTTCCCCCACTCAATAACTAAAATAAGGGTCACCTTTTTTTTTTTTTTTTAACTTTTTTTTTTTTTTTTTGGATCACACACCAAGGCCCATCACAAATGAGACCCCCGAGGCTTTGATGCCTGTGTTTGGACACAAGCAATTATCTCTAATTATTGTTTTGCTTTTCAGTTTGCCCAACTTTCCAACAGCCTTGAAAAGAAACTTCAAGGAGGGGGCTCAGCAGACTGAATGAGACATTTCTCCGTGAAAGCCCCTCCCAGAGCCCCCTCTCGCTTCCATATTGAGAGAAACAAAATCTTCACAAATGTTTAAGTACAATATGGGTTTGGTGAGGGGTTTTCCTTTTATTTTTTTTTTCCCTCTCTCCCTTTTTTTTTTTTGTTTTTTTTAAGATGATTTCTAAAGACACGGGAACATTTGTACAAATAAGGCGCAGATGGGAGTGGGGTGGGGGAGCACGCTGGAGCTGAATATCTGGGAAGGGAGGTGAAATGGTTTTCAGCTGGGAAGGAAGTGGAGAAGCAGAGATTAAAACCCCTTTAGACTTTCCCACCACTCATAAATAATACATTAAATTGCACTTACTGTTTTCTGCTTACTGAGGAGCACTGGGCAAAGGCCTCAAGTCCCAGAGAAAATTCTCAGTCTGGGGGAATGGCAGGATCAAGAGGCAGGAATTGGGAGAAAGACTGATATTTGGGGAAACTGTCTGGAAGGATGGGAAACAACTAAAAACAGCTTGTCAATTCTGTGCTCATGGATGTATCACGCACCTGCACATGTACACACAGTTCTACATGTGTGGGTTTTCTCCTGCTAGCAAAATGGATAGGGATATATATATATATACACACACACCAAACACACATATATACGGACACAAATGTGCAGGCTGTCCAGAAGTATGACTGCAGACTGAAACACATCTATGCACATAGGTATTACACACACACGGCGGGTACCAGTGTGCACAGATGGATTTGCATATATTTGCATACATGTATGTTCAAGCCCACGTGTGCATATCCACCTCCACATGTCCATCACATCCCTGTGCTCATACACACAAGGAGGTGGGGGAAGGATGTAGATAAACAGGCAGAGGCACGTGTAGTAACAGTCGTAGCCCCCTGTGCTCAACGTATATATGGTAAAGTCATTTGAGAGTCAGGATTTTACTCGGGCTTCTTTATACATCTCTTCCGACTTCTTAAAGTGACGAGAGTAACAACTCCGCAACGCAGGTCTCCCACCAAACATCCAAAGGCTGTGTGTTTGCACTGCTAACCAACCATTTGTTTAGCAATCCTTCACAGTAACTAGGAGCAGGCTACACAAACTACGTCCAGCCTGCTGAAACAAATCTGGCTGAAGGGCCTCGATTTTCTGCAGCTAAAATTCCTCTGCAAATCAATGCCATCCAGTCATTAGTTCTTCACCAACCAGCTTAATGGGCCATCACATCTCCATCCAAGAAAAGGAAAACACAGCCCTGCTCCTACCCCAGACCTAATTGCACAGGCCAAGGGTGGCAAAGGTGGGGGAGCTTTTGTTTATCATTCCCCTCCTTTGGCGGTAGCACTGCAGAGAAGTGGTGTCATAAATATTTGCCTTTCTGCCTGGCTGTCTGTCAGCATATATGTCTAAAGAAACACTCCAACTATAAATATATAAACATAAAGTGATTATGCATGTGTATTTGTACGCAACATGCTTATACATGGCGAGTGCTTCATTATATGCACGTGTATCTATATATACATGCATATAAATAAACCCAGGCATGTGTGTCCCTTGAGTATTTTATTTGTACACTTGATTATTAGCAGTGGCAGCAGTAATAGGCATATTTCTGTCAGATCTAGACTGGTAACATAAGAGCATATTATCCTTTTAGGAAAGTAATTAGCATCAGGGATCTGATTCCTTTTGCTACCCTTCTAATTAATTATACTTGGTAATGCCATCATTAAGAAGAGCGGAGTGTTTGTTCTTTTAATCTCTGTGTAAGGGACATGAGTTGGGAATGAGCTGCACCGGGGTAGCTTTGCTGTGCTCTTTATTTCACCACTCAGCCTCCCTCTTTTATTTTTATTTTTTTTGCCCCAGCCAGACTTTTTGCAGTGAGAGCCTGCACCCCCCCAAACAAAACAAAACAACACAACACAACCCCCCTTCCAAACCTCCATCAAACTCCTCTCCCTCCAAAAAAAACCCCTAGGAAACACAGTGAATTAACGCAGTCTTGACTTAAAAACGACCCATATGTTTGCAAATGCTTTCCAAATGATCCCTTTCTGAATCCATGTGTTGTGCACGGGGTGCCGGGGTGGGGGGAGGTGGGAAGGACACCCCTCCCCAGATTGCAGCTCTGATCTCTGGGTTTTTCCTGAGCTCGGGGGCTGTCTGCGGCGTGGGGTGACCCTTCTGGCAGGGGTCGGTGCACTCGCCCGGAGGGGCGGCTGTCCCCATCGCTCCGGCACAACCGCGGGCCCCGCTCCCACACGTGGGGTCCCCAGATCTAAACTGCTAATTGCACGGGTTCACAGATCCTCCCAGCCCAGCGCCTCGCCAAAAATACCGGCTCCTCACCGGGCCAGCATCTCTTGGGGACCACACACAAGCACCGCACAGAGCTTTTGTGTGGCAGAAAAAAGGGGACGCACAATAGAAAGGGCGAGAAAGAGAAAAAGAGTTGGTAAACACATTGGCTGTGGTACCTAGAGACCAAGGCAGTGCAACAGGTTCCCAAGAGAAGATCAAAAGTTGGCCTTTGGGATAAGCAACTGAGCAAACTCAAGTACGTCTCTATAATGAGCGGCACAAAAGCAGCAGAAGGAGTACCGCGCGAAACTCAATGAGCTGCTCATAATGCACTGATATGTATATTATATAGATATTCCTGTACCTGCCTGACCAGTCCTGGCCGACGTAGGTGTGTGCGCACAGGCAAAGTACAGCACCTAAATCTGCCATACGCACCACAAAGAAACTCGCAAGTAATTCTCTCTGCAGAGAATTAGATGAAAAGAATTCAGAGCTTTACCATGATGTGGATAACTATACAACTTTATACAACTTTACCTGCAGGTACCTGCACAGATGTATGAGTTCATGGGCATAGTAATAGTGGGTACACAAAACGTATGCATGTACGTCATATATTTCTGCACATCTGGCAAAATAAATCTATGTGTTTAGCTGTCCATGTTATATCCTCATATAGTTCTGTGCATAGAATTCAGTTGCTAAAATGCAGAACTGATTCTGGATGCATCAGGCACAGGTGTGTTTATTATTGTGGTATACAGGTTACTTTTATTTCCAAAAAATCACATTAACATGCTGCTCCAAAATATTATCTTTTGCCTCAGAAAGGTACAATGAGAATCTTCTTAAAAGGACGGGATGTGTTTTTATATTCTAAAACTTCAGCAGCCTGGGAGAGTTCATTAAAACTCATTTATCTGTCACCTGACATGACATCTGTCATGTCACTTAGCTTTCCATTAAGAAGAACAGGGAGCAGTTATAGTAAGTTATGTCCCAGCTATCTACTTATAAAGAAAAGACCCCATTTGTTCCAGGAACTAATATGCTGGTTTCCTTCACTCTTACTCACTGAGGCAGTAAGTACAGATGTGACAGCCAGACGGTTGACAAGAATGCACATGGACGTTTAAGGTCCAAAAGGAACATAATACAGCATAATCCAAATTTAACATTATTTTAAAATAAAGGGGAAACACTTGAACTCTCCCTACATAATGATATGAATTTTGCCCTGGATAAGATTACGTGGTTTTCAAGCATGATTAGCCATATGGCTAAACAGAAATGAGACAAAAACAAACCAAGCAACTCTGCGGTGCCTTGTGCTGAGCTCAGTGCTTTCTAAAAAGGACAATACGGAACTCATTCAGCTGAAGAGTAGTCACAGCAATTGTTTCATTGAGAGAAATGTGTTGTTAGAAAAACTAGGCAATGTAGCAGCTTTCATTTGTCCATTGCTTTAGGAGGTAAACACCTAATATAACCCAGATTTTCAGCTTATGCTGTGAGTTACAATCGGTTTGAATCCCATGCAGTAAATCTAGATAGACCTGAAACAACAGTGGTTTCTTAAAAAACTTACTTAGAGCGTTTCCTAGCTCTGCTAATTCATTTATTTTGATAAAATAACCTGTATGAATTTGCAAAGAAACAGGCCAGTAAAGACAGAAAAGGGTCAATCTACACGACGTGTGTGGGAAACATCTGTTATGGAAGGGAAGGAAGAACACCAATTTAAAACCGCTAGTAGCAATTATTTTTGCCTGTGTGCTTACACTAGCACACATCCCCAGACCTCACAGAGAAGGTGAACAAGGAACACTGAACTCTTCCTCATTTTACAAGAATTAGACAAAGAAACAATGATGTAGCAGGTTTAAGACAAACAAGAGAAGCTTTAACCAAGGTGTGCTGTTAAACTGGGGAGCTTACGTGACACAAGTTCAGAAAGTGGGACTTCAGAAGACTATTAAAACTAGAAGAAAAAAGTCATCATGAAGTCATCCAGAAGGTTGAGGGAGGTTCTCCCCCTCTATTCTGCACCAGTGAGACCACGTCTGGAGTATTGTGTCCAGTTCTGGGCTCCCCAGTTCAAGAGGGACAGGGAAATACTGGAGAGAGTCCAACAGAGGCTACAAGGATGCTGAAGAGACTGGAACATCTCTGATGAGGAAAGGCTGAGAGCCCTGGGGCTGTTCAGCCTGGAGAAGAGAAGCCTGAGAGGGAATCTTAGGAATGGTTACAGAGATCTGCAGGGTGGGGGGCAAGGAGAAGGGGCCAGGCTCTTTTCAGGGGTGCCCTGGGATAGGACGAGGGGCAATGGGCACAAACTGGAACCCAGGAAGTTCCAGCTCAACGTGAGGAGAAACTTCTTCCCTGTGAGAGTGCCAGAGCCTGGCCCAGGCTGCCCAGAGAGGCTGTGGAGTCTCCTTCTCTGGAGCCTTTCCAACCCCCCTGGCTCTGTTCCTGTGTGGGCTGCCCTGGGTGACCCTGCTCTGGCAGGGGGGTTGGACTCCATGATCTCCAGAGGTCCCTTCCAGCACCTACCATTCTATGATTCTGTGAACACAAAACTGAAGACAGAACTTCTGTCTCCAAAAGCCATGCTGAAGGGTTTCAGGAGGAAAGAGAAACAAGCATTCCTCTGAAGCTACCGCGGATCCAATAGTTTGTGGTGCATTCCTCCAAGCTGCCTCTGGCTGGTGGTTAGAGCAGTCCCTTGGGATACACATCGGCAGGGACTGAACCTCATCCTTCCCCACTGTTGGCAAACACAGCCACTACCCAGCCGCCACATCAAAACAGAGGATGGAGGCCTGCTTCCTCCATCTTCTCTGGATGTGTTTTAATAGCAAGGAGTGATCCTCTGCCTGGCCACAGAAAATGGAATTTTAATCACTGTCTACAGCCAAAAGCAGGTCCCAGGCTGTTTTCCAGAGCGACATCCCTCCCAGAGGCAATGTGTAGGACCCCAAGGCAGAAAACAGCACAGGACTACAGGTAAACCCCAATATCATCATTGTCTTCATGCTCATTTGGAGACCCACTTCTCAGTGGCCTGTCTTAAGGGGACAGTATTTTAAAATGTCCTTAGCAGTGCAGAAGAGATTGTGACACCTAAATGGTACCCTGCCATAGGAACCAGTGCTTCAGTCATCATTTGTCTCTCTCATCTGTCTGGAAGGGCCACATCCCTCTTCACCGATCTTAGAGGGAGATGAACAACCTGACACTAATCAAGCAGTTTCTGATACATTTTGAACTCACAGATTGACAGGACAATAATTTCAAGCCTCCTGAGGATGGACCAGCCTCTCTCAGACGGCATTTCAAAGTATCTCAAAGTAGCCTCTGAGATCTTCACACTGTGAGCTGAGCATCACAGGAGGAAGATGAGTCCTTCCCCAGAAGACACGGTCTGCTCTGGTTTCACACTGCATATACCCTGAGCCAAGGACACTCCTTGCCCTTGCCATATGCCATCTTTTCATTAACCAGCTCTACAGGTGAGATGAGCTGAGCCAAATGCCAGCAATGGTACAAGATCCCTGTTCGTAGGCAGCTTGGAAGCAGGTTGAGGTACCATGCCACAGATTTAGCAGAAAGCCACCTGAGAAGAATTTGGGCTTTAGGGGACCAGCTTGAAAAAGTGAAGGGCCATCCTGTTCCTTCTTGCTGGTTGGGTGGTGAGCAAGACTGATGCTCCTTTGGGGTCTTCCCTGGGGGGGAACTAGGGGGGAGTTAAACGCATTGAAGCAGTCGCAGTGGCACTGAAACAAGTAGGGAAAGAACAGCTGAGGGAACAGAGGATCACCCCCAGGTCTCCCAGAGGTGGTTAAGGGTAAGGCTACTGTCATGCAACCCTTGGAGCCCTCACATGCAGCAGCGGTGTCTGTTTATTTACCAAAAACCAGACTTTCTGACACGGCTACATGCCTTTGCTGCCAGCTGAAGAAAGCGCTAGAGCTCAGCCTGCCAAGAACCTCGAGAGGAATTTTAGGAATTTGTCAATTAACTCGAGAGAATGATTAGCAGTGATTCATACCGGGTTAGTGTCTCCTCCTTGATGCTTTCTGGCCGCATGATTCAGCAGGTGAGTTTGCCCAACTTGCACTTGTTTTGGCCGCTTGAGCCAGTTCTGCAGCTGATGACTTAAGAGGTGTAACTTCCCTGGCAGTAGCCGGGTGTGAGTTCAGCCTGGGTGTGAGCTACAAGCTGAGAGGGAAGATGGAAGTTATTCCAACTCTAAGTCCTCCAGAGTTTTTAAATACTTCAGTTCACCTCAGCCTTGCAGAACGTGGTCCCTTCGCTTGACTATAGCTGTTCTGTCAGCCTCCCACACACTGTATAAAACCAATCTCCAGCCCTCTGTGTCCTTTAAATTATTTGCCTTTATTGTACAAGCTCCAAGAACAAAGCTAAAGAAAAACAATGAAAATAAACAAATTTTAAACACAACCACATTTCTTGCCCATTCCTCAAGCCAAGCTCTCATTATTCCAAAGAACGGGACCACAAATACAAGGGACAAAATGTGATAAATGAGTTCCTCTGACAACCAGAGGATCATGGCTCTTGCTCAAGAAAAAGTAGCTCACAGTTCTCTTTTTAGGCCATAGATATCACGAGACTTCATTAATGACTCACAAAGTGCTCAGGGAGCTTTAAATGAAAACTGTTTTCTTTGTGTGCAAAATAAACTGATATTAATGGCTGGAGCAGGAACAAGTTGGCAAGGTATAGGTAGGCCAGAGTGTGGTCTGCACAAATTACTGTCCTTTGCTACAATAATTGCAGTGGCATCTGTTGCTGTTGTTGCTGAATGGGTTTTTCTTTCCCTGTGTGTCTTTGTGGTGCACACGGTTTACGGCCGGATTCTGCCGTTCCCGTGGTCAAGGCTGTCCCCTCTGAGATCTGGATCACCCTGGTTTGGGCTGTTCTTAAGGATGGGCACAACTTCATTCTGCCCAGCTAGTCACTGCCTGAGGCAGGTAACCCTGCTGACATCAGATTTTGCAGAGTGGTAGGATGAGATTATGGTCTATTGTATGGTAATTTTGGAGGCTGCAGCCTCTAAATCAGTGGGTGGGAGGGGGCAAACCATTGTGCAACGTGCCCCATGTCCTGCCACGTGATGGAAGGGCACTCCATGTCACTTGGCAGGCATGAGGCAAGCACTTACAGGCCTGTGCCAAGCTGGTGGCTGTCTCCAGCTTCCTATGTCTGCCACATAGGACCTTGGAGCGAGGAAGACTTGTGGCACCACACTGGATGCAAGCAACTTCCCTGGGGGAACATAAAGCAGAAGCAAAAGGCTGGGACTGAAGCATTTTTCTCCTTTTCTGTCCAACAAAGTAACCGAAGTGTACAAGAGCAAAAGCTGATCTCCAGAATAGAGGCAAAACTGCGTTGGTCTTAACAGAAAGAATGCACAGAGCGAACTAAGGAAACACAATAAAGAGGCAACAGTGCAATTTATTTTTTTTTTCCCCAGTCACTAGAAGCATTTTAAATATGGTGAACCAGAGAGCTGATTTATTAGCATCCAATTACCCTATGAGAGCAGAACAAAGAGCTGAAGCTGTGCCCGAAGGGAAGGTGATGCTTCCTAACACGGTTGGCCCCGAGCTCCCCCTGAGCCTCCTACCTGATAATTAAAAATCAAAGAGGGCCAGGTGCAGCCTGGGTACAAAAGGGAGAACAAAGAGGTGAACTGCTCTTTGAGTGAGAAAGAACACGTTTTCCCTGTTGCCTTTGACACAGCTTTGTGTTCTCAAGTGATCTCTAACTTCTGATGTGCCAGGACTCTCCATCACACATTATATGAGTATGAGAGATGCCACCTTTGAACTCTTCGTGCTCGATTTTAAGCTCACAATGATACCACTCACGAAGGATGGATTCTGAGTCCCCACGTTTTATGCACCTCCAAACCTTTCCCAGGGTTTGTACTGAGGGTTGCAAGGTCAGAGAGAGAATAAAACACCTCAGGTCCAAGCTGGGAAGTTCCTACTCTCTCTTCTGAGTGTGAAAATGCAAGATCAGAAAGACCTGAATTTGCCCTTAGGCTTCAAGGGTTGGTGCAGACTCAAATCTTTTTCCTGTGTGTGGAATATGAAAATGGACAGTATGTACCAGCTCAGCTCTTCAGAGATGAAAAGCTATCTGAAAACTATATTGAGAAACTACTGAAAAATCTTACAGCTTCAAAACCTTAACACCAAGCATTATGGCTGAATCTTTATCTTCCATTACTAGTCACAAAATAGCGGAAGATTTTGACTTCTCATCTTATGACTCAAAAACCACTAATACCCGGAAAAGTATTGCAGCACATAAAAATCATCTCCAACATGACTGTGCTGAGACAGATCTGACCTCCCCTGTTGCTCCAGCATCTGAAATTCCCTTTTCCATATTCCCTAGGGAATGACAGTGTTCAAAACACCATCCTCTGGCATTCAAATTCCTCTCTGCAAGGAAAATAGCATTTAAACATGAATTAAAACAAGCCTTTGGTGCAAGCCGTGTCTTTGGACCTCTGACTCGGTCCCAGGCCTCTGTTAGGAGAGAGGAATGAAAGAGGTTTCTTCATGCAAGAGCTCTCAGAGATTTGATTCTTCATTCACGAAGAATGAACTGGTCAGTTCTTTTCAGCAACGACAACTACGCCATTGCTCCCTCTGCTTTCTCCTCCCTCCCCACCTACTTTTATCTGCATAAATATTAATACTGCAACTCCTAATTAAATCCAGGAATATATTTACCTTCACAGATCAGCTACTTCAGTGACAATAAGAGGGGGCCTCTTGTTTCCATGAAACTTTGCAGCCTGTAAAATGCAGTCGTTCCTTCCAGGATTACTGCTGCTCAGTAAATAATGGGAAAAGATGAGGAATATTTCTGAAATAGGTCAAGTACACTCCAAACAGAAACATGCTAATAGGGAGAGATGTAAGAACAATGTCAAATGTCAACGATTGCAAAGTAGCTCCCGAATATATATTTACTGAATGCAATGCTTCTCTGCTGAACAGAGTTGACATAATGACATGCTCTTAGAGGAAACTTTCACGGTTATTTTATTAGAGGTGTTATTATACTATTTTTTAGTTTTTTTTTTTTTTTTCCCTGCTGAAGTGCAACTAGAAAGTTCCTACCCTCTGAAGACAGGCTTTTCGAATAATAATAATAATAATAATGATAAAATAGCCTGGAAAAAGTGAACACAGTCTGGTTTTTTTTTCTGAGAATGGTTTTTATAAAGCAGACAGCTTAGCTGAACTTCTCTCCAGTGCAACAGCACAGCTTAACTAGCACGGGCTGTTGTGTTTATGGGTTTATGCTAAAGTCACCATAAAAGACTCCAAAATGCAGCTTCCCTGCTCACAAGAATTTGCTACCCTGTCAGGGAAAAAATCTAGGCTGATTTGACATGAGATTGTACAAATCCTCACTGTCTGGCCCTTAACAACTGTTTGACTGATAACCTGTTCCTTGGCTACCACCAGCTAAAACTCCTTTCTAGAGTGGACACTGGCAGACCCATGTCAAATAGAACATACAGAATGGGATTTTACAAAGTCTATCTTCTGGAGTCTGGCAAATTGCTGATCATCAACTGGATTGTGCGTGATGAAGCAAACCAGGAGGGCTGTTATTCCAGTAAGGCTGCGGGCAAAGTCCAACACCTGTACTGTCCCTCCCCTCTATACCACTGCTCCTGGCTGATCAAAAGCCAGTGTGACATGTTAAAGAGAAAAACTCAACCTCACACTGAAATTAATAAGCCAGGGCATCTTAGGCAAGACACCAGCTAAGCCCGTTCCACTGCTTACTACCAGGAAGGTCTCCACTGTGTTTATCTTCTGCTGATGATTTAAAACTGCTACATTCTAAGGAACCAATGGGAAAAAATGCCATGGGATTTGTTTGCGTTGGATCCAGTTCAAGTCAAAACCACAAAGATGGTCCATAACCAACTTTTGATCAGGGCTGATCAAATCCAGGAATAGTCAGGCTTGTGGGGAGGTCCTTGAGAAAGGCAAGGAACAGCTTGAATCCAGAGGAGTGCAACAGACACAGAAAGTGGTCCAGAAATCTAGCAAACATCATACACAAGAAATGGTTGAAAATGGATGTTTGTTCGGTCTAGAAAATGCAAAAGAGGATGCAGTCTAACACTCCACAAACTTATGAAAGAGAGGAGAGAGGTTACAGACACCTCTGTCTCCTAAGGGAAGGAGGGAGAGAGTCTTGCCCTTGAGCTGCAGCTAAGTGGGGATGACATTACAGGGAAAGCTGTTCAAGGTGAAGACAGAGGAGCACTGGGAGAGGTTGCTGACAGAGTTTATGGTACCTCCATCATCAGGGAGTTTTAAGAAGAGGTTTGATGTGCATGTGCCAGGAATGGATTAGGTCTGACTCTTTAAGTTCTGGATGAGAAGGACAAATCAACACCTTCTCAAGGGTCCTTCCCTCTGTGCCTCATAGGATTCAGTAGTTAAAGCATCTGTAAAATTCACTGGAAACACTTTCTCAGACACACTCACAACTCAGCTCATTAACCACAACCTCTGCTTTTTGGAGAAAGCCTTACCTAAAGTCTCATGGAAAAAACACCACGCAGTTCAGTCACTTTGCGATCCAGCCCACCTTGATGCACTAAAGATGGCTTCATAAATCAAAGTTGGGATGAGCAGATTTCTTACCCTGCTACATCGAACATGGGCAAGCTGATAGCTGGGGGGGGTCCAAAAAGGCGCAGAAGAGTTGGGGATGGGGGGTACACTGTGGATCTGGCTCCACATCTTAACTGCCCCCAGCCCCAAGATGTTTACATCTAAGCTGCCATTTGGGGGCCTCCCTGCAACTTTCCCATGTCGGCAGCTATCGTGAAGTGCCACATGAGGGCTGGGGTTTTTTTTGTGTGCTGGGAGGCCTTTCAGGGATCTTTATTTTATCTAAATAAGGACAAAGAGCGTGTGCAGTGCCAGCACTGCCCTACTGTAGTCAAAAGGCATCTCTGTTCAAGCACCAGTCGCTTGAGGCCCAAAGATGTGCAGCTCCAGCAAGGAGGACCCAGGAGGCAACGGTCTTCTCCTGCCAACCAGCAACGTGGCTGTTTATCCAAAGGCACAGCACTCTGTGTGAACGATGATAGGTTTATTTTGCAGTCAGCGTCACAAATTATGGCGCTTTTCCATCTATTGTCCTATATGCTAAGTAAACATCATAAACCATTCTGTGTTATGTGCTTCTGAAAATCATAACGCAAGAGTTTTACCATCAAGGAACAATGAAAGGGCAAGCAAGGAAGCCAAGTCATATAAGTTAGCTTTGTTTTCCGTATGGTGGAGAAGCGTACAACTTGGTTTCTCATGTCGTGTCTTTTATGGTGTTTTTTTAAAGCTACTATGCCATGTTACATGGTTTCATTCATAAAATTCAATTCCACAGGGCAGGAAATCACTCCCTTTTTCATGATCGTATCGGCTGAACCCATGCTGCAGGCGACAGGCAGAAATTACTGCTCCTGATGCACATTTAAGGAGTTTCTTCTGCTGCACGGCTCCCACATCAATAAGAAAGCCTGCACATGCAGCAAGGGGAAAACCCACTGGGTAGGCTGAAATGATTTTTGTGTGTGTGTGTGGTTTGGTTTAATTTAAAGATGTGCAGATAGAGTTTTCACTCAGCGCGCGGTATTAATTAGTGCAAGGCAGCAAACTTGCCTAGAGATCTGAAGGCCCCAGAAATCAAGCTGTGGGCGGGTAGTGATTGGAAAGGTTTAGAGGGTGATGATTTGATAATTCCCCTCGTCCAGAAGCCTGCAGAGAACACACACAAAGTCTGGTCTAGGGCTGCCCCATATCTCAACTGCCCTGAGCGCAGGTACTACAGGGCCATGCACTGGTCCGTATGGACATACTGACATGGGATGGACCGACCTAGGGGCATCCCAGGCAGGGATGTCTGCAGACGGATGTAGGTAATGGGATGTGGCTGTTCAAGGCCTGTTTGTCCCATGAACTATGGAGGTCCCAAAACTGGCTGCTGAAAACTACAGAAATATCTCTTAAATGCACAGCAGCAGTTTGAAAGCGAGGGGATGAAAGACAACATGCATCTCTAGATGATGACGCATTTCCTTCTGGTTTTGCCTTGATAAATGATCTTGCTTGGACAGCGTGGGCACCCCTACTCTGTCCCATAAAGGATTGGTGCCCCTAAACCACCCCAAAGCTCAACCTGCACCTCACACACCTGAGTTTATGGACTAAGTCCTACGGATGTCAGCCATCGCAAAGCTTTGGTTTGCTCTTCTTGCATACGATGTGCACAGCACACAGGGGTTTCAGAGACATTCCACCACAATCCAGGCTGAAACTGCACCAACCCAAAATTTATCCTAGTGCAAAGATTTCATTTGGAAGGGAAGACAAAACATCCTTTCTTTTCAATTAACAATTTCTCCATGATTTTTCTTGCCCACTGGTTCTGTCTATTGGCAAAATACACCACCAGGCTAAAATACTGGCATTTAGAAAGAAGTGGTAAGCCATAAACAAATGCTGTTGCCAGCATCATAACAGGGCATTTGGAGGGTTGTGTGAGCTTCCCATACCCCTGACATGAGAGCAGCTGTGTACTCACATATGAAAAACAAGCTTTCAGAACTTAACCACAGAGATCATTATTTGGAGTCCTTTCTCAAGAGAGGTCATTATGTTATACTTTTAAAAAGAAAATCAACAAATCCTTTATATTTAAGCTCAGCTCATTTACTACAACAGTGACAACATACCAAAAAAACAACAGAGCTTTCAAACAAATATTGTATATTACCTTAATAGTTTCAAAGCTCTTTTAGCTTTAAGAAAGTTGCAACTTTCTTCTTCAAATGCATGTAGGACATACAGAGACAATCTTATCTTGTTCTATAGTATACATTGAGTATGTCTATACATGCACAGATGGAAATACTAATTCTTGAGTCTGTGTATGAGGAAGCATCATTTAAAAGCCTGTATCTTATATATAATATATATTTACGAATGGGTACCTCTCCCTCTCCTGCAAAATATACACACATTTTGCTCTTCAATCATTCATCTACCTGCTATATCTGAGAAAGGGTCCCTCTCTAGTTATCCAATTACCTAAGCTTTCTCTTGGCTCCTCCTGCTGTCAAATCTCCCACCAGGCAGAGTGCACACACAGGGCACATCTGGCTGCCGTGGCAGGGAGCAGTGACGGTCCTCCCCCAGCACAGGGTACAAACATATCAGACCTGCTTCTACAAAAATCACTCGGCCACTTCACTCACTGGCTTCCAGTGGCCATGAGTGGATGAAGCACTGTCTCTAAGTCCTTTCCTCCCGCTGTGATCACCACAAGCCAGGCTATGCCATGGGTGCTTTGCTGAATGGCTCAGTGAAGCTTTGGAAAACCGTGTATATAAACACAGCGATGATGAAATTCCTACTGCAGAGTTTTAGCTTCTCACCATTTAATCCAGCTTTAAAACCCCAGGTAGCTTAAAGTGGGCAAGATCCAAGCCCGAAGTGAAGGGTGGGGGAAAGAGGGGAAATGCTCTTTGTTCTTGGATGTGGTCTCGCAGGAATGGGAAGGGGGTGCAGGGATGGGAAGGGCTGCCCAAATTCTTCCCCAGATAGGAGAAATAAAAAATGAAGTGTAGAAGGCGAGCAAAGCTCTTTTGCATTCCTGCCGTGCCCACTTTTGGTGTAAATATGAGAAGCAAAGCACAGACCAGGGAGAAGCAGGTGAATAATTTGTGGGGTGGAAAACACAGCCCCCAGCATCCTGCACCCCCTCCCTCCCTCCTCTTCTATGTCACCTGGGGACCGAGAGGATTTTTTTTTCAGCAGTTTTTCACCTCTGTCTCTCCTGGAAACTCCCACATCAGTGCAGGGGGCTCTTGGATGGATCCCATCCAGGGCGGCACAAGCCCCACTGCTCTCTGCAGCTCTGAGGGTGGGGATTCCTGCAGCCAGTGCCCCTGCTCTCCTGAAACCCAAACACGATGCTGACAGCTGGGTTTTAATCACGCAAAGGCCGATAACCATCAAACGCCACTAATTCCCAACAAATTATCTAATCCAGATGCTTGCCAGATTTGAGTAAACTCTGCACCCAACAGGATCATAAAGCAAATAAGCACAAAGAGGTTTAGGGTTTCAGCTCTCCCTTCCCCTCGCTCAGGACCCTCAAATGGGGAAAAAATGCAAATCGGGTGATCCAGTGCTTGTGTTTGAAACCAGATCAGTTCTCATGGAATCAAATGAAAGTCCCCCCCAGCAGAGCAGGCAGGCAGCCCCCTGCACAGGGCACTGGCAGCAGAGGGGGCATGGGTGGCTTTGGGATAGCTGATGCTCTGGACAAGAAGGGTGACAACTACTCTTGCCAGGAGCAGTTATGGTCGGGAACCCAGCAGCCAGGAGGCATTTAGGGATGTTGCTGCCTACCAGTAAGTGGGAGAGCTCTGCAAAAACTCACTGGGCCCCTGATTCAGCCCCTTTCCCCCCCTACACAAAGGATGATGCTCAACTCATGTGCTGAACCCTTGTCCAGCAGCAAACAACCAGGCAGCACAGGCTGGCACCCAAAGCATCATCCCAGTGGGAGGAGAGGAGATGCAGCTGGAAAGCAGCTCTGGCCTGCCTGGTTTGTGCCTCCAGGCAGCTGCCTGCAGTCTGCCTGCCTGGGGTGGGAGGCACGGGAGACTGCTGCTGGCCCCGGGTTGCCTCTAAAATCATCCTGGCTGGTTTCCTAAAATCATCCTAGCTGGTTTCCTAAGGCAGAGGAGAATTTAAAATTCATGGGTTTGCAGAGAAGCGCAGACGCATGTATGAATGGAGAAGCGTGGTTTGGGCAGTGTGAATTGGTTCAGGGAATAGTTAATAGGATTTATTCTGTCTTGGGACAAGACATTGATCCTGTCTCATGTAGAAGCCCTTTTAGATTTCAGTTTTGCAAGGGCTGTGACCTAGAGAGGTGTACAAGGCTGTATGTATATACGCACAGAGTGTACGTATACACACACAAGCGCATATAATTATAGGCTGGGTTTTTTCCCTCCTGCAGCACCAACCTATGTTCTTGAATAATTCTCCTACAGGATCACATATAAAACATCCCTCTAAAGGAAAGATATATTTTGTCCTGCTCTGGCGGGAGGTTGGACTCGGTGATCTTCAGAGGTCCCTTCCAACCCCTACTATTCTGTGATTCTGTGATTTTTCTACAGTCACATAATATTTTCTGCTGTACCCACGTGCTCTTTGTACAGTGTGTAGGCAGGGTACGTATTTAAATAGTCACGGGCCAATAACGTATGTATGCACATGGCACAGCCACGCTCTGCCAAGTCTGGGGACTCATATAAATAAAGGATTTATTTTACAAATTTCCTTACGCACAAACACACACACTCACACACATGCAGAAATGCACTGAAACCATATGGGATGAAAAACATTCTTTTGCATAAGTCTGCAGTATTGGATTCAAAGATACAATTACCCGGAGGTTATGTAAGCTTTGAACAAGGAGGGGGGAAAAAGAAATGTTGCCTGTCTGAGCAGCCCTTCTGGTGAAAAATGGGAAATGGCACCTCCCCACTTATAGCATATTGCCTATTCTGGTTCGAATTGGGAAAAAAAAAAAATATTTTCCCAATTCCATAAACAACAGCCGTCCTTCTTTCAGCAATTCATGGTGGTCCTTGTTCTCAAATGTTCATTAAAAAAAAATAGCCCCAACTATTATTTGCCTTCCCAGGCTTTTTTTTTCTTTTTGGTCTTTGCTGTATGAAGCAGCAAACCAGCCGTGTTGCCTGTTCCCCAGAATTTTCCATCTTCCCCTTTTGCAATTAAAGCTGATCTCTCCTTACAGCTTTGCTCCCCTCTGCACCCCCCTCCACCTCCTTCTCTGTCTAATCTCCCGTCCCCCCCCTCCAAGAGCGTTATTTGGTTTTGGAATTACATCTATTTACCCGGGGTGGAAGTTGCACAACGGATGTGTTTATGCGAGAAAATTATATCACTGACAAACGCTGATTGGCATGTAGACATTGGGAGAGAAAGCTGCAGAAGACATAGCCATCAGCTTGGAATAACACAATGATTGTGTTTTCAGCGGAGCTAATGGATCACATACCCCTGCTCACTCTGATAGCTGTTTACACAAAGGACGGCTTCCCAGATGCAGCCAAAGGGAAAAAAAAAAACCCAACAAAAAAGCTTAGAATAAGAAAACCCACCCTGACAAACACGGTAATAATAGTAATAATGAGCGATCGGGGATAATCCTTTGGAGTAAGATCATGGGTCTAATTCTTATTTGCACTGAGATCCCTTCACAGGGTGCTGCTGGGGAAAGGGGTGTTGAAGTGGATGCAAATGATGCGGCTGTGAGTAGAGAGGTCTTCACCCTGTTGGGGTGGGACGAGACCCTGGGGGATGAGGATGACCCCAGCCCCCGGCTCGGTGCCAGCAGAGGTACCGTAGGGTGTGGGGTGCTCCCCTGGTTCCCACCGTGCTCGTTGTGGCCCTTGGCTTTGTCTGAGCCTGGGGAGGAGGACTGCTTGTGATGGGGATTTTGGTGACACTGGCATTTAGGGTAGGGCAAGGTCTGTTGGGTCTCTGCTCACTCCCATTTCAAACAAAAATCAGGAAGGGGACAGAAGTGCAGGTGGCCAGGGGAATCAAAGTCCCCACCCTACCCCAAAGCCCCCTCCCTTCTCATCACGGATTTGACCTTCTCTAGAGCTCCCCTATTTCTCATGCAAATATGTATATCAGGGAACAAAGCTGTCAGCCTGGGGAAAACACTTTACAGAAGCTTTCATCACCCATAGCCAGGCTCTGCCAAATGAGATCAACATGCAGAAATACACAATTTTTGTCAAACGCTTTCTGGAGACCAGATCTGCAACATCCATTTTGTCTGTCTTTCTCTCCCTTCTTTCTCTTTCTTTTTTTTTCTTTTCTCTTTTTTTTTTCTTTTTTTTTTTTTTAAGTAAAGATGACATTCATCTAAAAAATCAATCAAATGACTTGTTGGAATCCAGACTGTTCATCTACCGCATGCTCCCAATTTCACATCTAGTCGTGCCTTTGAGAAATCTAAATCTGCCACATGCTGTCCGGGGAAACCTGGGTGATTTTGCTCTTTATTGCTTCTTACATGCCTCAGTGTTTGAAGAAGACCCGTCTTTTGAACAGCAGCTCACAATCTGATAATATTTCCCTTTGAAAAGTCAACATACTATCATTGTTTCGAATTCAATTATACAGCCGGCTTTCTCTCCATGGTATGCAAGCACTATATTTAGGTTATATTAAATTATGTTTTAATAACATCCAATGGCTTTTTTTATCCACCTCAGCCTTTAAAAGTCTTAGTCCCTCCAAAGCAGTGGGGCGAAAGCAGTTTATTAATGCATCACTTCAGAATTGTTTTTTAATTGGAAACATTTTGCGGAGAAAAGACCATTAATAAAATTCGATTCCAAATCAAACTTCTCTGTGTATGTTATTTTTACTCTGCAGTCAAATGCTTTTATTAGATTTTAAACTTTCACTGTTCTTTTTTATCTCTAGCTGTATAATGTTCTACAATAAAAAATAAAGGGCCTAGTGACTCCAAAGTCTGGCAAAATAATATACTTTTTTGGATGTCTGTGTATGTTGCCAATTAGTTTTGCTGTAAATACAGACCTCCATCCATCATCAGTCTCTGGGTGGCTATAAGAGATCTAATTTGTTTCAGATGCCTCGTGCTTGCCGAGCTATTCACCAACTCTGCTGACCTGCTGCGAAGACCAAAAGCTGCAGAAGGGTGACTGACAAGGGAAACTGGAGAAAGACCTATCTACTTAGAGATGGATCCTGCCTCCCAAATGGGGGAGGAAGCTTTCCCCCCCTTCCTCCTCCCTTTCTCGCTTCTCTTTTCAGAAGCCCACAGTTTTGGAGAGGAGCTCAGAGGCGTAAGACCCGCGTTAGGGAGGCTGTGACAGGGTAATGGAAAACTCTCCTCCTCGATCCGTTCCCCCACCTCCCCTCTCCTCCTTTTACAAGCCGTGCTTCAAACCTCCCGTTCCCTAGGAATTTTGTGAATGCCTGAGCCCAGCCAAAATAAACTCGTAAAGAAGAAGTTTCAAAAAGAGGTCACAGACCCATGCAGCAAGTGCGAAGCAGCAAACCTCAGACCTTGGGCCAAACAGCATCGCACAGGAGCCTTTGGGCAGCCCTGCCGTCAGTAGTTTGTCAATCTAAGGAGCATTTGATCCTCCCTCTCCCCCCCACAGCCAGGTCCTGCCAGATTTTTGTCCCTTCCCACAGGCATCCCACAGTCCCCAGGAGGGCACCTCCAAAATGGAACCTTTTCCTCCGGAGACTTGGGTGCTGGGGAGGGCCAGACCAGAGCCATCGGCCTGGGGGCTCATTGCCAGCAGCCAGAAGCATCCATCTACGTTGGTTTTCCACAGACAATTGGGATTCCCGCTGACTTGGGTGTGGGTGTCTCCAGTGCGTGAAACCTGTCGACTTATTTTCTTTCTACAGCAATCATTTTCTACGAGAAATAATCTTTATTTATTTATGGGGGAACAAAAAAAACACCAATAAACACCATGAAGAGAAAAGAAAAAGTGATTGCCTGACTAATACAAATTCCCCTGCCATGCAGTGAAACCCCCTTGGTGTTTATTTGTGCCCCCCGTTTTCACTCCTCTCCTGTGGTGCAGCAGTGCTGAGCAGTTCTGCTTGCTGCAGAACCCCAGCTGCTTGCTCACTGTCATGGCCGGGATTTGTCTTCCCCCATGTAGCAGAACCCGTGTGGGAGATGTTTCTGAACTGCTCCCACAAATCACACAACCCAGAAATCTCATCCCAGACTCATGGTTTGGGCACTTGCACCAGGTAAGGGACATGGGGGTTTCAGTTCCCACCTTGTCCTGGCTCAGCCTCACGGTCCTCAAAGGCAACACCAGCGAGGACAGGGTGGGAGCATCCCCAAGCCTTTCAATGTGGAGGCAACTCAAAAGCTTCTGGGATAAAGGATCAAATGAGGGAGTTTGGCTTGGCTGCATCCTCTCAAGGGTTCCAGAGAAGAGTCCTGCATTCTGATCATGGCTGAGATTGCTAAAACACTTTGTATGGAAAAGTTAATAGCCATAGTAGAAACTATCCTTAGAGTTGAGACCAGAATAGCTGTAAAGGAGCCAGAGCAAGGCTCCTGCAAAGGACAGCCACTGGGAAAGGAGGACGTGATGGTTCCCTCCTCATGCTCCTATTCTTGCTCTCCCAGCAACAGGCAATCCCATGATACACACACTCCACATCCAACAAATAGGCTCTGAGAAAACATCCTTTCCCTTGCCTGCTTTGCAGTTCTGCTCCTGGAATGTTTTTCTGAGCTCAGGGATACAGAGCACCAGTGCTCGGGATCAGCATGCGCAGATCACCCCTGAAGGGTCCAAAACCCAACCCAGCTCAGGAAGACCCAGGCAGTGATTTCTGAAGCAGCAGCAGTTGGGTTGAACCAGCCATGGGCAACTGTTTCTGCAGCCACATGATGAAGACGACAGGAGAAATGACCCATCAAGTTAGGGGTGCATCCACCAGGAGAAAGGGATGGGAATACTTCAATTAGAATCTTTGCTTAAAAGAAAAAACATAATCAGACAGAAACAGCTTTGACTATGCAGGAGGGCTTATAAGCACCTTACTGTGTCCAAGGTTAAAATGCTAAAATGGACCTGGGGAAAAGGGTGTCAGAGTGGAAAGGTTTGACAGCCAAGCTACACTAGGACAGTGGAAGAGGTTCCTACCATCTCACCCAGGTTGTTGCTCCCCTGCCCTGGCAGACAGAGTGACAGAAAGCACTGTGTGCCCATAGTGGGGGACACTACCAGAGACACACCTGTGGTAGCAGCACAAAGCTGGGCATGTTGGGGAGACCACCTGAGCTCTCAGCACACAGCCAAGGGCATCTGGGAACACTCATGTCCTAGCCCATGGCAGCGCTGCAGCCATCTGTCCACGTTATAGAGATGCTTGTGAAAACGTGACGCTGCTTTTCAAAATGAGCATCATTGTTCCAGTGCTGAGAGAGGGGAGGGAAGTGAGAGGAGGATCCTCCCTCTTCAATGGCAGGGCATGCTTCGTTTTCATCGTGTTGGGGCGGGGGGTGGAAATTACTTTTGCTCAAAACCATATGTAGAGCATCAACAAATGCACATCCTGTGAAGCTGGGCGTGTTGCAAGAGGGATTACAACGCTGGCAATTTATAGCAGCTGCCTTAGTAGCCTCTTCTTCCACGCATTATTCTGTCAACATTGTATTTTCCTTGGAAAAACAGCTACAGTAGTTTAAATCTCTTTACTGAAAACAGATCTACTACAGGTGCTTTTAGAGTTCATCCACGGGATATGAGAAGGTTGAACGTCCCCAAGAAAGGGAAATTTATGTCAGTAATGACTAATTGATTTGCTTGGCTTTAAAATCCCTAATGTATTTTCACATTTTTCCCTACCTTCTTTTTTACTGTGCTAATAAAAGAAGCTACATCATATATTTGTGTTATATGTGGGTTTATTCTGGGAAATCCTTACTTTTGCAATGTGTTTATGTTTTCCCTCATTTCCTTTTACCTTTCCTTTATAAAAGGGCTTGTTTTTATAGCAAATCAATAGGTTAAAGGTGAACACTAATGAAAAAAAAAAAAGAGGTTTTGGAAAATATATGGTGAAAACAAGGCAGAACTGGAAACCAAATCTTTGTTCACTGGAAATTAAAGACACGCTTTCCACATTGAAGTGGGATAAATGCAATATATTGTGGTAGAGCAGAGCGAGAACTGCACGCTCCTTGCCAAAGACACCCAAAACCCCATCCCAAAAGTCTCGAGAAACATTCTGATCCTCACAAGGATGAGGAGAGGGGTTAGTTCATCTCTGTTGGGGGTCATTTATGGAAAAGGTTCCTGCAAGATCCTTTGCAAAAAGAAATATTTTTACTAAATCCCTGGAGCAGCTTACAATTCCCCCTGCTCGCAATTACAATTTCCCCATTAGGAAACTTCCTTGAAAAACCCACTTTGGCTCAATTGGAATGTGTTTTTTCAACAAAGCTGAAACATTTTCGTTTCAGCCTTTTTTTTTTTTAACTTTGCTCTGCAATCATTCATCATCTTCCAATGCAGAGCATTCAACAAGACAAAAATGGCAGAGTCACACAGAGGAGCCAAATGGGCTGTTCTGAAAGCGTCAGCCCATTTCATTTGGGGTGAAATATTGCTCTGTTTTGGGGGAGGGATGCAAAAGAAAATAGCGGTGATAGCAAAATTATTCCCTTAAACATTGTGATTTCCAAGGCAGCAGAAAGTGATTTCACCAAGGATGTTCATGCAGTCACAGCGCATGTCAGCCCGTTGAGATGGCTACCTGGAGATGCAAATAGGCCCTCTTCATGCCCACTGAGGTGACTGGAGAACCTCAGATGAATTTAACACGTGATTTAGTGGCAAAGACAAAGGCAGAAAACTGGTATGACTATCATTAAATCATCGTGGGCAAGGACACTGGCACAGAGAAGGGTACACGAGGCCTCTGGGGGGGTTTCGTGGCTCTGCCATGGATTGAAGAGTCCAGTTGTCCCAAATCACATCACTGTACTGTGCCTTGGTTTCCATCGGTGCTCTGAGGCAAGCCGTGGGAAAAACCTTTCATACCATATTTTGAGATTTACAAGTGATGTTGCATCACAACATGGCTTAAAATACGTGAGCATACCACAGTTTCCAACTTCACACTATTTACAAACTGATATTACTAAGAAGGCTGCTAATAGATAAAAGTAGAAACCGAAGCACATATATAGGACTGTACTCAACCCCACTATACCAACTAGAGAATAACATTATTTACAAGGTCATTTGGAAAGATATCGAGTGAGAAATTCAGTTGCCTATAAAATAAATTCTTTGGTTCTGTGAAATTAATGTCACTCTACTCACAAAACTGTCCCTGCTAAACTTGCACTCCAATTTTAAACCAAGAACAGTGAAGGAATACTCCATGAATCACTAAAAGGACAGCTAGGAACAGAGGCATTCCTTTAAATTAGGCGTATTGGAGAGCTTGGGCCAGGGAACACGAGGTCTCCATATGTCTCTGTATGTGTCCATACAGACTCCTACATACGATTTATAAACACCCTATGGAGCAGGGAACCTAACTTGCAAGCTGACAAAAGATGTGGAGGTTATGGAATGGATGGTTGCCCATTTCCTCCTGGGATCCTACTGTCAAGATCTTCTGAGATGCAATCTGTTCTAAAATCAATTAATTTTTACAAGGACCACTCCCGCTGAACCCTACAATATCCATCCTCTGCCACTGTCTGCTCGAGTTATTACCCTCAGGTCACTGGAGCTTTGGTACACTGAAGTATGCACATGGTAGTGTACGTTGCTGGAAGATATTATCCCAGGGAGCTCACAGGATATGACAAGTTGGAGATGATGTTTCCACTGAGAACCAGAAATCACTTTTTGAGCTGACTGATGTTTGAAGAGGGGCCGTCTGTGCTGCCCAAATTGATGCTGACAACTGTGTTTGACATCTCTGTCTCAACCCGCAAGGAAAAATCACTGTTGTCTTTTCTTGACTCTACGATTTCTAACTTTGTGTCAGTAGAGGATAAGAGGGGGGCGATAGGCTGATGCTGCAGGAAGAGTTTGGATAAAATATTAAGGAAAAAGAACAGCTCTTTTAAACAGGAAGAACTGAGAAAGCCTGGGAGAGGGTGTCTGGGGAGGTGGTGGGATTCTCTGAAAGCAAGGGCCATTAAGAACAGGTTAAACAAACATCAGAGCAAGAGGCTCAGGACCATGCTTGGGGCAGGAAGTGGACAAAGATGACCTTTGATGGTCATTTCCAGCACTATTATCTGTTCCTAATAATGCTCAAGTAACCCATGGTGCTTTAAATTGAGTGTCTTTTTTAAAAGGTCCTTGCTCAAAATGCTGTCCAGAATTAATTAATTCAGCCCCAAGGGGCTGGAATGGTTACATCAACCACATCTCCTTCACCCAATCTCAGCCAAAGTACAAGAAAGGGCAACAGGCCCATATTCAGGGTTCATGGAGGTCAGAAGAAAGCTCCTCTTGAAGCAATGGACTTCATGCCAGACGTGAAGAGTGAGGAGAAAGCAGTTCAGAAGCATAAAATCCAAACTGGTTATTTTTTTGTATACTAGGCTTCAGCATAAATTGGAATATCATGTTGGGTGACAGCTGCAGAATCACTTCTGCGATACAAGTTATTGTAGTTACTGGTGAACCACAGTAATGAATTTCTTTGGACTACCTGGCATGAAACACACAGACATGGCAGGATTACCTCTTTCATACTTGAGGCTGTTTACAAAACCATTACAAAAACAATTACAGAGGCTCTAGAATGATAAAGGTTAACATTATATCACAAAAAATTTCACTGTCTCAGCCCAGAACAGGAAGGACCTGCCTCGGTCTGGGTTAGTGATGTCAGTGTCTCAAGATACCTAAATGTTTTAACCCAACTTAGGCACCCGTGTGTATTCACCCCAGTTGTCTTCAGCTATCGAAAAACTGAACATGCATTTGAAACTCTCTTCTAGACCCTCCTCTAAAGTCAGTGAAGAAAGGTTCACGTCTCTGGAGAGCTCCTCATTCCTTCCTACAACAGATGTATAGCTAGGTCAGATGTGGAGACACTATGCTCACCACAGAGGTTACAGAAGTGCTCTAGAATCATGGAATCATTAAGGTTGGCAATGACCTTCAAGATTGAGTCCAACCATCTACTACATGTTTGATGATATTAGACATCCAATATCTATACTTCTGACAGGAGGTGGTATCCTATCCTGAGGAATGGTTCAAATGAATGGGTTAAATTGATCAGTGTCAAAACTCTTACCTCAGTGCTTTATATCTATCATCCAGTTTCATAAGAAATCTGCTCTTTGGCTTTTCTAATCTAAAGACAGGGAGCCAGAGCTCTGCCTGCTCTGAGTCTGCAGCACTGCACAGTCCTTGCTTCGAGGGGAAATCCTTTTTCCAAGGCACCAGAAATTTTTGGTAAAGGAAACACAAGGCTTGGGTTGGGTTTTTTTGTGTTTCTGTCAAATCGAGCTATCAGATATGATTGTTATTATTTAATAATGATAATAGCAACAATTTATCAGATGTAGAAATAATACAATAATGATAGGCTTCATGGAACAAAAACAAAACAAAAAAGACTAACAAATATAATCAGTTGCAGAAGGAACCGAAGAAAATCTGGGACATGAAAAGCAGAGTAACAACTGTTTGTGGTGAGCTGGGCTTTCATGATGGGGGTATCACAGCAGCAGCATAAAATGGAAACAGGGTCTACTGTAAAGCCGTGTGTCCTCCAGATGGCAACATTGATTGGTATTTCTGAAGGAGTTTGGAAGGAGCAATCTTTCTCTGGGATACCCGGATCAGTCTTAGCTACAGACTTGCAACAGTGCTGCTCTCAAGACTCTGGGCTGTAGCCGGAAAAGGCAAGATCTCTGACAAGATCCATGACAATAAAAAAGATGAGATAAAGCGGAAGTCACTACACATCCTTCAGGTTCAGCAGATTATTCCCCAAGGGAAAAAAATAATAATAATAAAAAATTTATGGCACAGTTATCTGGCTAAGGACAAAGAAAATTTTTTTTTTGTATTTTTTTTTCCTAATCCCCAAAATCTATCCCTAAGAAGGGATGAAGATCATGAAAGATGAAAAATGACAGTGGTCTTAAATATGTTTGAGTGCCTTCTGAAATCAGTGTATTTCCCTTTTCATTTTGAGTCGCTAGGGCTGCTGGTATGAAGACTTCTCAGACTTTGCAACGTCAATTTAACCTCTACAAGTCTTGAGATGAAGAACTGACAACTGATGGACACGACTGTACCACCCAGGACTACAATATTTAGCGCTCTTCTGAGGCTTTTCACTGAGGATTTCATAACCCTTCAGAAAGGAGATTAGGAGGATGAATTGTAGTTAAATCTGAGGTTTATATGCATTTGCCACAAATTAATTCTAGTCCCAGAGCTGAAGCCAGGTGAAAATAAAGGAATGGATAAGCTCTCTTGCTTTTATTAGCTTTACTAAGGTATAATTTTCTTTCCAGTACTACGTAGGTCAAATTGCACTGCAACCGCATATTATGAATTTTGCCTTCATTTTGATAATCTCCTGAGGTCCTGCTCTTAAACTAGCAAAGGTGCAGGGAGAGATTATGGTCAAATATCAGATTAGCATGAGATTTAGGGCCAAAAGGCAGGTGACCGCAAAGGAGTGTCACCCAGTGGGCTGGAAGGAGAATTTAGTCTCATTTTCTGTGTCAGCAGAGGTGATTTATTTGGTTCTAATCTTCCATATCATCGCCATTTAGAGGACAGATTAAAAAAAAAAAAAAAAGTTTTATCACTTTTTTACACAGTTTGTTTCTTTTTATTTTTTTTTTTTTGCTAGTTCATGCTCTGAATGTCTTGAGGTTTTCGTGACTCATCTGTCCTCTCTAATAATGCTGGCTATTAATGAAGAGTTTCCTGGAAAACAGACGAGTTTGAAGTTTCAAAAATCCTGTTTTCCATTGAAGTTTAATTTCTAGAATTATTTTCCACTTTCAACAAGAATGAAACTGAAAAGCAGAGAACATTTTCCATTAAAGTCTGCAGAGAAATTTCCTTTAGTTTCTCACAGAGGACTGCAGGACTTGAAACAGCCTTCACTTTCACCACCACTGCCAGGACACCAGCCAACATCTTCTGCTTCCCTCTTCTGCCTTAAATCAAGCCTGAAAAAAAAAGCGCTGCATTCCCAATTTCTGTGCCATTAATTCTCCTTTCACTACTTTTCATCTACCCAGGCTACTCATGATAGTTATGCTCCAGTCCTCACTTGTTTCAGAGTACGTGGAGTTGCCTTCGTATATGTGTCCCAACTGAAGGAGATGTGGCTAATCTTAGTCTGATGGGGGGAGTTAACTGCAATTATTTCATCCAGGGAAGAGCTAAGATCACAGTCAATTACTTTATTCATCCCTGTAACTCTCTAAAGTGATGATACTTTTCCCAGTTGATGATAACTTTTTCCCACTTTCCAGTCTACTTCCCAAACGTTTTCCAGCCAACCTATAAACCTGTTTTCACCAACAAGTTTTGTAGTGGCACAAGCAAGAGTTCAACCTATTTTGTGTGTGTTGTTTTGTTTTGGGGTTTTTTTTGCTGTGTTTTGGTTCTGGGTTTTTTTTGTTGTTGTTGTTGCTATGGGGTTTTTTTGTTTGCTTGGGGTTTTTTTTTGGTTGGTTGGTTTGCTTGTTATTTATTTGTTTGGGGTTTTTTTAAAGATCAGTCCTGTTCCAACTGACATGAACAAATGAAAAAAAAGAAAAGGAAATTAAATACAAAATTCCATTGATGTTTGGATTGGAGGTTTTTGGGGTACAGGATGAGAGCAGGGCTTTGGTTTCCTTGTCCGCCAAAAAAAATCTCAGAAAGACAAGTGTTTAGTTTTAGAAGATACAGATTTTGGTAAACGGAGAAAATTAGTTGGGGAGAAAATTAGTTGGGGTTCTAAAAACTATTTTCAGATAAACTTTTGAAAACCCCAAGCCCTACTTTTACTGAACACTGAGAATGGTTGCAAGAAAGCTTTTTCATTAATTAAATTTTCATTGAAAACCACCCAGCCAAATGAGCTGGCTCAGAGCCATTCTCCTTGATGAGCAATTTGCTACCAGGATGGTCCTGAACCACACCACGGGTGACACGTGGCACCTTCACCCACCATGGGCACAGCCTGTGCTCCAGAGTGGGAGGGCAGGGTTTGTTTCTTCTGCCCGTGTCGTACTCGCCAAAACCGAGCCGGTGTGATTGTGAAAGCTGCAGGAGCTGATGGGCTCAGAAATGGTCTTGGGCTGTAGATGAGAACTGATGAGGTGATCCTTCCTTATTTATTCATTATCTTGGGAAGAGCAAAGCTGCCTTTAAAACCTGGCTGATGTGCTCGCAAGCTAATACAGGGGTGTTAGAAGGGGATCCGCTGGCCTTTCAGGAGACGCAGACAGCAAAAGACCCTTCTGATGAAGCCTCAAAGCTAAAATGTTAATCTGATGAATTCTACCTCTATGGCTCTGGAGTGAGAGGTTAGCAAAATACATTCTGTGCCAAGAAGCTGTAAAATAAGCTGCATTTTAGATGTGATAGGGGAGTATCTTCTTACTAATTGTACCAAGGTGTCTGCTGAATTAGCTGAGATACGATATATCAGCAGTCACTGTAAAATCTGTGTGAAAACAGCTAATAGAGTCAAAGAAACCAGCACTAGAATAGACCCCAAGGCAGATCAGCTGTGCCTCAACTTAAACCAGGCTCAGCAATGTCCGCTCACACTACACAAACCGCCTGACTGAAAGGAGAAAAGCTGTGATTACATTTGTAGCCCACAGGTACCCCTTGTTAAAGGTATCCACTGATGCTGTTCTTAGCACAGAAGCAAAGCTGAGAACAAGACACCTTACGACTTCACTTTTCCCTAGTCTCTGTTCTACAGACCATATAGAAAGAAGTAGCTGGAAATGCTGTTATAACTATTCTATGGATGAGTGTGAAATGGCACAATGACCCCCGCAACTGTCCTGTGGAGATATTGGGACCAATGGTCTCTGCATTTAAAAGAGCCATGAAAGATTCAGACCAAGCCCAGTTTCTCTACAGATGTGGGAATACACAATCACAAGGTCTTAAAATTATAGAATCATAGAATGGGAGGGGTTGGAAGGGACCTCTGGAGATCATGGAGTCCAACCCCCCTGCCCCAGCAGGGTCACCCAGGGCAGCCCACACAGGAACAGAGCCAGGGGGGTTGGAAAGGCTCCAGAGAAGGAGACTCCACAGCCTCTCTGGGCAGCCTGGGCCAGGCTCTGGCACTCTCACAGGGAAGAAGTTTCTCCTCATGTTGAGCTGGAACTTCCTGGGTTTCAGTTTGTGACCATTGCCCCTCGTCCTATCCCAGGGCACCCCTGAAAAGAGCCTGGCCCCTTCTCCTTGCCCCCCACCCTGCAGATCTCTGTAACCATTCCTAAGATCCCCTCTCAGGCTTCTCTTCTCCAGGCTGAACAGCCCCAGGGCTCTCAGCCTTTCCTCATAAGGGATGTTCCAGTCCCTTCAGCATCCTCGTAGCCTCCATTGGACTCTCTCCAGTATTTCCCTGTCCCTCTTGAACTGGGGAGCCCAGAACTGGACAAAATACTCCAGATGCAGTCTCACCAGTCAGGCCTGGATAGGACCCTGGCTTAGATCCCAATATCATCCAGATATCAGTGACAGAGATGGGAGCTCCAGCCCCCCAGCAGCTCCCAGGTCTGCACTGTTGCCATTGGTGCTGCACTTCGCTGTCCATTTTCCTTTGTTACAGCATCAGCCTATTTTTCATACTCAGGCTATATCTTGAAAAATTGGGTCTGGTTTGGAAGTTTATGTGGGCTTTATCTTTTTGTTCTCTAAATAATCGGTCATTTCCAATATTCTGCATCTGTCCCAGTACTAGTCTTTTTTTTTTTTTTAGTGGTGGATTATTCTCCAGTATGTTTGTTGTTTTTTTCAGGCACCCGTAATACAAAGTCCAGTGAAAGCCAGCATTTATTTTCAGCAATTTCTCCCAATTATGTTTATCAATAGGTATCTCTCAGCAAAATGCCAAATCTTGCAAGCCTGTTTGGAAAGTCAAATATGTTTGTGTAATACAAACCTATGTCATGTCAGGAATTAGTTTGACTAATAGGCCTTTAATTAAATCCTTGTGGAGTCTTGGTGTGAAGAATAGACCCAGTTTCCAAAAAAATTAATTTATAAGATAAATTCACAAATACATCCGCCTAATAAATCTTTTCTACATCCAATATTTGTCCTAGAAACAATAACAGGACAAATAATTTATTAGACTATTTCCTATGGCATTATAATGACTATGCTTGATACTTTAAACATAATCTTCAGAGCACTGGAATGATGGAGACTATAACTAATGAAGATAAAGATTTCCAGGGCTCATTGATCCAGGAGAGACATACTTAGCGTAACTTCCAGACCGATATGTAATCACAGAAACATTTCCCTAGAGAACACAAATTATAGATGACTCTAAAACTGCCACTGGAGATATTTTGCAGAAACCACAACAGGAAATGTTTATTTTCTCAACCCTAATAACCCTTTCAATGCAAATTATTTTCAATTTTTGAGAAAAAAATTACATTAATTCCCAATTTTTATTTTTTTTTCTTGCAAGATAACTCATATTTCTATAAATATCCATATTGTTCTTCACGGTCTTTTCTTAAGTCAGCTCCTTGATTTCTCGCTTAAGTGTCCATTGTGTAGGAAACAAAACACCACCTACACTGCCTCAATTTTATTTCAGAGAACAATATGCTTGTACTAACTACAGATGAGCACAGCAAAAGGTCCATTCTACACCCAGCATAAGTACATAGGAATCTTAATATCAGAGGAAGTATGGAAGTGCCAGGTCTAAGATGTAGACCCAACAACCAGAATTACAATTCTGATACTTGTAAATACTTTTCAGAGAGTTAGAACTATCCCTAATCTATCAAACTACCATCTCTCAAATTCAGAGAGATCAAAGGAGACATGCTCTTGTTGCCCTTCTACACCATGTCTGGTTGGACCATCCTTTTCCTCCAGTGGCAGAGGTCCCAGGTTTAGGGTTCTATTTATTTTATTTCATTTAATACCAATCATAATAGCAGCTTTTCATACCAAACAATTCCGTTCCAGGTAAATCTAGCGAGAGACCATATGTCTGGCATGGAAACTGCACAGCCCTCCTCCTTATGTGAACTGGTGGATGGCTTCACTTAATTCAGGCTGAGGGGGAGGAAAAGGAGCGGAAGACAACAGCTGAGGAAAGAGATGCATTATGTTATGATCAAGCTTGTTGGAATGCTCAGAAGCACTTGATTTATTCCTAATTGTACTGGATACACTTCAGCTCTTAACAGCCTTCTCAGCATTGCCCTCAGTCAGTACACAGGTCTATGCAGGTACAGCATTTGGGATGTGCATCTGAGGTCAGGCAGCTGCTCTGACTCCAAAGGCTACCAAGCTGAAGTCAAGATAACCCCCTCCCCAAGAGTTTGAGAAATAAAAGGCATCAAAAAGAAAACACCAGCTGGGGTTGCTGATGAGTTTTAGAGGAAAAACTGATTTGCAACCTGTGGTTTGGCTTGCAGCAGTCTGTGTGCATGGATTTCATGGCAGTGGAAATGAGGCACTGAGTACCAGCCCCGCTCTGGGCAGACACTCCCCCAGGGAGGTCTCTCATCTCCTTGTTCCAAACAGCACCTCTGCTCCAAAGTCCTTTGCATGGTATTGCAGGCAGAGATCTTTGGGCAACAACACAACTATTCAATGCTAAAGAGTGTTTTGAAGAGCAGGGCACAGAAATAAGACGGCAAAGCTGTTTCCCACTGGTTTGGAAAAGCCATCATGTCTGAGGACTTGCACTCATCCCTAATGTAACAAGCAGAGTGTGCACTTGGTTTTTCACACGCATCAGGCACTAAGCCCCCAAGCACGGCAAAGACCAGTGTTTCTGTATCACACTGATTGGTTTCTTACTGCAAAACACATCTCTACCTAGGAACAGGGGACCAAATTGCCATCAAGTCCCCTGCAACTGTAAAAATGACAGACATGTAGGATGTACGGCACTCCAGCTCCTGCTTCCCTGCTCGTACACAGAGCAAGCTGCAAAACATTTTCTCCAAATTTGTAACAAGCTTAAAACAAGCTGCAGAAAAGACCAAAAGCCACAAATGACAACATAAAACAGGAGGGGAGCAGGAAAGATTACAGGCACTGGGATGCCTGGGGGACCTGCGAACAGCGAGGGAAGTTGTTAGGTGCTGATTCCCAGGTGATCCTCAGCAGCAGGCTGTGCTCTGTGCTGCGGCTGAAGACAAAGAAAAGGTGACAGGTCCCCCCCACCTCTGTCCTCTGATAAAAAATTGCTGTATGACCCTAAGCTAGATGATTTAGTGCCAGTCACAGAGCTTGACTCCCTGACTAGGCTCCAGAGAAATTGCTAACACCAGCTGAGTGCCAACACAACCAGCTCTGCATCCTGCCTCTAGCCGTGGCCAACTTCCAGTGCTCCAGAAGAAGGCAAAGAAAACTCTCAGAAGCCAAGTTACGTAACATTTACACAGTATTATAAACTAACACAGTTCTGGTTTGTTTTTTTGTTCCCATGAACATGATATGACTCAATGGAAACTACTCTGCAGGAAACAGGCGGCGTATTTTGAATCTTAAGCTTCCAGAAATACAACACCGCTCGAAAGAATTTGGAAACGGCTTACCTGTTGGAGGGATGAGCCCAGCTCAAAACCTAGAGCTGAAGAAACTGGGAGCTTGGGAACAGTTGAAAAAACAAACCTGCCTCTGGTCTGACTGTTGCAATCATGGTAGCACTGGGCTGAACTCAAGCTGTGCGTCTACGTAAGCTGTGTGTCAATCTAACAGCATCCATACTGGACTCGAAACACAACAGAATAATCCTATAGTGGGACTGGTTTGGTTGGGTTTTTTTTTTTCCTTTCTTTCTGAGTACTTCTTAATGTTTGTACCAGCGTTTCTTAAATCCTGTTTCAGCTGCTACTTATAATCCTAAAGTGGTGTTTGAAATCTGTCTCTGAATTTCAGGGTGTGAAGCCAACTCAAATCTCTTGTCTCCCCATCAGCTCTCCTGACAAGGATAAAGAAGGACAAAATGTTATGCAGACTTGTTGGTGGAGGTGAAACTCAGTGGTTGCCAAAGATGGTTTTTGGAAACAGTGCAAACTCTCCACTGAAACCTTACTGGCATGCAAGACAATCTTTGCTTTTTACTAGTAGGCCCAAAACTAACATTTTCATAATAATTTTCCAGTATCAAAGTGATAGTTTTTATCCAAGACAGCTGAATACTACAGAACTGTGTAACAACAATTCAGTGCCAAACATATGCTATGTATATATTTTAACACCTTTGATAATAATAAAAAATGCATGTTCCTAGCAGTTTTCTCAACTTTCATTCAATAACAACATCCTTGAGTTGATGCTTTTTGTTTTCCTTTCATATTATTACGAACCTGTGTTTAATTCTCAGTGCCAGTTTGGCTTTTTAACCTCTCTTTCTACATTCCACTAGTAATGTCTGATTAAGAAATTAGCCTTTCAAGTGCTATAAAAAAATCCAAGAAATACAGTAACACAATACCATGGAAAACTGATATAATCTTTTCAAAACTATAAAAATTGGTCACCCAAAGGAACATCTGCATGGTAAAAATTTTAAACAAACTGGAAGGGAATCAGATAGCTCATAAAGAACCAAGAGGCTAGAAGAGCCATTGGTCGTTTACATATTTTGCTGTCATCCTGACTTGGAGAAGACTATCGTTTTGAAACATGTTTCTTCAGTTTTAGTTACCAGCATCTGGAATGAATTCCAGGATGGAACACTGAAAGTTTTTAAAAGGAAACTCAACCTTACAATAATTATTCCTTAAATCATTAATATGGTGAAAGTGCCAGATGTAAAAATACGGACAAAATAAAATCAAATATGCTCCCAGGTATCACTCAAATCCCTAATGTACATCTGTCTGTTTTCTCAGATCATTAATATCTCTTGTAGTCTCAGATACTTTCTTTTATGTAAAAATTTCCACTTGCCTGTTATGTCTTCTGTCTTGCATTAGAGTCATTGATTTACCTCTCAGAATAACTCTGGCTGTGTACATTGCAGGACTGTGCATCTACTGCAATATAGGCTTTCCTTCAGCAAAAGATAATGGTGCATTCATCTTCTATCCAACTGCATGGGAAACTTTTGGGTTGATGGGTATTCAAGAGGGATACTATCCTGAAAGAGCAGTTTCTTGGTGACACCAGGGCTTTGGCAGCATGGAGCTCCTCACAGAGTCCGCGTTTCATTCACAGGCACAAGACGTGACACAATGAGAACTAGGTGTGAGAGCCTGTTGGGCTTGTTGAGCTTGGGAGAAGACCAAGAGCCTGAAGACCTGGCAATTCAGTCTATGCCCTCGCTCCCTGATCACACTTCCAAAGCAGTGGGATGAAGGCAGCAGAGGGAGCGATGAACAACGCGATAAGTCGATACATTTTTTGATGGTCTGCTCGTTTCAGGATGATGATGCTAATCATAAAGCCAAAATCATATGCACTTGTAAAAGCGAATGTGCTTGAAATGTCACACAGTTCAGCAAAAAATTGCACTGAAATCACTCAGGATGACCCATTTCATTGAAAATTCCTGGAACATCTCTCTAGACCCCACCAAAGTCACAGCCATTCATTTGTTTCTACTAATGTCCTCCATCCCTCCACGAAGATGTCCCCTCAGAGCTCCACTGAGTACTCCCAGCACCGCTAAACATTTCTGCAGATTAATGCTTGTTTGAATGTTACTAATTAGGTCAGGCGACTATATAATGAGATGCTTACAAAGTTTATTCATCACTAAAAATAAATGTTAAGCATCTGGTTTGCAGGCTATTCCCATGTGCCATTCAGGTCCTCATGCTGCAGAACCAGATGGAGCTGGAGGGAGACCAATCACAGCGCAGAGGGATTACATGTCTTAAAACCATGGTTAACTTAAATAAGCAAGTTGCCATCCCTCCATAAATCCCACATCTACCACCAGATGTGTGACAAGACTATTGCACAAGGCCTTCGAGCTCGGGCTCCCCTGCTCCGAGGGGGCAGAGGAGAAAACTAGCAGCTGATGGCAAGGTCCAGCTCTCTCTTGCACAGAGCCCACTTCTCAGCGAAGCCACCCTCTGTTGGTGACCATCTGAAAAGAAAGCCTCGATGACTCACAAAGCAGAAAACCAGGAAACGGGGCTACGCTACGTGAACTCTCGTTCTGTCCCAGGCGCTGGTGGAAATGACTCATCTCTCAGCTAAACTCGGGGAGAGATTCTCTCTGCCATGTTAACCAAATGTGAAGCGAGTTTCTCAAGATGGTTTTTGCAGTGAAACCATTGGTGATGTTTGCTTACAAGCCCTGATGTGAGTACTCAGAGTAGCAGTAGATCTAAACGAGGACAGTGTGTCTCCTGAAAGTGTTCATTAGCCTCTGTACAGGCTAATGGAGAAGGTGGGATGGACAGCTAGATACTTTATTTTCCTGTTTTATTCCTTTACAAATGCTGTGCAAGAGGCAGCACTTTTCTGGTGTCATGAGCTTCACATTGACTGGGAAAGCAAGATCTGGGAGATCCCAGGTCCTGGGGGAAAGGACGTCATTCCTCAACCAAGAGAAGAGAAAAGAAGGGAAACAGCCCAATTAGCAGAAGGAAGGGAGCAAACTCGGTTTTCCCAGAGCTGGCTGAATCAAACCCTCTAGAAAAGTGGAATACTTCAACTGTATTTCTCTTTTTGGGTGGGTTTAGAGGCTGCTTTCAGGTTTTGCTGAATAGAGGAGCCAATTTCATGATGTCCTTACAGAGTCAGCCATCCAAGGGAGCAATCCCAAAGGCAGATCTGATAGAGAGGAAGGATATCTTTAACTATGAAGGTAGTTTTTCAGCACTTGTGTTTTACTCCTAGAATGAAGTACAAGGTGATAAATTTGTCTCGATTTCAAGCACCCCAAAATCCAGGGGTTTCAGATTTTGGGTTTTTTTCTGAATCCGTACCTTACATTGCTAGGGAAGCATAATGAAGTATGTTGCTTCCAGAAACCACAGAGTACAAGTAAACTATGTAGATGAGACCATTAGCATAATAAAAATATTCATTTCCTCCAAAATGAGACATCCACAAAGCTACCTAAGGGTGAGAAGAGAGCTATCTCCCTCTCTTTAAACCAGTAGCAAAGCTCTTAGCTGATTGTTATTTGAACACGGTTAAGTATTGTGCTCTACCACATTTACCAGTTTGCCCAGAAACACAAAATGACTGGATGAACGGAGTAAGATTTGCAACCTGTCTGATCCCTCAAAATACTAAAAATCTCAAGAGAACTGCGGCACAGAGGAAGCCCAGAGTGATTCAGCCTTGGACAACAGCGAATCCAACCACAAGACACAAAGCTGCAGGACATATGAGCCCTGAAACTCCACTGCTCATTGAACAGACTGATGCTACATGGTCCAGACTTCCTTTGTGTCTGCTGCTACCCCGTGACATTGCAGAGTCTTTGAGGTGGGGTGGAGCTTCCTAGGAAGTGCTGGATGGACCCGCAGTGGATGTGATCCACGCTCGCCCGTGTGATGATAAACAGAAACACAGCAGAGTGTCAGGAAGGGGGGGTTTGTGGTTATGTGGTTCGCCCACGGCCCAGAAAATCAGTCTCCATCGTAACATTTTTTCCTTTGTCAGAAGCAAGTACTTTAATGTGGCTGTAATGCACTGTGAGCATGAGGCAGTTCAGTGCTGTGCTGGTGGGACCCATGTAGGTGTGATGCATGGGGAGACAGAAAGGCACATGGACAGAGCAGTGATGACAATGCCATAAAATATCACTATGTTAGACACAAAGTTGGAAAACACTTGGGGGGGTTTAGTAGCACTGGATCAAGGGTGCCAATCTTGGGAGGAAAAGAATCTTGAACACATTTTAATCATAGACACAACATCCAGCTAGCTAGAAGCAATGAAGACTCATTTAAACATCACCCAGTGCAGGAAGAGAGGCCAAGGAAAACTGAGGTTGGAAGGTAAAGGTGGAGAATAATGCGGGTTGTGGAAGTAGGGTCTTCTTGGGCCAAGTGGTGAGGAAAAGAGGGGGAAGTTGCTTGTCAAACTCAGCCCGGTCGGTAATACAGCAGAAAAAGAGGTAAATGGCAGCAGGGAGGTTGGGAGGCAGGTTCAGCCGATGCCTGGAGTAACTCTCCTGGTGTAACTCTCACAGCCCACGCGACCAGAAAACACCAGACTGCTTCCATACACTGATCCAGGATCACAATCAACTATGTACATACAGCTGATAAAAGGGTTTACTCCTGCTGGAACAAGCCTGAATGAACAACTGAAGATTGAGTCTGGAGGAGGTGACCTATAGGATGCTGCTTTGGAGTGTTTGGCAGGATTAATCCATGGTACCCCAAGGGAAAATGAAGGTTGACAAACCGGTGAGAGTAAATAAGACGATGAAAACAAGGACTGGCTGAATAAGAAGAATATTAAGTAACAGCTTAATGCAACTGCTTGCCTGTGTCCTTTATTCAATATATTTCCTATATTTGATATATGTGCTGGATTTCACCTTGTCAAATGACACACACACGCCTCCACAAAGAAGTCACCAGAAGTGAATGCCACAGAATTAGGGTATGAGCCCAGGCAGGATGTTCTCTATTCTGGTTTAGGTTAACCCATCTCCAAAGCAGAATGAAGTTAAACCATTTGAGAGCAGGCGCAGGACAAAACCATATGTCCTCACGGGAAACCAGTGCCTGTTGCCAGAACTGAGGCCACTGCGCTGCAGTTCTGAGACTACTTAAGAGAACTGAAGGAGCAAACAAGTGATAATAGAGATGCCATGTGGGGACTGCAAACAGTGTGGTCAGGACAGTTCCAGAGCAGGTCAAATTGCTCCTAGCAAAGCTGTTCTGCAGGAAAACACTCCGGCTGGTTTGTGTCCGTTTTTATTGACAGAATTATCTGTTGCCATCACCCAGGAATTTTATTCAGTTTTTAGTTACAATTAATGGAGTAAGTTTAAAAAACTCGGAACCAATAAATATATAGAATTGGTGTTTTGGCACAGAAAAAAATTCCTTCCTGACAGCACTAAAGGATTTTACCCATGGCTGCTCCTGAATTCATAAAATACAGCTTTTAGGGTCCAGCTACAGGGAGGGTTTGAGGCTTGACTTTCCTTTTCGTCCAAAGGAAAGCAAACTCTCAAACCAAGTCAGGGTCTTGTGTCCAGTACATAACAAATGGAAGGGGAATGGGAGCGAGACAGAGCACATTCCACAGCCTGGTGTATTTAAGGAAAGGGGTATAGCTTTCACTCTCCCGCTGTTAGACAATAATGCGCTGACTGAAAATGTCAAGCTTCAGTTTAAACAAAATAAAAGACTGGAGGGCCCAGGGCAGAGAATTTAAACACATATTAATTAGGGCTGGTAATACTCTGACATTTGCTAGATTTTTAATAAACTGATGAATATTCCTCCTTCATATTTCAGTGACATGAAATCAGCGCAGCTCAATTAATTTCAACAAGTTTCAGTCAGTGGCTGCTGAAGGAAAACCAACAGGCAGCGTTACAGGCTTGAATTAGAAGAACCCTCACTTCAGGAGAGTAATGTGGAAACCCGTTGCCCTCAGCATGAGAAAATTGCCGCTCAGGACCTTGAGAGGAATTTGTTTACTTGCAGTAAGTGATTTACCTAAATAATAATAATAATAATAATAATAACTGTGCAAAAAGAAGAGGAAGGCAGAGAGAGTCGAAAGCTCCCTGAAGACTGCAACGGAATGGAGTAACAGATGGCCTCAAATGTGGAAGCACAACACTTGTGCTTACGTTAGCATGAAGTCTTAGCTTCATGTGTTCACAACAAACCAACAGGGAGGAAGAACATTTTTTGGAAGATGTTGAATTTCCAGTCGTTACTGCAGCAATGAGCACTAAAGCAACATCCCCTGACTAGGTTATAACCTCTCCAGCGATGGTCATACGAGTGGTTCTGAAGGTACCAGCGTCTAAACAGACTTTCACACAACTAGCCATTGAATGTTATAGGTTGCCATAAAGGTTCCCAACCTCTTGGGAACTGTGCCTTCCTCTTTTGTTAGCTACAAAAGTATTTCTTTATGTGATGAGAGGCTTCAGTCACAGACTGGGTTCCTGTTGTGCACACTTTGGTGGAAACACCCAAGAAGCAGAAGTCTGGCCCAGGGACATCTGGGGACTTTAGGCATGAGTTACAGCTCAGGACAAAAGGGCATGGCAATAACATAAGCCACTATGCTGGTACAAATTGAGATACAGAACACAACTCTAACATCTGAAGAAAAGCAATGGGACAGACATTAACTCTTGCATCACTTCATGTGTTACAGCACACATCCTCAATCACAGCGGTCCTGGAAAAGTCACATACACACGACCATGCTCTCCTCCTGCTAGTAAGTGAAAGTTCTGTGCACATGGGGATCTTAGCTTTGCTAAAAGAAACCCTGGGGTGCAGTTATCATAGAAAGAAATGGGCTGAGAATGTACATTCTGTAATAAGGAGACATTTTTTAGCATTTAAAATGTTAGCTCTCACACTAAGCTCATGACATTCGAATCCTACACATAAGAAAGTTCAAGCAGAGAACAGAGCTGGGCATCCTCTTCCCAGATTTTAGTGAAATTTTAGATTTTAAAAATAAAGTGCTCACATTTCTCCATATTTTTTTTCCAGTTATCAATCTACAGAAATTTGAAATAAAAAAACCCTAAGAATCTTGAAATCTAAATAAACTTCAGTTTAACAAAAATGAAACATATTTCAAATAAACATGAAAAAGGGGATTTTTTTAAAGCTACTTGGCTTCAAAATGACAGAAAGGTGGTTTTGTGTTAGGTTGTGGCTGTTATTATTATTCCTATTATTATTATAATCTTGTTATTGCCAGTATTAATAAAATACTTGTATCCACTAAAGCCTAAGAATGTCTCACAGACCCACGTGCTGGGTATTTTACTGATGTTTATTTGAAAGACTGTCCTTGCCTCAAAGAACTTCTAATTTACTGTTGTGCCCAGGGGAACAGAGAACAGAAATAGTTGCTTAGCACAGGAACTGGATTATCACAGATTCCCAGTGTCACAAGATACATCAAAATCCAGTCCATCACCATCAAGAGTAACAGAGGAGACCTGAGGTGACCCAGACAAGCTCAAAACATCACTCTGTCTTAGTGAGAAGTGGACCTGACCTGAACAGCTTCCAGACTAAATAGATGCAGGAACAGCTGGGATGAGAAGAAAAGAGAGAGGAAAATACAAGTTTAGTCTTACAAATCAGGGGATAAGAAACTTCAGCACTGAGACAGCACTGAATAGCAGATCCCCAGTGTCCAGGCCTGCAGTTAAAACTACAAGGACATTCTTTGCAGACAGTACAGAGTATGTCAGGAAGGGTGCTGGGGAAGAAAGTGCTCTGAGGGAGTCATTACAGTGCCAGGTAGGCAACACATCCCAGGGGAGTGTTTAATTAGCATGGTTTAATCAGCTGCCACCACCCAGCTGGATCGTGGTCACTGGTTATATGGATTTTGTTACGGAAACTGGGAAGTTTTACACCTGCAAAACCTGCCTTCCTTGGGGTCTAAGCCAAGGCTTCTTACCCTGCCACTGGATCAGGCTAAGGGCTTTGGTACCTGCCCAGGTATCTAGACCTGAGCCCTTCCCCAGAACATGTGCTCCTTCCTGCAGAGGTTGATGGACAGATCGGTTTGCTTTTGCACCTCCAGAGCTTGTCACTCAGCACAGTAACAGCAACTGCCTTGATTTCAGTTAACAGATAAGGCTGGGAGCTGCAGCAGGACAGGTCTGCTGCAGGCTACCTCTGGGGAAGGGTTTGTCTCTCCGAGCCGTGAGGACAGTAACTGCATCTGCCACCAGGTTTACCTTCAACAGGAAGCCCAAATCAGTCCTAATCTGCTCCCACAGCTCCTCTGGGGACTCTGGGACTGCTGGCAGCTCCTCATGCTGCCATAGTCCAACACCTACGGCATCACCATCTCCCAGACCCTGGAGATCAAGCCCATACCCATGTGTTTTTGGAGGCACACAAGAAGGAAGCTGCAGTAAGTTTGGAGCTTATGGAGCTGTTTCCCCTCTTGCTCTGTACAGAGTGTGTGGGGGAGCAACCTCAGCTCTGCAGGTGACAAACGAAGATGGTTCCCCTCCCCACAGCTAAACAGGCATCCTCAGAGCAGAGCTTTTTCTACAATGAGGCTCATCATTCAGGTTTCATCCATCCCCTCCAAGCCCACAGAGGATGACTCCTTTGGAGCCTCTATTGGGCATTACCAGTGTCAATCTCAGCGCACAGACTAGAGTCCTCCTGTCACCACTTTAAATTAAGTCTTAAAATATGGGCCAAGTGTGATGGATTTGTAGACAGTTGCTTAGAGAAGGAAGCACTGCAGGGGATTCATTACACTGTGGGCTGATGCCTAAGTATTGCAAAACCCCTGGGGTTTCCAGAAGGATCTTAACATGAAATATGTGGTGAAGGAGCAGCACAGGCTGCAGAAGCTATGGAATAGTGGAGAGACAGGTACAAAGTGAAAATTACTGAGGCCAGTGATGGCCACAGAATGAATAGGGAGCTGGGAAATATCCAGACTAGTTGGAAGAGATTTGGAATGGGGTGGTGTCCTGGAGACAGGAGTAATGCTTCCCAAATAAGTTCAGCTCTTTGCTTCCTTCCTAGGGCAGTCCTCGTTATAACCTGTGCAATTCAAGAGATAAGCTCTTTGTGATGGATGTTGGTGATTTTGGCATTAGATTTATAGCTTGTTTAACAGGAATGGGAGTCTGGAGACCTGGGTTCTTGTACCTCAGCTCTGCTACTGATCTCCTGAATAACCTTAGTGAGGTGTATGGACCCACCTTTTCAGCCTGAAGCTCAGTCCCCAACCCCATGGTCAGCCCCACGGTGAATCCCTCCTACGACCTATAAGGTCCACTTTGTATATTGGGAATTTGTCCTCAGTCCTGTGAAGCTCCATTTCCTAAACCGTTGCTGATGGTATTATTCTTCTCCAAGGTCCTTCCAGAGGTTCTGTTTATTCATGCTCACAAAGAATAACAAATGCAGGGACAAAGGAGGTATGGAAAAGTGAGCCAGAGAAAAGCATTATCTGAAAACTGCATCGCCACGTCGGCAAGGGGAGCTGCGTCAGAGCCGGCAGAGGAAATTGTTGTTTCCTCTATCTCCCTTCCAATCCTTCACTCACATCCACCCCTACAGAGACCTGACCAGAAAGAGGCTAAGTTGATACTGAAAAAGAGAAACCAGCAACCCCCCAGGATTATCTAGGACTACCCCAATTAAACCCCCAGCACAAACAAGGCTCATAAGTGCTGGATACTCACACATGTCATCTGATAATCTTGGGGCAGCTTACGATGTCTGGCTGGGGAGCGGCAGGTCCAAGCATTTCTGAATAGCAGACTAAGTTCGATGACTAAATATGGTAATTTTTTATGAACTTGAAGCACCCACTTTGGAGTTCTTGGCCCAGGACTGATTCCTTTTGAGACCTAGGCCTTTGATCTCACTGCTAGACAAAATAATTAAAAGAACTGAAATACAATCAAGGTTTTTTTTCCAGCTTAATTTTTTTTTTTTTTTAATATTTGGATATCTTTTCTGGACTCTTCAGATAAAACATCATGTAGAAAAACAACATGGTGTCTCTTGAGCACATTCCATCACCTCCCTTCTTTTAAGCTCACGTGTGAAGTTTTTATTGGGAGGGAGAAAAGTTGGAAGCACCAGGTAACCCCAGGAGGGATGCTGGACTTTCAACCAGACACAATCCCCTCTAAGGACTGTTACCTAAAATGCTCTTTTCATACTGAATGCCCCTGCTGAGGGATTTTGCTTTGAAGGAGGGCCTGTGTTTGGAAAGAGGTTTTCTTTGTTGCTGCACACACAGATGTGGTAATTTGGGTGGTGTTTCATTTTTCTTGACTCAGTACTCGCCAGCCTGCTTGATGGATCCACGAGTGATAAAGATCATCTGCCTCCCTCAAAAAAAGCACAAGAGATTCCATGGCTGGAGCAGGAGAGACAAGAGGTCCATATCATGAAGAAGGATTTGATAGGTTCATTCTAGCTCCTGCCTGAGGTCTCGGGACTAAGGAAGAACATCCCAAAGATGCCTTTTCTCCTTTCTGAGGAAAGGGAGTGACAAACTGGTTGAGGGAGTGTCCTACAGGTCCAAGGGTGCCAGCTGGAGCCTCACTTGGATTTTAGGCTATAAACTGCCCCAAATTAACCCTAGTGGGAAGGAATATCTGGTAATTTGGAGTAAGGAGTCAAAATCAGGTATGACATAGCAACTTCAATCACATTCCTGGAGGGCTTATGTTCTTCAAGTAGGCCACATTGTTCATGAGGACTAAAAAAGTCACCCCTAGGTGTTTCAGCAGCAAATTTCAATACATAAGGAGCTTTGGCTGAGTGAAGCTTCTACTATGACCAAAAATCTAACCTCGACTCTCAGCTTAAGCTAGTTTTGCATCCTCTGACCATAAATTGGTGTTCAAAAACCAGTGTCTGGAAGTTTAGTGAAAAATCAGTATTTACCTAAAAAGGTACTGTTTTTGTCCTTTGCACCTTCTAGCATGAGGCATCTTTCTCTCCTAGTCATGTCTTCTTCCCTTGCCTCAGTTTTCTTCCCTTCAGTCTGAGATCCTCACAAGGTAGGAAGGCAGAAGACTGAATTTCCTCATCCCTGAGATAGTTAAAATGGCTATTTTGGTGATGCTCCCAGTCTCGGCTGGGCTGCCAGCACTGAGGCAAAGTCAGTGTGACCACACAGTCTGTGAGTCCTGGGCTGGCTTTGAAACCCTTTGGAGCAAGCACATCCCACCCCTTGCAAGCATTTCATACAACATTCCTTTATTTTACATTGTGTTCTGTGGGAGTACATTTATTATTAATCACTGGCTTGCACATTAATGCAGTGCTTTCTAACGGTTAAACCAGATATTCCATCCTAGCAACTCAAATTAATATTTGTTTGAATAATCTATTTAAGATGATGTCTGGCCAGCAGTGTGGTCTGGCTGGCAGCACTCCGCTCTCCCAAGCGGACGTTTTCATTTGGTTTGTTCCATATTTTCTTCCTCTGCTCTTATTTTATTTCATCTCCCAGAATCTTCCACTCAAATCGCTTTCTCCAGCAATGGTTCCTCTTGCATTCACTCCATCTAGGTCAAAGTACTTTTCTCATGGCTGGTCCTAACTGTGTTTGGACAAATGGCTCCGCTGAAACTAAATATTTTTTGGTAACTTATTTTTTTGTGGCTCTTTGTCTTATTTAAGGTTCAAACTTAGGTACATATTCTGTCCCTTCCAACCCCTACCATTCTGTGATTCTAAGTACAAAATATAGATGATACATGAAACAAAATATGCTGTGTGCAATTTATATATAACATATAATATATAACATCTATATTTGTTATGAGTTTGCAGCATGACCACTGATGAGATGTATCATCTCACTGATGTTGTTTTAATGATTTTCTTCCACGAGGTCAAAGTCCTCCTGCGTTAATTAAGTTCTACCATGATAAAAAAAAAATTATAAAAAGCTTGAGGATAATCAGATACTGATTTGGGATGGGTAGAAATGCTCCCCTTTTTTCAAAGATTTGAAGCCTGAAGCCAACTTTCACAGTTCAAGCTTGTCTCTAGAAAACACAAATGAGCATCAATCCATATCCAAAAGCAATTTCTCCACTGAATGAGACTCTGGTCCAAAGTCCTTCTGTATTTTGAGGAAGTATGAAGCTTTTCTGTCTTGGGTTAAAGCAAAATTGCCTTGGAAAAGGAAAATTTTGAGAACTGTTAATTTCAGAATGTTGCACTGGTAGAAACCTGCTTTGACAACACCCCTCTGAGGTACAGGGATCAGTGTAATGCTGACTTCACAAGATGCTACGAACACAACCTGTGCTGTGTGAGTCAACTTTGCCCTGTCAGCTTTTGACCAGGTCCACAGAGAATAAATGTATGGGAAGAGGTAAGAACACAGATTATCCAGACCTCAGTATTTTTCAAAGCCTAAGACACTATATGTGTTTCTTTTAACTTAATTATGCTTTCAGAAATCTATTTCAATCAACTGTGTTTGCAAAAAAGTAGCTGCGAACAACTGCTTCCCAATGAAATGTATACTGGGAAAATGATTATGTTGTATCCTATAAAATTTTCCCCTCATCCAAAGAAGTCTTCTTCATAAAGCTTTTCACTGAGATTAAAAGATACTCTTCCTTTTGCTGGAAGAACCAATTATTTTTCTCCAGCTGCAGAACAGCAGGTAAGCAATGATCAGACTAAGAAGTCAAGCAAAATCAAGGTGGGCTTCTTTAAATATACTGAGTTGATGTAAATGGATATCTTTTCCTGAAAACTTGTGTTTAAATTGATAACCATGACTTCCAAGAGGAAGCTGCACAAATCTGTACATCACAGATGATTTCCCTTTATTTGAAGTATTTCCAAAGAGTGGGAATCCCAGAAGTTATGTATGTTTGAGTCCTTATTTCTTTTAGTCATACATCATGGCTAGAAGAGCAGAAACCAGAAAAGTGTTTTGCCTTTCTGTTGTGCAACAGTTGCACTGTCAAATTTCAGACTGGGATGTTTACTTTTAGAGACCATAGCATATAACCACCGTACATATATTAACCATAATAACATCCGTGTACACGCACTGTATCATTGTTGCAATTTATATGTTCCTTTATGATCATAAAGTAAAAAGCATTAATAAACTGGCAATATCCTTGACCACAAGACCGTCTCTTAAAAAATTCCTTTGCCATATTCTCCCATGTATTCCAGAAAAAATCTAGTCTGAGTTTGACAAGCCATTCGCTCTTCTGACTTCATGTCCACCTCATGTAGAATTTCCTAGCATTCTGGGCACAGGGAACCCTCCCTTGTGCTGACACCTTCCATTCGTTCCTCCACAGGAAGATGTTGCCTGGGGAATACATGTTTTGCCCAGCTGGAGATGCACTAAGGTCAAAAGGCCCATTAAGGTCTAGTCCACTTTACTGGGGTCCCACGAGGAGAAGAGGAGAGACAGAGAATTTCTTTCCTGCTCAGCACAATGTAAGAGCTCTTGATACCTGGGAGAGGCTCTTCAAAACCTACACTATAGCTACAAACCAGCAGTTGTACTGTAAGCGGAACCTGCTACAGACATGGTAAAGAACAAAGTAAACCCCTTCTACTAGCTAAGCTCTCTTCTCTTCTCTCTACACACTTTTGGTGCTTATAGCTCATTTGTTGCACATATGTATCACCCCAAAAGAAGTTGCTTCAAGCTGTCTGATGATAATTTCATATTGGAAATGATCTTTTCTACCTGAGGCAACACTTCCCCTACCATGACATCTTTCCATCTCAAAGTTCAGCTAGACAAAAAGGTGGTCATCAGAACAAAAAATACCCATAAATGAAAGAAAACTTTGACACAGAAGCCAAATCCAGACTATGAAATTTCTCTCCATGAGATTGAACAACCAGCAGAAGACCTCAGCACCCACAGAACCACATGAGAAATAAACCTCTTTAAACTGGCAAACCTTCAGCAGTTTCTGTACACCCATAGAACTTTGCCTCAATGAAAATGACAATAGCCCATAATTGTAGCCAAACCAGCAGCCCATAATTCATACACCAGACAAGGTATTTTCTCCTAAAGGCCAGGAAAGAGGACTGGGAACAGAAATAGGTTGTTACAGCTGTAGATATGTAGAAGAGCTACAGATGCTACTGTGCTGTAAGACAAACTGTGAGATTCAGGTATTGGTAGGTTGGCAGACCACTGAATACAGAACATCTTTACTAGTACAGGACCAGATTTTACATACAGGAGACAACTTCAAACACTTGCAATCCTTCTTTTATGCACAGCAGTTAGTAGGATGTAGCAATTTTATTATTCTGTATATCTATGCAAGAACCTTGTCTTTGGTCTTGAGATTAGACCAGGACAAACCCTTTCTACCAGCCCATTTCTGAAACTGAAGAGCTTTCAGCTAATCTTAGAAGAAATTTATTGCAATCAAATTTGCTCAGAACAAAAGCCAATATATCATACTTATTTTAAAAGCTCTTTTTGTCAATGACCTTGGTATGAAAGAAGCATGCTTCATTGCTATTTTTTCTCCTCTATTGTTTATCTTGAAAAGCAACTGGTCTTTTATGAATATCTCACTATTTGACTCAAAGGCAGAGTATTTTAACTCCCTGCAGGAGTTGTTGTAAGTCCTCTTCTAACAAACCCTTCCCTTGACCTCACTCCAACCCTCACCACCTACAGAAGATACTGAGAAAGGTTAGAATGGAGATTTGCAAAATGAAATTGGTGTAAGATTTTCATGGCAGTTCCTAAATATTAGGAAGGCCAAGACGCACACAGTATTGATTGAGCTCATAAAAAGGTATTTATCACCTATTTATGCAACTGGGGCAAGAAGAAGGAAAGGAGAGGGTTTTTTTCCTGAAAAACTGAAGGCCTATTTTTCAGTGCTTTGGTTTGCGTTTAATAAAGATTTTGGAAAGAGGTAATGGGGTCAAATATTTTTTGGGTTTTGGTAGTAACGTTAAAAACTTCCAGTGTTTGTTAAAACCACCTCTAAGACTAAGCTCTTGCAACTCCCGTTTAAGACCATGGGAACTGGGAGCCCTTCCAGGACTGGACCTTCTGAATGCAGGCTTGCTCTAACACTTCACATACAGCCACTCCCTGAGTCTTTATCCAGGTTTTACTCAGCCTTTACTTAGTCAAAGCTCCCACTTATGGGCAGTAAATAAGGACTTTAGGAACTGGCCCCATAGATAGGTTCCACAGCATGCAAGGCAACTATTATTAAGCGTGGGCGTTAGTCAGCAGTAAGCCCTCCTCCACCTCTTAAACTTTTGGTGTTCCCACAAGGGAAGCTATTGAAAGCTTGTGCTTTGTAAGTTCAATTCCCTTTGCTGGCTTATAACACAGCTGCTATATATTATCTTATACATTTGACCACAAAGGTGCATTCTATAGGCAAGATTCATCCACTCCTGCCATCCCTTTTTATTCATTCAACTGCTTTTCAGTGTAGTGTTTGGGGACCCTGTTCTCAGCCACTTGTACATTTCAGCACTTGAAACACACCAAGAGGGACAATCGCTTGACTGATATCTCCATCTCAGTATCTATACCCGTCTCTCTGTTTCTCTGGCTTTCTACCCAAGCCATTGTGTGTGCCAATTGTGCTATCATAAAGCAGAGTGTTGGGCTGTTTTGTGATGATGAAGAACCATGCAATCACAAGCTTTATTGCATACCATCCCATCCAGTGACCCCTGTTCTTATCATGAGAGCCCATTCAAGGGGAAATTACACCAGACTTCAACGGGGAAAGTGTCCCTCTGTTTCCAGGCTATTCAGGACAAAAGGTGAGAACCGCAGAACAAGCCTCTTCTGCTTTAATTGTGAAATGTTTCAAGCAATTGGGGGGGGGGGGGGGGGGGAAGGGGGGGGGGGTTAAGGGGGATGGGGAGGGAGAAAAAAACAAAAAAAGAAAAACTCTATTGAGATCAGGTGGTCCCATTTCCCAGAGATAAACAAGTTCAATAATATACTGGTCAACAGAGTTACCCTATCCTCAACAGGCTTTTGTTTTTTTAGAAAAGGACTAAAATAACCACTTGGAAATGTTAAACCAAGGCATGGCATTTTAATATGAAAATGGAGGCCTAGTATATTTTTGGTCCCTCTGACAACGATTGCCCTCAATTAGATCACTTATACTCAGTAAATTGGTTGCCGCGAGGGCTTTGTGATCATAAAAATAATTCATACATGGCATGTTGCTTTCAAACCTGTTTTGTTTGGGTTTGGTTTTCTCTTTTTTTTTGCTGTTGGTGGTGGGTTTTTCTCTCTGCTTTTTTGTTTATTGCCATAGTAACGACAAGTGCATATTTTGGCTTGCTTCCAAAATAATATTCAAGAATGTTCTTTTTGTCCGTTTTTAAGAGGAATCATTATGAATATTTGAATTATATTTTCCAATTAGGTGAACTGAAGTGTTTTCCAGCAACTCAGTTTTTTTCCTCTATAGAAAATGTGAATTTTTTATTACACCAAGGACTTTCAAGACAATAGCTACAGAGACTATTTTTCAGTACTGTTTGTAATATCTAATTCAGAGATAATTTTTAATGGACAGAGTTCCATGGGGATTTGTTTGCAAATTTCATCAACTTGAGTTCCTGCTTCATTTGCTGAAATGCAGTACTTGGAACTGACCCAGCGAGCAGCAATACTCTTGTTCCTTTTAAAATGTTACTGTATATTACAATAAACAGTGACTAGTTATCAAAAATAAAATGCTTGATTGTCTACAGATTTAGAGTACACTTTTTTTTTTTGTCTTGGATGAACTGTTGAGTTAGATTCACTGCTGACAGAGCTTAAACAAACACATATATTTTATTTTAAACCTTGCCTTTCTTCAGAAGTCAATAGGATGTGCTCAGTTCAGAACAAAAGCAATTTCACAAGGAAATGTTTCTGCGACAGACACATTTTGTGCTTAGGTGTCTTTACTAAAAAGCATAGCTGAATAAATCTCGGTACCTCCCCTCTGTTTCACAAAGTGACGTCATGACAACTCATGTAGAGTCTCCAATGACATCAGCATCATGGTCCTTTATCCAGAACAATTTTATATTTTTGCTCTTCTCATGTGCCCTGGTAAAACACTCTTCATCCCGGGCCCTGGGTGGATGAAAGCCAATCCAACTTGCCAAACCCACACTTGCCCCCTCCTTCAGCAGTAAAGTGTCTGTCACTTGAAAAGGAATCCAAAGTGCTCAAAGCATTAAGGAATTGCTTAAGAAGGACTCCATATGCTCCTGTCTCTGGATTCCTCTCAAAGAATTTTAAACACAGGAGTTCAGTTAGCAAAGACCAGTTTCAGGTGAATCTGTTGTAGACACCTAAGACTTGCTGGTCAATGGCGATCAACATCTGCAAACTCTCCAGGATGTGTTAGGACTTATTGTGAAGTCAAGCTGTATTTTCCACCTCTACCAGCATAAACACAGGCAGCCTGTTGTATACTTCTTCACAGGGACAGAAATAGCCTAACACACTGAATTCATACAAGACCCTTTCAAAATAGGCAGTAGGTGAAAAAACTCCCCAAACTTCTGAAGTACCATCCAGGGCCTCTCAACCTCCCTTCCAGTCTTGGCCTTGATATAGGACTGAGTCAGACTCAAAAGCCTTTGAATTTCTGAAAAGCCATATCTACTCATCATTGTTTGTACCTTGTAGAAACATCTTGTCCCAGGAAACCGCTCAGATGAAATGCAGCAGAAATGTCAAAAGCATGAAGAATTGTTTACGCGGCACCAGGGGAAGGAAAAGGAGCAGAGGAGGGAGACACAGCAAAAGAGAGTTTCACACACGGAAGCGTGATGGGCTCTTTGCAAACAAAGATGCAGGTCTGGGTCTGCCAAGTTCTTCCAGACCTGGACTGTGGTGGATTAGACCTACAGGCTCTGTTTTGTAGAGTTTCAGGATAAGCAGGTAAACTAAAACACTGAGCTATACCCATCCTCTCTTTCATTACAGCATGAGACAAGCAATTAAAACCAACCTCCTCGGACACGTTTGATCAGAAAGCACTTAAGCAACACAGGAGGAATCCACAGCTTTTCGTATTACATTAATACACTAATATCTTAATCCTTTACCAGTGACAGACTACACATTTAAATCCCTAATGGGACCTGGTTTCCAAATTACATTATTTAATGTTTATTCAGTGAATAATCCAAATAGTATTTAACACCACCGAAGAAAAAACACACACACCCCCTGGGCGGATTGTCTGCTTTTCCTTTGCTTCGTAATTACCCAACCAAGGGTCCTATTAAATAACTCCATTTTTTATGATCTTAAAGTGAAATGAACCCTCTATTTTTAACGTTGCGCAGAAGAAACACTTCAGGCACACGTGCACACTGTAAAGTCCATGTCAAAACCTTTCCACTGATCTAGATTGTTTTGATCTGTTCGGGGATTTTCTAGCCAAATGTACTTAATATCGAAGGGCCTGATCCGGGCCCCATCCTGGAAAGAACAAAAGCAAACACCAAGGGAGCATCAAAGAAATAGAAATGGCTTGTCAATGAAATCTCTGTATGTGGAAGAGGGGAAGTTAATTGCCTCTAACATTATAATATAATTAGGATGCTTTCAATACGATTTGTGTCACCCACAGCTGGAGGGGCTGTAATCACCCAAGCTCCCTCATTACCCAGCAGAAAGGCTCTATCTTTTTTCCCCCCTGGTGGGAGCTCAGGCAGCCACAAGGCTAAGGGAGGTGTCTGAGTGGTGGGGATAGAGTTGGGTGGTATGAAAACAAGCACCTCTGCACTGCAGCAACATGTCCACCTGCTTCCTTGCCTGATCCCCATGGTGCTCCCCTCCAATCTTTGCCCAGCAGTGTCCCCCTCCTGCGAACTCCCAGGGATGGAACATCCCCTTCAGTCCTTAGGGAAGGTCAGTGCCATAGTCAGCAGAAGTTACTTGTTTCTCTGGGGAAAGGTACTTGGTGCTTCCTCTCATGAACAGGACACAAACCCTTCATGGCCAAAGGAGAGCCACTTTGCATTTCTAAGAGGCAAATTGTTTTCTTGCCCCCACATACCCCTCAAGCAGAGGAAATCACCACAGGCGTATGATACCTACAACAACAGATGCTCCTGTTGTGGTCCCTGTATTTTCATGCTTCTCTTTCAAACCTGTCTTAAATAAAGGCCAGGTTCTTTTCTTCTTTCATTGAACATCTCTAATTGAAACCTTCAGTCTATGATATAGAAATCAATTTGAGAAGATCCTGAGGCTGTGAGTTAAAAAGCATGTGTGGAAGTGAAGTTGGGGACATGAAGGAAAGATGGTTTTGCCCCTTTTTGGAATGAAGAATAATTTGGGGATTCATTTGTAACAGTAAGAAAAACAAGGCTTTTCAAAGCGATCTCCTTGGCTAAGATCTGCTTTGTATTTGTCACAAGTAGCCAGTGGTGCTCAATTCCATAGCATTTTAGCAGTTTCAAACTGCATAGTTAAAAAAAATACCCAGCACAATTCCAGAGACACATGTTTTGGCATCAGAGCTCCTAGTAAGCTGTCAACATTTCCATTAAAGAGCCCTGTGTGGAGAGCTGGATGTACAGACAGCTTCAAAAGCATATGGCTTGCAACAGAAGGCAGGCATGTTACTACCAGTTTGGATGTAAATGGAAAGATTTTAAGATGCATGGACAGCCAAACACTCAGCTCCTGGTAAATTATCAGCTTCTGCTGATACTTCTGCTGAACTTCTGTATTATCTCCTGCGGTTCCACACCATGACTAACTCCTCCTAAAAGAGAAGCTATCCAGTATAGGCTGGCCCAGCAATATCCTAAACACACTGCAGAGAAACGGAGCTGGTCCTCACCCACTGGTCCACAGCCAGACTGGGAATGAGGGGTCACTGGAAGACTGCCTGCCCCACACCCCAGCACAGGGGCCTTTGGAGAAATGCTGATTTAAAGGCTGCATCATAAGTACACAGCACCTAAAGCCTGCAAAGCACTTGCTCTCAGCATGAAATGTTCGACTCTCCTACCTTAATAATGCAAGGAGATTTTGTTCCCAGCATTATCATTCACATTTTTATGACATCATCAGTTGAAAGAATTATAGCTCTTTTCTGCAGACCAAGGCAAACATCCCCAAACTTGACACTATTGAGAAGGTTCAGGAGGTATTTTTTGGACTGTAGACCACAGGGTATATTACCAGAAGCAGAGAAAAGAAGAAATAGCACCTGATTCCTTTCCTTATAGAACAGGGAACCTCAGTTATTAATGAGATATATGAGGTGACACTCATACAGGTCTCACTGTAACAAAGCCCCTCATAATCACCGGTGGGTTTCATTCTACTTTTATATGAGGCAATGAATATTTATCGTTACTGCTCTAAGGGGGGAACTCCAACGCCAGTGAAGTAACTCTCCCTGAGACTCCCCAGTGGGGCTGGGAACCTGACCTGTGCCTCCTGCAGCCCCATCCAACCCGCTCTGCATTCAGCAGCATGGTGTTCCAGTGAGTGACACTGGGAACCAGCACAGGGTGGTGTGGACATTGCGAAAGAACAAGAGAAGCCAAAATGCTCTGCACAGTCTGAAATCTGAATTTACCGGCAGGGTCAGGGAGCTATTTTACTTGCTACCACTGTGAACTCCAGGAATGGAATCAATTAGTATTAGTTTAAAACATCATCTGTTTCAGTTTAACAGAAAGCTTCTGTTCAATGAAATACAGGGTTGGTAAATGAAAAATAAAAGTTGATCTGATTTTAGTAACTCCTAAGGTACTATTTTAGGTGTGGCAAAGAGGTATATCATACATCTGCCACAAACGTGTGCGACAATACATTACTCTTATTTTTCCTCATGTCTTCATAAAACAATATCCCTGCAAGTCATGCATGAGTGCAAACCACAAACCTATCCTTAGCAAGATGTTCCATCAGCGACCTTGCAGCTGTGTGTCAGCATTTTCTCCAGTGATACTCTTAGGTGATAAACCAGCTACTTTTACAGGGACTTTTGCCCAGGTAATTAAAACCATCTTTAAAATAACAATAGAAGAATTCTCTTCCAGGCAGCATTTCTATCTTTAGAGAGATAAACTCTTTCTATGAGGGTTTGTTGTCTGTTTGTTTTTATTTTACCAGTGATTTTGACAGGCTGTGGTGGGAGGATTCATCAGAGAGCTGCAAAATACAAGGGTTTTCCAAGGCAATGAACTCACTTCAAGCACCACTGTGATTTTTTTTCACAAAAGGTTTTTAAGGTTCTGTTGCCCTTCCCAATTCAAACCAGTTCTAACACATTCCAGTTCCTTAGGGGCACAGCCAGCTTGGTTCTGATCTAGGTGTCTTAGAAGGCTAACAGTGTATATTACTTTAATAACTGAGGTTCCCTATTCTATAAGGAATCAGTATATTACTTTATAGGTAAAACAGGAGTGATGTTATTGAAAACTGAACTCACTGTGATCTTACCTATAAAAAAGTAAATCCATTGGTTGCAGTTGCACCTTTTGTTTCATGCATGGAATTATGAGACCAGAGCTAAAGGATGCTACAGAGACTATTCAGTTCAATGTTACTGTTCCAGTATTGCTGTTAAACTTCTTGGACACTTCTCAGACCGCTTTTTGTTCTCTGAATACCCCTTCTCTCTTTAAATACTGGTTTTATTTTTCTGTCTCTACTTTTTGGAGAGATAAAAAAAAAAAAAGAATGAAAGGAAGAGGAGTGAGAATGCCTTTTACTCCCCTCTCTCCTATGCTGTTTTACAAATGAAGAGACAGAATGCAGGGAAAACCGAGGGAGAAAGAGCACAATATTTTTCATATTCAGATCCCCCCAAAAAAGCAACCCTAAGCAAACAATTATCCGTGCAAAACATCATCGTATTCCAACCAGTTACTCAAGGCTTCACCAGTCCTGCGGGTCCCTCAGCTGTGCCTACTGCAACGGGCAGAGCAATCCCCATCCCCTCCCCTCCACGTGCCATTCCCACACGACAGCCACGACTAGCGACGCTACCGCTGCTCCTGCTGCACAACACAACTCCCTTTAATTCAGCCCACTGATTAAGCAATGCTGCTAAGAAACCACCATGAAGATCGGGAGAGGAAGGCAGAGATGAGCGGGGTATATTCCAGTGGGGACACAACTCGACCCTCAGCAGCGTGAGGAGCTGCTGATGGAGCGTGAGAGGAACGGCCAAGCTGGCCTCCTGCAGACACCCAGCGCAGCTCGAGAGTCAGCAGAAAAAGCCATGGAAAGGACCAGGGAGGGAGTGTGGGGCAAGATGAAACAGCTGCTGGGCTTCCTAACGGCTGGAAAATGGCATCACGGCCCGCAGGACAGTCCGGCACAGCAAGAAAATGCAAAAGTGGAAACTTAGAGATATATTTTTACATGGTGATAATGATTTTAGCATCTGCATAATGAACATGAGCCAGGGCCTGGATCCCTCCTCGTTTAAATCACTCAGAATCCTGTTCTGCCTGAAGGTAATAATCTCTTTGCTTTTATTGCCATCTCATAAACTTTCCATCCCAATCTACTAATGAAACGAAGTGACACAAGGACTGTCAAATAAATTCTTCGGGGGGCGGGGGGGGAGGGAGTGGAAGAAAGGTTTGGGCTCAGTAAGGCAGGGTAGCAGAAGCACATTGAAAATACGAAGTCCGGGAGAAGGGGATGGTCACTGATCAGGAAAGTGGTTCTTTGAGGCTTTTGAACTTTCCTAAGCCTACAAAACCCACCCAGAAGCGTGGCTACCAGCTTCCTGCTAGATGTTTGCTAAGCCACCAGTAGACCTCACTGAAGGAAGACCACATTCTGCAGAGAGCTGAGGCCTCCAGTGATGGAGTATTAAGAAGCTATTTATTCCCTTTCCAGATGGTGTAACTGATGCTGATTAACCTAAATTATGTCACGCAGCGAACAGCATCAACTCATGCTGTGCACACCATCTCAGATTGCGAGAGAACAATGGGGAGCGGAGAAGGAGACAATGGAGGCCACAGGAGCTTGGTACGCGGCAGGGTCACAAGGTACAAAGTAGAACAGTAAAATAGATATTTTCAGCATGCTTTTTCCTTCACTGCAGATCTGCTTTGCTTCTGTGCTGCAGGAGAGAATGACAGGGCATCCTCCTGGATTAAATGTGTTACGAGGTAACTGGGAAAGCAGAGATGTGCTCTTGTTTCTGTTATTGTTATTACCTGTTGCTGTTCTTTTTAATTTTTAATAGATGTGGGGCCAAATCTATCCTCAATGTGACCAACATTATGCAAGACTGAGTCTGGATTTGCGGAAGTGGGACTGTGTATTCTCCACGTTGGATTCATCCAGTTTGCCATTCCCAGACACACACTTTCATACGCCTATAAGGCGAATGGCTGAGAAAAAGCACTCTTTTTTTATTACAAGGAAAGACTTTTTTTCACAATTCTCAGTAATTCCTGCAGAACAATAAATTCATTTTAAGTCCTTCCACACCCATCTATCTGACTGGATAGCTGGGGAGGGAAAAAGGAAATCGAGATCTTTTAGAGACTGAAGACAGTCTGAAATCTCTAGGGGTAAGGACATATGTATTTGTTTATATATAGGTCTGTTGTTTATCACAGCATTATCTTCTGGAGGAACACAAATCTGGGAGATGTGAGGACAGAGTGTAAACAACAAGATAAAATATTTGCTCAAAGCTGGATCGAAATGACTGACACAGCTCGTTGCTGCATGGAATTACCATTATTGTATTATTGTTGAGATATGTAATATATTGTTTAGATATCTAATATATATCATTGGAAAGCCTTCAAGTATTTAATTTCACCTCTAGTTCTGGGAGGACCAATTGGTCCATTAGACACTGGATATGTAATGGAGAGTACCAAACACATTGTTGATTGATATCACTAGAATAAAAACAGCACTTGGTTCATTCCAGATAAAAAGACACTTTTGATGTGTATGATTCCAAAGGTCTTGTTTTTAAATCCCTCTCCAAGAGCTGACCTGATAAGTGAGGAGCCCAAGACAGAACAGCACAAAACTGGTACTTTCACAAATGACAAACCTGGCCTTGGGGGAAGAAATCCCCTTTTTGATTTGTGTGGCCCTGAATCACCCAGAACGTCAGCATGAATTTCAGCTACCACCAAACCCCCAAATACAAAAGCTGATTTTGGACATAACAACATTTTGTTCCTCATATCTTGTACCAAGTCCACACGCAGCCTTTAGAACTCTGCTTGTTGCATTCCCATGAAAAACCATAACATTGACCAAGGCTGAACTAGTCCATTTGTCAGCATCTGCTGACCTGTGCACCTGCATTGGAGGCTGTAACAAAATCCTAAATTAGCATCCCTGGGCTTCAGGTTCTGGCAAAAATGGCTTAGAGAGTATGTGCTACACTTCTTGAGACTTCCCTGGGGGATGCAACTCACCGGAGAGATGAATGGATAGTTACACAAATGTATCCAGATCAGTTTAACCCAGGAATTTCAGGAGATCAGGTTCCCCAAGAGATTCCCTCGCTTGTTAAAACACGCTTTATCATTTTTTTTCCCTTGTTACAGCCTGTGTTTGATTTTTCATGGAAAAAAACAAACCAAACCCACACTGTAGTGCAATTGGTTCTCAGAGAACAAAGCAGCACAAATTTTATAAAAAAGAAGGAAAGAAAACAAAACCAAATAATTGGATGAGACTGTTTTAAATAACTCCCAAATTGTTGCAAGATCGCAGAATCCATGTACAAGGCTGAAGAAAGGGGGAGCTAATTTTCTCCAGAAAAAAAAAAAAACCCTAGGAAAACAAAACAAAGGCAAGCAGTCCTTTCTCTGTATTGTGCCATTCTGACTTTTTCATTGGCAAGTGTTACAGGAGACTGCATACACATATAAATATTCACATCCAAACCATTCCTCTTGAAAAGGCATGTGTAAAAGGGACATTGCGGAAATGAGGCTGGATCAATACCAGAAGGAAAATGGGATTCAGACTTATTAAGACATCAGGGTGCTTCAGGCTTTCTCTTCTTTCCTTTTCCTAGACTCTGACTGCTATTGCTAAGACCTGAAGTCTTTCGGAGATGGACAGACAGTAGTGATGAAATTACTTGAAGAGTAAAGAAATGTAAGGAATTCCCTTCGTCTAGCAGATCAAGAAGTTCAAAAGTTACCACTGTCTCAGTGGCTACGCAGCAGAAATATCAGGTGTTAAAATATTTTTTTAAAGAAAATGAGAAAGGCGAGAGAACCACCAAAGTCTGGGTATGAGCTCCAAGATAACTCAAAGAGATTTTACACACATATTTGACACACGAGGTTATTTTCCATCAGACTAAAATAGCAACAGAAATTTTTATATTCCTTTTTTTTTTAAGTGTTCTTATTAAAAATCTGTATCAAGGTCGTGATAAAAATTTGAGCCGCATATTTTCATTCATCAGAAAATGCAAATCTAGGGCAACTTGTTTAGCAACACGTATTTGTCAGAACTGTTAACCTTTAGACCAAAACCACCTCTATAAGTTAGCACACAACAAGAACACTAAAGAAGCCAGAGTAGGAGCTGGAGATTCATTTTCTTCAACGAATTTGCAAAAGGTAACTCTCATAAAGCAGATGATACTCAGTAATATGAAATTTTATATCTCTTTTCTGCACTTGCTTTACAGGAATTTTTAGGATCCAACACTAACAGTGATAAATATCTTCATTTTCAAATCTTTTTTCTTTCTTAAAAAAAAATATATATAAATATCTATGAATTTTGAATGTGTTAATATACGACAGAAACAGTTCAGTCATTTCTAATTTCATTATACCTTGATATTAATAAAGGTGCCCCCACTTTTACTGGGTGGCAGCGTGTAAAGGAAGGCTTTCCATACAGATGGAAAGGAAAAAGCAGTAAACTAGACTCAAAGCTGTCTTCTGACCCCATCAGTGGTATTTCTAGGCCAAAAGATCTCATTTAAAACCCCTAGAAAATGTATTTTACAAATAATGCAGTAGACTTTCATACTGCACTGATGCAAGTAGGAGATTTGACAGGCAAAGGAGGGAACAGAGCTGAGGCAGAAATTTGTCAAAATAAAAGTGGGAAAATGCACATCCCAGAAAACTGTAAAGAGAAAACAGAAAGTGCTGCCTTGCTTTGGAAAGCCACATCTTGGAAGAAATTTAAGATCCCTGAGGAGCATAATAGAGAGAGACAAAGATGCTAGCAAAGAAAGAAGGCTTAACCTTTATCATTTTTCAGAAAATCTTAATCCATGGATATAGGAACTGCAAAGAGGAGAGTATCTGACTGCTACCAAGCCTAGCTTTGGAGAAACCAAAATTGTAAGGAATTTAAAACCCTTCATTTCATCAATTTTTGATAAAATACTTTGTTTTTCTTTAGGGAGAAATTATTTTTTTCCTTATTAAATACATACACTCATTTAAAAATATGCAACACATGAAAAAAATTAAAAACAAAATTAAAATCAATCAACAATTTTAATGTTCTCTTTTTAAAAAAAAGGTTTAAATAACCTAAAAAAAAAAGACAACTAAATCAAAAGTAATTTAGAAAACTCCCTTAGAAAGACATTTGAAAGTTGAGGGCTTCTTTTTCAGAAGCAGAATAAAGCTTTGAGTTTCAGATTCTTGCTGGGCAGAGAACCCGTCCTCTACAGAACACTGGGGATCACAAATAATTAATGTTCTGATAAAGCTGTCCTACTAAAAATCCAATCCCTTCATTAAACCTGAATCATTAACGGACCACCCAAAAAAGCAAAAGAAAATTAGACTTGACTTCCTAAGGATATTTCCTTTGTTCCTGGTGGTCTCTGCCATTCTTAGTCACATTTTTGCTGAGCAAACACACTGGCATGAAAAGAAAAGCTTTTCTCATCCACAGATCGATTAGATTAGATCATATCAGATCCCTGTCAGTCTGCTGAAATCTATGGGGTGCTTTTGCTTGTGGGCAGCCAAGATGTAGCTGGTGGATTTTGGTACCAAAACGATGAAAGAAATAAAATAAAATCGATTAAAAAAAAAATTCAATAAAAGCTTCCTTCTCTTTCTCTGCCTGCCCAAATATATTTCATTACACGACGTAGAACACAAATAAATATAGCAATGTAATTATTTAAAACAAGCTTTTCTACCGTGCAACATTTTCCTTAGCGATGTAGGAGATTTTCTAGAAAAAGTGTAATTTCTATTTATTTTCCTTGACATTATTTCCCCCCTAATTATTTTCCTTGAAAACAATATAGTGGCAACAACAACAAAAAAATAGAAAAGCCTGCCATTAGGAATGTCTTTAATTTCATGTTACTTTTTCCATCTGTACTCTTTCTATAGAAGTAAACCTCAACTCCAAGATGTTTTTTAAGATTTACATGTTTATTTCATTCGGTTTAATAACCTAATCGGTTCACAGTAAATGTGACCACACACACATACGCAGCCATCCCAGCTGGTTGAACGTGGCGAGCCAAGCCAAAGGCGTAGTCAAAAATACAGCCCTGCTGCTGAAAACTTGGCAAAATCCTAAACAAGATCCTTAAAATTATAGCTTGGCATCACACGCCAGCGACCTCGATGATAACACTGTTTACAGGAAAGAGCTTAAAAGCAGTTCCCTGCCCCTCGGCCCATAAAGGGTTATGGTAACGGAAAAATCTTGCATTTCAATACTGTTGATGTTGAGATTTGCCCCGGGTTTTGCCCAACGCTGTGGTTTTCATAATCAGGTCTGATGATGCTGTGTTTTCCTTGCAGGTAGCAGAACATGAGTTAATATGTGAATAAACTCTTCCAGTTACTCAACGCTGTTTTTCTTTTCCTTTTTTTTTCTTTTATTTTTCTTTTCTCTTCTTTTCCTTTTTCCTTTTCTTTTTTTTCTTTTTCCTTTTTTTCTTCTTTCTTTTTTCTTTTCTTTTTTCTTTTTTTTCTTCT
>JANVCC010000074.1:8981870-9115892 GCA_025345505.1 Todiramphus chloris collaris
TTTCTTCTTTCTTTTTCCCTTTTCCCTTTTCTTTTTCCTTTTTTCTTCTTTCCTTTTTCCTTTTTTTTCTTCTCATTTTTTTCTTCTTTCTTTTTTTCTTCTTCCTTTTTTTTCTTCTTTCTTTTTTCCTTTTTCCTTTTCTTTTTTTTAATTTCTATTTTTTTTGGCCATTTATTCATGATCTTCTGCCACTCCCTTCATTGTAAAGCCACAGACAAACAAACCCAATGACTTGTTTGTAACCTTCGGGGCTGCTTTACATCTCAGGGGAAAACATGGGGGGAGATCTGAGGCTATGATCTTCAAAGACATGAAACCCTTTAGCTTGGCATTTGGTCTGCCCCGATCTGTGACACACTCTGTTCATCAAAACCTAGACTAGAGTGAAAGGTCCCCAATGGAAACACCCAGGACACGGGGACTGGGAGCTGCCGGACACAGCGGGCAGGGCTGGTTCCCAGCCACAACCCAGGCACACTGCAGGGGTCTGCCTCTGGTCTGGGAAACTTTGCCCTTTTTCCTGGGTTTTTCCACAGAAAAGGTGTTGTGCTGCAAGTACCTGGCTCTCCTTCCTGACCTATCAAAAATTTAGAGACTGATGCAGCGATGCACAGGGAGCCTGGACAAGGCTGTGAAAATACCTGCCTGCATTTCCTGAGCTGCTGCCTTTATTTCTGATGACCCTGAAAGTCCTTCAAAATTTCAGTGCGTGTTTCTTGGTTCAGTCAAGGAAAAAGAGACAGAAGCAGATGACCAGATTTGAGGAAAAAAAAAAGTTAAAAAACGAAAAAACAATTAAAAATAATAAAAAAAAAACAGTTATAAACCTTCTTTCCCCAGTTCCACCCTCAGAAACAGAGCCTGGTGGGATGGACAAACCCACACCATCCGTGTTTCTAAGCAGCCTGGGCTTCCCACAGTAGATAGGTGCTCTTTATGGAAGACCTGGATGAGGAAGGGCGAGATCACAGGGTGCAAAGATCAAATACACCTGCGATCAGAGCGCGATAAGGACTTGAGGAGACAGAGGCATTTTGTGCTGTCTGCAGCTCTCCTTGCTCTGCCTGGGAAGCAAATCACAAGCCTGGGCGCCGTTGCCCCCATAAAGCTCGTTATCAAGATTTCACATCTGGCCTGCACATCTCAATTTAATGATGGATGATACGGCAGCATCCCCTCTCCACTGCACAGCACAAATTATCACGTAGCTCTCTGAGGACATAAATGCCATTTAGCATTTTTTTTTTCCCTTCGGGGAGTTTTACAGGCTACAGAGCAGGAAAAAGATCCCAACCTGGATGCACAGAAGGAACTTTTTACATGGGAGGTCCAGAGGAGAGCAATGAGGCTGGGGAAGGGACTAGAGGGAAAGTCTTATGAGAGGCTGAAGGAGCTGGGGTTGTTTAGCCTGGAGAAGAGGAGATTCAGGAGGGACCTTGTCGTTCTTCAACTCCCTGAAGGGAGGGTGTAGGCAGGTGGGGGTCGGGCTCTTCTCCCAGGCAACCGGTGACAGGAGAAGAGGCCATGGCCTGAAGCTGCACCAGGGGAGGTTTGGGTTGGATATCAGGAAGCCCTTCCTGACAGAGAGGTGATGAGACAGTGGAATGGGCTGCCCAGGGAGGCGGTGGAGTCACTGTCCCTGGCTGTGTTTAAAGAAAGGCTGGATGTGGCACTTAGGGCCATAGTCTGGCTGATGTAGCGGTGCTGGGTCATAGGCTGGACTTGATGATCTCAGAGGGCTTTTCCAGCCTTAGAAATCGATTCTGTGAGGTGAAAATCCACCCATGCCTAACAGATGCTACAGTTTTGAGTGCTTAATATAAAGTCCCCATGCCAGTGTATAGACTGGAGAAAACCCATGGAGGTTGATGTGCCCCAGCTGGGAACGTGGTGCATTTTGTTCAGAGCCTCTCAAACCACCTGCCTGTCACTTCACTCGTGTTTCCTGGGGGTATTTTTGCAACAGGGATGTAGAAGGAGAAAGCCCGACTCTATCTCCTCCAGAGCTTTAAGCACTCCTCTCTGGGCAGCAGACACCAGTGAAGAGTGCAGGAGAGGCTGGTGGGGCCAGCCCACGGTGGAGGAATAGCTGAGCTTCTTGGCCACCCCATAATAACCTCTGGGCCCTGCCATCTTGATTTGGTGCTCACTCTGAATTTACAGGAAAACCAGTTTTCTGGCTGGGCAAGTAAAATGAATAAGGGGGTAAGAAATTCCCAGCGCCGTAATGGGGACAGTGGCATCCACAGCCCCGTTCTTTCTCCAAACTTTATTATTATGGGATGGAGTGTTAAGGATCTGTCAGCATTTCTATTACAAACCTCAGTCTTTAGAGGTTTATAAACGCAGCCATTTAAAATAACACTGCATTAAAAAGTAGGTATGTGAGTTGTCAGCAGTGATGTTTCTGTTTTCTTTAAGATGGTTTAAAGACATTTTAGCAGATTATTAGCCTTAGAGAGGTCAAAAATAATCAGAGGTGGTTTTTCGGCTACATTTTTGGCTAGCTCTGGATAAATAATGGTTTAATTTGAAAAACACTGAGTACATAATACAAACTGTCCTTAAGCAACGACAACAAAAAAGGAAAAGCCTCAGTTAATGGCCATGCTATTCCATGCTTTAGAAACAGCTCCTGCACAGGCACAGCAAAGGCTCAGCTTTGAAAACTTTCCCTGTGATGTGGGCAGTGGGATACAACAATAGTTACATGGATGGGGCAGCTGTTTCCGAGTCCTGAGCTCACTCCTCCCAACCCCACGTCACCTCCAGGGGACAGACCACCTCCTAAGGAGGGCTGGTCCCCCCAGGAGACAGGGGAGCTCAAGAGGGGGCACCTTGAGCCCCATCCCAACCTCCGCCAGCTGTTGCTGAACAGAGCAAGCTTCACAGCCCGGGATGTGTTGGTGCATGAGATGGTGCCCCAGTGGGCACTGCCAGCACTTGCACCTCCCTCCCACACGAGGAATCCCAAGCTATGGGTGGGTTAGCCTCCAGCAGTGTGAAAAGATAAATGATAGACATTTAGACCTTCTTCTAGGAGCGTTTGGACCATGTCATCTTAGGTAAGCAAGGGCCACACCTAAGTTCACAACCAGGATGACTGTGTTCCTGAGATGACCCCAGGGGTAGACCTCAACCAGCTAAAGGACAAGTCCTGAAGACCTCACAGTCTGTGAAACTGAAGGAGGAACGACAGAGGAGGGAGGCAGAAACTGCCTCGGAAACTGCTGCCTGTGTGCCATTAAATGCTGTTACCAGTAAAAAGTCAAAATGGTATTTTTTTTTCTCTCCCTCCATGAAGAAAATTGCAGGCCTGATATTTTGTTACAGCAATAATTGCCCCCGAGAATGGCTTGCAATTATTTTGGTGAGCCTGACCTTCCGAAGTGAAATGGCATGAACAGCACAGCATCCATAGGCCCAGGTAACAGCCAGCTTAACAGCTTCTAATTATTTCCCATCAACTCTTGATCTTCTTTATCTGATTGTTGCTTCAAAGTATTTCAGCAAAGAGGAGATGGCCTCAGCACTCTCTATTTATCTCAACGTCTTGGAGAAAGTTTTGGAGCACTTTTCCTGGGCAGAGAGGAGAGACTGCTTGTGCGGCCTGAAACACGTTTTTAACTAACAAAACCACAGTTTATTGCTGAACTTATTACATTATTCAGACAAGACAGTTGAGGTGGTTTTTTTTTTAATAATTGATTATTAATATATTTGCCAGAATTTCTGTACTGAAGATTGTTCATATATAAGAACTTAGTGAAAATCATGACCGGGGACTAAATATTTCAGAATAATTATGTCCATGAAAAATTTTGAGTGGGGTTCTCTTATTCCGGAACAAATTACTTCAGAGCTAGATAAAAATGCATGTAATCAAGATTACCTTATGGACAATATAAAGAACCTGCTTTGCTTACGCTTCTCTTGGCAGACCCCATCATTCAACAATGATGTAAAGAAGACCCTGAGCAAGCGCTACCACTTCCTGAAGTCTTCTCCTGAGACCCCACCACTTCAGCCCCTGACACCCTAAGAGCTGAACAGACCCACCCTGGAAAGAAGCAGATGTTATTTCCTCCTCCATCAGCTCCCGGCGTATTTCAGGTGCTGCCCTGATTCCTGTTTCTGCTCTCCTTTTCTGTCTCATGTTTTCTGTTTCTTCTATAACTTAACTGTTCTCTCTATAGTCTGTTAGGTATTAAAAAAAAATTTTAAAAAATCTGATCTAGCCAGCCAAGATTACATTACTACTATGGTTTATTTATGTAGCTGTATTTCTGTGAGCCTGTGAACAAAAAGGCAACACAAATCAATGCCCTAAATAGCGTGCCCAAGGTGGAGCTTGCCTGGCACTGACAAGGCAGGGTACTGCCCCTCTCCAGCGTGGAGACCTCACCATGACTAAGCTCCAGAAACTGTTTTCTAGCTTTGCTCTCCTTTTCTCTCTCCTTTTCTCTCTCCTTTTCATACATGCTTGTCTTTGGGACTTGATTTGCTTTCCCCTTCCAGAAAGCAAAATCAGGCTCCAGCAATAACAGTAGCAGAAGCAACCCCAATCTGTCTTCATTAAAAGTTCTTTTCCCAGAAAAGGCAGTTGCACCACCTCTGACAGCGTCCAACCGTGGTATGAAAGGGGTTTCTTCATGACAATGGATCAGTATTAAGGAAAATCATTCAAAAGCAAGAGCCTTTTCAGTTGCTTTCATGTCTTTTCATTCCACTTTCTGATCTTTGTATTCAAAGCTCCAAGCATTATTCATAGCACTTTATGGAGACAGACCCATCAGCACTCAGGCTTTCCAGACCCCTTCATTCAATTTGCGTTAGTACTGTACCGCAAGCCCACAACATTTAGCAGATGAGAAACCAAGACAAGGAGGCACAACAGTACTGCACCAAAACGAGCCTGTGTCTTTGCGACCGCCACGTAAACGTTCCAGCTGCTCGTGTAGCCTTCCTCCCTCAGAGGATCTACAGATCATTTATTAGCAAAAAGCCAGTTATGCTATCTCCTTGCAGCCAACCACAGCATCTTCTTCCCACCCATCGCTGCAGATCACTTGGGTTTTTGCACTTCATTCCACTGGAAGAGCAGAATTTGACCTGGTGGTTTCACTTCTTGCTGCTATTCAGGGTCACATCGTCACCCTCAGCCCAGCAGAGTGGCATTAACCCTGCAGTGCTAAGAGGTGGTGATTGCACAAGACAAGAAAAATTATAGGGATAAAAGACTGCAACAAGGGAGGAGTAAGGGCTGTCACACCTTCACCCGCCAGCTTTTCCTCAGACCTTGGGGAAGCTCTTATCTTCTCCCCACGCCTCTATGCTCCGTCACAAAAGGCGCTGGATCGATCCCAGACCACAATCCACGACCCACCTTCTGTGTGCGGATACATTTTGTATTTAATACCACGGTAAATTAAAAAATGGCAGACCACATCAAGCTTTTATTTCGCGTGCTATAAAAGGGTTTCCTCAGTCGTAAAAAAATGGGCAAGGAGAGGAGGAAGAGGCCACCGCACAACAAATTCCTTCCTTACAGTCTAGAGAATTTGTGGGGGCGGGTTCGGAGGGAAATTTGCCAGTTAATGAAATGCCATATATGAATTATACATCAGGACCGGCCCTAAACGTGAACCAGACACGGCTGGGTGTGCCGGGATCGCTGCACTGGCACCGTGCAAGATCACGTCCAGTTCTGCAAAGACTCCCATACAAGCTTATCTCCAAGGTTTAAGCCCCTCCTGCCTCCAGTTAAACAACGAGGGACATGTGTAAGTATTCACATGCTGAAGGACTTAGCCCTACAAAGAGCGCTTTGTTCTGCAAAGGTTGCCTACTCTGGAAGGAATACTAAAACAATAGAAAACATCACAACTGTTTATCCTCTTGGTTAAAATAAACAGATGATGTAAGCACCAAAATACATTCCCCTTGTAAATAAACTTAGATTTTTGCCCCACGTTTTTCTGTTATACCAGACGCAGATGTTAATAACACATTTCTGCACCCAAAATTCATAGGCATTTGTAGAGGAAAATCCATTGACTGGTAGCATGCATTGTAGCCACCCAGGAAACCAGCTCTGCTGATCTTCCAAAGTGAAACCAAAACCGATTTTAAAATGACGATGTTGCCTTTGCAATGGCTCTAGCATTAAACACTCTTATTGTTGGCAAATAAAGGGTTTGTGCATCCTAGATATTTCTCACATTTCTCAGTGCCTCCCAGCCCCACAACAGTGCTGGGCACTCTATTGACAGCAAGATACACGTGGTCCTTATCCCAAAGTCCTTGCAACACGGGTATAAAACCCCGGATGGATGGCAACAATCCCACGGAAAAGCTTCTAGGAAAACACAAAGCGACTCGTGTCAAGATGGAAAGCAGCGTGTTTCTACACCCCAGCTGCCTAACCATTCATCTTTATCACGCGATATTTATCTGCTGCTCATAACAGTTTGTTTTATAATGCTTTTTTGTTTAGCTACAGTAGCCTTCCAGACATACATGGGGAAGCAAGCCGGGGTTTGCAGCAAGCACGCCTGTCGTGCACACACACAGAGAGGCAAGCTCGCTGCTTCACCTCCCAGGCAAAACCCAACCAGGACAGCGCAGGGACCATCACTCTCGGCCATCCTTATTTTCTACCATTTCCCTCTTTTCTCTGTCATCTCTATTTCTCTTTTCCACGGCCCAGCAGAGCTCTGTGAGAGCCTCGTCGCGTTAGCGCGGTTGGGGTAATTTTCACACGGGTTACCGCAGCGGAGCGACTACGTTTACTTCTGTGCCGCACAAACACGACGTCATGAGCGGAGCACGCCGAGGACTCCCACAACTTCCACACCACATACCTCCCATGCAGCGATCCCGATAAATACTTCAGGGGGGAAATAAAAAAAAAAAAAGGAAGGGCTGGGAACAGGATATTTTAATTGACTTGACACTAAATTCCACTCCCCGCATTGAATCAACTGAGCATTAAATTCATGTGTCTATTATGGTATGTGCAGATGTATCAGGGTACGCACAGTAAGTGTTTCCAGTTGCTCACTGAGTTATTTTCTTATTGAATAGAAGTAATGTGAAATCATGGAAAGAGAGACCAACAGAATTTGATAACAAGATGCAACAGCTATCTAAGGTTTTTGAGCAGTCCCGACAATTTCAGGCAAGAAATATAACTTTTCATCACTTCTTCTTAATATTCACAGGAGATGAAGTATTTCCCGGGGTGGAACTGAGGGCTTTTTGGGATATGGGTTTGTTGGGTTGTTTTTTGAATGTTACTGTATTATCTTGGACCTATTTTTTACAGAATAAGATCAAGAGAAGATGAAAAAATTTCAGTATTTGGTCTATCGTTTTTTCAGACATTTCAGACATTTTTTAATAATGCTGAAGCAAAACAGTTTGACAAATAAAATGTACTTTTTCCCACCTTCAAATATCTTCAAATTGAAATGATATCTTTTTAAAGAAACAGCAAAATTGAAAAGGAAAGGCCTCAAAATGTTTTAATCAAAATATTTTAGTTGCCTGAATGGTGGAATTTCTTTCAGATTTTTGATACATGTCAAATTCAGAACTTTTAATGAGAAAATGCATAACGTCTTGGAAAACTATGCCAACAATGTTCACAGGCTGGAGGAACCATGATGTGATCACTGCTGTTCGAAAACAAGAGGGCTAAACTCCCTGCTGGCCTAATCCTACCAAAGCAAAGAGCATTAGATCAGGAGAGGATTTGTCCTCCAGAAAGAAAATAATCGGGGAGGGGGTTTCTTGTAGGTAGAGCATCCTCCAGGCTGGTGAGAATCATCAGGATAGAGCGGAGGACATGGCCTCCTGCTTTGTAAACAATTCCCATCAAAACTCCAGCAGGAGCCCGCGGGGCTTCGCGGCAGCAGAGCCCTTCTCCAGGGCAAGGATTTGTACAGACCAGGCTTTGTACTGGAACGAAGCTGCAAGTCCCTCTCAGGCCACCAAAGTCCCTGCACTTCTTTGCACAGTGCCCAGGATTTCCAAGTTGTTCCTCTCTCTCTCTTTAAAATTTTTCTTTTTGTTTTGTTTTTTTTTCCTTAAAATTATAGTTTAAACTACTGAAGGGGGGAAACGCTGCTCCACTGCATCAGCACGCAGGGGCTGGGGAGAGATGGAGAGCGATGCTGAGAGCAGTGAGGTCTTTCAAATACAGCACCCGGTCCAACCTATTGTTATCTAACTCACCCATGGAAAATAAGAGTCTGTTATTTCCCTTGAATCCAAAACGATCTACCACAGCAATTTTCATTACTCCAAGAAAAAGAAAGTGAGAAAGGAGGGGTGAAAAAAAAAAAGGAAAGAAAAAAAAAAGAAAAAAAAAAAAAGAAAGAAAAAAAAAAGAAGGAAAAAAAGAAAAGACATTACTTCTCTGAATTACACGCCACTTTCATAATTCTCCCTGAAGTACCACACAGGGACTGTGTTGAAGGGAGGAAAATGAAAACATCTGTGGAGGTTTTGGGTTACACTGCAGCTCCGTGCTGCCTTTGGCCCTTGCCCACCAGTGCAGTTTGTTCTAATCCTGGTCGTGAATGTCCATATTTGTTACCGCTCGCTAAGGCAAGGCTTCTGCCTCTTGGAATAATAAAAACTGTTGTGTGCTTATCTGCTAAGCTTCTTCGACAGTTGCAAAAAGTCCCCAAGTCAGCAATCCACCCGGCGCCCGGGGCTGTCACTCAGAGGGGCTGCCCACGGCTGCTGGCTGGTGGATGGGGCTCGGCTGAGGGAAGGGATAGTGGGGCTGGAGGAATCCAGTGCCCTCCCCGTAGGGCTGGCATTGTCCTCATGCCCCAGGGCTCCCCTTTCCCCCTCTTCCCCCCCCTTCCCCCCACCCCCTTTTCATTTCTGCTACACATGCCTCAAAACAAAGGCGGCATCCCCATCAGTAAAGTAGCTCCTAAAAATAGGTCGCATCATTTTCGGAAGGAATTTTGGCTCCCGAGGCAGATTTTGATGAACACGAGGTGGTTCGTTTTCAGCAGGGCTGTGATTTAGAGCCGCGCAACCCTCCCCTTCCTCGCTCTCCCAGGTCTCCCCTCCATCCTCTGCTCTCCCTTCAGGTCCGCTGCGCTGCCATAGTATTTCCTGCTGCTGGGCTCCTATTTTCTCCCTAATCCCTGACTTCCTCCACACTCTCCAAATAGTTCTCCTCGGCCTCAACTTTATTAACTTAAGCTGTTTATTCTTCTGCCACTAGAACGTAATTCTGTACATTCCCTTTTTCTTTTCCTTGTGTCCCCCCCTACCCTCATCCCCAACCTCGCTGCATGCTGAGACACCGTTCGCTCCTTTGGAGATCTCCGTGTATTTTTTTCCCCCCAGTGCATTTGGGAGAGAAAATTTGGGGGTGGGGGGGAGCAAGTTCCTGGCAGCTCCCCACTGAAGGATTGTATCTGTTTTTAATTTAGATAGTTAAAAATCGCCGCCCCGCTGGAAGAGAAGCATGTGTGTGTCTCCACGTGTGTGGTTAGATAGGCGTGCATTGTGTCCGTATGGAAACAGGGTGACACGTTTATTACGCTTGTTGGGTTTGCTCGTGTTGGTGGTAGCCCACGAGTTGCCTGTGTCAGCATCACATCCGCGGGGAGCTGGCTGAGCCTGATGTTTCTATCCACCTAGGAAAGCCCAAGAGAGCGGCCGGCTGTGATATCCACAAAGCATCAACCAGCTCCACCACGGGAAGCTGAAAGCCTCCCGCGTACACGTGTGTGGGACTAGGGGAAGCACCACGTTAAGATCCCGAGGCTGGGGTAACGCCTCTGCCCCTAACACACTTCACTTCCTCTCCGGAACCCAGCAGAAGTGACTTATTACAGGAGATTATAGAAGTTCCCCTGAAGAATAATTGTAAAATGAAATAAATTGCGCTAAGTGGCAGCCAATAATTTCACCAGGGACAGAGGCTATTAGACCAGCCGGGAAAGTCCTCGTCTCCACTCCACCTTCCTCCAGCTGGGATAAGCCCTGTCTAAGGGGCAATGTAAGTCAGGGCATATTTTTAAGGGGTGATTAACTGTGTTTCCATTAAAGGGGAGCCAAAATCACTGTCTGCCCAAAGCTGCTTGTGGCAAGGGGCATATCTCAGCAGCAGGGCTCACCCATGAGCCTACACCCAGCACTTCACCATCCACCCAGTTAAAAGTTTTGAGATAAGAAGCTCCCCTTCTGCAGCCTAAGGCTACCACTCCATACATTACCCACGGCAGAAGTTATCCACTTGGTTGCCAGTCCTCTGGGATATTTGAATAATATTCTCCTCTCTCCCCCAGTCTCTAAACAGAGCACACGTCATCTGTCCCCTCCTCTTGGCTCATCTGTGGAAACTTCGGTCTCTTTTTGGGTTCTGGTTTTTCCTCTGCACTCCTGAATAGCCAAGGGAACAAATTCCCTGTAGAGTTAACCACTATTTTTGGCCTCTGCTCAACAGATGACCCAAGAGGAGATCTTTTTTAGTGACAAAAAGAACCCAGTACCAAGTACATTCCCTCCCCCTTTTCCTCTTCCTTCAAAAAAAATAAAATAATCACACAAGTGATGAAAAATGGGCCATGTGTAAAGAACTACAGCCCCCAGGGGCAGCTCTGGATTGAACTCCCTGTTTATACATGGTCTTACATTATTATTTACTACAGTAATCAATGTAAAAACACTGCCTACCCTAGCAACCCTTGTGTCATATGGCGTATATACATCACCTCTGGGAAGCAGGTCAGCTCTATAAAGAAAATCAGCCATATTTAACGTGAAACTCTGGAGTTTTTACAGTGTTTTTAAAAATGTTTTACAACATGTAGAAATGCTTCCATAAAAGCAGACTTATTAATCCCAGTTTTAAGCTGTCTTTTAAAGTGTAGTTTTCTTACAGAAATATTTTCCTTGTCTCCCCACTCTTCCCTGCCCCCCCCTTTTTTTTAAATAATGTTATGACAGAAAAGGAACCAGGTCCTCAGACAGGGAAGGCAGCTCAGCACTATTCACCTTCATAGACACCCAATCTCCCCCCAAGAAGACAGGAAAGAAAAAGAATGGTTGCCTGCCCTAGAGAAGGTAACTCTTCTGGGTACTATCAGCAAAATGGGGGAATATCTGCAGGATTTAACATGTTTTCTTACACCTATCCCAAGACTGAGAGTCACTGCACCAAATGTGAGGTTCTCAACCAAGAAACCTCTATTACAAACCTACCTGGGCCCCTTTCCCCATCAGGGGAGAGCTACAGACAGCTCAGGTCTGAATTGCTCTCTGGAGGTGCCTGTCCCTTATAAATGCTGGAAACAGCCTGGTGTAATTACGTGCCTAATTTAAGAATGAGATGCAAAACAAACCCAGGCCCTATTCCTGGAGATGTCTTCCTACTTGGTACCCACCACTGCTCCCCCCATGGAGCCCAAGGAGGGCTGTCCACTGCACCCTGCCCGCAATGCTGGCCCCACACCTTGGGGCTGATCTCCCCACCACTGTCAGAAGTGCTACGGGTCCAACCGAGAAGCATCAGGGCTGCACAAAAGGAACAACGTCATGCCACAGATCCAGCATGGGGATGCTGACAGCAGTGCATCAGCTCTCAGCCGCCCATAACATTGCAATTCAGCTCGTCACTCATGGAGAGGAGCAGAGACCCCAGGATCACCCAGGGAGGGCACAGTACCCATAGCAGAGAATTTGGGCACTGCAGGTGTGGCTGCAGCAATGTCAGACCTCCCAGGGCAGCCCAGCAGCTCCCAGTACGTGTGCCTGGGGAGGGGACTGTGATGCAAAGGTGAGTGATGCAGTAAGCAGCACAGCTGAGCCCCCAGTCCTCACAAAACCTCCACACCTAAGTAAAGCCACACAAGGGAAGTTCATTTTTGCAAGATTGTTGATTAAATCTGCCTGGCAACACCTCTGAGGAACACTACAGAGCAGAAATGTGCTCTACAAATAACAGCTCTATATTGCTGCTTTAGACCTCATCTGGAATACTGCATCCAGTTCTGGGACCCTCAGTTCAGGAAGGACAGGGAGCTGCTGGAAAGAGTCCAGCACAGAGCCACAGAGATGATGGAGTGGAGCATCTCCCTGCTGAGGAAAGGCTGAGGAGCTGGGGCTCTTGAGCTTGGAGAAGAGGAGACTGAGGGGTGACCTCTCTCATGTTTATAAATATGCCAAGGGTGAGTGTCAGGAGGGTGAAGTTATGTTATGCCTAGTGACAGGACAAGGGACAATGGGTGTAAGCTGGAGCATAAGAGGCTCCACAGAAACATAAGGAAAAATGTTTTCACTGTGGGGGTGCCAGAGCCTGGCCCAGGCTGCCCAAAGGGGTTGTGGAGTCTCCTTCTCTGGAGACTTTCCAACCCCCCCCTGGATCTGTTCCTGTGCAGGCTGCCCTGGGTGACCCTGCTCTGGCAGGGGGGTTGGACTCGATGATGTTTCGAGGTCCCTTCCAACCCTTAACATTCTGTGATTCTGCAACCAGTATATTAAAAAAAATAAGTTAAAAAAAAAAAAAATCCATTGTGTTGGCATTTAAAGTTTCCATCAGACAGACAGTTAGCTCTCAGGTAAGACAAGCTGCCCTGCCCACTCCCATTTCTAACCCTCACTGCAATTCTCTTTCAGTAACAGCCCATTTTACAGACAGCAAAAGTGAGGATCTTGCCCAAGGTCCCATATTTTTTCTAAGTCCTGACAGCCAGTTTTCAACAGCATCACATCTCCACCATAAGGACTGGATGTTGCAACGTTCCAGTGATGGGAGACGGGATCCCTGGACCCTGCCATCTGGCTAAACCTCTTCACGACCACCACTGGCCTCATCTCTGTAATAAGCTTGACCGCTCTGATGGGGGATGCTGTTTATCTTTCCCCCCCTGTGACCCCACTCTGCAGCTTCCCTTGGTGCTCTTTCATTGGACCCAGATTTCCACCCTGCCTGCTGTTTTTCCAGCAGTAGCGTTTTGGCTCCTGGCAGATTGGAGAGACATTTCTGTCGGCAGCTCAGGAATTCCCTTTGTGTCTTTCCCGAGTTTGGGCTCACCTTGATGCTAGACTCTGACCTCTCTTTAATGTGGAGGAATGTGTGAAAAATTTATTCCCCTTTTCATTAAGAACTCATTTTAAATCACCAAAAGGTGACCCAGCTCTCTCTTACTGTGGCTATATTGTTTTCTGCAAAGCTGTTTTATTCCTGACTTTGAGTTCAACAGAAAAGTGACATCTCGCTTCCACAAACAACAGCTTAATTTTTTGGCACCAGTGATGAATAAACTGATGTGAAGACACATTTGAGGTACATTCTCTTGCTCATAAACAGTCTGTCCAGCTATGAGGAAAGGCTGCATGTCCCTGGGTGTAGTGAACTCAGCTCGCTTAATTAGCAACTGCGGTAAGAATGAGAATTTGATTTTCCATTAAAAACTTGGAAAAATATTTGTTTTGCGCATTTGTTTTTCACAACACGCAAAGTGAAAGCCAAACCCATCATTTCTGCCCTGGTTTGTTTTGGTTTTTTTGACAAGTGAAAAATCGACAATCCTAGGCTTGAAGTGTTCTGGGGACTGATCTGTAAAAGGTGCCAATCTAAATAGTGTCACCCTCTGTGCAGAGCTTCATCCAAAAAATAACAACAATGAAAAGGGGGAAAAAAAAAAAAAAAGCCATTTTTCATCCAAAAAAGCACTTTGGAAAATCAAAGCCCAATTGTCAACGCACTTTATTCTCAATCTGATTCTTATTAATGTCCTTTAATCTCCCGTGTGCCCAGAGCCGGATGCGTTGCGGCAGCGCGTGGAGCTGTGGCACGGCGCTCTGCGGGCACACCCCCGAGATCCGTGGGGCTGGATGCAGCACAAGCACCTCAGGAGAGGCAGCAAAGCCCTTGCCCAGAGGATCCCATCATCTTCAGCGATGCAGGGGGGAGAGAAGGCGGTAGCTTGTTATCCTTCCTAACCCAGGGGAATGGAAGGAATACAGCACAGGCGTTGTAGTACCCCACCCCACTCCTCTATTTAGATCAAGGCTTTATTTATTCCATACCCAGCCAAGACATCTTCCCCAATCTATTCAACATCAACCTTCTCCAGTGCGCTGACCGCAAAATCACCATTCCTTTCTCCCAGCAGAGCAGGACTGCTAGGCAGAGACACCATGGTGATCCTCCCACAAACACCTCCACTGCCAGGAGACCTGCTCTGCTGCTGCCATCCCCGGCGTGCCAGGAGAACCTGACTACCCAGCCTAAGCCACAACACGCTGCAGTTTTCCTTACTTGTGTCACTTGTGTATTTGGTTTGCAGAGCGGGGCAGGAAAAGGCCCTAATACAATTTATTTTTTAAATGAACCTATTTAAAACTATGGATGCCGACTTTTCAGTAGTCTTCTGGGGGCTGTTAGAAAGGGGCCCTGGCTGAAATCTATCTGAAGGGAGTTAACCACAGCCCTTTGCTCACACATGTGGTATAATGTAGGCTCTTTATTGCTTTTCTTTGCTCCCCGCACACACACATTTGAGACATGCAGAGCAGAGCTTTTCTAAATATCTTACAAGTGTGTTTGTGTGTACGCTGGATTTATGGCAGAAGGGGGAACCTACTTTTGCCCTCAATTAAGGAAACTCGTGAGCAAGGGGGACTCGACACCATGCAAGAGCCAGGAGGAGAGTGTGGCACAGTCTAGTGACATGTGGAGATGACAAACACCCCAGTCTTATCAGGAGAATGAGTCCACATTGCAGGAGGAAGGGAACCAGAGCACCAGGGAAGGATACCGAACTCAAGACTCATGCATCTGCCTCCAGAGGGAAGTCAGTCTGACCCTCCATGTCTAAAGCTCAGTCCTACAAAGAGACAAGGCTTGGATTCCTCTCCTCTGGGCAGCCAGCTGAGGCACACAAGCTGGGAGCATGGTCACCTGAGACTCCCTCTGTGATCAAAGAACAGAAATCACCTCCCTTGGGGTTGGCTGAAGGCCTTAGACCATGCCCAAAATGTCTGCTGGAGGTGTTTCTGTCTCTACTGCCTGTTCAACCACCTGGGCTCAGGCTGGGTGTTTGCAAGCTCAGCTATATGTCCTCCTCTCACCAGGCAACTGCTACAATTAGAATCAGAGAATCATCACGGTTGAAAACAATCTTCAAGATCATCAAGTCCAACTGTCTACTAAATATTATCAGGACCAGTCAACCCATGTCCTCAAGTGCCACAGATGGACATTTTTTTGAACCCCTCCAGGGATGGTGATTCCACCCCCTCCCTGGGCAGCCTGGTCCAAGGCCTCACCACTCTTGCAGTAAAAAACTTTTTCCTAATATCCAACTCAAACCTCCCCCGGTGCAATTTAAGCCCATTTCCTCTCATCCTATGACTAGTTACCTGGGAGAGGAGATCAACACCCACCTCACTGCAACCTCCCTGCAGGGAGCTGTAGAGAGCAATAAGGTCTCCTCTCAGCCTCCTCTTCTCCAGACTGAACAAGCCCAGGTCCCTCAGCAACTCCTCATAAGACATTTTCTCCAGATCCTTCACCAGCTTCATTGCCCTTCTCTGAACTCACTCCAGCAGCTCAATGTCTTTTTTGTAATTGCAGGGCTTTGGCCTGCGAGTGGGATAAACCAGACTTCATCTGTCACAGCCAAAGCTTGTGCATGGAGGATGGAGTATTTGGACCACCTACCATGGCACCTTGGACAAATGTTGGTGTTAGAGATGAGGTCTGTGTTCAGGAGTGATGAACAGCTCAGCCCACCTACCACCCGATTATGCCAGATTCTGTCTCCTTAATAACAGGGAGCAGACAGAGCTGTACTTCAGTCATTTAATACTGGCACCTAATTGTCACACCTATGTCTGCCCCTTGATCATCAAGAGCAGACAGATTACAGGATCACTGGATGGGAGATCAGCTGAGCATCTCCTCCTTGTCACACCAGGTGACCTGGGATGGTCCTAGATCCTCTCCTTACTGTGAAGACTTGCACCAATTTTCAACAGCAGATGTCTGGAGATGCCATGCATTGGGTGGTGTCATGAAGGGACAGAAGCTCCACTGGTATAAGATGAGCTTTGATCAGCTGAAGTAACCAGCTGAAGACTTAACCCAAAGTTGGCATCCCAGTATTTAAATTTCCACAAACTGGAAGTCCAACCCCATCTTTAACCTTGTGAGGATTTTGGAGCTCTGCTTTGCTGTGCTAACGTGCTTTAAACGTTGTTTCTTCCCTGGTATGCATGTTATATTAGCACACACGCACCCTGTATACACAGAAAGTCTATAAAACAGGGCACTCGTATAATTTTAAAATAGACAAATCAGTTTAAAGCATTAAAGCAAATCTGGTAAAAGAAAATCTCTCCTGGGTTGACATTTTGCTTGCCAAGTTTTAGCTTGGAATGAATTTTTATGACCGAGTTATAAACCCTCGAAAACAGTGGTTTATAATGGAAATCTTGACAAATCCTTAACACAGGCCCCATTGTAACATATTCTGTTCATAACCCATTGATCTATGGTAATAACAAGTTTTATATAAAGCATTTTAACCATGGGAGCGACGCGGTTATCTTCAGTCTTCCAAAAATATTTTTCAAATAAAGAGGTGGCTTTTTCAATTGGGCAGAATCAAGGAACTGAAGATCAAAAATGACATCTAAATATTCTTCTGGATTTAAAAAAGAGAAAAACCAAACAAAACAAAAACAAAAATACAATAATCCAGAATCCGTGATGTTTCTTTGGCTGAAAAGCAACCACTGACTAAGCAGCAATTCTGCTCTGATAGCTCTCAGTGCATAACGGGGCCACAAGCAACAGAAATTACTTTCTCAGGATTAGCTGTCAGCCTGAAATAATAAGCAACTTAAAAAGTAAGCTACTCCCTGAACAGGCGAGCTGATAAAACCCTGATTCAAAGGATTTACATGCTACATCCCCAAAACCTCCTTCTCTCACACAAGGTACCCACTGCCTTTGCACCCATAGCTCCCAGTCACTGCCCTGCCTTGGGCACAGCCCAGGCTCAGGCTACCTGGCACGTCTAACCCAGGTAGTGCCCACTTTCAGCTCTGCTGAGGCCAGCAACATGGTGCTGGAAGGATGAGGAACAGCTGAAACTGTGCATTTTATCCTGCTCTCAGTGGTGTTGATGGATACTTCAGGGATGAGACCAGGTCAGGGGCAGGACAGGTGCCTTTCCCTAACACCTTCCACCCTCAAACCTGCGCTTGACGATCAACGTTTGGTCCTGGACCCACAGCATGTCCCCCTAGCCTCCAAAACATGGGAGTCTTTAGATGGGCAGCCTCCCTGGGGATGGAGAAAAGCAAACAGTAATTTTCAAAGAAAATATATCTGCTAAAGTACTTTAGCCCATTAACTAACAAAAGCTGAGACTGCAGGCACATGAACCCAAGCAGCAATAAGAATTCCGTTCTTTTTTCTTTTTCTTGATGGTGTTAGAAGTTCTGTCTGTCTCTGAAATATTTTCAAACCTTGAATTTTGTTAATATCTGAAAAATCTGCAGTCTCCATTATTTAGCCTTACACTGTTCTCATCAGATAAAGAGGTTCAAGTTCATGAACAAGAAACTGAGGCACATAATTATGAGGAACTGTGGGTATGTCAGGCTTTTGAAGATTCTCAGATATTGAACTGGACATACAATCAAGACGACAAGAGCTTTTTCTGAACTTGCCTGCAAAGGGAGAAACCACAGAATGTGGATTTATTTTCTTTAACATATCTTGTCTAAATGAGATTTCCAGGCTCTGTTTTGAATCAATTGAAGGCACCTTAGAATCATAGAACACCTTGGGTTGGAAGGGATCTCTAAAGGTCATGTAACCCAACCCCTTTGCAGTAAGCAGAGACATCCTCAACTAGATCAGACCTTCATGAGATGATTCAGACTATCCTAAAAATGTTGAAACAAATCACTGCCTGAACAAACTTAATTCTCTTCTCCTGATTACAGCAGGAACCTAAATGAGCAACTCCAATAAGGCTCCCTGGAAAGAGACGAATGGTTTGTCTTGGCAAAGCAAGAATTTGGATTTGCACCTCCATTACTCTCAGCAATCCTGGAACTATCCCATTTACGTCCAACCAAATGGTAAAAAAGGGGTATTTTGAGCGAGCATAAATGGGCACATGAAACAAAGATGCTTCTACACAGATGCGTGTGCACAGACGACTACAGTCAGCACAAACCTGATTTGCTCTCTCAAATAAAAGCACCTTCCCAGTTTTATATACACACACATACATACATATATATAAATATCCCACAGATAAAATGCAATCATCCTAGGTCTGAATTCCTGCACTTGCATCCAAGGGAGCGAGCCATTTCCATCTCTGATGCATTCCTCTTACTTCCATTGACACCGATTACTACACTGCCGCGTTAGCATGAACATAAATTTTTCCGACTTAACATGTTGCTTTAGGACTCAGTTCCACTCGACAGTAGACTTCCATATGTGCTGTAATGTTTGTGTTTCTAAGCAATGCCTCGGCAACCACATCAGGGTTGCCGAAAGACGAAAACGAAAAGCCTGGTTTTTAATTTTCTTTTTCTGGTGATCTCAGTTGGAAATTGGAAGTAAAAGAAGGTCGTCTACCTTCCCCAGAAGAAATTTAGACTATAGGGCCAATGCATTGTTAACACACACCAAAAAGATTCTGGTAGCGTGCATTTATTTTAGGAAAAAAACCAAAACAAAAATCCTTCACCGGGATTGGGTTAGGAGAAAAAAAACCAATGTGAATTTGCTGACATGTAAGAGGCATAGCAAAATGTCTTGTCATTGTGGAAAATGCCAGCAGGTGTTGCCCAGGGATATTTTATTTTGTTGTTTTTCCTTTTTAAATGCCAGAGTATTTCCACACACAGAGTCCTGGTAGCATCCTTTTGCATATTTTGTTGAATGATTGACAAATTAACTGCCCAAACTTGCACAAATTCCATTCCCCAGCTATTTATGAGCAAGAAAGAGTTTATTCAGATGCCTTGACCAGAGTGGATACTAGCTTTTCTTCTCTTATCCCTTTTATTTTATTTTTTTAAAGGGTGAGATCTAAGTCTCATTGACATCTATGGAGTCCAGGAAGTCTGTGGAGAGATGCAAAGGTTTTAGGATCGTTATGCAAATCTGGTCTGACACATACTATAGAATTTCACTCAGCTGCTCCTGTAGCACACCCCAGAATTTATGCTCAACTGAAGACCAGCCCCATTGCTTTGCCGGGCTTTGAGAATCAAGCATTTATGCCTTAGTTCTAGAGAGCATTTAAACACATGCTTAAGTCCCTCCCAAGTCAATAAAAGCACTTAAACACATACTTTGTTCTTGCTGAAGTCAACTGGATGGATGTTGACACAACAAGCAGCTCGCTGAGCAGAACAGACTGCTCACAGGGAGCCTCAGTGAACAGCATTACTGTACTTTGGAGCTTAGAACTGGGGATGCATTTCTTCATTTTTATAGCAAACAATGGACTTTCCATCCCAAGTGACATTGTTAAGATGCTAAGATTTGGTCTTGCCTGGAGCTGGGGCGCAAAGTCAAAAATAGATATTCGTATCTATTTTTAATGAAGCACAGAACTTCTCAAATATTTCATGTCATTCTCTTTTCAATGCTTCTGTTCAGCTTCTGTTGGGAGATATTTATACACAACGCAGACCATGTCAGTGCCAAAGTGACTGCTTGCCCCCACACCTCACCACCACAGGTACACAGAACAGCCCCTGGCAAAGGGCACCCAAACTTCTTCCACAACACTAAACTGCTCCGGTGGAAAATATTCCCTCGTGTCCCCCCTATGTCAATCCACGGTCAATCAGACCATCCTAAAGCAAAGCTCCATCTCTCCACCCCGACACCCCCCCAGAGGACCCTGCAGAGCTGGAGCTGCCTCCCACCACACAGAGCTGGCTCTTCTGTGCCTCATGAGGCTGCGGGACAGCCTGGCTGCCTCTGCCTTTCCTCTTCCCCATTTAGAAATCCATTCTAACCTCAGCATAGTGGTCAGGGGCACTTAAGAGCCAGCTATGGCTCATTAGAGACTGTGCTGGGTTAGCGGGAGCGAGGAAGATGCCAAGACCTTCTATGGCCAGATGTAATGGCATTTTCTTCCCCTCCACAATGGTACCTGGATTCCATGGGGCAGCAAGACCCCTGGGAAAGAGTGTGGGGAAAAAAAAAAAAAAAAGCTACCACTTTTTTTATTTTCCTGATCCACAACAATTGTGCCATCTCCCCTTTGAAGCCGAGCACTGTTAGTCCAAACCACAAATACTGCTCCCCTGCCCTGATGCTGGCAGGGGAGGGGGCTCTGTGCCCCACCTCCTGCTCCCCAGACCCCCTGTCTAGGGTGAGCAGGGCTTGTTCTGCCCACGCTACAGGGCAAAGTCCCATAGAAATGGAAGTTACTGTAATTACAGCTCGCCTGAACATATGGTTTCAAGGATCTTTCAGCATGTAAAAGGCATTGAATATGCATCATAAATAGATGTCATTGCTTAAGTTACATAATCTTGCACAAACATATATTTAAGAAGGACCCGACATCCTCTGTTTTTAAGGGGCTTTAGCCGTGATTAATTCTCTGAGCTTATTAATCACAACATGTGTTAGTGTTTGATAAATTGCCCAAAAGTTGCATTAGCTAATAAGTATAAGAACAAAACGAAATAGTTTCATCTGTTTTTATAATAAGACAAAGAGCATCATGGGAGCATACACGGTGGTCATGAATAAAAGAGAAACATTCATTTATGATAATTGGTTTCAGCTCCCCGTTTGGCTGGTTCTTGTGACCTAAATGTATCCAGTTGTTTCCTTTCTTTCCCATTGGTTTTTGGGTCACTCCTAATGGTTTAATTCAACAAAAAATGTCTACCATTTCCTGTAACCTCTGTCTTTTTTCATTCCTCCTTCCAAAATGTTTTTTTTCTGTGCAGCATCTAGAGAAATCTCCCTCTCTCTCCCTGTTTCCTTCCAAGTGAACAAAGTCAATATTGTTGACAGAGAAAAGGTTTAACTCCAGGCAAAAGGGGAAAAAGAAAAAAAAAAGTAATAGTCATTTATTTGTCTCCACTTTTGAGTTCACAAGGGGTTTTTGTTTGATCCTGGCGGTCAAGACTTTGACACGGAACATGCCCCCTCTGACCATGAACAATTTATGGAGGGAGAAAGAGACAAAAATCCTCATTCATGTTTAAGAAAGCAAAGGAAATGGCTGTAGATTAATATTTGTGCATTTGTAGCAAAATTTCTGATAGGTCTGTAACACATTCAACCACCCTGGTTGAGAAACACAAGAGGCAAAACTCAGCCCTGGAGAGTTGAGTTTTGTTACTCTTGGACACCTTTCAAAACATCAGCCCTCATTCTGCTTTTCTTAGGGCAGCTTTTTCTTCCAGCAGAGAGTGAATAACGCTGTATGGCATTTGCAAGGAGGCGGCTCGTGCTGGCAGGGTTACCTTGAAGCACAAGAGGGGAGCACTTGCCACGGTCCTTCCATTTGCACTCACGCCTGATGCTCCCCCAACATCAGAAAGTGGCTTTACATCTTTCGTTTGTTCTGCTCAAAGTGACAAGAAATGGATTTTCTAGCACCACGTCCTGAGTTCAAGCTGGTAGGAGATGCAGCACAGCACTGTACTGGGATGCCAGAAGGCTGTTAGCACTCAGTAAAGATACTCTAGGATGTGCCATCACAAGTCCCTGTTCCTAGTTACACTCACCACATTAAAACTACTGGGGTTGAAATATTTCTTTGCCAGGTGTCTGCCTCCAGCAGAATTTTCTAGGAAATGACAAGGAGGGTGGGAGAGGGGAAGGCCTGGCCATTTTCCAACATAAGATTAGAGAAAAGTGCTTAGTCGATGTTAAAACAAATTCTAGTCATTATTTTTTTGGAGACTCTCTCATGCCTCTATCCTCTGGAAAGGGGATTGGAAATTTGGTGTCACCCTAGGAACAGGGATGCGCTTTTTGCATCCGACTTTGGCAAAGTGAAAAGCCTTTGAAAATATCCCACTGAAGATTTATTAGCCTTTGGGAGAAAAACCTCTACAGACTCTGCCTTGATCTCATTCCATTTTGGGGCTTCTGGGGCTTGCGTCTAGGGATTGCTCAGGACTTTCCTTGCTATGGCTCCCTTCTTGGCTGCTCGACATGGATGCGGCTCTGGGCACAAGAAGAGAGAGCCAGAAAGCCATCCCTGTCATCTCAGCCACACTGTCCAAATCACGTGAAGAGGAAAAGCAGGGAAAATGGGGAAACGACTGAGAAGAATCTGGGAGCAAGCACCTGGGGGAGAGATCAAGCCCAGGGGAACACTTGCTATCACATCAGGGAATCGAGACCAGGCAGAAAGCTGAGGCAGGATGGTCTGGCTATGATATATAATAAAGCATCGATAAAGCATAAGCACAAAGTAGCAGATGAAGGCCATAGATCCGACCTTAATTCTCAAGTTTAAAGGCTCACAAGTTTCAGCCTTAAGTTTCTCATGTGTAACAGTTTGTGTCTGTTATCACTTCTGGAGCACCCAGAGCTCTCCACCAGATTCAGGACACCAAACAGCAAAGCATCTCATTGCTCCATCAGCCACCCACTGAAACAGCTGACAGGCTAAAAAGACTGGAGGAAGGAATATGTAGTGAGAGGGCTGGACTAGAATAGTGCCATCGTTTGGAGTATGCTGATGCTACACTCCCGATGCAGTGAACTGCAGTAGCAAATCAAACTCTGCTCTTGAAAATCCCTCACGGCTGTTATCAGTTCCCCACAAAAATCACGAGCGTGACAGAAATACCAAGGTGATTTTAACCATATGATGTCTAGGAAATTTTTTAGCCTTTAAGGATCACTGTGCCTTTCAACCTTGAGCAACAGAAATGTTAGGTTTTTGTTATTAAAATCTATCCTTGCCCATTGGATCACACACCTCTGAGGCTTCCAGAAAAGAAATCCGACCTAGAGACATTCCAGCTAAACCATGGGCATCACCGGTGCTTCGTAAGCTGGCAAGACTCATTCCTGAGCGTGCAGTAGAGGCTGGGAGTATAAGTGGGTTCAAGACATGATAGGAGACATTCAGAGAGGACAACTGTATCTGCAGCTAATAAATACAGATTTCATCAGGCACAATTGCTGGAGGATGGGGGAGGACTCCTCCTTGCAACTGGGTCCAGGCTACATGGACCTCCCCATCAAGGCAGCATTCCTTCTCTCTAGAGGGACAGCCCAGAGCTGAGCTTCAAGTCACAGCCTGGATCTGAGGTGACCAACCCTTTGCTCTTGGGAAGCACAACACACATGTGTCATCACCAAAGTGACTCTCTTACCTGGGAGGGAAGAACAGCCACTGCTTCTTAAAATAGTCTCACCTTGGCTGCTCTGGTTTGGGCAGGTATTTGACACAGACACGGACTAGATCCCCTGTATCCTCTGCAGCATCAGCCAGCACAGAGAATTCTGTAGCAAACTCAAAGCACCTCCCCTATGAGTACAGCAAAGCTCATGACTACAGGCACAACGGCATGTGGAAGAGCCAGAAAAGTCCTTTCACGTCAGAAAATTAAAACCCACTGTCTAGACAAGAGATCAGGACTTATCTTAAATTCCAAGCAGTGATAGTGGATCAAGGGGAAGGGAAAGAAAAAAGGAGAATGGATTTATTAACAAAGAGGACGATTCTTCGGGGGGACGTCATACCAATAAGAGGAAACTCTAAGAATTCACGATGCTGCTGAAGGCTCATAGCAGCAGGTTTTCTTCCTAGTTCTGCACTTTTCTATCATGGAAAATCCATGTGTTTTATCACACGCGGTCCTAGTGCCAACATTTTCAAAGGAGACAGGCTTGTTAGTGCACAAGACACCTGCTCTGTGTCATGACTGAAAAAGACTTATGGGAACTGAACATCTTAAAATACGGCAAGCACCAAAATGTTACTGCATCCTCAACAGCTTCAGAAAACTGTTTTTCTCTACCCTTATCAAACCAGGGGAGACGATGAAGCCAACTTTGATAGGATAACCACACAAACCCAACTACACTATGGACTTCCCAACAGAACTGAGTGGCTTTGTGAGAAAAACACATTACTGAATACTCTAGTTCTCTATGGGTAGGTTTTAACACTCAAAAAACCCCCGCATGATATTGGAAGTTTTCAGTAATCTCCAAAGAAATATACCATAATCACTTTACATACTTAATGTAACTCCTGAAGATTTTTAGACACAAGCCTGCACGAATGTGAGCAGCTTCATTCCCTCCATCACTTCTAACAACGTTAAAACATCAGTGAGAGTCTCTGATCTTCTCTCCTTTGCCTCACACTCTCTCCTCACCCTCCTCCAGTCAAAGATGTTGGGATATGGTTTGTCACAAACTGGGCTGCAAAACACCAAGGAGGCAGCTCAAACAGCTTTTCATCCAAATTTTCTGGCAAATGATATTTGAAAAACTCTGACAATTCTGCTTTTGTGAAAAATCACAGTACCAGGGGCAAGATTCACATTTTTCTGTGGTGAGACACAATATTCCTCAAGTCACTATTCAGCAACAAAACCTATCGGTAGGACAAATGTAGCTCTAATTTGTTTTGGAGGCAGCAGGTTAATTAATATTGTGTCAAAGACTGTGGAAATCTTGCAGGGTGCTCTTTGTTTCCAGATCTGCCTGACAAAGGTATCTGTGGCCACTCCAGAAATACAAAGGCATATCTTTAGTGATGCACTCTGGCTCAGTCTACCCCAATTATCTCAATAACACTTCGAGATGATCTGCAGTTCTACAGAGAAGCAGGCATGGCAGACAGTTTTGCAGTGCACAGCATCTCTGCTCCCTGTTTTAGATGAGAACTTCTCATCCTTCAGGGAGATTTTTACACCTCTCCCAGCTGCTCAGAGGTCCCACAGAGCTGGGTTTAGTTGTGAAAGGTGACTGACTAAATCTTATCAAATTATTTCGGCTGTGTGAAATAAGCAGCTTCCTTATACCCCTAAATATCCCCAATTAAGCATGCAGCTCTGTAAGTACAGGATTTCCATCTTCTGAGATGCTCGTTGCAAGCCTTTCCACCCATACTGAGTTCACCATGAAATAAAAACTCTCGCTCCTTCCCGAAGTACAAAGAATTAGGCTACTGTAAATAAGATGTGGGCTGGATCTCAGTCTGCACAGGGCCCTGCACAGTAACCCACATCTTCAGCTTGCTTCCCAAACACAGCGAGCTGCTTTTGGGTGTCATTCCACACAGTCACGTGCTTGTGCGATAGTTCCGTTCCATTGTTGTCCTTCACGTTCTCCTCTGTTCTGCAAGCTGCTACACCAAAGAAAAGGTATCTCTAATCTAAAAAAAAACCCAGCAAACAACCCTCCCATCCCCCTAAGTGATTCTTCTATTAAAGTATGAGCGTTTTCTACCATATTCCTTTTATTTTCCCCATTTAACGACCTCTCCTCTTCCCTGTGCTACCCAGTTAACACGTGCAGCATGTCAGCACGTTTCCAGTGCATTGGGATTTATGGATGGTTTTGCATATGAGAATAGGAATTGCTCGCCTTGCAAGCTATGCAGATGATGTGCTTCTCATTATGACAGGGTGAGAGATGACCTGCCCTGCAGGCTGCCCCAGGCATACATTTCCTTCCTTCTACCAGGGGCTGAGGTTTCTTTCACAGATGCCACATGGCAATTTAGGGTGGTTCACCTGATGTCTGCAAGCCCAGCATCAGGCTGCAGTTGTCACAATCATAGAATCATAGAATGGGAGGGCTTGGAAGGGACCTCTGGAGATCATGGAGTCCAACCCCCCTGCCAGAGCAGGGTCACCCAGGGCAGCCCACACAGGAACAGATCCAGGGGGGTTGGAAAGGCTCCAGAGAAGGAGACTCCACAGCCTCTCTGGGCAGCCTGGGACAGGCTCTGGCACTCTCACAGGGAAGAAGTTTCTCCTCATGTTGAGCTGGAACTTCCTGGGTTCCAGTTTGTGATCATTGCCCCTCATCCTATCCCAGGGCATCACTGAAAAGAGCCTGGCCCCTTCTCCTTGCCCCCCACCCTGCAGATCTCTGTACCCATTCCTAAGATCCCCTCTCAGGCTTCTCTTCTCCAGGCTAAACAGCCCCAGGGCTCTCAGCCTTTCCTCATCAGAGATGTTCCAGTCCCTTCAGCATCCTCATAGCCTCCATTGGACTCTCTCCAGTATTTCCCTGTCCCTCTTGAACTGTGGATCCCAGAACTGGACACAATACTCCAGACGTGGTCTCACTGGTGCAGAGTAGAGGGGGAGGAGACCCTCCCTCAGCCTGCTGGCCACACTCACAGAATCACAGTCATTCCTCTTTATGCCCCCCAGGATACCATTGGCCTTCCTGGTCACAAGGGCACATTGCTGTTGCTGTCACAAGCCTGTGAGAGACAGTGGAGAGAAACTGAGAAAAGGCAAAGAGATAGGATTTATAAAATATTTAACAGAAAAGGAAATAAATCCCAGAAGTGGTGCACACAACCACAGCCAGGACTACTCCAGCACAGCAAGGGAGAAAGGAGTGTCACTGCAAAGTGGCCTTACAAAGGTGTGATGTTGGTGAGATGAGGTCCTGCAGCGGACTTCTCTCCTAGCACTGCAGCCCTTTCCAGACCATTAGAAAAAATAAAAATAAAAATCAGTAGATAGGAACACCAAAAACCATGCAAAACTTCAATAAAACCTCACTGTCCCTTTGAGACGCGTGGTGAGTTTGCATCCCAGCACAGACCTAGAGCATGGGCAGTGCACAGCTCACCTATGATGCAAAGAGCTTAAGTGGGGAACCAGGCAGTTTTACAGGACCAGTTTCCAGGCCAGGCTTCCAGGAGCCTGCAAAGTGCCCAGAAACAATGCCAGCGAGCACCTCTCCATGCCCCCCTCTCTTGCCCTTGGCAGTGAGGTGCTGGAAGTGGTTTCTGCTGCAGGAAGCCCTGTGTGGGATTGAGGTATCCCCACTTCACGCCCAGCACCCACGTTTCAGGTATGGGGTGGGTCTGCAGGATGGACCATCCCTCAGCATCCCAAGGCAGTTGCAGGTGCAGCTCTGGCTCAACCCAGGAACAGGGTCAGACCGGAAAGCAAAAGTGTTGGGCCAACATCTTCACAAGTTTTCTTTGAAACGTCTGCAGTTTTTCACACTTCAATCCAGCCAGGCAGGTGGCAGTGCCAAAAGATGGCTGTGAAAACTCCTCGATTGCTCTATGGAAGAACTGGGATTAACACAGCACAGGCTACCAAACCACCCCAAGAGTCCTACAGGTGAAGGGCAAGAGACAGAGGCGACGTAACAAAAGTGGTGGTTTTGCCATCCTACCAACCTCAAGTCAGACTTAAAACCAGAGTCTAAAGACTAATGATAAAGCAAAAGCCTCTGCCAAAAATCTAAGCAGGATATTCCTGCCAGAATAGATGTTAAAGACAGACACACAATTATTTTTTAGAGGTGCTGGCACAGTGCTCTCGGGAAACCTTTCCCTTTAAACACTAAAATTAAACAAACACATGAAACACAGGGAGAAATGTAATTACTTTATAGCTTGACTTTGGTCTATTGCCTCGGGTATCCAGTTCCTTTTCTTACTGATGTGGAAACTCAAATTCCCCCCTAACAGTGTCATTAATTCCTTGGCCTGGGGAGCCCAGCTTTCCTGCTGCATTTTTCATCAGGAAATCCCAGCCGCCCGCACCTTGCTCTGAAAACAGCTCTGCAGGTGACAGTGGAATTCCCAAACCTCTCCCAGCACAGCGAGGGGACAGGAGGGGTCCCCTCTCCCCCCCCTGGGTAGGAAAGGACTAAAACAATTGGGTTGACAAAAGAACAGTGAAAGACCCAGGCAGCTCCCCTGACCTCCAGCCCCCCCAAAACTCCCTTCTCCTGCCAAAAAAAATGACAGGAGGTGTCTATTTCTGCTTGCCTTTTCCTTAAGATAAACACCTTCCCCCTCCCTCCTCATTCCCCCCCCGTGGCTCTTCCCCACACACACAGTTGGGGCTGGCTAAGGTTGGTGTTAAATGAACACCCAGTCCTAAAACACACCCGGGACACCAGCCAAAGGCTACGAGAGGCTGTTGAAAGACTCCCGCTGATGTGGGTGCCACCATATCAAAAGCAGCTTTAGTGCCCCCGTAGAGAAAGCAAATCCATTTGGAGGAGCACAGAGAGTCCCGGGGCAGGAGAAGCATCTTGCCTGGGCTTACCTTCCCGCTGCCCTGCGTGCTGGGATGCTGATGGAATCCTCACTGTCAGGTGTCAGCCTGAGAGGCCAGCCTAGCTCCTTCCCTGCTCCCAAAAAAAAAAAAAGGCTTTCTCGGGCACCGTGTGGATCTTCCCGTTTCTTTTCAGAGAGAAATCTTTAGAGGTCAGTCCTGGAAGCAGACCAGTAGCAGCCTGCCCTTTGCAAGCTGTCATGTAATTTTGGAGGAACCAAAACGGACTCTGTGAGTATATATACCCCTGTGACACACACACACACAGAACGTGCCTGGCATCTGAAGCAGCCGATGCTGGATTTATCCCTTCCCTTTTTGCCAGTGACTGACATAAGTGCTGGGAACTCTTGGTGGAAAACTGCTTATGAGCTTTGGGCCTGATCCAAACCCCACTGAAGACAAAGGAAAGACTTGCGATTGCCTCCGAGCTGGCTTTGGATCAGTCCCATTATCTCTGCTTGGAGAGCAGTGCACAAAGCAGGCAAGGGCTGGGGCATGGTGAGCCTGTGCCCAGAGGCCCATCCCAACTGAGGAACAGAGAAGCAGCAAGGCATGTCTGAGCCTTTCTTAAAACATCCATTCAAATCCCTCCTGGGAGGGGATGAGCCTCAGCAAGAGCCTGAGATTCCATCCCTCATCCCTTGCTCCTGGAGATGCTTTGCTCAGGAGCTGACATCCAGCTTTCTCTGCTCGTGGTTGGCATCAGCTGCACAAAACCTTCAGAGTCAGACCTATATCCAACCTTAAATTGTGCAAATCATATCCACCTTGCAGGTTGAGTCTGCTTTTATCCCTAAAACATCATTGCTTTGAACATTCCAACCTGAGCACGCCCATGTGTCTTAAATGACACAAGGGTCCCCCATAAGCTCTTTATATTCCCAAAGAGACAAAGAGAGATACATTCGCAGACTCCTTCCCACCAAAAATCCACAAAAACATTTGTTTTGTCAACAATTAAGCAGCAATTTGCATTCTTCCTGGATAAGAGGCAGCCTGCAGAACTGAAAAATGCTTTGACACTCTCATTCCGCTTCTCCTGGCAGCACTACCTTTCTCCTCATTTACTATTAGGAAGAAAAAAAAAAAGCAAGCTGAAAAAATAAATTGTTAAGTCATGCTTTTCTATTTTAAGGCATTTGTTGTAACTATACAAGGCTTTCCCCCCCCAGGGAGATTAAATGAGAACCATGAATCACACCAAACTTACCTAAGCAAAGTGCAAAACAATTCTCTATCCTGGGATTACAGAGTTGCTGACTTCTGACCCTTTTTTTGTAGAGTTTAGGCTACACAACATTTAAAATAGCATTAAACCTGTTTCCATTGCAGATAAGGGTTGGTTTTTTTTTTAACCAGTACCCTTCTACTCGTAACAATCCTCAGTGTGGATAGTTACACTACAGCATGACAGCTCTTCTTGGGACACTGGGAAAAGAAACTGGGAAAAGCTTCATCGCACCCCGAGTTTAACAAACACATTTGAATTCCTGCATTCTAACAGACTACCCCGTGTCAGCTGAATGACAACAAACAGCAACGCGGGTGTCCTGCGGGTGAGATGAGCATAGACCAGTATGACTTACCCTCAGCTCTTCTTACTGAGGATGAAGCTGTGGTCTGGCTCGTGTTTGAGATGGGCTAAGACCCTGAGTGCAATTACCTGTGCTTAGTGGAGAATGGGAAGGTGCGAGGATGCGCTGACCTGCTTCGGAGCTCACCCCAAACACTGCTAGCCTAAGAAAGGCTAGCACAGCTTAAGCTATGCTCAGATATCCCAAAGGGGGCAAGTCTGGGGAGAAGAGCAGCCCCTACAAGTTGCAAAGCTTGATGATATTTCCATCATGCCAAACGCTGAAAATCACAGCTGGCATTGAGGGTCAGGTACCCTTGAGCTTGAAACACCCAGCACTAAGTTACTTTTCAGTCCTGGCTTGAACTATATCCTTGCAAAAGTGCAAGTGCCTAGGATTTCCCATCACTCGTCCAAAAAAAGTAGAGAAAGTGAGGATTTAAAGGGAAATAAGTTAAACCTCATAGCATGCAAAATGAATTCCCTAACCAGAAGGGTCTTGCCACATCCTCAGTATGGTGTCACGGCTTGAAAATATGTCTTATTTTCTAAGCTCGTTTGTTTGCTAGAAAAACTCAACAACTAAAGTATGCCTTAAAGAAATCCCCAGAAAGGCATCTGCAAACAGTTGCACCGAAACTTCAATTGCTGCCGAGTGTAATTCACGGCAGAGCGAAACCCTGGAATCTCTGTGAGCGTGGGGTACAAATAGCTCAAGGAGGTGTTTGGTACGAAGGAAATGGTGATGCTTCTTCCATTTCCCATGAATATCATATGCACAGCTCCAGCCATATGTTGTGTTGAATCTGCCACATTCTTCGGTGGTGGGCACAGATGTGGACAGATCTGACAGATCAGGGTCTCAGGGTCACACAGGAGTAAATTGGGGGCAGATGATTTGAGAGTCACAGCTTATTTTTAGGGGAAAAAAAAAAAAAAGAGGGGGGGGAAGATTGCTAAGAATCATTTCTACCATGTGTCTGAACAAGAAAAGCATTTATCTCACGTACTAAAAACAAAGAAGAGTTTCTCTCAAATACGGAGTTTGTTTTGAGAGGCTAACAAAGATTTTTCTATGCACTCTCTAGCTCACAGGTGCTGCAAAAAATCATATACTTTGCCACGTATTTCTGTGTTTTATTAATGGGTGTTCTTTTCAGGCGGTCTCCAACAATGCTCCATCTTTGCAGGCACAGAAGCGACTCCTTTGACAAATAAGCAAAGTCCCTTCCCAACTGCCTGACTTAGGCTACCCTCTGGCTGCTCCTCTGATTACTGTTATTTTGCTTATGTGTGCACCGTGGGTGATAAAAGACATCAAGGAAATGGAAAACCTTCTCCCAAGAATAATTGTTATAATCACTACTAGAAGATGGAACAGAAAACAAGAAAAATGAAAATCAGTGAGAATTCAAAACCCTTTAGACCACCAAGACACAATAAAAATGTAGCAGATACACTCCTGCACGTCTATTATTTATGCTCATAAGAGCATGTTACACAAGCACATGCTCTCTCCCTCCTGCTGTACAATGTTTAACAGCAGAGGGTGAGGATGAAGTGTCACATTACTTTATAAGTCCCCCAAACCACACTGCTGAACCTTTTCTTCTACCCTGTGAGGCTCTGCAAAACTACAGCAGAATTCCTCAGACAGCATTTTCCAAAGGGCAAGGAGAACGTTTCACAATGCTGCCTGCCATAGCATGGGGACATGCCTTTCCAGGGCTGCTTTGAGGAGGAAAACAGAAGAAAATGCTGGACAAACAGGGATGCTGAGGACAAGATGCTGATGGCAGGAGTATCCCAGTCAACCTGGTCACCTGAGTCTGTCTTACAGTCACTCCCCACTACTTGCAGGGAATTTCTTCCAGCCATCAGGTCAAATTGCTGATGGCCAGCCTGGGACACTTTTCTTTGTATCAAGTAGAAGCTTACCCTGGAACATGCCATGGGTACAAACATCCCAACCCAGGCCCCAGACACATTGGAGATTGCTTGGAGAACGAGGCCATCCCTTTTGCTCCCCAAGCCAAGTGCTCCCCTAGGCCTGGGCAGGAACAGGGTAAAGCTGCTCTGAAAATGTAGATGGACCTTTTCCATTTCCTCTTATGAGCCACTGAGGAGTTGTAGGTGTGATCAGTCATTTTTTTTCCCCCTCTGTGTTTCCTGTCTGTTTGGCCAAGAGTAAAAGGCTTGGATTGATACAGCCTAAATTCTACTGTTGTTCCTGTGCCTCGAGGTTTCTCACAGGCTGCTTCTGGGTCTTCAGAGGAGTTAATTCAGCTGACAAAAGGATTCAGAAGATGGGGTTTAAGCTGTGTGATGCCGGGCCAAAACTGTATGCAGTGTAGCTTAGTGATTAACTTGTGGGAATAGGAATCAGAAAGTCCAGCTTGTTAAGTGAAGATGGGCTTTTTAGACCCATCATCCAAGCTCTGGACAGGGGTCACGTCATTCAAATCCTTTTGCCAATTGAGATGCACAGTGCTGAGAATGGCAGCAGGTAGGTGAAGAGGATGGTATTTTGCTTCTCCCATGCCTTGGAGTCTCCTTGAGCTCATCAGAGCTGTGTTTTGCTCAAACACCTAGCACCAAACATGGCAGCCTAGCCAGACAGAAGATGGGATGCTACAGGATCTACAGTCACTTCAAACTAGGTTTTCTTTCCTGTGGAATTTGTTTTTAGCTGGGTCAGCTCCCTGACCTGGGTAAATCTCCATGTTCAAGACAGGGGACTGGAGCAAATACTCAGGGTGAGGAAAAGGTAGGACCACCACCTTGAGAGGAATACGTGTTTATGTCAGATTAACCAGCCACTTAAATTTATCCATATAAATTCTTGATTCAGAGTAATTCTTGTTAGGCAAACAGACAACCAGGAGCTGGACATTACCCTCCTGGAGAGATATTTACCCCATGCAGGGCAGGCAGAGACTGGGCACTTGTGGGTCAGAGCAGCACCACCAGCTAGCAGCAGCATGAGATGCAATGATGGACAATGTGGAGACCACCAAGACATGCCAGGCTGTCAGGGCTCTGAGAACAGGCTTAACAAGCTGGGAGTCCATGAATTCCCACCAACTCTTGCAGAACAGAGCTGCTTCCCAGGAACCAGACATACAACGCAGGCTAAGGTTTGTGAGGAAGCTTGTTCTTTGTTGGCATTTTTAATCCCCGACCACCAGTTTCAATCTCTTCTGCCTTACCAGTTGTTTTGCAGAACCACGAATGAGCAAAGCTCCCTAGAAACTTCTCTATCAATGATTTTTTTTTTTTTCTTCCTCCAGTTGAAAAAACAGACTTTCAGCCTTCAAATGCATCCCCTGCTGGCAGAAGAAGAGGTAACATTTTACACACCCTCACCTCCTTGCATGCTTGGGCCTGGTCACTTCTGAACTTGTGTGAACAGCATCACAAACCACAGAATTTTGCCAGACTGTCTGGTCTATCCCTCTGAGTGCAGGCAAACAGCACAGGACAGATACCTGCCTGATCTGCTTTCAGAGTCCTCCTAGACTGGAGACTCCAGGCAATAGAAGCCACAGCTCCACTCGCTCTTCTCCTCTGAGTCTCCCCAGTAATGATCCAAGCTCCTCATCCTCTCTGCTGTGGAAAGCAAGCTTTCCTTGCCCTGTGGATAACCAGCTACCTATATGCTGGTTTCTCTATTTTCCGTACAGCAAGAGTGGAATAGAGCAGCAGAAGGGAAAGGGGAGAAGATAAACACAAACCAGACAGGAGAGAGAGACAAGTTGCATCTATGAGTGCCCTGGTTTGTGTGGAACAGAGCTGGCTCTGGCCAGGGCTGTGCCCAGTCCCTGTGCTGGCTGCAGGCAGCAGCTGGGGGCACAGGCAGGGGCTGTTCCCAGCAGGGACAACCCCCCATGGGCACAGGCAGCACCCAGGGGTGCAGCCCGAGGCCACTGCTGGGGTTGGGGCCCCATGGGGGGGGGTGCAGGAGGGAAAAGGCAGAACCTGCAGGGAGGGGCGGCCAGGACAGGGGACCCCAAACTGCCCAGCCAGGGGTCCCAGCCCATGGACGGCACGGGCGGGGGAAAGCTGAGGGGGCAGGAGGGTCAAGCTCCTTCAGCTCAGCTCAGCTCCTCTTCCTCTTCCTTCTGGCAGCACCCGGGGAGGACTCTGTCTGTTCTGCCTTCCATCCTGATCTGTCTGTTCCTGAATCCAGCACCAGGGTCCAGCTCCTGCACACAGCTCCCATCTGCTGCTGGGCCCAGGCTGGGACTCTCCCAGTGCCTGCTCCACAGCACCAGTGGTGATGGTGGTGTAATTTCCACCAGGGCAGTTGGGTTCGATACTGGTTTTGTATATATTCCATCTTTATTATTTTCTTCTCCATTCAAGCTGTTCTAGCTCCCTTCTCTAACGGCTGAGTCTCTCTCCCTTATTCCCTTTCTCTTCCCCTTTGGGGAGGGAGGGGTTTAGCAGAGAATGTCTGTTATAGATCTAGCAGCTTCCCTGACACAAAACCATGACAATGGGTGACATCCAACTGCCTTCCTACTACAAATGACACCTTCTAAAGGCAGTGCCAGCACTGCGAAAAGCTAAGGGTGGAAGAAGGGGTACTTCAGCTTCCAAATCTATCATAAGCTCCCTTGCAGGTCTTGAAAAATTCGTGTCCATACTTCAGTATGTCTGCCTGGGTCAAACTGCTACTTAAAAAAAAAAAAGAAAAAAAAATCTGCTTCACAAGATTGTTCAAAGCTTAAATGAACATTTGCAAAGCTCTAAGAGAAATGGGGTGAAGGGCACTTTCAGAGAGACAAAGCATTATCATCATCATAAAGTGTAATCTTGATGGTTTTTATGGGCAAGCATCAGCTTTCAGAAGTAATCTTTAAAGCAATGACCATTATCCAGAAAATCGGCTTTCAGCTAATGGTCTGTTACAAGTCACACTTGATAAAACCCTATGCTTATTTTCTTCTTTTTTTTTTTTTCCTAAAAGCACTTGGAAATCCTTTGAGAGCTACCTGAGGGGAACAAGAGAGCCCAGTTGGCCTGCAGCTTGGAGAGACAAGGAGGAGCACAAACCTGCCACACATTAGGTGAACCTCCAATCTGTGCACGACCCACCACTGTAGATACCTCCAGGGGACAAACATCTCACCCAGTCACATCTCACCTGATCTGAAGAGCTTGTCTGGTACCAGACACTCTACATGAGGGCTTTGGTTGGAGATGAGGGTCTTGGACACCTCCTTCCTAGGAAATGTGGGCAGCAAAGGGCAGAAGGATGTGGTGTTCTCCTGGATGGATTTCTGTCAGTTGAGGCTCCCTGCAGAACCTATGCAAAAGTCTGAGCCGAAGCGTCAGGGTAGATCTGGAGGACAAATTAAACCCCAGACACTGAGGGCCATGAGTAAAGATGAAACCACCTTCAGTTCAAGAGTTCTATGGAGAGTACTTGAAGGATGGAGAGTATTTGGAAATATCCTACATGTTTGCCCTGCACTTTTCCTCTTCTGTTCGTACTCACTAGCAGCCTCAGAGACAAGATCCTGGATTAAATAGGTGGCTGCTTCTGCATGGTGAGATCCTGAAATGCTCCCTGCAGGCGTGTCCAGGCCTCAGTTGCCCTCACACCTGGAGATCCTCCCACCGCTTCCAGAGAAGCTGCCTGACCCCCAAAAAGGGGTGACAGGAGTCAATGTGTTGAACACTGGCAGCTGCCATGACCCACTTCTCTGGCAGACATGGGCCTACACCGAGCCAGCCACTGGTTTCCTGACTGACAGCTTCACAAACAACGAGACGCTTAAAATGAACCAAACCAGCTTTTGAACTTTCCCCATCGTAGAGGGAGCTCCTTTTTCAGGGGAAAGGGCAACAAGCAAACAGCTCTAGGTGTGAAGACACCCATCCCATAGGAGCACTCCCTGCTAGAAATCTCTCTCTGCAGACATACTTGTCCTTCCCTCTCCAAGGACCTCTCAGGTCCTACACTTTACCTTGAAACTGTGCAGGACCACGCCGGGGACCATGAGGATTTAGGTGTTCACAGGCTGTGTGTATGGGCTGGACAGAGAAGCAGATCAGATTAAAGCTTTGACTTGTTTCCTGTTGAAGGTTTCCTCGTGCAATGACCAGCTGGGATTAGCAGCCTTAGTGCGTAGGAGACCAGCACAACCCTCCAGAAACATCTCAGATGCCCCTTTTAGCTACAGATGATCACCCCATTGCTACTCAACTGCAGGTCCCAGTGCTTTCCTCAAGATCCCATTCCCTAAGCCCCAGGAAAGACTTCCCAGCATCCCAAATTCAGCACTGATCTGGTGATCTCCCACTTTGCCCGCACACGGGGAGAGGAGCAGCAGCTCATATATGTGACACAGCTTCCAACAGAGCTCAGCCATGGAAGGCGTATAAAATAGCAACAAATGGTAGAAAAGAGCCATGTTGGTGTCACTTAACACAATGAAAATCATAATTGGTTACAGCTGACAAACACAGAATTGCATTAAACAGAACATTGGATGCTGGGGTATGGTTTACATCAAATTGTCAATCTCGATATGGCGGTCCCCTAAAAAAGCCACTTTTTCTGCAAACCCTCAGGAAACACAGCAAATCACGGCAACATGTTTATAGTCCTCAAATGCCACACAAGGAACCCGATATGTATCTTTTATGGTGGGATATACTGGAGGGTGTTTCACCACGTCCAGACTCATTTTTCAAGTGCGTTGCACAGCTTTGTTAAGCCTTCCTGAACCTCTCAGAAGCTGACTTCTAGATGAAGCTGTGGACTGGACAGTCCTCAAGGCCAAGCTCACACAATCAAAGTGAGATCACTTGCCTTATCTCGCTGGTGTTTTCTGGCTTCAAGCCTGGCAATTAAGGCTGGAAACGGCAGCAACAACACACAGATCTTTACAGCCTGCCCCTGAACTTCACCATCCACTGCTGGCATCTAAACTGCTCTTGGACTTCGGCACTAACTTGACACCAGCAACTGCCACAGAAGGACAACATTATTTATGTTCAAACAAAAGTTTGTTTCTCTGCTTACTGAGGCTAGAATTCAAGTTATTCCAGGATGGTTTGGGTTTCCTGTACCTATTCACACACCAGGTCCTGTGGGGAAGGGGCAGGTTCACACAGTGCCTGGCACAGTCACATCCTGGTGCTAACTGCGCCCTCCACCCTAAGATGGAGAGGCAGAGGGAGAGGTTCTGGGTTGGGTTAAATGAAGAAGACACCTTCAAACACAGCCAAAGGCTTTTTTTTTTTTTTTTTGTCTGGGAAGACACATTGGGTCTTGCTGCACTTCCAGCCCACTTTGACATGTTAGGAAGTTTCATGAGTGGCAGAGCTTATGAAACTTGGTGTCCTGGGAGGTTTGTGGTTGAGTTAGTACTCAAGTTGAGCTCAAGATCTTCCGGGGAGGCTAAGAGAGTCTCTTTCTTTCACCCAGCTTCAGGGTTTCATGTGTCTGGTAGGTAGGTAGTCTTTTTAAGACCTTCATCTCTGTGTCAGTTTTTTCACCAAATCTAACAGGTCAGTGAAAATGAGGACAAAGAGACAGACTCTGTACTTGCATAAGGAAAACAAACTAAGAATTGACACAGTTTAATTTTCAACTTCAGAAGAACGGAATTACTTACTGCAGGAGGAAAAAAAAACCCGACAACATTTTACAAACTCAATGATGATCCCAATTACCTAGTCTGTAGATGACCCAGTGTGATATCAGCATACCTTCAAGGTTTCAAGATAAGGAACTACAACACTAGGTGGAACTTTACAGCAGGATGGCAGCACCCTGATTTCATTCAAAGTCTTGGTTTCCTACCATGACTACTCAATCACCCCTGCAGAAAATAGCTTTGAGCTAATTTTATTAAAGAACAAACAAGAAAGAAGAGTCAACAAAACTGTTCTCTAAGTTTTAAATACCAAGAGGGGAGGAAGCTTTATTGCTTTATGCTACTGCATTACACAGATACAACAACAGCTGTCAACAATAATATTATCTGTATTACAGCAGAGATCCCAACTGAGACTAAGGTCTCATTGTGCTGGACACTTGTAAAAAAACAAGAAGAAACACACTGTAAAGAAACCACCCCCTAAAGAAGCTCAAGACTAAATTGGCAAGAGGGGAAAAAAGGAGGAAAAATGAAATTACCCCTGGTTTTACAGATGGGAAACTGAGGAATGCAAAGGATAAGTGACTCGCCAGAGGCTGCAACAAGAATTCTGTGGCAAATCTGTAACTGAGCCCAGATTTTCCAAATCCAACTCCAATACCATCCAAATCCAGTAGCAGACTTGAATTTAAATCAGCCTTAATAACATTACAGTTGGATCTGGATCTAACTTGTAATCTAACTGCAAAAATCAGAAGCGGATACACTTTTTTATGTTTTTAAGAGCACTCTTATTTAGTCCACGCCATATTTTGCCCAGGACTGTAAATTCTTCATAAAATGGGCCCTTTGTGTCTAATTTTCTCCACTTAACCTAGAGGCTGCATTTTTAGGTGCCGTGCCAGACACAAACATGTTCCAGCGACTGGACACCCTCCTTCTTCCTAATGCTCTTTTACACGCTCAGAGCTAACAAAACCTGGTCCCCTCCTGCTCCTTCCCCAGCATCTGCAGGAGACACGGGAACATTTAACACAACGAACACGCTCCCGGCACGCTGCTGCAAACAGGAAACTCCTGAACAAATGCCACGGCCCTGTAACACGACATGTTGGATGAACGCTTAAACTTATGCGGTTAACGAGAGTCAACATGATAATTTGGTGTTAGTCAGAATTACCACGGTTGGATTACCCATTTTTCAGCTTCTCCTGTTCTAAGCCGTCTTAGTGCCCTTGATTCATAAAAGGCACAGATCTCCCCATTTCAAATTGCCCCTTCATGTAAATACTGTCAGTACAAATAAAGTAATTACTGTCAAGCCATCTGAAAACGATGAACGTGCTTTGCTGCGAAGTAAGCAAGTCCATAACAAGATAGCAATTTGCACCTTTCTCCTCCCCCCCTGCCTTTTTTTTTTTTTTTTTTTTGAGGTAAAAATCACTTTCTTTGGTGCTAAGTTAAGCATGGAACATATTATTTAATCCTAATGCAAATCACACCAGCAGGAAACGTCGTAAAGAAAAAAACTAATCTTCTGAAGGAAAAATAAATTATCGACCACGTTAAGGAGGAAAGAAAAATTCTCGAATAATTTCTTTCTTTGTTGGTATTGGCTGGCAGCATAATCCTTCCAAGTAAATTGTAATTTCCAAATTAGATTATACATTATGTCATATTAGTTTTATATTAGAAAAACAAACTGACTGAAAGGAAAAATGCCAAAGTCGACTTGCCTGGTAACGTAAAATTTTTGTGTTTCTACTGTGAAACGCTTAATGTTCCTTTCTCCTTTTTTTTTTTAACAGGTTTTACAGCAAACATAAAACCTAAATTAAGGCAAGACTTTGCTTGACCAAGCCCTGTTTGAAACGTAAATAGGAAAAGAAATACTGAGCATTTTCAGGACACTGCTTAACCATAGCAACAGCTATCTCTGTGTATAAATACAGATACCAGTATGGAAATTTTCGTGAGTTATGCATCAGTCAAGAATATAAGCACCTCTCACACTCAGAACCAACTTACATAGAGAAAACATTAAACCTGCCCAGGTCAAATGTTCTAAAGTCAGGAAACGCCAGAACTGAGAATGTCTGTGTAACTTTCACACAGCTCCTTGGCTGTCTGTTCTGTGCAGGAGTCTTTAAATACACCACACTCTATTGGTGTGGGGTTTTTTCACACAACCTCTGCTTTGGTCACTACCAGGACGGATGGTGTTTGCTGGATACAGTACTACTTAATATGCCTTTATAATCTGGAGTTGATGCTTGGCCCAAGCCTCCTTTACAAGGTACTTCCCAAACGCAGCATCCAAGAGGGACTGCAAGTCATCTTGCTCAGCTTGCACTTCAGAAAACCTTAAAATGCCACTAAGCAGAGATAATGATTTAACTTCAACGTATGTGAAGCGAGGTGCAGAAACATGAGGTGACCTAGGAATAAGGCCACACGGCATCAGAAAGAAAGCAAAGTGGGTCCAGGGCCACAGGGAAGATGAGACTGAAGGTGTCTCAGCACACATGGATTGAAGAGAGCAAGGAGTTGCAGAAGGTTCAAGAATCTTCAAGACAACTATCAAGGTATAAACATAGACTGTAGTTTCTTCGTCACCTGCTAAACTGCCCCAAGAGCAAAGGTACATTACTGTCACTACAATTTTGCAGTAAGCTGTGACAGTTAAAAACAAGTTGTAAAAATCAATTAATCCAGGGTGCTGCAAGAACCAAAAGCCCACCAGTCTAATTTTCCAAACAGCAGATGCTCAGGAAAATGGACCAACTAAACTGACCCCCCTCACCTCTGCTTCTCCCCCCTTCCTACATAGGACTACTGCCTTTTTCACTTCCTTCCCAGGCTGGTATGGGAGTACTACCACCCAGGGGAGACTCTTTGGTCTGAGTCCCTAAGCCCAAAAGTAGAGTAACTGTAGAAAAGGTCCAGCTTGCACACTATGTGGAGAAGGTGTCTCATACTGTCCTTTGGGGACTTCATAAATGAAGGCACGAAGGGCCAACTGCATTCTTCATTTATCAAATGTCTGCTGAGTTCATGCAAACTTTGATTATTTGTTTGTTTGGGGGTTTTTCTTTTCAGTGGCTTTGTCCTGGCCAAACCTGCATGGTGTCTTGCAGATAGAGCAAAATCCTTCCCACCTTCTCACAAGCATGGAACAGTTTGGAGTGCTCCCTAGGGAGCAGTAATGTCCCTTGGAACAGCACTTTCCTTCCTTTCTCAATATGATTGTACCATTTGGGGATGATTTTCCTGGGGGTTCAATTCTTATCAGTATGGAAAACTTCAGGTTGAAAAGAGTAAGTTTAGGAAATTTGGAGGCAATCGATGCAAGGCTCTTGTTGGGGAGAATTCTGCCAACTCTGCCATGGGCATAAGTTCCCAAGTAAGTTTCAGCATATGCTTTCTTATATTCATACACATGAACGCTTCACTGAAAGCTGTTACTGCTAACTGAAACTTTCTGGAGTTAAATGAAAGAAAATACTCTTTTTTTTTTTTTTTTTTTTTTTCCCTTTTTGGGAAAGGGAATCCTCTGTTCTTTTACGGTGTTTCCAAGTTTAGACCAGCTGATGAGTACCAAGTGCTTTGGTATTAATTAAACAAACTGAAAAGTAGAGCATATAAAGTGCATCTTTATACACACAAAGGGAAAATAACCTCTAACAGGAAGGGAGATGTAAGAAAAAAAGAACTGTATATCCCCGTCCAGCTTAAGGCACCTATGGTCCAGTTTAAGGCACCTATGGGCCTTAAACAGCAATTGCTTTGGGACAGTATATGTTCAGCATCTGAAAATTACCTTTGCTGATAGACTCCTCCCAAATGAGAAGACCACTGAAAACTGACCTAACTCCCTGTGTGCCTAAAGGAATGTCTGGACATGGAATCACCCTAGGTGTTTAAAAAAATAGAGAGAAATTTGGCCTCTAAAGACCATTTTGAACTCCAGTTTTAAATGAACTGGAACAGAGGTTTAAATGCAAATTCCCACTTCATCTCAGCTACAATCTCACTACTCCCATAATATAATCCTATAAAATACAACAGGGTGGTTTAACTCTAGTATATTTTTATGTCATCACAGCTACAGCAACATTACCGTTATAAAAGAGACAGATACACAGACATGTCTATCTTGCTTCCTGCAAAAGTTACACTTACCAGTCTTTTAAAAGGAGCCAAGAGGTTATTAATAGACATAGTAACATGGTGATGAACATGAGCACTGTGAAGTACAGACCATTAGAAAGCCTGTAGTAAAAGGAGAGCGCTGAGCTGTGATTCTACACAAACTATTGGCTTCCATAACAACTTAAAATCTTTTTTTTTTTTTTTTTAAACATCTATTAATCACCTCCTAATCCTTAGCAAACGTCTGTGTTTCAGTTTTTTGGAGTTTTTTTTTATAAGAAGCAACATTCACACAGAACCTTGGGACTTTGTGGGAGACTGTCACCAATGGCAGCATGAAGCAAGCAAGAAGCCAAGCTCCGTGCTACGTAGCCTCATTTGTTTTTTCTATTTGATCACATTTGATCATGGGTGTTACAGTGAACCTATTTGGATAGTTTATTCCCAGTTTTGTCTTATTGTGCTGAATCTCTAATGATTTACTCAGTCCTGTGGGTCTTGCTTTATTATCTGCATTGGGATTATCTACACTGTTTGCATTTAGATGACTAGAAATGGTTTACTAAGGCATAACCCTGTGATTACAGCATGTTTCATGAAGGGCTAAAGATTTACCTTTATCTAAACCTCATCACTATGATGTGCAGACCCGATAGAGTTTGTAAGTCATTTGGTGCAGGTCTCACCTTCCTGAGCTTCACCCAACTCAAAATTGCACAGCCAGACTAAGTTTCTCACCTAGACCGAAAGAGAGGGACTTCACAGAACAAGAAGAAGAAATGCTTGCTTTGCATTTACTCTTTTCCATCACACCTTAAAGGAAGGGCAGCTGATGAGGATGCAAGTCTGCAAGATGCTTTATTGACTCTGCCCTACTAACTGCCCTACTAACTGCCCTACTAACTCATGGGACTTTTTCTCCCATGACATCACCAGGTCCAAGAGTCCCACTGAATATGGAAAAAGGATGGCATTCTGATGGAAATTAAAAGAAACTCCTCCATGATGTTGCAAAGGCACAAAACACGAATGACATAATCCTTGTCTTCTATAAAATAATATCTAATGTATGTGAGCAAGAAATTTACTTCTGACAGCTTGATACAAAATTAACTGCTATGGATTTTTTAACTTTACCTCTGTCACTGGTCTCAGGAAAAGAAAGGACTAAATGGGTCATGACTTGATATGATGGGTCCCATCAACCCACCCTTTCTTCTGCAGGAAATCGGCACTTGGCTTTGGTGTGAGGTACCTTTTCATGTTTTCCCACCCAGGCCTGACCCCAGATTTTCCCTTCTCCAATGGCATTCCAAGGGAGGTAATGGATGCAAGATCTGTTTTACACACATTTGTCAAAGCATCTTTTCTTATCTTTTATTTATCTCCACCCCCAGCACTCCCACCACCACCTCCCGCCTTTTTAGACAGAGTTAACAGGGATTTTACTGAAGGACCAAAATGCAAGTTCAGGTTCTAAACTCCATACTCAGAGCATAGCCCTTCAACAAATCCTTTTGTGACAGAAAATGTAACCAGCGGCTCAGGAGCGGGGAAAGAATAAAAGCAACCATTCTGAAAACCAAAGGCTCTCACGATGTCCATAAACCAGCAGTTTCAAGGGAGTCAGAGTCCCCGCCAAGAGAGACAAGACACACATACACATCCATATACAAAGAGTCCTGGAGACCACGTCCAGAGTGATATAATTGGTTTGCAGGCACACTTCAATCACTCCTTCATTTGGTCGGCTGCCATTATTTAGCTTAATAGGAACTCAAAGAAAGGAAGGTGGAAGTTAAATGAAGTAACCTCCCACCCAGCCCTGATGTATTATACTGGCTTCCTTTATACTGGCTCATTTGTACCTATAGAAACTGTTCTCAATGACACAGGAACCAGGGATTATTATCAATAAAGAACCTGACTTGATCATAGTCACCCATTACCATGAATGCTACTTCTATTTAAAAAAAAAAAAGGGGGGGTGGGGAAACCCTTTTTTAACATAATATTTGTTGCTGCTGAACTCCACTGGAAATATATACTGCAAACATCTGCTTTTACACACAGCCTTTGTGCTATGATTTCAGAGGAAGTCTGAAAGGCTCCATCCAAGGTTGTTATCTGGGGACACATTATTTAAGTGAAGATCTTTAATACACCGTGTCAGAAAGCCATCTTCATCTCTGTGATTTCAGAGAAGTGGAGGCACTGCACTGTGAAGAATTTGGCTTCTTACCTACATAAAATAAACAGTTTCAATGCCTGTAGCTCTCAAAAATTGTAGTAAGGGTTCTTTTTTAATAATCCTCAGTCTACTATTTCAATAGCTAGACTACACATTGCATCTCCCCGCACGTATAATACAGCTGCTTTATGTTGGCCTTCTAACTGTTCATTATTTTTGTTTTTATAATAAGAAATGTATGGAAACAAATGACCCTTTCAAAGTGCCGATCTGTTAAAAGAAATAGCAAACAATCCCAAAACCACGGAGACTCTTCTATTGGCACAAGAACGGTGGCCCTTAGTCATTTCAGGCCCCAAATGAGATAACATTCTGAAACAACATTCATTAATGTTTGAAATCCCAATACAGAGCAGTTTAATTCAACTGGCTTTGTTCTTTAGAAGAAATCTAAAGGGGAAGGCAGGAAGGGTAAAAAGACAGCTTAAGTCATATAAACTTTCACCAAAGAACAAATCAAAACATCTGAGGTTCATTCAATAGGGCTGACTGGTCTCAGTGAGAAGACGACAAACAAAGAAGCATTGTATTGTTCTGCGGAGTGAGGTTTTTCCAGGAACATCCCGTCAAATGCTTTCCAAGTGAACACCATGCAGCTGAGAGTAGGTGGATTTGAAACAGCGTAAGATCAATAAAAATCCAGCTTTCCATTTCACAGGAAGTCAACTGTTAAAACAGTAATGTACTTGTCCGTAGCATGTAAAACAGAAAGGCCACACAGAGGTTGGGCGTCGGGTTACTGCTCAATGTGTCTTAATAACATGGTACATACACACTGAACATCTATCCTACCCCACCCTGAAAGTCTCAAGAGCCAAATAGTCCAAGCCTTTTAAGCAAATGAAGATGGATAATCTCTGATAAAAGAAAAAGTCCAACTACCTTTTCTAAAAGAGCAAACAATCCTATTTCCTCTCTTAACCTTGTAGAGAACTTTAATAGCGTCTTTTGTCACTCTGACTCCCAAGGCTCAGATACAGGGGGAAGAGAGGTGGCCAGGAACAAGGAACATTACTGATGGCGCCCTGCCTCATGAGAAAAGGAAGGGATGGAGCAGGCATTGATCTGAAACCAAGCAGATTCTGCTGGTCTTAGATGTCTGCTGCTTTATTTTTTTCCTGCAATTTGTTCTTCAAAGTTAGGAGTGGAAAGAGAACTGAATAAAAAACCCTGATTCAGCTTTGCACATATCCACATTTGGGTCAGCAAAATGACAAGAATGATCCAATAGCTGCTGCATGGGGCATAATTCAATAGAGAAGCACCTCTCAAATTAGAAGAGATCACTGGAATGTGGTGGGGATCGGTGGGACCCTGGCCACTGAGTAGGGATGAATTGCTTCATCTACCTTCCATAACAAGGCCTGAGAAAGAAGAAAACAAGCAAGGAGCAGACTAAGAACAAATAAAAGTGAACAGCTCTTCTTTTCCCCAGCCCCTGGTGAAACTAAGGAATTCCTTGCTTGGGATGCTATGAAATGTATGTGGGTTCAAGAAGTGATCAGCAAAATTCACCAATAAAAAAACCTTAAATACAAAACACTACTTTTGTCTGATATGTCTTTGAGCCTTAAAATGCTGAAGATTAAAAGTGTGATGCTGGAAAAATATCACCAGATGCTTTCTCGGCTGTTACAGTTTTTCTTTGGTGTACCCTGTTGACCACCATCAATGGCAGAGTACCATGTGAGCGAGACCTTTGGCACTACCCAGTATATCTTACATTAGGTGAATCACCACAGCAACTGCCTGTGTGTGTTCCTAGCCCACAGCAAACATGAGGTAATTTGGATTAATTTAACCCACCCAGAAGGTTTAATCCAGGCTGAATAGTCTCGCGTTTGCCAGTGGCCCAAACACGTACGCACAAAGTTGTCTCAAGATAGTCACCAGAAGCCAAAGTACTACCAAGCCCCGTGGCATTGACCATTGGCTCTACACATTACAGGGTTCATTCTAGCCCCACAGGATAAGTCTATCTCTAAATTTATTTATCTGTTTCAAACTCACACAGATCCCATCAAACTGACGATGCTTCAGTCACTATCTGATCTTTGGGGTGTACCTTCTGGTCAAGAGATCACAGAGACATCCCAGTCGATGTTGACAAGGTTCTGACTGGTTCATGCCTTGGCCACACCACTGGTTTGGGAAGTACAGGTTTTCCCAGGGAGGTGAAAGCAGAAATCAGGTGAAATAATTCAATTCGGCCTTGTTTGCTGGGCAAACCAATCAGCTTTCCAGACTAATTTTCAGTTTAATATTTACAAATGACAGGTCAGGCACAAGTTCAGTGAGCTTAACCTCAAGATGAATGCTCAGCATTACTGTAGCCACTTCTCAAAGGCATATTTCAAGCCCAGATTTACAGGTTTGCTACACAAGTAAATGTTCTTCCTTTTGAGAGATTAATCAGACCCTCTCCAGATCTTCAGGGCAGCTTTTTTTTCTTACTCTGGTAACACTGCGGCAAGGAATCCATGCTGACGTCGATAGCCTCCCACAGGAATGTTGCTGCAGGAGCATCTGCAAGTAATTAATAACTGGAAAAGAGGAAAACTAAAACATTCCAGTTGGTGATGAGGCTCCAATGGGTGCTCCTGGAGTGTCAGAAGTGTTAAGATGATACTCAGTCTTCTTATCGCTGTTTACTTGGCTTTCCAGAATATGGATGTGAAGAACAGCCTGGAGGCAAGAGTGGGAAAGATCAGCAGCCCTTGGGAGCAAAGTGACTGATCCTTTGGTATCAACAGCCAGGTCTGCAAGAACTTGCCTGTGAGTTACATGGATCATCTTAACAGTAAGGGGAACCAGATGCTCATTAGTCAAAGATGTGGCTAATGTTCAACCAATAACATGCTGGTCTAGATTTTAACCCGTGGGTTTGCCTGCAAAATGACAATGGGACCCTCTAGCAGGACCATGTGCGAGTTAGTGATTTCAGCACAGATGGATCTGTGGAAACCTTTTGTTAGATTACTTGACTCCTGGGTTCTCCAAGTCAGGTTGGATCTTCACCTAGAGGACAACAGAGTAGTTCATCTGGCTAACATGGAATCAGGGTGACTTACACCAGAGAAGGTAGCAAGGGGTTGAAATAAAGCCAGCATTTAAAGCAATCAAAAATTCAATGGTCTCATGGAGATGGATCCTCCAAGGCCTCTGCAGAGGGAATTCTCATTGACTTCAACACACAAGGAGAGCTTAGAGGAGCAGACCCCCAAACCTGGGTCAAAGCAATGAACGATACTGAGTTCTGTTGCAAATGACATAAATCAGTCGCATTCATTCCAAACCAGGCCCTGCAGCATGACCCTTAACCAACCTTTCAGTGAACCTGAGATATGGTTTTCAAATTTGCAATGAAACCTGAAACTAAGTGATTTTCACCTGGTTCTGGCTTTCGCAGAAAACATTTCACAGCAAGCTTTATTCCCTAGGTGTGATCCCCCAATTTCTTTGTTAAATTCAAACAGTCCTTTGAACTGGGAAAACCAAAGAGTAAGCTGGTGACACTTATCTGAAATGCATTAAGTTTTGTGTAAGAATGAGCTCATCAAAAAGGAGGCCTTCCACAGACTTCCCCAAGGAATTTTTGAGAGACATCATTTCAAAACCATGTGCCTCAAATAAAAACCCCCAAATTTAAAAGGATAACACCTATGTTAGACTTTCATGTAAAGGTTTCCACAAGCAATTGCACCTCTGAGCTGTATCCCTGAGCAGGGAACAGTAAGGGCTGCACAGTAGTGCAGCCATCAATCATTTTGAAAGCTAGTCCCACCAGGATAGTGCTGGTCTGCACAAGGGCTTCCATACCATAGGAAAGCCCAAGTCTGGAGTATGTTGTGTGCCACTAATGTGGGCAGCTCTATTTCGGATTGTCTGTTAGCAAATATTCCCTAAAGGTGCTTCTGGAAGAAGGACTGAAAGGCCCTCCCTAGTTGGAGCCCTTTAAGTAAGTATGTGTCTGAAGGGAAGACAAAATGGATCTGCATAGATGTAATGTGACTTAACTTGCCACCTCCCCAAACCTGTCTTTAAACACTTAAATGAGTCCAGACACACAGCACTAAACCAAGGAAAACGTCAACTGCTGGAGCAATGTCCTGATTGAAGAGGGAGCAGGATAAAACCCAGAAAAATCTATCAAACCTAAGAACAGGCACAACAGACCTCTGAGGCCCCACACTTGATGCCTCCAGTAAAATTCTAGCTCAGAAAGGGCATACAGACCATTCCCGGAGCATCACCAAGTATTTACGTCCAGGTCCTCACGGATTAATTCCAGATCTCCACAAACCATACAGGTGCACCAGCGTGGGCTGTACCTGAGCAGGGAACAGGTTGAACAAAGCCATTGCATTGCTGCTCTTACCCTCCTAACAGAGCAACCCCTGATGGTAGAGTGCAAGCACAAAGGAGGCAACTCAGAGAAGAAACGTGCGACCTAATGCCCCTTTATAGCTCTGCTCACCCTAAGACCATCACTCTGGGAAGAATCCTGTCTTTTGACTGGAAATGTAACATCTGATGCTGCAGCAATACATTAACTGGGTTATCAGCAAGGGAGCTCCTACCTTGGTGCATGGGTGCATCGACCAACTCAGGTTAGCAGAGATGCTCAAGCATTCCCAGAGCCTTTGCTCTGCAAAGATCTGCTCGGTAGACAACCCAATCAACCACCCTCTGAACCAAGAATCAGGGCGTGTTTTCTTTCACGCTGCCTTTCTAGACAGGTAGCATTGCCTCGTGTTTGATAATACCCTTGTTATAAAGGACACAAACCCATGATTTACTCTGCAAAAAGCATAACGCTAACTGAAAATAGCCTAGGAAGGATATAGCGTCATACCTAACACTACATTAAATGCAAGCTGAGAACCTGATATATTTTAGGAAAATTCAGCACACTCTAGACTAATAAACATTTTACAATATTATTGCACATGTTCATTTCACTTTGTACAAATAATCATTCCCTTCACATCTAATAAGTCTGCTTGACACATTTGTGGCCGTATAAAAACACCTTCAAGGGCCTTGTTTTGAGGCATTGATCATTTATTTATACAAAGCTCAAAGACAATGACTAACGACTCTGATGGTATAAAAGTCTTCAGCTGTGATCTTTGTCTTGTTGTTATGTCAGAACTCTAAAATAATTTAAAGGATATTTTAATGAATGAAATAGTGGCTTTTTTTTTTCCTCCAGCAGGAACATGAAATCAAAGTGAAAGACCAGAGCTGGTTGCCTTTTAGGGTGTTTCTGGGTCTGGAAATAGAATGCAGTTCGGAGCCCTTATTTGCAGTTTGTGCTGTCTACAAAAACATCAGAGGTGCCAGAGGCTGGGAAAGCACAGACTGAAAATCAGGTTTCCAACCATCACCTACGGGAACATCTGAAATTCACTTTATTTGGATCAACTCTTCAGATACAGAGCTTAGTTTTGATTTATGATGATGTTGATCTAACTAATCTTGGTGGAACTAGAGGAGTCAAAATCCTAAGCGTAAACAGGCTCAGTAAAGCTGGGTACCCCAACCTACTAACCTCCCTCCTCATTGCAATGCCACCTCTTTTTCCTCCATCTCCAAGCAGACCCCAGCTTTCACACAATCACAGAATGTCTTTGATTGGAAGACACCTTCAAGATCATCCAGTCCAACCTTTGACCCAACACTGCCAGCCCACCACTAAACCATGTCCCTGAGCACCAGGTCCACTCGCCATTTAATTGCCTCCAGGGATGGTGACTCCAGCACTGCCCTGGGCAGCCCATCCCAACGGCTGAGAACCCTTGCACTGAAGAAATGTTTCCTAATACCCAGCGTAAACCTCCCCTGGCACAGCCTGCAGCCATTCCCTCTGGTCCTGTCACACTTCACCAGGGAGGAGAGGCTGTCCCCCTCCTCACTCCAGCCTCCTGTCAGGGAGCTGTAGAGCGCCAGGAGGTCTCCCCTCAGCCTCCTCTTCTCCAGACTACACAACCCCAGGTCCCTCAGCCCCTCCTCACAGGACCTGTGCTCCAGGCCCTTCACCAGCCTCGTTGCCCTTTTCTGGACACTCTCCAGCACTTCTCTGTCCTTCTCATCGTGAGGGGCCCAGAACTGAACGCAATATTCAAGGTGCAGCCTCACCAGTGCCAAGCAGAGGGGGACGATCACCTCCCCATTCCTGTGGCCACAGTGTTTCTGACACAACCCAGGAAGCCATTGGCCTTCTCGGCCACCTGCACGCACTGCTGGCTCCTCTTTAGTTGACTGTCCATCAGTAGTCCCAGGTCCTTTTCCAACCACACATCCCCAGGTCTGTAGCTTACCATGGGGTTGTCAGGACCCAAGGACCCAGCACTTGGCCTTGATGAACCCCAGGCAATTCACCTTGGCCCACTGATCCAACCTGTCCAGGTCCCGCTGTAGAGCTTCCCTACCCTCCAGCAGATCAACACCAACACCTAGCTTGGTGTCTTCTACGAATTTACTCATCCAGAGCATTAATAAAGAACAGACCCCAGCACTGAACCCTGGGGAACACCACTTGTGAGTGGACACCAGCCGGATTTAGCTCCATTCACTACCACTCTTTTGGCCCGGCCATCGAGCCAGTTTTTTATCCAGTTTAGAGTGTATTTATCCAAACTTTCTGCTGTCAGCTTCTGAAGGAGAATGCTGTGGAAGACAGTGTCAAAGACTTTACTAAAGTCCAGGTAGACAATGTCCACAGCTCTTCCCTCATCCACTAGGTGGGTCACCTCGTAATGGAAGGAGATCAGGTTAGTCAGGCAGGACCTGCCTTTTGTCAGCCCATGCTGACTGAACCTGGTCACCTTTCCATCTCTAGTGGGCCAGATCCTTAGGGGGTGTGAAGGAGAGCAGCACTGTACACAGCCATGGAATCACGTGAATTTAGGGTAGCGAACGCTGCGGTGCCGATTGCCCCATGGCATGTTAGGACACAGGAGTCCTGTGCTGACAGAGGGGAACAGTCACCAAATGTGGCATTGCTTTTCTAGTTTGTTTTTTTTTTTATCCTGCAAGCCACTAAATTGACAACATTTTCACTAAACTCATGATAGCTGATCTATGGCTCAGGAGTTAACCAAAAGCAGAACCTCCACTCCAGTTATGACCTCAGATACATGTAAATTCAAATGAGGTGCCAGGGAAATATGATAGAAATAGGAGAATTATAAGCACTTACGTAACAATACAAGCATCCTGAAACTTGGTTTACAATTAAAATGGATATATAATTAAGTGTATTTTACTAGCCTCAGATTGTGTTCAAAGCATGCTGAAGTAGATTAGCAGATTTATGGACACACGTGGTAACTAGTTGTACAAGACTAGGTGTCCCCCCCCCAAGCCAACACTCCTTCAATGCTTTGTTGGCGTTGCTTTTAACATCACATGATACCCAACAGCACAATGCAAAAATTAAATGCCAGAAAACAAAGCAGCTGCTAGTCTTAAGAGATCTGGTCCCTCAAAACCCCTCACCTCATTGTGCACTTGGCAAAGATTTACAAGCCCATTCTAGCAAACAATGGTGGATCTGCTCTCACTGTGTTTACTCAGCCTTCTTTTTTGTGCTTGTAGCCACTTCCATTTCTATTGGAAATTTACCAGAAAATGTACAAAACCCGTAAATCATACTAAAACCCATTAAACCTGAGATTAATTTAGTCTTAAGGGTTAGCTCCATTTCCTTACCACTATTTCTGTCTGCAATCTGTCTTCATCAGACACTAATTAATAAGCAGACACAGCTTTGGAAAACTGCCTTTAATCTTAGGAAAGTGTAAATACTCATGGTTACTAATGCAAAATCTCACTACACAATTCATCAGGAGATTGGAACATATAATTTTCCTTTAGAACAGCTTACTGCTTTAGAGGACTAAAAGCACAGGTGAAGCTGAAAAGAAATATTACTTTAGAAGTTTAAAGCATTGTGCTTTATTTTATTTCTCTGCAGTGCTAAAGCAGTTGTATTTTCCAAAGACTTTTTCATTTTTTTTTTTCTCAGGCAACTGGATTAGATCCTCCTGTGTTTTACACCAACAGCCTCTGCTTGAAGTCAGGGTTTGTTACTCCTGATTTACAATGGTGCAAGTCATTGGGGGATTAACCCTGTCCAGAACCGTGTGCAGAAAGGGGGGTCTTGTGACAACTAGGAGGTAAAATATCGCTCTCCAAATTATATTTTTAATGATCACTTCCTTTCATAATGATGCAAGATTATATATTGACTGTGAAGAGCTATTTATGTGCCATGACTAAGATACGTTTTCATCAAACATTTATTTCTCATGCCTAGAACTAATTTGTATTTGATTAAAGGTTTTCTATGCATTTACAGGAAAAGATTATTCACATTGAATTGCTTTTCCCCAACAAAACAAAATAAAAAAAAAAAAAAGAAGTTTGTGAGTGCTGCCAAAAGAGCGGTTTTAAATACATCTCTTTTTACTCTGTGCATCACAGTAGGGATTTCTTAATCAATACCATGCTGGCTAGTGCAGATAGGCTGGCAGCTGGGCTAGGCCAGGCCAGCAGCACATGACTGATGGTGATCCCTCATCGCAATTGCATCCTTTAGCCGGACGAGAAATGGTCAGCTGTGGGGTACACCAAGATCTATAGATCCACAGTATACAAATGGGAAGCTGGTGTAGGATGTATCGCATTGTCAAAAAGTAGGGGAGCGGGGGGGCAACCAAACAACTAAATCTTACTTCATTCTTGAAGACCTCTGGTGACAGGCACTGCAACTCTCCCCCAGGCAAGCTGTTCTGACAGGTGCTAGTTGTACTCTGCTTTCAACTTCTTTCTGATTTTTCTTGAATAAACAAGCTATGCTGGTTTACCAAACTCTATCTGGTAGGTTGTGCAGGCTGGAACAATTTCTTTCTCCTTTCAAAATGACAAATGGGACTAAAAAATGGTTTGTTCAAATCAGATCTGCCTGCCCAAGCCGTGCAGAAAGCATCAGGGCTTTCTTTTGCTTAGAGAAGATTGACAAATCATGGACTCATCTCCACAAGCAGTCTTCAGAGAGTCTGGGGTAAACCCAAACCACTGTCACACGCTTCGGACACCCAGTACCTGACCAAGCACATGGCCTCAGATCCATCTGTTTTCCATCATTTTCCCCAGGAAAGTGGCATCATCTCAACTGAGTCCCGCCTTGCAAAACAGGTGCCTAAGCCAAACTAGTCCATTGGGATCCCACAACAGCCAGTGGAGAGAAGTACGTCCCTCACAGAAACTTCGGTATTTATCTGGGGATAAGGATAGCCCTGGAGAACTGCAGTGTTGCCTAGAGGGAAATTCTGTCTAACCAGACCAGATGCCCCAAATTAAGAGTTCCTAGAAGTACTCGAGACCATTCCCACTGCAAACCCTTCTGTTACTCGGTTCTTCAGACAAGATCTCCATGAAGACCATGTTTAGAAAAGCAGAACACCCAAGGCAGTGATGTACCAATAACCCAAGGGGCATCATATAATGCCAAAAACCCAAGACATAGGCAAGATCCATCATTTTTCCTCCTCTTGCTTTGCCATTCTCTATTCTTTTTTTCCTTGCTTCTCATTATCTCTCTCACTCCTGCCCTGTCCTGAAGGAAAGCTGCAATATGTTGAGCACATGGGGAAGGATTTTTCTGCAGCGGCATTAAAAAAAAAAAAAAAGGAGGAAAAACTCCTCTGAAAAACGTTTTAGTTAAGACACTTGGATTTTTCAGTATAAATAAATTTATTCGTGAGAGCACTTAAGACAAGTTCTAAGGTTAACAAACACCGCACTGTGCAGCTCACAGCTGTGACAAATATTTAAGAAATCCGATCCAGCGTGCCTAAAAAATTATTCATTTGCAGGCCTCGTTGCTTTTGAAGATCAACTGTTTTATTTGTAATTTTTGACATTTTCCTTCTTTTCCTGTTTGGCCTGTGAATTTGAAAGGGTTGTAAACACGTACTCCAGCTCTCTGCCTGAGGCACTGGGCTGTTGTCAGCAAGCCAAAAGGAAAAGGAAGCTGATAGGTCCTTTGGTACATACCGATATGAAGGGCTTGTAAAGATAGTATTTGTTTGTTTTTTTTGATCTGACTTTGAATCTGGCTGTAGTACCTACCCTTCAGGGAAAAGCAACTTTTAAATAAATGCTTCAAGATTGTGCAAACATTTCAGTAGTTTCAGAGCCCTGGTGTTCTGGGTCAGGGAAGGAAGAAAATACATGTCAGTCAATAGAGATGGAAATGATAAAAAATGGTTAGAGCTACAGTTGTAATTTTTTTCCTGGGCTGGGTGATGGATTCTTTCGACGGCTGCATCACGTGCCCTTTCACTCACGTGCCTTTTGGCCAGCCTATAAAATGCTCCGTGGATTTTATGCGTGTGCACACACACGGGTTTGGAAACAGATTGAAAACGTACAGTCCTTTCCAACTCATTGTCCTTCGATGCCACGATTGGCAAACATTGCAGAATCAAGAAAAAATATGAACGTGCTAGTTTGTTAGTCCTCTGAGGGCTCAGAAATGGTTATTTCCTTTCACTTTTTGTTTTAGCGATGCTTCTGCATTTTATTTTTAATTCCTTATTTATTACCCAGCACTTGAGGGTCCCAGCTCTCTGCAGCGCGAGGTGCTGTACCAACATCTAGGTCACACCAGTGCACAAACTGGTGCTCAGGGCTGTAGGAGCAGGTCCTGCTGCATGAGCACAAGGTATAGTCTGCTGGCCTTGGAGAGCTAATAAGCTTGAGGGCCAAAGAGCAGGAGAAGGAGGAGACAGGAGGAAGTGAAATGGCTTGTTCAAGGCCAACAGAGCAGTGATAAATCTGGGAATGCAAGCCACATCTTCTGGACCTGTATCACAGCAGAATAAATCAGACATTTCTTCTGTGCTTGCCTGTTACTTCCCATCCATAACTCTTGAATCTTTCAGCAGATTGCAAAGTATTTTTACAGAGGTGTGTACTTTTCAAGTAAAAAAAAAAAATGCACTTCTTGCCACATGGCTGGTTAGGGGCACGCTGGGAAGGGCTGGAGGTCCTAGAGGAAGCAGAGCTGGGAAGACAGAACCTATCCCTTGAACACTCAGCAAGGAACCGGGGCTAACGTATACACCCAGGGAAACACAGTCCCAAGTGACTCCAAACCAGGCATCAATTCCTTGTTGACACAACTTGTCTAATTTTTAAGCAGATCTAAATTTTTGCTGCTGACATTTACCACCCAGAAACTGGAAGACCTTTGATGGTTGGTTCTTTTGCTAGAACATGTCAGGTTTGATCTTTACCTGAAAACAACCGTGAAGGTTACACAGCTGGGTTAAAAGCCTAGCAAAGACAGGGAACTCAGTTTTGATCAAGATAGCAGGACAAGATGAAGATCTGGAGGCATGGGGGCTCACAGTCAAGCTCGTACTAAAACACACCTAGTCTTCTTACCTATCCCATCTGGTACTAAGTCAATCACATTAAAAACACACACTTTTCATAAGGGAAAACCACCTCTAAGTCCTGATAAATGCTCCACAATAGAAGCACATCACAGAAGCTCCCATCTACAAGGCTCATGAAAACTTGCAGTTGAGGAGAACAAAAGTCTGCAGCAATATGAGGGGATTTGAGGTGGAACAGAGGGTAACCAAGTAGAAATGGGAGAAGGAACAGAGGCACAACAGCGAATGATTTCCCAAAAGCAGGAGAGGTGGCAGGGTGAGGGTTTCCCAGCACTCAGACCCTAGATGTGCCCTCTCTTCTTTGGCAGAGAGGAAAATGCCCTTGCAATGGAGCTGAAGACAGCATACAGCACGGGGGCACATTTCCTCTCTTGCTGGCAGATTCTGAGAGTGAAAACACTGGAGGCTTGGGGAAGGAAAGAACAAGAGGAGGAAGGACAGTTTGTGCATCCGGTGTGTCTTTCCCTGGATGGGAAGCACTGGGGGCTACCAAAAGGCCAGTACAGCCACTGGGGACTCGCCAGCCCTACGGCAAACTCCTGGGTGCTGCCTCCTACCAGCCAATGCCAGCCACGAAATTCAAAGCAGTCCAGGTCGTTGCATTACTGCTGGACCACCAGGCCAGCTCCGTGGTGTGTCTGAAGAGAATCTTTCCACGCAATAAAACCCTCAAGCCATTACTCCTCGGATGCTTGGCAGTGCACTGCTGTCACGTTTTCATGGCAATAGCAGCCTGCGGGAGGTGGGATCCCAAGTGGAGACAGTTACGAGGCTGTTACACATTTGTGGCACAAGCCAGGCTGGTTTTTTGTTATCCAGAATCTAACAGGGCAGTAGATCCTTTCCTCAGCCTGTAACTGCCCCACAGAAAGCACTGCTCCCTTCTCTCTCACCCACCACCACTACCTTAGCCCTGCTGCCGCTCATCCATCCCTCCAGTGGCTGGGGTTTGGGGGAATTTGTCTCCAAATGGGAACCAGATTGGAAAACGGATTAGCAGGAATAAGATAAAGAATTAAACCCAATCAGCAGGCAACCGCGTTTTTAAAAGGCACAGATGCACGCGATTATCTTGCCGCATGTGTTCAAGGCAGATCTCAGCATCAGAGATGGGCTCGGAGAAAACCTCAAATCCCTCAAGAGCCTGCCGGGGCCCCGGGATGGGTCTTTGCACAAGGAAGGCTGCGAGCATCCCCGAAGCCATGCCTGGGAAGTGCAGGGACTCAGCCCTTCAGCTCCCTATCCCCACTAATCCAGCCCCTTTGGTGCCCTTGAGTGGAGAGGGCATCCCCCCTCTGCTCACTCCAGCAGTGAACAGGCATTTCCATGCCTCTCATGATGGCTGTGGGATGCAGGCCAAGGAGATGGAGTAAAGTTAATCCAAATATCACAATGCCTAAATAGTCCCAAATTGTGTTGGGGGTGGGGGGAACATTGTTTTTTTTTTCCTCCTCCACACCCAGGTCACAGAGTGAGTCAGGGATCAGTCCAGCTCCACCCGCTCCCCAGGCAAGGCCAAGGAGGGTGAGAAAAATTAAGGAAGGGCTTCCCACCTCCAGCTGAAGGAGGTGGTGGCCATTTCATCACACCAAGAAACGCTCCAGTGTCTCCTGGCCTCATGCTTACTCAAGACCCATCCGAAAACTAAATATTGCTGAGAGACAGAACAGCATCTGCACGCTATCAAGTTTTCCTGGATCTCGTGTGGTACTTGGGCTCACCACCTTCAGGGGGTGGTTTTCTACTGGAGCGACAGGGATGGGATGGGGGGAGAGCAAGGAAAGGGGGGAAAAGGGATTAAGTTCAGTAGAAAGAGAGCTCTGATTTTTTGGGAAGCCCTTTCTTGCTGGCAGAGCATCACCATCATGTTCTTGTTGCTTCGACATTCGATACAGGTTCATGAGTTCAGTAGGAAAACATGAAACCAGAAAGGGCCAAATTCTGACCCCAAACAGGCAGGGAAAGCACTGGCCCAGCCCAGGGAGTGCTGTAATTTAGCAGCCAGACCACCCTATCGTTCCTAGAACAATAAAATAATCTTACTTCTATAGGACTAAATCCCAAGCCCAGCATGGCTCTTTCCAACTGGTGACAGCAGAGTCAAGCTGTGTGGTTTGCAGCACCATCAACTAGGGAGCTCCAAGTATTTTGCAAATATTAATTCAGAGGCAAAAGTCAACTTTGAGAGAGGGGAGTTTTCTTTCACCGTTTCACAGCTGGGGAAGTAGAAGCGAGGGTTAAACAACAACCTGAGTTCATGTGTGCTAAACCAGGCGCTCTGTTGCTGCTGTATCCCACTTGGGCAACACTGGATTTCAGCCTATAGAGCTTTGCCCAACTGATCATGGCAATTACAAGGGCAGACTCACCAAGCAGCTGCTTGTCTCCACCCTTTGCCCAGCCTTCTTCCCCTGAAAAGGGTCAAGAGCCACCTCTCTGAAGGGATAATATAAAAAAAATAATGCCCTGGAAGTGGTGTGTGTGTCCTGCAGAATGCTTCCTCCCTGTTCTGGAATAAGACTTCAGCAAAGGAGAGTTTAATTTATTGCATTGGGCCATAAAGCAGGTGTACAAGGACAACATTGCATGAGCTGCAGCACTTCGTCTGGCTTTGCCATGTTTGGTCATGGGTCACGAGTCCTTACCTTCAGAAGTCAAAGGTATTCAGAGCTTTCTTTCAGGTCTCTGTGGTCTATTGTGGCACACACGGGGCCATAACCAGTGGCTAGGATTTCAATCCAGCGGCTGGTCTCAAACAGCCTTCACTCAGGAAGAGAGATCATAAAGATTCACCAGGACTCATGCGATGTCTTCTCATCAACTGTTTTTAATCAGTTGACATAAACAGGTATGACTGGGCATGTTTTAAAGAAACGCTGAACTGAGTCAGATGAGTTACATCCTGAAGGTGCTCATCTCTTCCCACCAAAAAGCGGTGTGACTAGCTCCACTGACATGTTTTTCTTGTAATAACTTGGTTCAGAGATGACTCGCACTTTAGATTCCTATAAGTTTTAAGTTCTAAAAGTCTTCTTGGAGGAGAAAGTCCATGAGAGGTTAAAGCTCAGCCACCAGCAGGCACAAGAGATGCCTCTGGGGCATCTGGTGGCATTTGCTGGGGCACCAGCCTCTAGGACTTTGGTCCCACTGGTCTTGCTGCTCATGAAACAATTTTCTGTCGCTGACCACAGGTATGCTGCAGCAGAGCAAAATTGCATGTATGGTGGTCTAAGGAGATAAGGAAGGCCAGTTCAGAAGAGAGGGGGAATATAATTTGTAAAATACGTTTGACTGGAGCAAAACCACAGCAGCTTTGTCCTAACTCTGGATATTCCCAGGTGTACCAACACCCACTTTCCCTACTGCAATGAGTCCCAGAGCTGCTCCCCTGACAGAGGTGAGGTTGGGTCCTCCATTCATGACTGTTACCTCTCCATTTCACCTCCTCATCCCTCACTCCTGACATGACAGAGTCCCAAACACAAATGGCTCTGCCTAAACTCAGCCGTGTGAGGCAGAATACAAGGGTCAACTTTGCCTTTTCTCTTCCCCACACCAACAGCCACCCCTAGCTCCCAACCCGATCTCACCCTCCGTGAAAATACTCCTCCTCCTCCTCCTGTAGCCCACGAGGCCACTCCAGCCCCAGCCAGTCAAATCCAAGAAAAAGATTTGTTTAAACTTTTACTGCAGACGTTGCTTTTAATAAAGGCTGCACCACAATCCTTTTCATAATGGCACCGAGCAATCTAGCAATATCCTCATGTACTTAGAGAGTGAGTTAATGAAGGAATAGGTTAATTGAAATCGACTTCGGTGCGGAGCACGAGCAGTCGAGCCGAAACGTGGCATAAAATAGAAATGAAAAGAAAACCCAGCTTCTCAACCCAGCCTGTAGCTTTCTGGCCATACACGGAAAAGAATTATTATTTCTTCTTCGTCTTCTAATATGTTCGACAGTAAAACCACCAATAATATGAAAATAAATTACACCTGGGGCAACCTTATATTGCACTAACAGTCTGGCTCTGATTAGCCTTGCCTTTATCATGCATGCATCGTATTAGTCCGTTTCAAAGAATTCGCAGAGAAATTCATACTTCGACCTTAAAACAGGGAGTAAAAACACAGCTGAATTTCATTACCCGCTGACCGCATGCACTGGGTTAGGTAATAAAATATAGAAGCAGTAAGATATGTAATGCTTTATTAAGCTATCTCAGATACAAGAGCATGCCTGGCAATTATGCCTGAAGGCTACTGAAGGCTACTCGGAATCTCTCGCAGACCACCCAAAGAGAGCGAGCTAAACAGAACTCGGTTCTCACTGCACAGCAAAGACATCCATAAATAATACAGCTATATGCGGGCAAAGTGCCTCCTTGCTCCTATCTGCCTCGAAATCCACATGTTTATCAAGCACACATTGCCGTGGCATCAAGCTATTCTTGCTCGAGACGCGGGTTTTTAACACGTTCCCGGCGCGCTCTTAAGCCCGGCTTAGGCTCCGAGTTTATGGACGTTTAAATGAAACAGTCAAAAATTAAATAAAGCCCAGAAATGGCTGGATGAGAAAGGAAAAGCTGAGCATGCTTCCCCTCCTCATTCCTAAAAGGAAAGCTTGGCTGCAATTAAAGTGGACGGGCGAGATGGGAACCAGTTTGCAGAGCCGCTCTGAAATAAATAAAATGTTTAGGAGCACACAGCGCGTGCTGGTGAGAGGGCTGGAAGGGAGGAGAGGGAACAAATCCTATCTTAATTACAAAATTAACAGTTTAAAGGAATCCAGTAATAGGCACAAGCTGCAAATACTGGTCTGATCACATCAGTGAGTTCAGGCAGTAATTTTTTTAATTACTGTAAATTAACATCAGTCCTTTTTGTATGCTTCATCCAACCTTATGCTGCCCATAACATGTAAATTTAGACTAATAAAACAGAGTTATACAATGAATAATTAAAAGGTTGTGATAAACCAAAGAAAAAGAAAAAAAGCCCATCAAAAGATACATTGCCAGGGAATTGTACTGTAAACTGGTTAACTCAAGTTTATAAAGAGATTCACATTTTCAGGCCTTCATCCAGGCAAGGGGCCCAGGTTGTGGGTTTCCAGGGGGAAAGACAGTTGTCTGTCCCTCTGCTCCTGCATCATCTCCACCCCACAACATTGCAGGGTGTAGTCACGAGCTGGCCACCCCAAATCTCAGCAAGATCTTGGAGGCTGGAGACCAGGCAGCAGGATCAGCACAGAGGCAGGGGTGCCAAGGGAAAGGTAAAAAAGGATGAGATTTGAGAAGAGATCTGGCAGGAGGGGAGTCTGAATCAAACCTCACATCCAAACTTGCCTGGTGACCACCCCTCTTTCTCTTCTTCCATTTCCCTTCTCAGTTGTTGTTGGCTTAGACTACAGACAACTTAGGGTAGAAACACTTTTGCGTGTGGCTGTGCCATCCCTGGAGACACCACACTTGGTTGGAGTCTGCAGGCTGTATATAAATATAATCACTGCCATAAGAATCAAATTAGAGAGGGATCCAATATTCACATCTACTCGTAACCCCTCTTACTCGTAACCAGCTGAACCCAACTTGCAGATCCCAGAAAATTTCCACCTCTGGCAATCTTCTTCGTTGTGCTTGCCATATAGGTCTGCTCCTCTTTTCCTGTGACGGGAAATCTATTTCTCTGTGTATTTAGGTTTGGGTTTTAGTTGTTTTTTTTTTTTAATAGGAGAATCAGTCCAAAGGAAAGGCCAAAATTTGAATCAAATCTTCCCAGAAAAAAATAAGGAAAAAAACAAACAAAAAAAAAAAGAAATAATCAAAGAAAGAAAAAACAACCCCAAGTTTGGGTCACTTTTTCCTTTCCCACATTCCCTGGCTCTTATTCATTTGTTGCTCTTCTGCGTTTCAAGCTATCTGGCCAGGATCAGAGGCAGTCTTTCTTAAACATATTGTGGTGTGAAAAGCTGCTCTGGAAGGATTTCTGGCCACCACTCTCAGAGCAAGATGAGTTGGAAATCTCCAACTAGAGCTGGTAGTCAAAGACTTCCACAGTAACATTGGAGGGGAAATAAAGAGCTCTGGAAAACGGCCATACTCGCATCTCCAGGAGCTTGTGAACATTCATCGTAAAAAAGGAATTGAGCAGTAGCTCCATCAAAATGACACCTCTCTGGCTAGATCAGTATTTACACGGGTCATGTTTTGCTCCACAATGCCCTTTAGCAGTGCTAGCTGATAAGTCTCTTACTCAGGCATCTTATTTCCCACCACCAAGCCAACCAGAGACCACTTGAGGACCTGGCCTTCTGCTGACTGAGATGAGGACCTAGAAGTTTGGATCTCAAAGCTTCTCTGTTCACACCAGAGTCTGAGAGTGTCCTGGGGTGCTATATTTAACATAGGTTTCCTGAAATCTGTCTCTAGTATTACTGAGTAGGGGGTTTGGAGATAAAAAACAGACCTTTGTGTGCCAGATCAGGAATTTTCGCAGACAACGCCTGCACACAGCACCCTCGCAACAGGCAGCAGAGGAGCCCGGCTCGTTCACATTCTCCTTATAAACAGTTGTTTATTTTATTATCTTTATTTGAAACAGATTACGCAGCAGAAGACTTTTGGAAAAATCTTTTCCATCTGACTACTATTTTTGGCAACGTAACGGTGCAGGATAGAAATGCTCTTGCTTGCGTTTATTTATTTGTCTTCAGCTCAAAGTCTGCAAATGGGGAGAGAGATGTATTGGAAGTAACTTCAGAGAAAGCCCATGACTGTCAATGTAAAGATGACTCAGGTGCAAGTCAAAAATCCTTCACCTAGGGCCATCTGTGGGCCACATACAGTAAGAGAGAATTAATCTTTTTAGAATTCATTTTTGCCTCCATATTAGGTCCTTGCTAAGTTTTCTGTAGCAAAAGAGCCCAGGATACCCAATACCAAGCCCAACAATCTTCATGACCAGAGCTGAAGGAGTGGCTCCTGCTGTAAGGAGTGTGACAGCTATGGTCCTCTCATGGGAACCATAAAAAGGTGACAAAGACATCTCAACAACTGCTTCACTGTGATACTCATTCACCCAATGGACTGTTCTATCAAATTAAAGGCATTAACACTTCTTTTTTTCCTAAAGAAATGACGCAAACCAGCTACAGGGAACAGTACAAGATGACAGTTTGCCTGTAAGATTCACTTAAAAGCCCTGATTCACCTCTGATATCAGAGGGCAGTACTCCAGAAGGACTATGGGCAAAGGACACACACATTTCAAAAGAGACTGAAGAAGTGTATGGGTTATGTAATAAAATCAGTTCTAAGAACACCAAAATACAGCTACCCATTTCTCTGCATACACAAAAATCATAGTGAAAATTAAGGGCAGGGGTCACTCAATTCGAATTGATAGGTTATATTTCTTAATATCTCGATTACTGATATTGGGTTTTTTCCAGTTTACTGGTAATTTTCCCAGACATACACAATCTTTCTCTTTTAATTTCTGTTCAGAATCATGGAACAAAAGGAAAAAGAACAGAGAATGTTTTTTTTATCAGAACTCAGGAAATATTGCTCGAAGTAGAAACTATCCACTGAACCTTGTTTTGAGGGAGGGAAAGAAAGAATTTTCTGTCCAAACCATTTATACAATGAAAACCCCACAAAGCTCAGGCTTTCCCTTCCCATGTGTAACTGCTGAACCTGTCCCTCACGATGTAGAATTTCTTTATGGGACACGAACACGTGCGCTCGTGAGCCGGTAACAAGGCTTCCACACAACCTGCAGTGCCCGTAACGTCTCTATAAAATTTTCACTTAAACATTAGTCATTGATCTGCTTGTAAACTTCCCAAACAGCACGTCGCCTAATTAATCATTTTTATACTAGATGCAATTGTGTGTTTAGCTGCAGAATGGTTTGCTGTGGCTAATCACATCCATGCACTGAGCAAAGACGGAGCTGTTTGACAATTGAATATGAAGCTTTAATTATTCTATTCAGAAACAAAGTTTTCATTGGAGAATCCCAGAGCAGCTGGTTACTGTAATGATGTCTCTAGTGGAATTACAAACAGGATGAAAAAAAAGGGTTGGACAATGTTCCTTAACTTACACCATCGTGATGTTCATTTTGAAAGCCATGAAGAGCTGGACAAGATTCTTTAAGCTTTCTGTTGCTGGTGCCAAAACTCAGCTGGAGTGTGTTTTCACGACACTCTCCACTTCCTATTGTTTTGCAGAAAGCTTTTTCCACCTTCTTAAAAGGACTCTGAAAACAGTAACACCTCTGAGGGTGAAGATTTTCTGCTAGGAGGAGCTACTGAGCTGAGCACAGACTAGATGTCTGCTCTGGATCCACGCTGTCTATGACTGCATGGAAATAGAGTGCACGCAGCTTTGCTCTCCCACCTCCAAACTGGTTTAGGGAGCAGAGGTAATAGGAGAAGGTGCCATCCATTAACACTACCTAATATGGCACACGTTCCCCTAGATGCAACCCTACCTGAGTCGCACAAACGTGGATATTAACTGTTCAAAGATGTGGATGAAGGGGCATGAGGAAGTTCCACAGTGAGAGCTGGACTACTTCCAGCCCCACATCACATACTGCCCTAATGATTTTATATCTAGTAGGGAAAGAGAGAGAGAAAGAGGATTGGACCTAGTCACAGTGTGATGGAAGAGCCCATTACTCTCCAGAGTTCCTTTGCTCTGCCACAGGAAGACTTTAAGAAGCTGGGACAGGAAGGAAAAGAAGCTAGACAAACCTCCCCAGTTACGTTCAGATTCAGGACACCCAGTGAGGCACTGCAGCTTTCAGAGGAACCTTCCCAATGTCATCACGAGCACTCTTCGCTATAAGAAATATTCCTTGGCTTGTCTCGTTCTCTCCTTTTATAACAAAGGTGACTCCCTTAATATGTGCCCATCCTTCCAGAGGACTGTGAGAAGGAAGGACATTAGGGGATCAGTGCAACAACAAACTGTTATGAGAAATCCTTTTTCCTGTAGAAAAGGCTCTTTCCTCTGCACAGGGCCCTCAAGCCATGTGTGTTAACATCCAGAGTTAGGACCTGAAATACAGCATCTCTACTGAATTCTCTCCTCCCTTGCTGCCCTCCCTCCAGGACATCCCTAAGCAGTTCAGGCTGTGGAGGTAAGTCTGAAGCCTGTTAGTAATGTCCCAAATGTAAGCCCACCATGAGAAGAAAAAAAAGAAGGGGAAAAAAAAAAAAGGAGGAAAAAAAAATATCACATGAAGACATATATCCTGCTGAGCCACCAGAGAAGCTCCAGGAACATCAAAAACAGAACCAACTCCAGCGAGTTCTGATGTGGTTTCAATTTTGGGTTCTGTCATTGGGAAAGTAATCAGGTCAATCAGAAATGTGGTGGAAACCCAGCTGAGAACATGAATTACTGCACATTCTAGACCACCCAAGACCAGAAAAGGAAAAAAAAAAAAAGGAGCCCTATATCTTAGTAATACTATAGCTTTTATCATCAGGGCTAGAATCAGAGTTGCAGTGAAACTATAGAAATAATACAGGCTTGTAAATGCTCCCCATCGAAATTTACCTTTATTTTTTAGCGAGTGTGTCCTACTGCTGTATAAAACTACTGAGAAGTTCAGTTAGGGCTGAGGGCTAGGGGTCACATCCTCAACGGATGCAAATGTGGAACAGCTCCAGTGCTGGGAGGATTCAGCCCTTTGTTGAATTAAATTCCAACTAGAGACTGAATATTGTTTTTCCTCCCAAAGTTTACAGAAAAATCTATTTGGGGCACATGTGTAAGTAAGTGGATGCGATTTCTTTTTCAAGGATGTTTGGAAATGAGAAACTGAAGCACTGGAGAGGTCTCTCACAAGATTTGTTAGTGTCCCTTTTTTCCCTCCCCTTAAGCAGCTGTGAAAATAGTCTAGCTGGAACAAACATGTGGATTAAAATGGAGATATTCCACAAGTGCAACCCTCTGTAGCCAAGCTCTGTGCACCATTCCCTTTCCACAAGTCTTACTGAATTCCTTAGAGCACAACAGAGAAGAAGGGAGAGACTGAAGGAGAAAACTCCTTCTGGGCAATACGAAAGGCTTGGGCAGGGTCTGCAAACACTCTGTACCACATACAGATTTGATGCAATCTCATAAATAACTGGCCCACCCTTCAAGTGAGGTGAAGTGGAAACAATTCCTTTCTTCTGCAGAGGAACTGGCTGTGAAACTGGCCCAGTTGAGGCTAGGGGCACTCCGAGAATGCGAGACATCTGAAATGCAAGGGGCAAGTCAAAACCCAGGTTGCAGGGAGACAGATTTCAGGCATTAACATCAGCCACGGAAGTTTGAGGCTGTCACTTTCAATTTGGTCTCCACAAAAAGAGGCCAAGCTATGCAATCTGGACAGCGCATGGAGCGACATGAGCCAAACCCAGAGGCTACATTTCACCCTCTTCAATTAAATCTGAAGAGAAACTAAAAATTTTTTTTTTACATTGAGGGTGGTCAAGCAGTGGAACAAGTTGACCAGAAAGATCACAGCATCTCCATTCCTGGAGGTATGCAACTACTTTACTGTGCTTTAAGCAGGAGGTTGGACTAGATGATCTCCAGAACCTCAACTGTTCTGTGTGAACACTTTGCTTTTGGGTCCTGCCTCTGCCTGAAATAGGCTGAAGAGTTCCCTCCTCTTGAAGACATGGCCAAGAACATTCTCCAAGTAAGCAGCCTCCAGACTACATGGATGAGAGGGGAAGTGCAAATCCCCTGCTCCCAAAATTAATAGCACAAGACCCCAAACGCTGCAGCCTACAGCTAGATGCAGCTTACACAACTCTAAGGACTGGAATACATGGAAAAATTCTTCTTTCTTTTTTTGTCTATCCGTTTTTAGACAGGAGCGTGGGGAACTGAGTAGCAGGGTCATGCTCTCTTCCTCCTGTGGTCTGCCTCAATCTAAACACTGGCTATAGTGGAGTCCAAAGCACGTTCTGTTATAGTAATAAAAAGATCATGGTCATTTCAAAAGCAATTAAGCCCTCGTAATCGATTGTGCTTTTACCACAGCCATCCTTGCCCTTGAAGCACACACCCAAGTGGAGAGGAATTGATGGACATTTTCACATGCCCTGCGTGCCACTCTAAAGGCTTCTCTTTCTATTTCTGGCTAGTCAGATCCAAAAAAACTTCCAAAACCAAAAGGTTATAAAATAAAATCCTTAAGAAGGGACTGCTTTTACTACCTCGTCACTGTCACAGAAAATGAGAGGGAGAAGGCCACAGTGGTTCTAGTCACTCGTAGCAAGGATATGATCATCAGGAGAGGATTATGACCCTGTGGCCTGGATCAACCAGTGAAGTTGGGCTCTGATCCCATAGTAGGGCAAATCCCATCAAGGCATATAATCCTCCTTTCACATGGGTGGTGCATGCAGGCGACTGCCATCTCAGATGGTATCTTCACAGTCATTTCCAGGCAAACGAAAGCATGTCCTGCCCATGCTTGGTGCTGAGTAGATGTTCTGCAATATGGTGCTCAGTGAGCAATAGTGCACAAGACGTCTCTACTCAGTTGACTCTTTGACATCTGTCTCTAAAACACCAACTAGACGAGACATCGATTTCATTCCAGTTCTGCTACACTCGACTCTTCAGACCGAAAAACTGAGCATTAAAAATCTGGCAAAAATTATTCCACTACCGACATCCCAGTCTCATGGCAGAGAGAGAATCCTTGCCTTCTGACTCCTGACATGGCAGGTAGCAAGCAGACCCTTACAAACAGATACCTCGAAACCACCTATCCCAGATGCCAAGATGCTCCTTGCTAACAGATAATGTGACTACACAAAATCTGGTGAACTGCTCCACTAACTTCCCCTAACTGTATCTTAATCCATGATCCTCTGTTTGAACCATAATGGATGTGTACAACAGATTTTTCTCTTGCCACTACAGTAAATTTCACATATTGGAATGTTTTACCTTTTCCCCCCCTTCTCTAAACTGAACAGTGTTCTTCAACCCTTCTACACAAGCCCTGTAGTCTTAGGATCCAACTAGCAGTATTATTCTGGACCTTCTTGAAAGAGCTTCAATACACACAAGCCAAATAAAGAACTACATGTGCCTGATGTGACACCCACCAGCCAGGGGTGGTTTGGGGTTTGGTTTTTTTTTGTTTGCTTGGGTTTTGTTTGTTTGGTGGAGTTTTTTTTGTTTGGGTTGGGTTTTTTTGGTTGTTCCTTTTTTTTCACCCCCCTCACATTAGCACACCTTAGCTGACTCACACTTAAGCTTGTGCTTGGCTCTTAGTCCCAGTTTTTCTGCAGACTTACTGTCTGGGGTCTCATTCACACAGCAGATTCCTCCTACCAGACCTTCTAGGATCATAGAATGCTTTGTGCTGGAGGACCTTTAAAGGTCACCTAGTCCAAACTTCCCCTTGCCTTTACCAAAACACCTTCTCTCAGATCAGGTTTTGCCAAGCTCACTTACTGCTGAACTTGGCCTCAGCAGCTCTTCAGTGACACCTTCAAATAGATCTTTGATATGTTCTCCTTGCCTCACCTCAGGTGGTAAGGAAAGTATTACAGAGCAATGAGCCCAGGGCAGTGCCCTCAAGATCCCCCAGTCTGTAGTGTGAAAGTTTGACACTGAAATAATGATAACCAGTCCCTGATTATTATCTCAAGCCAACCTTGCAGTCATGTCAGAGAAGATTCATCTCATCTAGGCTTCCCTAGCTCAGCTGCAAGGTAACAAAGCTCCTGGTTTTTTTCAAAGCCTTTTAAAAATGATAGTCAATACAACAGACCCAGCCTTAAATTACTATCAGGGAGCAAAAGTTTGCTGGCAGCCTGAGACTTCCCTCTGACCAGATGTACCCAGTTCATTTCCAGTAAAATTCCATGGAAGCCACTGGCATCCCACTGGGATGTGCTAGGCACGTATTAACTTGCTAGAATAACAAGAAAGATTTGCATGTATTCTGCTGTAATCTATCACTTCTTACTTTTTTCTTTTATAGTCACCATGGTATTGAAGCAAAGCACAACAGTATGGAAATTCAGGGTCACAGGCCACCTTGCTCCTGCTCAGCATCCTCAACCTGCTGTGCTAGGTCCCCTTATGCTTAGCTCACGTGGTTGGAAATTTCTTGTCATTATAAAACTGCAACCCTGACCTTCAGTACTTCTCCCCTCTTGCCTTCTCCCAGAGCTGGGATCTCACAGCCATGATATTCCTGCAGCCAGTGTGAAGAGTTGCTTGGCTCCTGAGAGAGAGTACATCCTTTCCATGGGGTTCTAGACAGGTGGATATTTTGAGAAGCAATGCTGCAAACGTTCTTCACATGAACAAGCAATCATCAAAACTTAAGAAACCGAGGCATTGGCTTAATGTTTGGAACAACCTTCTGCCTGCCTTTAGTTTTATTTCGACATGAAGGGCAGCTGCAGCAAAGAAGATACACACCATCCACAGTGAAAACAGACTGCTATATTCTAAACAGAAGGGCCTGGAGATAAACGTGCCTCAAAAACTCCAGCTGTGGACACTCTTAAAATTTTTGTGAAACCTCCCCAGAGTCTCATATCCAAGCTGCATACCTTATAGTCCCCTGATTTGACCTCTGCTCCCCTGTGACGAGTAGGGGACGCAAGCGGAACATCAGCTAAGTGCAAAGCAGAGCTGGCTGCCCTCATGAAGTGCCTCTGCCTAGGACTCTGTCATCTCCTCCCACTCATTCATGCCCTCCATACTGCAGCCTCATCATCCCAGACCCCTAATCACTTGATGTACACACTGTCCATAAATTAGGAGACATCACAGTGTTATTTGGGGCACTGAACAGGATTACCATGCAATTACTCCAATGAGCCACCTTTATCTCCAGGCTTGAAATCATGCCTTTACTCTAAAACACTTTAAATCAATAAAATTATACTGTAGCCATCGACAGCACATACAGTTTTGCTTACTGGAATGACCCCCATTATGTTCAACGGGGGATTTGTTTCTGGCTGATTCAAGCACAGCAAACAGACTTCAAGTAATGGCAAATGTCAAGTGGTTGCAGGAGGAAATAATTATAAATCATTCATAACACCCTGCTATGTCCTAGTTGTTGGTTGGTTTATTCCCCCTGATTAGTGCTAATTTGCATACAACTCAGACCAGTGCAGCAGCAATGGAGGCTCCTCCAGAGAAAGGAGGGTGCCCTGAAGTACAAAGGCAGACGTGTGGACTATGACAGGAGAGACACCACAGAGATAGGAGAGGGGCATAAATCCTGAGTAGCATAGAAAAGCACATCAGCATGGTCAGACTATTTCTACCTACTTAATAATCGTTAGAGAGAGACAACAGGAAAAAGAATAAAGGGAAAACTAACATCGTTCTCCACATGCTGCATAGTGAAACTGTGCAACTCCCTGTTGCCAGGGACTGCATGGGCACAAGAGTTTCTACAGTCTTCAAGCTCATCTCCATGGCCAAGGGCAGACAGAGCAGCAGATTGGAGAGCAGGGCTTTGCTTTGTCCATAAGAGGAGAGAAAAGTGATATATATACACAGGACTCATCCACAGCCTGACTGTGCCTGAGGGCACTACTAATGCTGCACTAATCTGCATGAGGACAGGAAGAAAATCAGCTCCCATGTCTAGATGTGGTCAAAAAAGGGAGGACCAGCCTCAGGGAGGGACATGGCTGACTGCAGAGCTGCCATGCTGATGTCAAGCAGAGGACCTACTCGTCAAGAAGTGGCCTCCAGCCCCAGAGCCACGTCTGTGTTGTAGGACCAGAGCAGGACTGAGGCAGTGTTTCCAAAGGAGAGCATGGGAAATCCAACCCCACACCTTGAATAGCTTCAATTCCCTCTATAGCCTTACTACACTGTCCCAAGAGTCACAGGAAATTTTTAAGGAGTTCTGAGTCAATGGGGATTGCCTGACACAGCGACAGAACCCTGATTTAACCAGATGCTAATTAACTTCATTCATTGCAAGTCAGGCAAATGCTGAGCATCCCTGTCAAACCAGGGCCTACACACAGCTTCAAGATAGCTTAAGCCTGGAGAAGTAGGCTGGAAACATCTAACAACAAGAGGATTTCCCATGATAAATCTGGTACTTCCTGCTTCTGGCTGTGCTGGGTTTACCACACAAATCGTCTTTCTCACAGTCCTTCGGCGCTGCTCATTCCATTCTCAGCTGGGCTCCAGACACACAGAGGTGCAGGGAAAGGAAAATAATGAGACAAAGTTGGGATAGGCAAACCTCGTGGTGCTGGAGGCTTTTCAAGGCTCTCAGACTTTCAAGACTCGCAAACCCACCAAAGTGGGTTTGTAAACTGGGGTAAGATTGTGAATTGCTTTTTTTTTTTTTCCCCTCCCTGTAATTTAAAATGTATGCTCTCTGTCATGTACCACCAAGGGTGGCTCAGTTATTAAAGGCATAAACATTTTTATCTTTTTTTTTTTCCTGGGAGACTCAGCTATGCCTGGGTGAGTAAAGAAACCTGGACCACCTACCATAAGCTGGGTAGTCAGAGAATATTGCACATAGTCCATATCCTGTGTTTTCTTCTCATGCTAGCACTCTGGTGCCCATCTGCCATCACAGTCACTCTGTGAAAAACTTCCTTCTTTTCAAAAATAGAGATGATCGTACAATTGTAACACACACAAATCTGGAAATTATCTGGATTTCCCCCCAAAGTCTGGTATCTCCTTTCAGGTCCATTGCACTGAATGACCAGAGAGCAGTACCCAAATCAGACCCATGATGCAAGCTGGAGCCTCACAGTGCTGCCCGTGGTTCTGGCACACTTTCCTAGACCAAATTCATCTATTGCTTGTGCTGTTCCTTGCTCCAAAAGATTTCTCTTTATCCTTCTATATGGCTGCATCTTTTGGAGTTTCATCCCTTAAACCTGCACCAAATATACCTGCAATGGTTCTTTTCTTCTTTGCAACTCTTCCAAACGTTTTGCAATCGCAGTGGTTGCCCCTGGGATATTAACTCTCTTCATAAGCACTGCCTCCCCACTTTCCCCACAGTTCAGTCCTTTGAGCTTTTCAAACATGATATGTGGCTCTCTAAGACCTGGCTTGTTGGTGTCTTTGTACAACACCAAGATGTCAGTGTTTGTTGTACTCACGCACACGGAAGGCTGCCACCCCAAGCTCAGCGATGGGAAGTCTTAAAGCAGCTATTTCATTCCCTGCCTTTGACATTGTATTAAGAAGTTGGATTTTGTCTGCTGTTTGCTATCACCTTAAGGTCACTTTCAGATATATTGTGTTCCCAGGTCCCCCCTCCCATCTCTAATTGCAGGAGATAAGATTACTTGCAATTTTAATTTCCTTCCTTTTGATGGTTTCAACCCACTCTTAGCATGACTTGAACATGGGTCGCTTTTTTGATTTTTAGGCTTCCTCTGAACATCTCTACTGACCAGTTACTGATTTATTTAATCTGCATTCACAATATACAGCTAAAAAAGTGAGACTAAATGGTTGAGCGTTCATTAGAAACAGATCAAGAAGAGACTACGTTAACATCCCCCAACTGCTGCTTCTACCCTCACATCTGGCCACTAAGTGCCTCTATAAATCAAATAAGGCATAAAAGGATGAAGAAAGCTGTAGGATTGCAGCAGGCAAACACTGTCTCTGCTCCACCAGCAGTTTATCTCTAAGGAGTCTGAACATATCCAAGCTAACAACAGCTTTGTTGACTTTCTGATGGTCCAAATATCGCCTTGCCTTTTCCACATCACTCTCTCCATCCACATCCCTTCAGATGTGGATTGTCCCTGGGATATTAATGGTCCCTCTCTGCTGCTTCACAAGCCTGCAGTCTCAGAAACATCAGTTATTTCTTCTGATACCTTCATTGTCTGCAGCACTGCTCTGAAGAGCATGAGAAAGCCTAACACGGGGCTGGATATCCCATTACAACCACCCCTTTGCTGCATGCAGTGTCCACATCGCCTGAATGGAGACCTTGCATCTGTTTGGTTCAACACCATCAGACTGTAGCAGGCTGAAATAAAGGATTAACTTCTGGCCTTAAAGTACACATTTTGCTCTCCCATATTATGGCTATAAATCCTTTACCTACATAGACAGATAGCTATCAATTTAAACTGTGTGCTTATTTCCTCTTCACTGTAAAAAGTTTCTACTTGATAGATTTTACTAGGAAAAAAGAAATCTCTTCACTAATACTCTTTTGATGGGCATTACCATACTTTATGACTGTATTCTAGATTTTCCACTAGTGTAACCCAGAACAGATTTGAACAACTTGAACAGTTTCCAGAGAGTTTTTATTTATCTGTACTTTGAATTTTTCCTAAAGAGGCAAGGCACTGAGCTACAACAAAACCTGATTTTTCATTTTGAGCTTCAACTTATATGAGTCTGGGACAAGTCAAAGCATTATTAAGAAAAAAATAAATTAAAAAACCAAACCATAAAACTCTTTGCCTCAGCTTTCCTGCACATAAGTCTCTTGAAAATCACTGAGCCAAAAATTAAAGCCTAATTTATATGATACTTTTTTTTAGGGGGAAAGCCCTGTTTCTCCTTGATCATTCTGCTGATACTTTCTTCTGTTCACCTCTATCAAATCTAAGCATCTTTGGCTCTTTTCCAAGCAGCTTCACACTTTAATTGACTGTCCTGTTGAATATTGCCCTTCCTAGGTCCCCATTAGAAGGTCTATGACAGAGACGTGTGGCTATATTTGTTCTCAAGAAGTCCTTTGCCACTGCTGGGTCAGTTCAGAAAGGACACTATGGACTTGGGGGTGAGCTGGCTGCCAGATCATGAGTAGAGTTCTTCCAAATAACAGCCCATGAGCCACACGTTAGGTCAGCGAGTACAAACCCATGAGCAAATGGGAGCTCTTTGATGACAGCTAAGAATCTCTCTGCAAACCCAGGAAGTCAGACAGATAAATCAAGGCCATAAAATAAAGTCAAAACTGGCCTTAAGATACTAAAAAATAAACCAAAAATGAATTATATCAACTAATATAATAATAGGGAGGTTTTGTTGAAACAGTGACCTAAATTAGCCAGCAACAGCAGCTCTGTTTGTTTTATCTCCTTACCATCAGTCATAAAAGCACTTCTCCTTTCCACTTGCCCTATCCTGGCTCTGTGTTTGCCCAACTGCTCCTCTCCACACGAGGCCTGAGCAACCAGGGCACAACTGACAGGAGGAAGGTTCTTAGACCTGAGTCTGTCCAAGGGCATGGGACCAAGAGCCTTCAGGGCAGCTTGACAAAGACAATACCAGAGCAGAAGGGGAAACTGGCTACAGGCAGAAAAACATCTACCGAACGTCACCCAATGGGCTTGGACAAAGAAGGAAAAGCAACTGGTAGCCCGGACTCCTCTCTAGTCCAGAATCTCAGGGCTTCAATCAGCTTCACGCAACCAGGCCCTGCAGAAACTGAGCACAGCAGCACGTGCAGGGAGTCTTGGGGAGGATTCAGAGGCTGATTCATTGGACATCATTGCAGGATCAAGCCTGTGTCAGAACAATGTGGTCCAGGCAAATTTATGGCGAGTTTGTTCCATCCCCCCGCAGAAATGAAAAGACAGAGAAGGAAACTTCCACGCTCCTACTGATTAACCACAGTGCAAACTTCATAAACGTGCTCCTGACCTCCACCACAACGCGCAGACTTGAGTCATTCCAATAACAGAGGAAATGACACTTTGCCACAACATTACTAAGTCCACATCCCATAAAACCATTCAGGGAAGAGGAGGGGGGGGAGGGGGAAGAGAGAAAAGCAAGAGTAAAGCCAGGCAATTATCTGCTATTAACCCAGTCCTCAGTGGTATCACATTGCTCCTAAAAATAATGGCAGAGCAACAAAGCTTGTTTCGTCTCCCGTGTCTTTTGTGGGTTCCTCATTATTCTAATGAGCTGCTGGAAAATGCACTTCAGTTACATCCCCATCAGTTATTTCACTGATAACCCTGCTTTCATTTCCACCCGGCACCGCAAGATGTTTTACAAATTAACACTTTGATCCTTTTTCCTTCTTTTTTTTTTTTTCTTTTTTTTTTTCTCTCCCCCTTTTTTTTTTTTTTTTGGTTTGGGTTTTTTTGTTTGGTTGGTTTTTTGGTTTGTGTTTTTTTTGTTGTTGTGTTTTGTTTTGGGGGGTTTTTTTGGTTTTTGGTTTGTTTTTCTTCCCCCCACCTAGGGCCAAACGCAGACACCCATTCTGGGAGGAGCCAAGGAAGCTCACGGATGAGGCTGCTCTCCCATATTTTGCACATCATGAGCGCTTGGTTTGCCCAGACTTCAGGGCGACCAGGCTGGGCACCACTGGCAGAGCCACAAAATGTAACACCTTTGCTCGTGTAACGCTGCTCATCTGTGGCTGGTACCAAAAAGAAACCAGGAACAGTTTAAGAATAGATCAGCATAACGTGTGCCGCGTGGGCTCGGGAGAAAAACAGGGAAGGGATGGAGGAGGACAGCAACACAAGCATCGCACAAGCAAACACACTGTGGCTTGGTGGGGTTTTTTCCTGTCACGGTGAGTCACACGACTCATTGCAAGTCACAGCCTGCCTTTCGTAGCGGAGAAAAATAAAAAGGAAGAAAAAAAAAATATCTTATTTCAAGGAGCTTTCCTTGCCACCTTTTATTCCACTCTTCAGAGCCACCATTCAAATTGTTTCAAGCTTCAAACAAGCCGAAGGTGGAGCTGCCAACCTCTGCCTCCCCCCTTCCCCTTGTCTTCCTCCTCCTGCTGCACCTCTCCTGAACAGAGAGGATCTCTGCCCATGGCCATCCCTTCTTTGGCTGGAAACAGGGCTGTGATGAGGTACCATCAGTTAATTACTGCTGCATGTTTAGAGGACTGGAGTTACTCTAATTGCAGCACTCGGGGCCAAGACAGAGGTGCAACAAGATGCACCTCACCCTCCACCACCAGCTAAAGCCAACGGAGAGGACTTACACCTTTCAAAGGTCAGAATACTGGTCCTTGTTGAAATTTGGGCAATTAAATCCATTTTTCTTTTTTTTCCTTTGATCAACAAATAGTATTTTCTCATGACTAATTTCCTCTCCCTCCCCAGAAGTGCTGGTTTACCATTTAAAAAGAAAAAAAATTCAAAATGCCTTTGGAAAAGACACCAAAATATCTACAGGAAAAAAATTTGTGCATTCTAAGCCTCCAAGTTTTAAGGTAAACTGGCTTTCGCGTTGTTCTGCTTTTAGCAAAACACAGAAAGCAACTTAAAAAGTATTTAAAGAAAAATTACTTTAGCCCCTCTAGAAAGTGTTTGAAAACCATTTTACCATTTCTTTTTTTTCGTCAGGAAAACAGATTTCTGGCTAACTTGAATATTGGAGCCCAGCATATAAGTATTGAGAAAGGACACGGGTGGTTTATATGGAAATGTTACCAAAAGGTTCAAGACAAAACAAAAAAAACCACAAACAAATACAACATTTCTGTAAAAACTGTAAAACTAAAAAATATAAAGACAACAATTTATTATTTCAAAAGAATATTGGATGTTATTAAAAAACATGAACATAAATGTGTAAATCTTCAGAGACTCTAAACAAAAGCTTTCATAGCTTTGAAAACTTATTTTCCTTTGAAAAAAATCCACATTTTAGCATCTTGGGGCCAAATTTGCAGTTTCAAAATGTTGATTCCTTACTATTTTATTAAGAAAATGTTGATTCTTCCAACACTTAAGCTCAAGCATAACTTCACTGCAGCTGTATTTGAATGAGAGTATTTACAAGGGTAAACTCCAGCGCATACACCAGCGTTGACAGGATCAGGGCTTCTGGTAACTTGCTGACACTCAGTACAACCTATAATGCTGCACAATGCTCGCTTTATGTCCACCAGACTTTGAACTTCTTCATGAAAATACCCGTTCTGACTTGGCTCCAAGGGCTTTTATGTTCTCTAAAAACAATAAAAATTCCCTTTTATGACATTACAACTTTAATTTCAAAGTGTGATGAGTGAAGGTGGTGGCGTTCTCCTCATTAAGGCACAACAAGCTTCTACGCCCCAGCTCAAATTATTTCTACTTGGGGTTTACGTAACCCTGATACAACAACGAGCAGATCGGGGTCCAAAGTGCAAACTCAGGGCGCACACAATCTAAAACCCCACCTTCCAAAATGGATGATGACTTTGACCTCTGCAGCCATAACCCATCGAGAGCGATTCTTTGGCTACGATGACAACTGCTCCGCAAAGCCACCGGCTCTGAGACACGAGGAACATTTCCACCACTCCTTAGATCCTCAGTCAAGGGAACAAGATGTGTGCCTTTCAGCTCTCTTAAAACATGATTTTCTAGAACTCATGGATGTGGCAAAGCCTTTGAAAGGCAATGATCTAGCAGCAGAAGGGTAACTTTTGGAGAAAGGGGGTGACACTGATCCCTAAACTCCCAGTCACTTGGGAAGAGTGAAATAGAGCCCAGGACTCTGTTAAACCCAATCTTGGCTCCTATAATTTTAAGATAGATTTACTCACATGGGCTACTTAATTTTCCTCCCTGAAAAAAGATGCTGATACAAAAAAAAAAAACCAAGCAACTTACCATTGTGGATAAAAACCCACACGTGTGTGTAGCTACACAGATGCTCTAGCTCAAAGTTGAAACCTCCTAACCTCCTCAGCAGGAGTTCAAACACTGCCGATTCAGTTCCAAGGCCAAAACTGTGTTAGTAATGCCTTACTGGCACCACTCTCCAGCCTACCTTCCTCACAACTGGCGAAAAGGATGCTTCCGCTGGGATAATTCATACCAGTTTCCCTGAGGAAATCCACTGTAACAGCAAAAGTGCTGTTTTGCCAGGATAAGCTATAACATTTATGCAGCATTTGCCAACATACATATATATAAATAAATTAATTTTTTTAAATGGAAAGCCATGCCTCTCTGCAATGCTGCTCCGCTGACAATGATTCTTTGCACAGATTTGACCTGGAGTGCCAAGTGGAGATAAAAAAGGCATTATTACATGAGACTGGGAACAGGCTCCAAGCTCTGTAGAAGTAATTGAAAATAGGAAACACTGAAAAATCAAACTCAAAGCATGTACACAATCCAGGAAAAAAAAATAATGTTGGAAGTGTGGCAAACCACTCTGAACAATGGAAGCAGCTCACTTTGAACAATGGAAGTAACTCAGCCTTGAAGTAGGTCCTCAACTGGTGTGACTGGCATAGCTCCACCAAATTCAGCCATGGTATGTTGGTGTGAACACAGCACTGAAAATTCCCCATTTGGAGGACTTGTTGGGAAATCTGGGTGGAGGGTACCTGCTATCTCTGGGCACTCCTGCAGCAGTGCATTCAACTGTGACAAAAATTAAGGAGATTCAAGACTCCTGGGACATCAAATAGGATGAAATCAGAGATGTGATCCCAAAGAAGCCATCTCTTTCCATGTGAGGATGACCTTCAGCTCAGTGTAAGCCAAGGAAAAAAGAACATGAGAAAAGATAAAGGGGAGAGGTGGAATAAAGGTGGACAAATTCGGAGGGAAATAAACCCAAGAAGGGTGAAAAACCAAGACAGATTAAGAAATAGGAATCAGAGGTGGAGAAGAGAGGAGGGATGGGCAGTGATAAAGGGAACAGGGTTAAAATGAGCAAACAAAGAAGACACAAAGGGAAAGGTTCAGGTTAAAGGAGCAATTGCCCTCTGGCAAACATACTGCAGTGTAAATGGAAACACATATGTCAACAAGGAGCATCCTGAGATGGGCCAAGAGGAAACAGCTTATATGATGTAAGCTTCTGCTGGGAACCACCACAGCCTTCTCCCTCCACTCCCCCACCCCCCTGAGTCTCTCTGCAGGTGCTGATGTCTCCATGTAGAGCAAGGCACTGTCAGGGGGGTTCTCTGAACCCTGCCATGATTGCACCTCCACCCAGCACCACTGCTCAGGGGGCAAAACTCGTGGTTATTCACAGCTACAGCTGCTCCTCAACTTCACCTAACTCAAAGTGGGCTGCATCACAGCTCCTCAAGATATAAATACACATAACATTTTCACAGGTAGTTTTATACGCTCTTGAACTTGACAAAGAGCTTCAGAAATAGCTGTTAAGCACACATGAAGGTTTCCAGAGCTCTTAAAGTTGAGTCTAGCACCTGAGCTCGAGTCCTCCATGAGCACTGGACAGTGCTTAAGACTAGAATCCTTCATTTAACCACCTGAATTGCATAGGTCAGGACCCAAGTCCCTCAGAAGCATCTTTTCCTGGAAGATAAAAATCACAAACTATTTTTCCAATTCCAGGAAGTCTTTCACATGATCCAACCATCCACCTGCACCTTAGGACACTTTTCCAGACCATTTTTGATGCTATTGCTCTTCCTTCTTCTCTAGGACAGAGCTTAGGGAGAATGGCAGCAAAATGACAATAAAAATGATGATCATCTTCCATAGACCGGGAGAAAATGCCATGATAAAAGAAAAGGATCCAGCAGAGAGCTATCTACAGAGACTGCCATCACTACTGCCCAGGCCTTTGTATGGTCACTTGGGGCTTTCTACACTTTTTGGACATCTCTAGTTGGGATGCCATAGATTGAAGAAGGCCTATTCCATGACCAGTGCCTATTACGCAGCGTATCTGGAGATTCTGGTGTATGCACCACAGACAGGGCTGTGCTGCTTCTTGGCATCGGACCTTAACTGCCCAGGGTTTCCAAGAGGCTCAAGATATACCAAGAGAAGCATCCTGAGTAAACAAACTCTTTTCTCCATACTAAGGGTTTATTCTCTTAGGCTACTAGGGTTTGTGTATACTGTTCTCTGTGCCCAGCAGCGGAGTGAGAAGTGATCTAGTACTTATGCTCAGATGCCCTTTTCATGCCAAGCAGCATATAACTGGTCTAAAGCACATCTCAGTCTAGGTCGCTGCTCACCTTAGTGATGCTTTATTGCAGAGCAGCTCCTTCTGCTCCTGCCCGACAACAGCCCACGTCACCAGGAATGCTTTTATCCTGGTGTTAGCACAGCCGTAAAGCACAGTGCTCCACCACCTTAAAGACCAAGCAGGGCTGCAGATAGTCAAGCTCTTGGACTACTACAATATTAATCTGTGCACCATCAAGTTCCTGACAGCAGATCTATTATCTGTTAAGCATGTTCCTGGGGAGAAGCTGACACACAGTTAACGTCCACATTGCTAAACTCCTTACAAGGACAAGTTTAATACACAACGTGTCAGGTGTCACAGGAAGCTGTTCCCAACGGCCATCCATCTTTTTTCACTTCCGCTGGTGCGACTTCCCTTTGAAGTATTAAGAAACACGTTGCAGATATCTTCCATCACTTTGTCAAGTACAGGTCACTACATGCGTGACTAGGATCATTAATGCTTCTATACAAAGATTGCTCCCCCAGCAAAGCTGACTTCTCTTGATGGCCCTCACCTACCCCTGGCAGCCCATTCATAGCCCCAAGAAATCTGGGGCTGCCACCTTTGCTTTAGGCTCCAGAAGTGGTTGATAAGGCTCCAAAAATGCCTTATTAGCTCTAGCAAAGAGCCAACACTAAAGATTGGAAACAGCTAGGGATTGCTCCCCCAAAATTGCTAGCCTTAAATTCTCATCCTGGCCTTCACCTCCCCTAAAACCCCTAAAAAATAAAATACAAAGCTTCAAATAAGAAGAATCCAAAGCTTTGCACTAAGTCATGCTTGAAGATGACACGGAAATGAAGGGCTTCCCTTCAGTCTAAACTCAGAAACAGAGGAAAGTTCAACCACGGGCACTGAATCTTTTTGACATTGAAACATTTCTACCCCAGAACACATGACAATCCTTCAAACAACCATGTTGTTTTATTTTTACAAGGACACCAATTAGCCTGTGTTGTTTAGATTGGTAATACTTGCGATGTATAAACTTGCTTAGCACATGGCAAGTGAAAACAAATAACCTCCATCAGATATGCATTTTCTGTGTCAAAAGGGTGAGGGAAAATTAAGTGGCATTTCTGTAATAAACTGCCTCTAGACTTCCTTCCGAGAATTTGGAGAAATATTCAAAGGTAGAAGCAGAAATATACATACTGACCTAAAAATAATTCTCCAGTGGGTACTTTCTCCCAGTGAGCAGTGTTGTTGTACTTACGATGGTCTGAAAATAGAGGGACAAGGTTTCTAAACAATAATCTTTTCCCAGATCAGCTGATACAGCTAAAGAAAACAAGCTTGGGGCACACAGAGTGTTCTAAATTCTGTTCACACAAAGTGCATCTTTTCTTACATAGCTTTGATGACCACTCTTGTACCTCTCCAATCATGGGGTGTTTCCAACTATTTTCCCTCGGTTTTCTGTGCTACCAACTGCCCAAGCATTCCTGAGAGGGTGGTCTAGAAGTTCAAGAGACCTGGGTCCAATTTCCTCTTGTCACAAGCTGCTTGTAAGGCTTTTGGAGAGCTGTGTGACATCTCTAAACACCCATCACGTACTGAGCAAGCAAAGTGCCCTCCCACCCCAGCTGGGTAAGGGGAAACAGGGAGGCAGCAGCACAAGATGCAGACAAGAAGATAAATCTGCCTGCAGTATAGTGCAAGAGGCACAACTGGAGATGGGACTCGTCTCACATATACTAAGAGCTCTGAAATAGTGTGCCTGGACTGCCCTGGTCCTCCAGACCTCAGCAAGAGTCATTTAAGTTACCTGCAGTACTCTTCTGTTTAAGATGCAAATGCCTCACCAAGCTGCTGAGGGAGCCAGAGGAGAAGACCAGAAAAGGTGCCTGGAAGTGGAACAAATCCCAGTCCCTACGTTTTTATGACACCTCTCACCCCTGATGTTTCATCCTATAGCTCTGAAACTCATTGATTAACTTAAATGCAATGCACTGATATGCAAGCGTGCATCTCCTCCTGCACCACGATACAACCAAAGAAATCATTTCCTTTTAAATCAGAGACAATAACCAAGTTCTTCAGCAAAAGACCAGCATCACTAGATTGTAAAGCAACAGATACATCAGCAGCTTCTATGAAAGGGAAGCTAGAGAGCTGGGCAGCCACTGAATAACCAGGGAGTCTAATAGTAACAAACAATCCTTACAGGTCGTTTCTAAACAGTCCATTTTCTGAGCACAACGTATTGGCCTCATTTTAGAAAACATGAATGTGCTTTGCTATGAAACTGATTCAAATACAGATGCACAAAGCTGTTTGTTCAGTGTTCTCAACCCAAACAAACAGTTGCAATGCTCTTACCTACAACATAAGTCTCTCATCTTAAGACTCTGGCCAAGAAAAATATTTTCCTAGCTAGTTTGTTATGAAAATGTTTGAATAAGAAAAGCAACATCAATAACTTATGTAAAAACTTCAACCTCTAATCAGCTGAGCTTTAATAAGGTTTGAGATAACAGCACATGCATTTTGCCAAGAGTATAAAATAATCATAAAATATTATAATTGATGTGCTGTTCTGGTTTATTACATCTCACAAAGCAGTTGATTACATGGAAGAAAACATTTTGGACCTTGTGTTACCATATTGTAATAATTAATAGCCATTATTTGGATTTGGGCAATTTCAGCGAGGGGTTTTGTTTGTTGGGGTTTTTTGTTGGTTCATTTTGGGCTGGGAGGGATTTTATTTTAACAGCCTGTATGAATTTGGCTCAAAGACTCAAATCGCTCTGAAATCAAATGGAACTATTTACAACACAAAGATTTGGCCCATAGTGTTTTGAAAGAAGTGGAGATGGCACTGCTTAATTCCTCCTCAAATAAAACCCTCAAAATAGGAAGAAAAAAAAAAAGCCCCAAACTGCAAATAAACCCTTGACAATAAGTTACACCAAGTTGTTTCCTTTTTGGAAGGTAGTGAGCTGCAAATAATTGCTAATAAAAGGTTCACTGTGTTTGGTGAATACAAATCTTTATTTAGTGGCTGCAGAGCAAGTCTTTTTCTTGCCCTCTTGACAGTTTAACTACACGCCAACAATATTTGCTTAAAGTCTTTGGCTCCATTAATCTCAAACCCTGCTACACAGATTGCCAGAGCTGATGACAAACCCCAGTTAGCATGGATCATCTACTTGCCCATGACAGTATTTTTCCCATGACATTAAGAGGATGGGGGTTTTCCCCCCCCCAAAGAGGGCACAAGTCTACAGATTCTCAAGAAGGTTTGAAAGGATAAGTCTGTGGCTTAAGGTGACTGATAGAGATAGCTGGGGACTACATGGAAACAAGGAGGAAGAATACCCTTGCACTCTAATTGGCTTTTTTGTTTGCTCACAGTTGCTTCTAATATGGACAGATCTCCATAAGAAAACACAAAATTAGCACCTGTTAGGACAACTTAACCTTCAGGGAGAAAAGCAAACATCCTTGGGTTGTCAAGAGTTTGAAACAAAGGTTATAAAGGAGGTGATATTTTTTTTTTTTTTTCTGGATTGCTTTAACCCCTTCTTGCAATGTGCTGCAGCTCGTTAGCAAACCACTGATTGTTAGCAACCCTCTTCCGAAATGCAATGGATGGAGGAGCACCATAAATGTGGGACTAAAAATATCATCATACCCTGAGCATCAGATGGAGAAAGCATGTGCATGTTAAATATTAGAGGGAAACTGAGGCATGGTAAGTAAAAAAAAAAAAAAAATCACTCATCCTCTGCCCCCCATGACCAGCAAAGGTAAAAAGGTAAGAAGAGGCACTCACCAGTTGTCCCAGTGATGAGTGCTACAGAGAAGAGATTAAAGCACATGTGCTTTAGCTATTTTTACAGCTACCCTCAATAAAACGGCTGATGAGGGTCAAATGGGGTTGGTTCAATAATGCTTAGGCAGCCAGAGATACAGTAGAGGTGCCTTGGCCTTGTCCTTCAAAGGAACCCTGCCATTTACACCCTTGTGTAACCCATGCAAGTGCCACTGTAAGGAAACTTGTTTTCCTGGTCCCTACTTCTTCATCTGTCAGCCTGGTCTGCAAGGTCCGTTCATCACGGATACACACTCTTGTGTCTGTCTGGATTTACATGTGACCATAAACAGCTTCAATTGTTCCTAAGCTAACATCAGCCTTTCTCTGAACTCTACCAGACTCCCATGGTAGTCATTCCATGCGTATGTTCTCCTCTGAAGCCATGTTGGGAAGCAGGATGCAGGCATTAGCGGTGCCCTTCCTCCAGCCCAGCAAGAGCAGCAGCACCTGAAAAATGCCTGTTCTCCTCTCCCCACTACATAGTTGGGCTAGTCATAGAATGGGAGGTGCTGGAAGGGATCTCTGGAGATGATGGAGTCCAACCCCCCTGCCCCAGCAGGGTCACCCAGGGCAGCCCACACAGGAACAGAGCCAGGGGGGTTGGAAAGGCTCCAGAGAAGGAGACTCCACAGCCTCTCTGGGCAGCCTGGGCCAGGCTCTGGCACTCTCACAGGGAAGAAGTTTCTCCTCATGTTGAGCTGGAACTTCCTGGGTTCCAGTTTGTGCCCATTGCCCCTCGTCCTATCCCAGGGCACCCCTGACTTCATATAAGGTGCTACAATGCTTTGTGCCCACTCACTCTGCTGAGTAACACAGAGCTCAGCTACCTCTCTAGACAGGAATAGCACCCAGCAATGACTTATCACTTTCTCCTTACTTGAGAAAACAGACGGAAAATTGAAAGCAAACCCAGCAATTAAAAATCAGTTCTGTGTTCTTTTTTCCTGACTCATCAGCAGGTGGTTTGGCCAAAACCACAGCTGTCTTGCCCAAGTAACTGTGTCACCTGTCCCACAGGCAGATACCAAGACGCTGAATTTGAAGGGAAATACAAGAGATCTAATGGAAGAGCTGAGAAAGAAAACAGAAACACTTCCAAGTGAAAAGTGTGGTATTCAGACATGGCTCTGGACAATGCAAGCAGGGTATTATGTATACCTGGCTAACAATAGAATCACCCCCATCGCCCTGCCTCTGGCTCGTTCTTGATAGATAATGACTTGATTAAGCAAAGGACTTCAGTGGAACTACTTGTATGTGAAAGCATAAAGCCAGCATAGAACCCTGCAGGACGGTGACCTCAGCGAGTAAATTGAACTAAAGTGATTGTAAATGAGCTAACATCTTTCACTTAACACTGCCTCCTGTTCCTCTACAACAGAGGCACCAACCTTTCTCTCGCTGGAATCTTCCACTTCTCCGACAAAACCACAAGCATCTCCCAATTTTTCTACACTTTAACCCCGGAGGGGTTCACACTGTAGCTAACAGCCTCCAAGAGGATCATAATAAAAACTGAGTGAGTCTTTGTTCTGCTTGCAGATTAAAGGGAACAATCCGCAGTACAAATGTAAAATAGCTTTCCTGAGTTTTCTTTCCTCCCCCCTTTTTGAATAATCGGTATCTGCATGCGAAGGTTCAATGTCGCCAAACATGAGGCTTGTGTACAAAAGCACAAGATCCTTGACTAAAGCACAGCATACTTAACAGCTCAAAAGCAATTGTTGTAAAACTTGATGGAATTGTGCCTGGCAATCTATATTTTATTGTAGTTTGTACAGGGAAGCTTCAGCATTTTTTTTTTTACCTTGGGGAAATGGGGGATATTTGATGAAGAAACTCAAGCTCAGGAGTTCACGGCCATATTTACTGTTTTCTCCAGAACGTACATATTTTATACAAAATACAACCCAGATGTTATGAAGAGAAACGCTTTCCATTTATTCAGGTAAGAATATATAGCCCAAGGTCACACAAAAGCTTGTCACTGAAGTTTGCACTAACTGTGGTGCAATAAACAAACATCCATTGAATATTTGTGTGCTCTGTACCAGGCTGAACTCAAAATCTTCAGAAAAGTTAGGAAAGGAAAAAGCCTTGATGCCAAAATTCCCCTGGGATACAAGAAACACAGGATTTGCTCCTTCCTCAGCAAGGATTTAAATATTCAGTCCTCTTCAAGAAAAGGTCCTTAAGCACCTCACTGCTCCTCACGCTGCCTCTCCAACACAGGCACAGAGCTCTCCTGCCAGCTGGGTGAATTACACACTTCTCTTCACACCCTACTTTCCAAGGGTCCTTTGGATAGAAACATACCCAGAAGACAGACAAAAACCACAGAATTCTTCAAAACCTTTATGTAGCATCACTAGGACTGTTTCCCTCTGGTAAATGATTTGGGGAAGGAAGGGAAAGCAGGACCCTGCCAGGGCTTGCTGCTCCCATTCTCCATCACCAGCACACACTGGGCACAGGCGTGATGAGCAGAGGCAGAGCAGAAGATTCCACAGCTATAATAAACCCAATGTTCCCTAAGGATCCCTGCCCACCTTTTGCCAGCAGAGTAGCAGATTCCACAGCTATAATAAACCCAATGTTCCCTAAGGATCCCTGCCCACCCTTTGCCAGCAGAGTAGCAGATTCCACAGCTATAACAAACACAATGCTCCCTAAGGATCCCTGCCCACCCTTTGCCAGCACACCACCAGCTGAGACAACATGATCCTGGACATCACAGTCATATGGGCACAGCTTTTACAGCAGTGAGGACATTCATACCCCACTGAGACAGAAGAGGGTCAGCATCTGGTGTGGTACAACACTCCATAGTGCCTGCTTGGGTAAGATGCTCCTCCAGCCAGCATGGAAACACCCCAACAGCCTGGGGGACAGGCATCGCCCTGCCCAAGGAATAAACAAGGGTGGAGGGGAAGGTGGCTGAAACTCTTCAGGCCCATGGGAAAAAGGAGTCCCAGGAAAGGAGAGTTTTGCTTTCCAGATGGAGATGAAAACATCTGGGCGGCGGACAGCACCTCTCTGCAGAGGGGTTTTTCCTCTGAGTCAGAGTGCTACGGAAGTGACACCCTGGAAGGCACGCCGCACGCATCTTGCCTCTCTGACAAGTATGCTCAGAAGCATATGGCACATCCACAAACATCAGTTTTAAATAGTGGGGGCTTTTTTTTTTTTTTTTTAATGCTGGGATCCTTATCTGGACACCAGCTGTTTATGCACATGAGGATTTAAAACAACATCTCTGGTGCTGGGAGTAAAAATGCAGTATGTGCTGCTTTGCCTTTAGAAGGAAGGACACAAATATAGGTGACCAGCTGAAGCAGACAAACTAAAAGACCTAGATAAAGTGAAGCATGAGACTAGAAAGCATTTTTATCTGCCAGGCAATGACTGCAAGCTGGGACTGCCACATCTCTGGGTTGCCCTTTATACACAACTTTTTCCTCCCTAGAAAGAGTAATGTGGAGCCAATACCACAATATCCGAAATTTCAGAACATCCCTCAGCCCGAGGAGATAAGTGAATTTATTTCCTCTGCCATTCATATGCACTAATCAATATGATCTATGTGCATATGCACTAATCAATATGATCTATGTGCATATGCACTAATCAATATGATCTATGTGCATACATTCTGCGCACCATAAATCCTGTATAGCCAGTACCTGTCAGACATACTATACATATGGATAATTCTGCACAGGGTTTTTTGCATGGAAGGAAACCTTAGCAAACACCAAGTCACAGCCACACAGCTGGAAGGGATCTGAAGACATCCATTCCCCTCTATAGCATCCCTATCTTCTCCCCCCCTCAACCCCAAGCTGTCTCATGATTTAAAAAGGAAAAAAAAAAGCAGCACCCCACCAAAATTTCTTCCAGCTTTTACAATGAGGAGATAAAAGTGCTGAGAGACTCACCCTAAATTTCTGGGAGTGTCCATGGGAACAGTGACTCCTGGTGTCTAGTATTATGCTCAGACCATTCCCATCTCCTTGTACTCCCATGGCCTCTCCCCAAGTAGCAAATAACAGCCTGGGAGAGCTCCAGCTGCAACATACAGAGTGAGCGTGTGCATATGGACACATATACAGACATTTTTATATATATCCATATGCACACATATATATAAAAATCCCCAAGACTTTAGGGGGAAGGAAGAAGAGGGAAATCCCTCCTTTCATCTGGACCTAAAAATGGGAAGACCTGGTTTGCACTGGAAGTGAGATTTTTTGAAACGTAAGGAATGAATGGTCTGCTTTGTCTCCGCAGCTTTGATATATCAGTTCCTTCAGTGACAGACTTGTTAATCTTTCCAATGTTGCTTTTTCAAAAAAGACAAACACGGCGGATAAATGCGAAGGGCCAACCACATCCCCTCCCATAGGAAGTCTCGCCACATGGGCAATTCTTCCAAGTAAAGAAAACAGCCCACTTTATTTACAGGGTAAATCATTTTGACTTATCTTGCAGGGGTTTGCTCATAGCAAACTGACAGTTTCCCCCTGTTGCACAGTAAATGGCTGACGGGGAAAATGTTTTCCTTCCCACCATGTAGAAACCACCAGCCAGAAGGGAGGAGGGGTCAGGGACTTCATTTTTCTAATACTCCATTAATGTTCTCCTAGCTGACAATCACTGCAAAGGCCTGAACTCACCACTCCAGGCAGCTCGAGCAAGAAACTTGAATCTCTGTGGGGATTTTTAGCTAAGTACATCGACTCAAGTTAGAACTTTTGGTCTTAAAGGGTAAGGTAACCATTAAAATGATTTCCAAGTAAGGGCTATTACTCTAGAGAGAAGAAAAAAACCCCACAACAACAAAAAAACAACAAACAAAAAAACCCAAACAAAAAAAAAATACAAACAATTTCTCCTTTTTTTCTTCTGTTTAAACCCTTGCCCTCAAAAAATGGCTACATCTTTGTCACCTAAAGTGACAGGACGGCAGGGGTAGGAAATATTCAGAGGTGTAATATTTCCAAGCAGATTGATTAATCTCTTTCTTTCACATACACTTTTTCCATGACAATCCACTGATCCATGTGTTGCTGTTTGGGGTTTTGCTGTTGGTTTAGGTTTGGGGTTTTTTTTTTTTTTTATGTACAGCCTGAATACAAAACCCAACCTGGACAAACAGCTGTTTTCTTGCAGATAAAAGTTTGCAACTCGGAGATGTAATTAGTCACAACCTTTCTTCTACGGAAGTCGGTGAGATCTTCAGATAGCCATCCCACCTCACCAGCTGATCCAGGTTATAGCAGTAGCCACCCTGGCTTGAAGCCAGTCAGCCCTCCAAGCTCATTTTCCTTGTGCCACCTCGTAAAGCAAAACACAAACGTTAAAGAGACTGAAAACACGTAAGAAGGTTTGGATCTCTTGCCGTGCGAGTGACAGGAGCAATGCCAAGGGAGCACAAAAGTGGTGTGGGTGGTGTGTTTGCCAAAGGTGTGCTCATCACAAGTGGGAAGGACAGGATGAGTTAGGCAGGACAGAGAGGTGTTTAGACAGGTCAGCTTTGGGGCTGGGAGCAGAGAGCATTTCTCTTGCCACCCTGGCACCTTTTCATCAGTATAAGCCACTCCACACAGACTTTGCTAATGATCATATGCAGCTAAATTGGGATGAACTGCAAGTGCAAAAGCCAGTCCTGCTGATTTCAGTGATTGCAACAGGATGCAAGTATACACTCAAGTGTTTTCCACAACAGCAAGCTAAATAAACCATCTAAGATGCCAACCTTCACACAAATAACGTAGAGAAATCCACCAAGGCTTTGAGCTGCCCCACACAAACACACCAAGAGAACAAGAGGGGTGTTTCGCAGTCTTAATACAGAGGGTTAAGAAGTGTGCATGTTCCACATCTCAAACAATATCTTATTTAAGAAAGACATCAATCAAGGCGAGACCTCAGGCAAAAAATCCATGTAATTGCAATGATTTATACCTTTTGACACTCTGGTCTGCAGACACTGGAAAGACAATGCGCGTTGGAGGTTGTTACAAATATCCACTAACACATTTTTTTTTTCTGGGTTTGGGGGGTTTAGAAATATGAAAACATGTGTTCTGATTTATAAACTGCAGGTCAAACATGCAGGTGTTAATGGTTTTCTCCCTGAGATTTTTTTTTCAACTCCGGCCAGACCTGTGTATGAACGACCAATTAAAAAATAGAAAATAGCACGGCATAATGGTGTTCCCATCATCTCATGGTACAGCAAAATAGCCCAGCAAAATTAGAAACACAGACCTTTCCACCAGAACTCAAACCTCCAGGTAAGAAAACAATTTGGGATCCTGCTCAAATCCAACAAATGCTTCTGCTTTGACCTTAAATGGCGTGATTTACACTAATAATAAATATTTTAAAGACCTTTCCAATTTAAATGGCTAAAAGTTGAAAATTTTCACTAGCAGAGTTAGTTGAATGATTAAAAGTAACTATAACCCTTCTGGTACTAATGAAGGCTGCCCAAAGGTTCAGATTGCCTAATAGGTGCATTTTTCCTTGGGTTTTTTTTTTTTCCCTTCATTGTTCTAATATTTCCTTTGGGTCCCATCTGCACAGGTAAATTTATGATGTTGAGGATTATCCTGAAATACAGGCTGTACGTACACTGGGCTAAAAGCCCAGGCAGGTAAATACAGATATATCATAGGATATGGTGCAGTTCAGCTTCCCCATGCCTGGTCATGAGCATCATTTCACCCAAAGATGAGGTAGATTAGGTCTTCACTGTTGCTTACTCTGACATGCTACAAGCAAAAGGGGTATGTCATGAGGTCAGTTCAGGGCCAGGGCTCATGGCTCTCCTTTTCATCTGTAGTCCCATGAAACACAACAATAACCACTGTAGGTGCTTTTGAAGTGATGGACAGAGAGACAGTGCCCAAGGACAGCTCAAACTCCCCATGAAGCTGAATTTGGAGGGCTGAGCTGCTGTCTGGAGGGCTTTTGTTTGCTATCTAGAGAGGAAACTCAAGCTATTTCAACCCAGATGTCACAGCAAAATGCCTAGATGGGGTAAATTCAGGCTTTTAAGCCCGAACCACAGAGTATAATACAATAACATCCTTGTTTGAAAGTTCATAACTTATCTTCATGTAACACATCCACACTCTGCAAGGGAAGCTCCATTGTCCCCAGTGTTGTTGCTTCAGTCCAACACTGCCCTGCTTGTGGCTCACAATGTACTAGAAGACACACCACTTTCAAAGGTGCAAAAGAACCATAGAATCATAGCTGTGTGTGCTGGAAAGGGCACCTGGAGATTGCCCAGCCCAACCTCCCCCTTGTAGCAGGATTGCCAATACCAGATCAGGTCAGCCACCAGCTGAATCTCACAAGCCTCCAGGGATGCTGACCCTACAGCCTTCCTAGGTACCTGTTCCAGCACCACACCATCCCGAGCACAGCATCTTCCCTTAGTGTGCAAGACTGATAAAAAAAGACCAGTGCATCCAGATGTGCAGAATACGAATGAGCATTTGAAGAACAGTGATTTTTCATAGCAACAGATGGCTCACGTCACACACACACCCCCCTCTTTGATACTTATTGGTGTTGTGGTTTCTTCTTTTTAAGGCTGATTAGTCTTTTGGTTTACACAGGCTGAGAAACATTGCCCAGAACTGCCTAAAAAAAAAGAATTCCATACATCATTTCTTCCTGCTTTAAAGAGTATTTTCCCATCAGGTACCATAACTTATAATTAAGCCAAAGATTTGTGGAGATGGCAAGTCAATACCACCTCAATACCACAGTTTTTGAAAATTATTGTTTTAATGGGGATTCTGAGGGGTTTTGCATCATTATATCAACATATAAATCAGATGCACATAAAACAAAATATCCAACTGGCCACTTAATTCCCAGCAAGTCTAGTTTCTAGCAACAGCATCATGAAGAAAACACCATTTTCAACCCCAGTAAAAACATGGTATATGTGGTAGAAGCTACAACCAAAGAAAGCTAGAGAACATCCTTTAAAAACATTCCAAGCATCTTTCTTTTTCATGCCATGAGAGATGATTTTTTTTTTTTCCCCCCCCTATTTCTTGTGAGGCACTCGGCTGTTTTGCTTTTAATTCCTCAGGGACTAGTGACCTCATGAAGAAAAACAACCAGGACAAAATTAACCTTTATTTTATATATTAATAGTTTTACCTCCAGCAGTAGCACGTACAAATTATGAATTTTGACTCAAAATTGTGAGTGTTTGGAGAGCAGCGCTCCTGCAAAGTTGTGGTAGCAGGAATTGCCAAGGAAGGCTGAATTGTGGTTGCCAATCACCACATTTATTAATGATTGGATCTGAGAATTACGTGCAGGCTCCAAAACTGATGAAAGACAGTCAGATCCTTTGCATTCCCTGGATTTTTATATCAAACCTTAAACATCAAGCAAAGTCATAGCACAGCAAGGGGCGCTATCAGGGAATGCAAGACAGCAAATCTCTTCCAAGATGAGCTCTCAATAGTATTAGCTAATGGGATGGTGCTGGAGGCTTTGGGGAGGACTGGGTGTCCAGAAGCCCCCCTTCTCCATCACTGCCATCCCCCAGCCAAGGACTGTTTGGCAGGTGACTGATCCTTGTACTCACCTTGTCTGGTGAGAGGTCCAGTCCCTCTGCCTCCCTCCCTCCCCGAAACACCCTTTGTGGGGCTGTGGGAGTGAACCCCCCACCCTGGGGGCCAGCAAGGCGGTGAAAAACGATACGAACCGAACAGCAAAATCAATATTTGGTCAGGCTGAGAGGGGACTATCGATTCTTTTCTCATGATATCCATGTCTCCTGCACTTCCTGCTTCTCCGGGGCACTGGAAACCCAAGTCTCTCCTAGACTAAGGGTGGCCAGGCTTTGACTCTGCAACATCTGTACCTCACAAGAAGTTCACGTGTGGTCTCCCGGGTCGATGCTCATCCACTTGAGTGGCAGCAATGCCGTGCTGGCACAAGGGCTACCAGGAGGAAGCAGGACAGCAGGAGATGCTGAGAGCAATGACACTGGGTCAGTGCAGGGGAGCACCACACAGAGATGCTGCCAGGTCCTACCTCTGCCCTCTTCCTCACAGTGTGGTTACATCAAGATTTCAGCCTCTAACTTTTCATTTGATCTTTCACATCCACTTTCTCTAGTCTTTCTTCCTGTCTGTCCCAGAAGTCTTCTGTCCTGGGCAGACACAGACATGGGGCCCACACATCTAGTGGGTTCAGGCATGGTGCCCAATCCTTGCACCCAGGAATAGTGCCTGGGCACATCCCAGACCCATGTCTGGGAATCCTCATCCCAGCTCCAGATTTCCACAAGGTACAGGAACTGAGGGACGAGCAGCAGCATTCACCACATGTATGTGCAAACAGACAAGACCAAGGGCTCTTATAAAGTTGATGCATACTTCCTTCCACTTTCTCACAGTTCCCCCACCATCGGGAGCCTTCTCACAAGTTGCTACAGACAGTACATCATAGTCAACAGTGGGGACAGCAGGCCAAGAGGGAAACCAAGCCACACCACTGTGTCATTAACCACATTCAGTTTAGCATGTCAAAATATGGCAGCTCTCTTCAACAAAAAAATTACTCTTTTAAAGCACCTCTTCCTTTGAAGCTAAAGTGTCCCTAAAAGCTACTCTAGATGAACAGGGCTTATCAAACCCCACACCGCGCTGCTTGGTACCTCCATTCGTCCAGTTGCAACAGGTTTGAATAACTCTGGGAAGCATCCAGGGATACAAGGATGAGAAGGAGCATGGGAAAGGTTTCCTCATCTTTCACCAGAACATTTTGCTCCCAAGTTTAAAAGTAATACTGCTGACAGCAGAAAGACTGCTTTTAGCCAAGGCTTACAGACACCTGCCAGATGCCTGAAACTCCAGCGAGTGACCAATGCCTTAAACTGGTGAGTGACCAGTGAAACTTCCAACTTCTTGCATGGGCAAAAGGCCATTTTCTGGGGAGCAAGAACGAGGCAGTGAAACAGTCCTTCACACACGTATGAGCCCGACACCCATAAATCCAACCCATGCTGACGAGCCGTGAACACACATCACAACTGCACCAACCAAAACACCGCAGTGCGCAAATTGTCCTCTCCAGGGAGTGCACAGGGGAGATTCCCACACTGCCAAGTTTACCCAGAGGTTGAGCCCACAAGATAGCCAAACCTCCTGAACCATCTGCACGTCACATGTGCTGCTGCTGCCCAGACTCAAACTGGGAATATTGAAAGCCCTCAAATCCCACTCTCCCATGCAGTTTAGATACAGGAGGAAACAACCCAGCTGGAGACGAGCTTTTGCCTCACAAGGTGTCTGGGCAGGCTTTGAAGGCTCTCATCACTCTGCCCTCAACCAGAAGGATCTGATGGAGATGGACTGAGCTTAGCCCTGCTAACGCACAACGGGAGAAAGGCACAGGAAAGCAAAGGACATCACACGGGACAAACCAGCACATCGAGGAAACACGAGCACAGCAGCAAGAGATTCTCCTAGGAGAAGCACAGCTACGACGTGACCAGGGTTAGGCACGTTGCTGAGAGCACCGGGTGGCACTCAGATGCTGCCATGCCAGGGACAGACACAGCCTACAACTCTACCTCCAAAAGCCCACTCTCAAATGAAATCAAAGCAGCAGGTTCCTAACCAGAGAGGCTCCCACCACTGCTCCCAGGGAGACGAACAAACCGTGGCTGCGAGCGTCCTTCACGGGTTGCATCTGGTAAAAATTGCTTTGCAAAAGGTTTGGGAGAGTCTAGAGAGAAAGCTCTCAGCCCTCAGAAAGACAAATATACAACAGAGCTGGCTAGGTGGTGGCTGCCCTTGTTAAACTTCATGGAAAAACACAACTTGTGCAAACCGAATTCCCCCGCTAACCTCTTCCCCTTGTTGAAATATTAAACAAAAATAACTTCTCTTTTTATCTTTGAGCCAGCGGGACAAATACATCATTAAAGGAACTTCACTGAAGTCAACAGGGATATACACGAGATGAAGAAATGAATTTGACCTATTGCATTTTGTGTCCTTATGTTCTAACTAATAAGTAAATTGCACAGACTTTTAATCAACAGGCTCTGAGAACCTGGCCAAAGCAGTTTGCTTTCTTCCCCCCAGCATCGCTATCTGTACTTTCATATTGCTTTCTCTCAGTAACTTTGGAAAACAGGTATTTTCATCCAGTTTAATCATGCAATTTTTTTTTTTCCCCACGAGTATATTGTAAAACTCTTCACATACAACTTTCATAGGACATTTGTTCCTACAGCAAAAAACAAGAATGTTTTCCATTTACAACTTTGAAAAATTTTGCCACTACCCACCAGAAAAAAAAAAGAGTTCTGTGGGTGTTTTAGACACACACGTTTGTGAAAATGACTCCAGCCAAAGGACACCGACTCTGATCCAAGGATCTCCCTGGAAGACGCATGGGATGAAGCAAAATAAAAGCTGCCCACGAGGAAAGCCGAAGCATCGCGTCTCGGCACGCCGACTGCTCTTCCCCAGCGTTGGGGCACACACCTCTCACCAGGCAGAATACAAAGAGATTCAGGGAAAGGAAGAGTTGCCAGAAGAGGACCAGGAAGATGATGAAATATAGAAGCTACCGAAGGCAGTGTTAGGTGGAAGATGCATTTTGTGCCTCGTGTTATATTGCCTGCCAGTCGATTACGGCGCAGCCTGTATAAACACATCATGTGTTCCCTGACAGGGAGTCGGGGTGAAGTAGGGTGTCAGGGTAAAACAGAGGATAATAAAATCACTTTAGATTTATTTCTCTAAATTGGAAACTTCATGCTTACACCTGACTAAATCATCAGCCTGAAACTTTAGCTCAACTCCCACAGAAAAAGTATGAAACCTTATCCCATCTTTGTTTAACAAAGGCCAATCAAGCTCGCCTAATGAATTCTGCAGATGTAGGCGATGGGACGTGTTTAGCCATTTTAATTCTGCAGGGCTTCATCAGACCTGTCTCCATCATACCCATCTTACTCCGAGTGACCAAAGAGGTTTCAGCACTCTGGAAGCTGGGCTGTCCTGCTGCAGCCTGTGGGCAGAGCAGACACATGAGCACGTTATCCAGCATTAGACACGGGCTTCATAAATTCTGATGAAGAGTAAGGAAAGCATCTCAGGTGGCTGGGGTGGGGCTGGAGGGTGGCAGCGCTTGCCCCTGCTCCTCCCCAGCATGGCACAAGCAGGAGCAGGGAATCCTCCACTGCCATCCCATTGCCAGTGAGTCTCCCAGTTTGCGAAGTGCCAAAGGACCCTTTCTTTAAAAAAAAAAGGGAAAAAAAACCACACAAAAAAACCCCACACACAAAAAACCAGTCTAGCATAAGGAGCTGGTTAAAAAACAATAAATCAGTGGTGAAATGTGGATAACAACCTTCTCTGTAAAATCAACATGGATTGTGTTCCTGCAGAGAGCTGTCTGACAGGCTGGTTGAAGCCTGACTGCTTGCAGCCAGTTTTTTTTTTTTTTTAACAAGCTGGAGGAGTATCTTGGATCAGGGGGGAGAGGCAAGGAGGTCTCTTCCTTTTGTACATGGTTCTGCTGTGTTAGAAAATCAATAAGCAAGGTCCTGACCTCAGCATAACTTCAGACATCATTCACAACTCCTTTGAATCTCTTCCCCCACCAAAAAAACCTCGGTTTTCCTTTTAATCACGCACAGCAGAGGGAGTGCTGGCAGGGAGGGCAGGTCCTGCCTCACCATGTAGGCAAAACCCCTTTGCACCCATCTTTCCTGACAGGTAGAAATCAAATTAGAAGAGGAACGCACCCCGAGGGGAGAGGGGTTAGCTGAGGTAGAGCACAGCCCAGCAGGAAATGCCAAAAAAAAGAAACCATATGGAGCATGGAGGTGCTATGGATTAATATGAGAATTCCCACTATTTTTGTTTTATTTTCAGAGGGGAAGGCATCAAAAATAAAACACATTCTTTTCCTCCTTCCCCTGCCCCCCCCCCCCTTTATTTTTTTTAGCACTAGGCTATTTTCTGTTAAATCCCCTTTAAAAAAAATATAAAAATAATAAAAGTCAAATAAATAAATAAATATAAACCATGCTTTGCCACAGGTTTTTCCCCTCCAGCCAACTCCTCGGGCTGGCTAAATTGGGTGATTAAAATATAGGAAGGCCTCCAGATCCCCCTCAGGACTGTTTTTAATATCTGTAAAACTGCCACTTTGTCTTGCCAAGGTAAACACCATCGCATGCAGTTCAAAGGTGAGCGAGCCTAAATGTTTCCCTTCGCCCGAAAGGAATCTGCCTTGGGACCCCACGGGCCACGCCGGAGGGGGACGCGGACCAGCCCGGAGCGCGGCGCGGTGGCCGGAGAGGCATCTGTGTACACAACGCTAACTTCTCCCACACAAATACTAAAAATTTCTCATTAAAAATTATTGCTGTGTCAACATGTGAGGCCACTCAGCCCCCAATCTGGAAAAGACGTTCTGGTCTTTTCTTGCTTCTTTTTTTTTTTTTGCTGGGAAAGCGGCAGCAGCAGGAAGGGAAAAGGAGGGGGGGAAGAGGGATGGGACGTGAGACCGGAGTCATCTGCTGCTGACTTTGGATCTCTTTTTTTCTCCCTTGTCACTCAAGTTGAGATTTCCAACTGTTCCACCTCATCTATTTTAGTTACTTGCTACCCAGATTTTTTCCCCTCTCCTCCTTCGCTCCCTATCGCCGAGCTTTATGTTTCCCTCACATGGCTGGGCTGGCTGCACCGCTTGGCATTACTTTAAATGGAAATGCAATTTTAAGCCATCTCTTTTGTCGTAGTGGTTGCAGTGCCTTCAGAGCAGGAGATTTGTTGTTATCTAGACCCATCTACACAGATGCAGCCATAAATCTCAAAGCGCTCTGCCCATGAGTGATCCCTTCCACGGGTGGCCAAGAATTCGTAGCAAAACAGCACAGGAACCAAATATTTGACCACAACCAAAGACAAAATTCACATCAAAACCTCCATCAATTCAGGCTCTTAATTCTGTCCTACACCATCAGGCATTTTGCTCCAACGCACCAAAGTAAAAGCTTAAAAATATGCTTTGTTATCAAGGTGAAGGATGGGAAGTTACCACAGGGAATGAAAAAATGGGATGGGGTGGAGAAGGGAGGGGAGGGCAGGGAGGTAGCTGTGTACTGTAGCCTCCCCACTCCAAAAATTCATCTCAGGGGAGGGCTGGGTGCCGGGCAGGCAGCCAGCACACCCCAACCCTCCGAGAGGCTCCCGATGCCCCGCTCTCCAACACCACGCCGTGATCCATGTGGGGTTGCGCCGAGACAACATGAAATACAACCACGTGTAATTAACCTGATGTAATGCTATATATCAATAAGTTAAAAAAAACCCCAACAACTTGCTTTGAGGTCAGGCACCCACACACACAACTCAAACAGTGGAGACCTAATCCAAATTTATTGGAGTTTGTAACAGCTGGACTTATGCCTCTAATACCTTTTAAGTGCCTCTTTTAGCAGTGAACTGAGTGTGTCTTTCATTAAGGTGGAGTTGAAAGTATGTTAAGTTCATAAGCATGAAAATAGCCATTTAGTTCTCTTGGAGATTAATTCTGCCTCCAGTTTACTCTCATCGAACCCCATTAATGTCTGGGATTTGGCCTTTAGTGCCCCATTTGCATAAGCTCTGTTTATTATAGGCCCTCTTGATAATGTGAAAGTATTAAAATATTTCTTTCCCAAAATATAGAGGCATTAATCTTGGAATCCTCCTCATGTCCTTAATTTGCCATCAAATCCCACAACAGGAACAAACGGGCTTTCTAATCAGCAATCTTTTCTCGCTTACAGGCCCTGATCCAACAAGCTTTTAAGCAAACAATTTACTTTAAGCAATGAGTAGTCGTACTGGAACCAATGGAACAGCTCGTGTGTTGTGATGGATTGAGGCCATAGAAAATTGCCTTGATGAAAATGTCAATGCTCCCAAGAGCTGGTGAAAATATATTTTTATTATAAACACACAGAGGAACTGTTTTGATCTGAACATTATGGGGAACTAGCTTTGAACCAATGCTTTTTCACGGTCAGACCTAAACAGAAACTGAACACCGCCAGGTTGGATGACAGTTTAAAAAGGCAGCCCAGAGCCAGATTGATGTTTGTATATAATGAAATTTAGTACTGATGTGATGTGGACACTGTCCAGTCTCTACAACTTGTTAGGGTGATGTACAGAAAATAGAGAAGATAATAAGTCTTAACACTAAGGGGAAATATTGTTTTGAGGAGTTATTTTGCTTCAAATGTTTTGAAGATAAGCTGCAGCCAGGTTTATTATAAAGAAGTGAGGATGATGGCCGAGCACCATGCACAGACATCTGTCATGCTTGAGTCTAAGTCAGCAAATCAAAGCTGGGCCATTCACCAGTTAGTTCACAGAACCATCACTTCATCCCTACACCAATACATGCCCACGGGCACCAGCGTGTGACCAGGGAGGTTTTGGGCAGCATCTCCATCTCCCCTGCACAAAGGTGATTCTCAGGTGTCACTGCTCTGTGGCAAGGTACAACCTGTTACAAGAACAGACATTACCTGGGGATCACATGGGACTGCCAGATAAGAGATAATTAAGTAGCAGTACCAGCACCACAGCAGGAAAACAGGGAAGGGGAATCAAGGTGGCAAAAGGGGTGAGGTAGAAGAGGGAGCAATGACCCATCACTAGATGCCTTTGGAAGTGGAAAGTTGCTGGACCAGGGAGAAATGGGCACAGAGCCAGAAAGGAACAGGCTCTTCACCAGCTTCATCCGCAACAAAGCCACATCCTGGCTGCAAATCTTGCAAATCAATTATGCCCACAGGTTGTTGGGTTGCAAAGGCAGGGGCGAGGGAGTGAGTTTGTTTTGCTTTTCTTAGTAAACCACAAGACCATTTCCTAGCACATTATGCCGAGGATGACAGGCAGGGCCAGGACTGCCGGGTGCCCGGGAAGAGGCTGCCAAGTCCCAAGGATCACCATTGCTAATTGGCTCCTCTGAAACAAGCGTGACAGAGAGCCACATTTCTCACCCGCGGGTTTCAGGGTTATATTTAACTGGCCGAGGCAGAATTAAATGTCAGCTTGGCTGGAAGGGGAAAAAACAAAACAAAACAAACAACAACAAACAAAGTGAGAACTTGTCATTAAGCTGGGGGAGTCAGTGCTAAGTGCGCTGCGGACGATGCCCACACACAGGGCTGGCAGGCACAGGCAGCCCTGACAGCAAGGAACAGAGGTGTTCATCCCTTTAAAAATACAGAGTTTAAATTCAGGTTGTTTGGTTTAGATTTGTAAGCAATAGAGGAGACTGGGGAGAGGGGAGGTAGGTGGTGGGAACCTTTATGCCTTCTGATATCTCCACAGGATATTCCCACCCCCTCCATTTGATTGCAGCCCCAGACTTCCACATCCAGCAAAAAGGGGACGGGGTGGAAAAAAGACAGGGACAGAAAACCCCTCAGGTATCTGGAGCCACTGGAAGCAGCTCAATTCAGCCGGAGCACGAGTTCCTTTGGGGGTGATGAAAGAGGGTGGAGGAGGAAGGGGAAGGAGCAATGCCATCCCCACACACAGCACCTGCTCTAGTCCAGCTGGCAGGGCTTCAGACAGCAACACACGCAGTCCCTGGCATGGGAAGGGCAGCTCCAGGCCTCCATCCTCCTGCTCCCTAAACCATGGGCTATATTACCGTGTTTGCTCTGCAAGCCACATATGGACCCTTCTCAGATCAGGTTCATGAAGGCAAGATCACTGCTATCAAAAGAGAGAGGATTAGACACCCCACCCCACATCATACTGGGCAACACCAACTTGCTCCCGCTCCAAAGGTAACACAGCTGTGTGCCCTATCCAGGGTCAGACTGAGAAAGGATGAGCAGGATCACAGGGAGTAATAAGGGAAGATCTTAAACCATGGGAGATTCGCAGCTTCACGTGTTTTAGATAAGAAAATTAAACTAGAATTACAAGTGTGTTCGCAGCTTTGCATTACAAGAAGGTTTCTTTCCACTCCTCCACCAGAAACTCTTGTTCAGTCCAGGTAGTCTCTTCCTCCTCCTGTTCCCCAAACAACAGAAAATGTTAAATTCCAGGAAAGTAGAGCAACTCCAGGAAACCAAAAGCATCTTTTCCGATGTTTCACTTTCCAGTTTGAAGTATTCCAGACCAAACTGAGTTTCAAATCGTGCTTTTCCAAGTCAAAATGGACATCACAAATGGAATAATTTGCTTTGAGAGGACAATGACAGGGTTAAAATTTTTGGCACTATTGAATCAGAGCTGCTTATTCAGAGGAGAGAGGTTATTTTGACTTCTGCACCTTAACTAGGGACAAAAATTTCAAAACCCAACAAAATGTTGACACATCCAAATTTCCTTCAGGCTGGCAGGTCTATTTTCTAACTGTCTCTTCTTAAATGAAGACAGAAATATGAAGCCTCAGCTCTTACGCCTACAGGCTTATTTTCTTTAGCTCCCATCTTTAAAATCTGGAGACCATAAATAGTCTGTTTTTTTCCTCCAGACTGCAACACAGCCTTTTAAACCAAACATTTGTAATCATCACAGTTCTAATAAGTACAACATTTCATCAAAGGGATTACATTGGACTGTGGTTTTCAGTGTTGCTTCGTTGTCTGCTGTGAAATCTCCTCGCCATAAATTAATTTGATTCTATTATTTTTCTGATACGATCTGCTTTCTGACAGATCAGTTTTATCTCGGTTCGTTCCTGTTTCTTATTGACAGCCCAGAGCACTGTTGAAGAGATGCGAGTTATTAATGTTGACAGGGTTTGTAAGGGAATATCTTTTATCCAGCAACTTATCCTTCATAATGTTTTTATTCCCCCTTCTCTGGCTACTTTAAGAGGCTAAACAGAAGAAAAAAAATTCAAACCAGCCATACAGCTTGACTTTCCTGGAACCCTTTTCAGTTCTTTCTGGAACATCTTTCTACGTCCACCGAGGATGTTATGGTATAAGGTGTTATTCATATTGGACAAAACTACTAAAACAATAACATACTGAAGGTTAAGTACAGTGCAATTCTGTTGGAAATCCAAGCACTGGATCAAATGACTTAAAAGAAGTTCATATTTTTACAAAATGATGTAAGTCTATGAAGCCAACCAGCAAGAGAAGAAAGTTGGCAAGACAGCTTATACACTACCCAAGCTTGTACCTTCCCATGCACTGTCAAATAGGAGAGAAAGTAAAAGTTGAAGAGTCAATCCACTAAGTCAGAGGTACTTGGCTGGATCACTGGAAATTAGGCACCTGTCTGCCTTCTGCAAGTCTCATCCCTGGGTCAAAGGAGAGACCTGAACCTAATTCTTCTCCATCCTGCTTTACCCCTATCCTCAAAGCACCCTCCCCTTCCACACGTTTTGCCTTGAATGCCCATTAAAAATTTTCTTGAAAACATTTCAACTGTACAAGAAACACAAGAGAAGAATTAAACTGTCACACCTCTCCCTTTGCACTTTTCTTTGCTGAAACAAATTCCAGGCACCAAAACTCCAGCAGCAGTGACTGTAGTTATACCAGGGACAGCAGATAAAACACCTCCAAATCGGTGTAATTCTCTGTTTAGCTTCCCCTGCAAAAGCACTTTACAGCCACCCTGGGTTCACACCACACAAGATACCACGATTTATGATTGGGATTTAAACAAAACTAACTCCTAATGAATGGGAAAAGGTTTTGTGTGCAGGGAACATGACCCCCAGCAGCCTGCTCTTGGTTTCCTATCTCTCAAAGTGTAATGTGCTGATGCTGCCAGAGGCAGCAGAGGGACCATGTGTCCAGGACTAGCCCAAATAATCCCAGAGTAGAGCAGGAACTATTCCTGCATCCAGGGAAGAAAAAAAATCCTTCACAGACCCAAGTTTATACTTGGAGCATGAGATTTTCCCACTGGTTTCTTTCAAAGTGCACCATTGGAACTGCATCTCTGCTGACAGCATGGCAGGAGAGGACCTCACCTCATAGAATGGGAGGGGTTGGAAGGGACCTCTGGAGACCATCGAGTCCAACCCTCCTGCCCCAGCAGGGTCACCCAGGGCAGCCCACACAGGAACAGAGCCAGGGGGGTTGGAAAGGAGGTTCCACAGCCTCTCTGGGCAGCCTGGGCCAGGCTCTGGCACTCTCACAGGGATGAGGTGGAACTTCCTGGGTTCCAGTTTGTGCCCATTGCCCCTCGTCCTATCCCAGGGCACCCCTGAAAAGAGCCTGGCCCCTTCTCCTTGCCCCCCACCCTGCAGATCTCTGTAACCATTCCTAAGATCCCCTCTCAGGCTTCTCTTCTCCAGGCTGAACAGCCCCAGGGCTCTCAGCCTTTCCTCAGAGATGTTCCAGTCCCTTCCTCATCTTCATAGCCTCTGTTGGACTCCCTCTAGTATTTCACTGTCTCTCAAACTGGGTAGACCAGAACTGGACACGATACTCCAGATGTGGTCATACTAGTGCAGAGTAGGGGGGGAGAACCCCTTGCTTGTAGGAATTAACTGGACTTGGGGCTGCTTCAGTCAGACATGGCTCTATGTTGATATTTACTGACAAAGTATTTTCCCTAGATCTGTTGGTTTATTTTGACCAGCTTCCACTTTCTTATCTTACCTTCAAAACGATCAGGCCCTGTTTCTTGGTATCTTTATCAGTAGGCTCTTAAAGCTCAGCCTGCTTGCCTTCCAGTAAAGTTAATAGTACTTTTCCCCCAATTATCTGGAGCCCTTGAGAGCCCCCTGTTATTACTGGAGTGTTTTTCATTAGCTGCGATGGTTCCAGGCTGCAGGAGGATGGAGCTCAGCACAGGAGTCAAACTGTTCTGGACAGGGTGAATAAGAAACCCTGTAACACAATTAGAAGTACCCACAGGGTAACATATAACTTTACTGTCAAGCCCTGAAATAACACAGCTAGCTAATGAAATAACCAAATAAACTTTGGTCTAATTAAAATTAAGAACATTTTATCTCTCTCATTTCAGTCTTAAAACAAGGGCAGTTCAAAAGCCATGATGGAACAAATGAAAAAAACATTTGCAAAGGGGCAAGAGCAACATCAGCAGTTGGAGTGACGTGCACCACACCAAACTTCTGGCAGGATCTTTGACAACAGCCTGCAGTAGTAGATTCCTAGCGAGAAGGTAAAAAAAGCCTAGGGTCTAGGTGGGTCTGCTCCCAGACCCACCTGACTTCCAGATTTGGACTGAGCAAAGGATATTCCTATCCCAGGAAGTCCATGTCCCATGACATGAGTTGCAGGGACTGCTCAGAAGCCACCTGGACCCAAGAAGTGTGACCCAAATGCAAGCAATCACAGACTGCCTTGTAACACCCTGGACCCTTCCAGTTGGCAACAGCAGCTCCACTCCCCAAATGGGAGTTTCATTCCCTTTTGTCTTCACCCACCAGCAGCAGCTTGCTGGCTGGGAGCATCCCTTGTTCCTGTGCTCCCAGGGTACCATCACTCAGCAATGCAGCCCTTGCTGCTGCCACCCAACAAACCCATGGTGCTGAAAGAGCAAGCTCACCACTTTTCTGCCTTCTACCAGCTGGGGTTTCCCAGCTTAGGCCACACTGAAGACAGGGGGCACAAACCCAATGCCCTGTGCCTGTGCAGCATCACAGTGTGCACCGTGCAGATGTGCGCACCGATAGCGGGCACAAGCAGGGCACCCAGAGCAGGTCTGACTCCACACGGCTTTACTTTGCTGCTCCACCTTCTATGGAAGCCAAACACTTTTTCCCACTGCTCTCATCTCTCCTGGCCTTTCTTCTAACAGGCGATTGCTTTTTAACTGCTCTTGAAGCCTTGGAGGGGTCCAGAGTTACGCTGTGAGAGGGACACCACTGTGTTCCTCCCACTTGTGGTTATTCACCATAGTAGTGAGCCTGCCTTGAGACATCCTAGCTGAGCAAGATGTGCTATAGAAGCTTCAATGCACACAAATGGAGAAAAAGAGAGAGAGCAGGCAAAAATAATAATCAGCTTTCCTTTTTATATATACACATAAACAGACTTTCTGGCAAAAGGTATTGGGGAAAAAATATCCCATCAGTTTTAATGAACAATGGAGGGCTTGACTGGATGATCAGAGTCTGATCAAAAGCAGAAATTACTCGGGGGAATCAAATCCTCTTGGTTGAAATCCCACTTTTCTGTCAGAAAGTCTGCAAGAGATTTTCAACAGTTTCTAAATAACCTTTTTTAAAACCAGCTTGGTATCTAGTCTTGCTGTAAATTAGATTTGAGAAATTTTCTGGTCTCTTAATGCTACACCATTGTATATACCATCAGTACACATCCACTACAGATATGGATTGATGCTTCCACACAGGACACAAGCACCAGAGAAATTCCAGAAAGAAAGAATTTATATATGAATGCATCTACCTCTCACTCTGAAATTCTGCATAACCTCTGGGCAAGAACATTTACTCATTGCCAAGCCATTTTTATGTATTTACATATTCAAGCCACAGAATTTACATATTCCCGAGCCATTTTTGCCTATAACATGAAGTGAGTTGGGAAAGCCAGTTCAGAACTGGACTGGCAGTTTGTCAGAGCAGGGCTGATCTGTCAGTTGGGCTTTTCCTGCTCACAGACTAATCTGCCCTGCCTGCTCCTGAGTCCAGTGGAGCACAGGTAATTAATAAACTATAAGACATGCCCATTTGCCCTGGCTGTTGAGTGAGCGAGACCGGAGAGTGCTCTGCAGGGGTCATTAGATCTTCAGAAGGCCAATGGTTCCTCAGCCCATTCAGAAAAATCAGGCCCCTTGAAGTCCAACAGATCAAGCACCCAACCCCTGATTTCCCAGGCGATGGACTTTAAATCACCTGCCCAAGCCCAGTAGCTAGCTTACTGCTTTCAGACACATCTACAGTTTCCCAAAGAAGCTGGCAGGATCCACAGCTTGCTCTGGAGGTCACCAAATGCAGATCATGGAAAAAATAAAATCCCAAACCAAAGAGGAAGCAACATCAAAAGCCAAGGAACATGAAATCAGCTGGAATATCCTCCCTTGCTTACTGTGAGAGAGCTCACTTGCTCTGGAAGGGGCCCAGAAGACAGGCAGCTTTCTTCAATCCAAAGTTTAATTAAATTTTTGACCTCAACTATTGGATCCAAAATCAGAGACCTTCAAGTTCCAGGGAAATCTGTCAGTAACAAGGCAGGACTGTGGCATGCAACTGTGGTGAGGTCTTCGTGCCAGACTCGGCATTGCAGATTAATTGGCTCTTTCTACAAAAACCTGATTGCCAGAAGACCTGAGCTACCATAGAAAGCACAAGGCAGTGAAGGATATTTCTAAAGTGACCAATGTAAGTGCCACAAATCACAGCATGAGCACATCTCTCTAAGGCTCTTTGATATCATAGTGCCATTGGTTTCTGATTAAAACCAGCTCAGATTTGCTTACATGTGCTGTAATCGTAGCTGTGAGTCTTGCTTTGTGCAAAGTGCACACTGTCTATGACAAATATGAGATGTCCATTAAAAGCAAAGAGGTTCCAAAGCCAGAGTAGGAAAGATTAAGGGAAGAGGTGTGAAAGGAAAAGAGCAGACGAATAGGAATGAAAGTCTCAGAAGCAAACTCAGATGTCAAGAAAGAAGTGATGTAAAAATAACAGAGGGGGTCAGTCACCAATGATACAGTTCACGATTCAAAACCTGTGTATCTTAAATGACCTAAACTTATTCAGTCCAATAAAAGCAACAGTTCTCATTATGCACTTACTATAGGGAAGTATTATTTCTGCATTGGCTTATAAATTGTCTCCCTCTTTCTCAAACTCATCGCAATCTTAATACAAGCAAATTTGTGCATGAAATATGAACTACTGGCAGTTCCAAGGCTCGCTTTTCATCCCAAGCCTAATGGGCAAAGCACTGATTTCATTTCATGAGCTTTTCCAACTGAGCTCAGAGTCGATCACTTGCCAGTTTGACTCTTGCAAACAGCCTGCTGGAGCCACTGAACTCACGGGGCCAAATCCATCCATGGTGCAACTCCAGCTAAACTGAGACGCTTTAGGCCAGAGACTAGTTTGTTCCAAAGCACTGAAAATGTCTTTTGAGCTCTGTGATCACAAAACATTGTCATAACACTCAAGAAGTTATGGTACATTTTGACAAGCCTCAGTTAACATACTGCACTGCCTGTGATTCACTTGGATGTGCACAAGAAACCAAGAAGTTCATTTCTAACAAGGCACCAGAGCACTGCAGCTCCATGAGAGAGAAGTGTCTGCCCAGCACAATGGGACAGGCTTTCAGGTGGAAGCTGTATCTTTGCTCTCCTGTGTAAGGTTCCTGGTTCTGCAGCAGTGCTACCAAGCTCAGTCATTCATTTAAATGCCTGAACAGAAAACATGTATTTCCCATCTTAAACAGCACTGGCACTTGGTGTCCCTTTTCAGGAAGGGAGCTCTTGTAGATCAAAGAAGCTAAAAGAACTCTCAGACAAAAACAGGCAACAAGCCTATAAAGCTCTGGAGATGGTGGGCTTTCCCCTATACCCAAAGGAAAGATGCCATGCATATATCAATGCATTTGCTACTGACCAGTTTCAAGCACAGCAAAGATGAGGTGCAAACACCGATACAATTAAAGGCTGCTCTAAAGGGTGGTGTGACTCAGACCTCAAAGCAGTGGGTCCCAGAGGGAGCACACCCATGACTGAGAACTAAGCACATGCTGGTGCAGAAGAGCTGGACCTCCACTCGTTTCTCCATCTCAAGTATTTCTATATTTTTTTTTAATCTTTTGGAAGTTTCTTCCTGCAACAAACAGGGAAGAAGAGCTAAGGCTATGCAGGAGACACACGCCAGCCCTTGGCCCCTCTGCAAGGGGAACAGCAAGCAGATCCTGGCTCTCTGGTGGTTTCAGCCACTGATCTATGGACACTGTGAAGCAATCAAGGGTGGAGAGCCCCAGGACCACTGCTGAGGGAACCAAGGTGGCACCATAGTTCTGAGGACCCAGTGATTATCAAAGCAGATCTGGAGCATCATCTTTTACTCTCCAGAGAGGGACACAAGGACTTGACCTTACAGACTCATGATTGCTCTGCTCCCAGGGGGGTGGATACACCTTGGCCCAAACCCTACACCTCTCCCAGCAAAGTCTGGAGCCATCCCTGTGTCCCATTTCCACGTCTTAACCAAAGGACTGCTGGGAGGAGTCAATTCCCACAGAAATTACAGGAAACACAAAGTTTCCTTTAAAAATTTCATTTATGTCAAAGCTGCAATTTGCAAACAGGGGTTGGGGGGCAGTAGGGGGGAAATGGATTGTCAACATTTCTTGTGGTGCTTTGTTTAAGTGCTTTGCTGGACCTGGATGCAAAGAAATTAAGGGATAAAAATTACAGGCAACACACTACAAAACACACTAGAATAATTTCAGTCCTTGGCAAAAGTATTTCAGCTCCCAAAGCCTTTGATAATATATCTTAAAATGTCACTAAAAGCATTGTACTATAGCTTGGGAAAATAACATAGACTTAAAAAGGAATACTTCATTACTGATTTCTGCTTAACTACCCTAGAACAGCAAGCTATAAGAGAACATGAATTAACAGGAAGATATGTGCATTAATTGGAATACAAGGAGGTGCCAGATTCCTGAGAGAGAAAGGTACTTTTCCTGAGCAAAGATGATTATTAAAATTCAAGTCATGCAGGTTATGTTCTGAATTCAACAGGCAAGAACTTTCCGTAGTTACTTTAAGTATATTTTCATAGTATTAAGATGATACACAGTTGATTCATTTAAAGCCAATTATGCAGGACAAACAGCAATATTTGGGCGGATCTAGGAAAGCAAATAATATCTGTTTCCAAAAGAGCTACGTGGAGCATTCATTGACTATTCTGCTAGGTAGCTCTCCAGTTAATTCCCTTTTTAACAGCTAGCAGAGGCTAGCACTGAAGTAAGGCAGTCTGGCTTGCAGGTGGGTCCCTGTTAAACTGAACAATGGAAGGAGAGAAAATTATATCTAGAATAAAAACAGTATAAGAAAAAAAAAGGGCAGAAGCCTTAAATGATGTTGGTGCTTCCACTTCAGATGGTCTCAGTCAAAAGAGCAATGTTAACCACCTCAAGCATCCTGTTTGTTCTGCAGTAATCGTTAGTGGGTGCAAGACCAGCAGAAGAGAGAAGAGGGACAGAGAGCAGCTCACGTCCTTCGGACTCTGTGGCACCAAGACAGCTCTGAATGCAATTTTGAGCTGCATTAGAGGGGTTCTGCTTTGCAACTGCCTCTCAGGGGGATGCTTCGCATCATCCTCCTTACAGAAAACCCTGTGGAGGTGAAGGAAGCACCCGGAAGGTGGCAGAAGGGATGAAAGCACACATAGCCCATGGTGAGCTGGGCCAGGACAGCCCTGGGAAACAGTCGGTAAGTTCAGGGACCCAGCAGCTCTCTGCCAGCAGCCACTCAAGGATGCTCACAGGCAGAAACAGGATAAGCACAGAAGGTCCCTCTCAGCAAGCAGACTGCAGGTTGTGTGCCATGGTCCCCAGTGCCAGCTGGGGAATATCCTCAACTTTGGCACACCTGATCTACCCATTATTCTCATTTATCACTGTTTGTTCCACCTAAATTCCTAATCCTGCTCTTGAAATGCCAGAAGATACAAAAAGGTGACAGTAACTGAATTGCACACTTTACAAAGCTCCACTGAACTTGGCAGCAGGCTCTGGATGTTCTCAGAGCACTCAAAATTTAGGGCCTGAATCAATTCCCATTGGAGCTTTTCCATTCATTCAGCAGCAGAGAGATTGGGATAATCAGCAGAGGACAAGCAAAGGAGGGCAGCTGTCCGAGACAGTGGGCAGCCAGGGTTGCTTTCCCATCCCTATCCCCAAACCCACAGTCCAACGAGTCCCTGCATCTCCCCACAACTGTTGCCCTCAACGATGGGGTGGAGGGGAACATTTGGCCATTTTAGCTGCTGCATCTCTGCCCAAAATTCAGCCTTTTCAAAAGGGTTTCCCTCCCCCTGATCTCTGAGCTCAGAGACCAGAGATGAAGCCTGGGAAAGTCCAGCCCAGAAAGGAACATTTTGGATAGGCATGAATATGTAAAAGCAGGGTGTGGAGGCTGCCTGGGCTTTGCCAAAACCAGACTACCCGGGTGCTAATAAAGTCCCATTCGACATCCCAAACTCCTGGAAAAACCTCTTCACTTCTCTGGGATACTTGAGCAGAGTGGGGAGGTGGGAGTCAGCTAAACATTAACAGCTTGTGCTATGGGATCAGGGCCTCCATCGAGGTCAAAGACACTCTCTATTCCTGGAACATCTCCAGTCCCTGGCCACCCTTGAAACCTGGGAACATAGCCACCTTTGCCCCACCTTCCCTGGCCGTGCCAAGCTCCGGCTGGCCAGCACCCAGATTTGAGGCCACCAATTCACATTCTTGGGGAAAAGGGGAAGAGGAGGGGAACCACGACATGGAAAGGTGAAGTGCCTTCTGCGAGGCTAAATGGCACATCAGTGGCAGAGCTGGCATTTGAGCACAGGAACGTCTGTTTTCTTCACCAGGGCTAAAACATCCAAGACCACCCTGCTGCCTCCGAGACCACACCGCCTCTGTGAAATGTGTGGAAATTCGCATGCATTTTCCCTGATTTTTACAGGGATTTTTCTTGTTGTTGTTCCACACTTGGCTCACAGCTGTTTGCCAAAATCAAACTGCTGAGGTGTTTCTGTCTCTTTAAAACTTCATAAACAGACACATGGACAAAAAAAACACCCCATCAGTGAATCACAGCTGTGGTGGTGGGGATTCGATTTAGCCATGGCAGGCTGAAAATGAGAAGCCCAAACCAAGATACAGCCCTGTCCTTCTGCCAGCCCAGGAAGGGGCTTACAGCCCCACACAGCCCCACTGGCATCACCCAGAGCCCCTTCACTTGGTGTGAATGGTGCTGGTGTCTGGAGGACCAGACTGCCCTTCAATTCCTCCTAATAAATAAACCAACGTTTTCTGCAATAACTGTTTCACTCTCTATTTCCAAAGGAAAATACGTCAGGAAATATCCAGGTCCCCTCCTGTTCCAGTGCTGCCAGCCTCCGCTGCAACTTGCCATCCGTATTTCAGCAGGATGATGCTGATTTACTCAGTTAAGCATCTGCAACTCATCCAGCCATATTTCCCCAACTTGTCACCTTGCTGCTCTGCTTGTGAGACATGCACAGCCCTTTCAAGTGTCTTGAAAGCCAGACAGAAACCCCTCCTGCCCCTTCTCAGCATTCATCCCTGTCTGGGAGATGGGCGTGCTGCAGGTGAGACTTCATCCCTGCCCAACACACCTGCCCTCAAGGTCCCAACCAACCCCAGAGCCTTCCCCCCAGACCACACATCTCCCAGCAGACCAGCCCCAGGGCCCAGCAGGTACAGAGTAACAGGGAAAGATGTCCAAGGCTCACCCCAGGCAGAGGCAATGCTGCAAGAAAAGAACATGGCAATGCTATGACTATTTTTTCCCTCCTTTAATAAAAAGAATGAATAGAAAAAAAGAAAAACACCAACACATCTGCGACCAAACCGCATTCTGCAACTTGCCAGCGAGGTTCTGCACAGCAAACAAAAGGTTAAACAAACAAAGCCCGAGCAATGTTTCGGGCTTGCCAGATGCAAAAAAAAAAAAGCTGTCAGCCAGTGACATTTCTCCTTCCCCAGCTGTAGGTTCATATTTTTAATGTCAGATTGCAAAAATAATAAAAAGGGAGGGGGGAGGAGGAGGCAAAAAAAAAAAGCAAGCGCTTAGCTCGCAACTGGATGCGAAATGAACCGGAGGCTCGCGTTTGTGTGCATTTCTCCCCCGTGAAGGGAAGCCAGCTGGTATGTGCAAGGTCCTGAAAACCTGTCCTGACATCGGCAGAAGTGTGACCAGCAATACCTCTCCCGTGCCGGCTCATGCGTTTTCTCCTATCTCACTTCATCTCTCACTAAGCCCGAGCGAGCCCGTGCTAGCGCAGATTTATCGCCATCTGAAAAACATTAAATATCTCGGGGTTTCAAATATTTGCAGACAGCTGAAGAAGTGGCTGTGATGGAACTGTCTCTTTCTGGCATAAAGCTATCCGTTTTCCATGAAAGTTAAGGCTGGGAATTTTTTTTTTTGTATTTTATTTTTTTTACCCCTGGTAAAAGATTGTAACAAATGACTTGCTCCCCTTTTAGCGAACGTAAGGGAAGCGAGCAGTCATTATTACCAAATGCGTGCACGCACAAGTAACTAAGGGAAAATAAATCCCATTTGAAGGTTAATTAACTAAGGCAGGGTCACAGCTTGACAATCTGCCCTCAGCGAAGGGGAAGCACAACATCGGAGGGTCTACAAAGCACAGTTGTAATGAATTGTGACTTGGAGGCTTGTCTACGTGGGGAAATTACTGTGCGGCGAGCTACGGGCTGGATTTATAGTGCTCACTCCACATTTATAGCATTAGACCCTTTGTGCAGACTAATTAGGAACTAGTTTACCTCATTTACCTTCTGACAAATGCTTCTTTGCACAGAAGCCCACAAGAGCAAACTGAGCCCCATCAGCTCCTTGGGTTTTGCCTGCACCGTTGGCTTTGCACAGTGCCCAGCAAATCCAAGCTGGGGAGTGAGGGAGGGGTTAAGAGAAACATGTTCAGTCCCTAACATGCAAGGGTTGAGCTCAGCACCCTTAAGTACCCCCAGAAAGCCCCAAGGTTTGGACAGAAACAAGCTCGTAACAACAGTCACAAACAGCCTCGGGAGAAAACAGCGAGATGATGTAGAAGCCAAGGTGCATCTGTTACCCCAGCACCTAGATGACTCCGTTCCCCATGCCACCCCTGCCTGTGGCACCTCTCACAGCCTCCTGTGCCCAGCTGAGAAGGGAAAAGCCACAGCAGTTGAGCCCAAGAAGCTTCAGGGAGTCGGAGCAGTGGCAGTGAGGAGAGCCTTGCTCTCACTGCGAGGCACCAAGGAGCTCTGGTGGAAAGGAGTGAGGCCGAGCCCATTCTAGATTCCTTCCAAGGAAATTTCTACAGAGGACCAGCTGGCTCACTTTCTGCCTGGCTTCTTGGCCAAGCTGAAGGGCACCGAGCCAACCTCAGGCCACCTCAGCGCTGAACAAATACACCCACCGCAGAGGTTTCCTGCAGGTCGACTCTTCTCCTTGAGCCCCGTAGCCAAGCAGTGAGCAGAGGGAGTGTGGGGTGACACGCTGCACAGGTAGCCTATGCTGGGCATCACCTGGCAAAGGGGACAGGCTGGCACGGGCAGCACCAGGCTGGAGTTTGGCCAGAAAAGGTGAGAGTGCCATTAACTGACAGCTCTCTAAAGGCAAATCCTTCAGGGTTGCTTCGCAAACGCAGGGCGACACATGCAAAACCAGTCAAGACAGCAGGTGCCAAAAGTGCTGGGGAAGGTCAAATGTGCCATCACTGCTTGAAAACAAACATCTTCTGGCATTTTGGCCTTTTGAGACACCATACAGACAAGGATATCAGCAGATGTCAGGAGGAGGAGGTGTGGGAAGAGCTGTCAGTGTGGGATCTGCTGCTGGCCCCTACAGGGACCTCAAAAAAAAAAAAATCATTTTACCTCCCTGTGCTGCTCTTTCCCTGAAATAACAGAAAGCAAGTGACCTCCTCTGGAGGCAAATTTTCCAAGGCTTAGGAGGTGGCAGAGCTCTGACAAGAAGCAACTCCAGTCGTGGCTTTCTCACTGAAGCGTGGCTGCTTTCGCACCTCATTTCCCCACGCAGCAGAGAGGATGGCTGAGCTTCAAGGGTAACTGCAAGGTGTAAAACAAGCTCTGTCCAGCCAGGTCTCCACCACAGTGAAAGAGGCCAGACAGTGGGGGACATGCCATATGGTGGGCTAAAAGCTCCCCCTTTTGGGGACATCCCTTTGGAGACAGCTCCAGCCCAGGGAGGAGGTGTCTGGCAGACACATTTCCGTGCTAAAACCAGAGATTGGCAGTCATTTCTGCTCTTATCTCTCATCTGCTGGGGAGCTAATGAAAGGGTTTCACTATTAATGTTCAATCACACTCCTCCCCTTGGGGCTTGGAAGTCCACCACCTCCTGTCTGCAGCAGCAGTTTTTCATTTGCCGCTTTATCTCATTTTTCCTTTCCTCCTCCCAAACTGTGGGTTTCACAAAGCTTCCGAGACAGCTGCTTTACTGAAAAGGAAATGCTTAAAGCCAGCTTGACTACAAGGTGAGCCCTGCTGAAGGCTCAAGTCAGCTGGTGAAAAAAGGCTGTCTTCTCCCCAGTGGTCCAAAACCCAAAGGACGTGAAGATAAAACCAGAGAAACTGCTGAAACGAGAAACAGGCCACCGAAAGACAGAGCAAACCCCAAGAGGCACCATCTAAGCAAAACCATATGGCAATCTCATCCGAGCCATCAAAAGACATGTTCCTACCCGGCGCCTGCTAGCAAGCTCTCCAAGCACCTCATAGCAGCCCCTTTCAGCACAGAAACATCCCAAGTGACTTGCCCAAAGTGATAACACCAAGAAAGCCATTCAGACCTGAGTCTTCTGCATGGCCCTTTTCCTGCTCTGGCCTCTACTTTGCTTTTTCTACCCCGCCCCCCCCCCCTTTTTTCCTTTACTTTCTGTGTGTAACTTTTCCTCCACCATGCTCTCCTAAGCCATCATCTAAGACTCTCTACTTTCACCTGCTCTTTTCAATCTAAGCATTGAAGAATCAAGCTTTCACTACGTTGGCATCATACCACCACCATCAGCCAATTCCCTATGAAATCAATTACAAGATGATGATCCATCATGGTGAAAGGGCTCATCTGATGGGCCAAGATGCACAGGAAATTTAGGGGAAGAAAAAATACCAGTGGGAAAGGAAAAAAATATCTGTGGGTTCTATTTCCAATGGTCTGTTTCAATGTACGTTCAACACTGCATATATAGATTGCATGCCTAGGAAAATGTAGATGGCCCCTTCTCTACAAGAAACAGGCTGGGGAATAAAATAGGTACAAAGCTCCATACTCTGCAGGCTGGTCCTATGATGTCACAGCCCACCGATGTGTGCATACTGTCATACGTTTACCTACTAAAATGTAAATAATATTTTATGTAGGAGCCCATTTACGAGGCAGTGTTTATGCAGAAATGGGAGGGCCTGTTCTAGAGGGGAGAGGGGAGGTTAAAAGGGCTGGGCTGTTGTACTGATTTACAGGCTGACTGATTTTATTAGTATTTGATTACGATTATTTTGCAGGGCTGTGGGTGGTCATACACAAGGGAACGCCAATATCATCCCTCGAAGGCTTTTCATTTATTTCATGGACTCGTGCAATTCTATGAAATTTAAACACACCAAGCTGCCAAAAACCCAAACCATCCTTTGCAGGTACTTTGTATACCACCTTCACACAAACTACTACAAGAAATAGGTAAGATCCTTTATTCCTCAATCTCTAAGGGCAAGGCTGAAAAGTCCATTACACAGACCCATACTCTGGAGAATGAAGAGGCTTAGCAGCCTCATCCAGCACCAGGATAGGTCAGAGGACTTGTTGATCACAGAGGTCTTTTCCAGCCTCAATAATTCTGCAAGGAAAACGATTTCCACCAGTGCTGTCCTAATGATGAGGGTCCCCTCCCTCATACCCCCACCCACTTCAAGTTTCTATGCTGTATGGGCTCATATAGTCTTCGTTCTTATTTTAAGAACATTAATATACACATTTGAAAACTCAAACCATTAAAAAGTAGTTGGCTCAGACTTTTACTGGAACACGTGCACAAATATGTTGTTTGGATATTTTTTACAGCCATTAACTTTTCCATATATAACCCAGACCTCCCATAAGGTGTTGTGAACTGTATCTCTTCTTTACTTGCCAAGTTATATTTCAATTAAATTAAAGTCACCTTTGGTCCTAATGAACCCCTGTTGTTTGCCTAATGCCATGATTAATTCCAGCTGCAAGAAATGGTATTAGCTTGGGTGGGTACATGGTTGAAGACTCTGATTCTCCTCCAAGATTTATGGGTGCTAGAGAAAGCTCCATAACTCATGTTGCCAAGTATTTTACTCTTCAGGCAGTAAACAGGCCTCTGCCACAACAGGCCTTCAATGGTGCTGCAGAAACTGGGATTCACCCTAAATTTGTTTCTGCAGGAGAATCTTAACACAGTTCTTTGGGCATAGATACTCAACTCTTTTCTTCCAAAGCTCAGCAGAAAGGGAGGCATCCCAAAGAGCTTGAACAGTCACCCGGGGAACAGCAGAGCCAGGAGGGATTGCAGCTTGTACTCCCCATCCATACCTCCCAGAGATGAAGGGTTCCCTCAGACCACGTTGCCACACCAGACCTACAACAGGACCCATGAGAGAAAAGCAAGCAGGAACCAGATCCAAGAAGTGTTGAACTCCAGTTCTAAGGCTGAAGATTTATTTTGGATCCAAGAGCAACTAGTTATCATGGAAAAGCAGCACTGAAAGTAGAAACCAGTCCACCAGAACCCCAGGTCTTTTATATACATGCTTAGCCTTAGCATGCTCAGAAGAGAACAGCTCTCACCACCCTTGAGAGGTCATATTCAGTGCTGAACTCAGTGCTGTTAGAGTTATCTTAGACACACATCTTCAGGAGATGCAGATGTGAGAAACTTAGACCTCCACCTACGGGAAGAGGTCTCAGTCTTGCCAAAAGGGCACTGCCTCAGTACTGTAGCAGCACCCAGACTCGAGGTTCCCAAGCACTTAAGAGCAAAGGTCTATCTATCCAAGTGCAGAGCCTTTTTCTGAACAGTTTCCTAAGAGGTAAAGACTTCCATGATCAACAGCCACTGATGAGCTTGTCCTTCGTGACTGTATCTAATCTCCTTTTATCCCAACTGCAATTATGGTCAGCATGGCATCAAACAGCAGATTCCACCACTGTTGTGGTGTAGCAGAGGCAGATGCCTGCCAGGGCACAGTGTAGTACTGGAGGACTTGTGTCAGCTGTGGCCACAGCATCTAATTTCTGACTGTACCACTCCAATGAGATCCAAAGAGAAGATCATTATGATCTACAAAGCTCTCTGCTTTTTTTTTTTATCACAGGTTTACAGATTAATTTATTTGTGGCCAGTCCCTTCTCCATTCCCTTCCCCTCCTCCTGTCCACATTAAGGCCATAGAAATTGCTGCAGTGTTCAAAAACATGACTAGATTATCAGTCCTTTTATTAGTGCCAGGGGCAACCTGATACCATGACCCAGCCTGGCCACTTGCTTCACACCTTCCCAGTAAACATGCACTCTTCTTAATCATAGTTACAGAGATTTCCAGAGAAGAGGGGGAAATCAGCAAATCTGGCACTACAAACTCAGAAAATTAAGCATAGTTCAGACTGTCCAGAGATGGAACGGGAAAGAACAGGTGGAATATCTCAGCTCTATAAAAATCTCTGCCTTCTTAAAAAAACCCTCATCATTACAGAGAAAAATTCTGTTCTGTTGCCAGAACCCTGCTTTAGGATATTTTCTGTGTGAGATGATACCTGTTGCTGACATCCAAGGCAGTCTATTCCTGACAGTTTACAGGATCAATTCTTAGGAGAATTCTCCCAGACTTCAACCCAGATAAATCAGGAATAGTTCATCTGGATAGAGTTTAAGACAGAGAGGAGAATAAGGCTTATGATTTTAGAGGTACCAGAAACAAATATCCATTAGTCCAAGGTTCAGAACTGTCTTACTTCATACAGCAGTCCAATAAAAATCACAGTCTAAGCTCAATATTTAAAAAAAAATAGTTGCACGATTATCATATTTGGTTCCCATCACTTCCCTGGCATCCACCTCACCTAGACCAGGACTGCACTCGAGTGTAAAGGCAGAGCCGAACCGTGTTACATACAACTCCACAAAGAAATACAGAGGTTCAATAGGCTTCAGACTAACCCAAGAATAACCATTACACTGTGGAAAGTATTTGCCATTAAAACATTTTTCATTAAAAGTGGCATTTCTAAGACTTCTATCCTGCTGAAAAGCAATACCAGCTTCACGTCAGAAAGTCTTTAAGAAAAATTTCCATTGCTATGTAATTAACTTCTCTGTTGAGCTTGTATTGTTCCCCTTTCATGGAAAATCTCAGCAAAATTTCCATGGTTTAAAGGCAGCCAAAAAGGTGTCCTGTTCCATTTTTCAGGAGGAACTCGCGGTCACAAGGCATCTAGGAGAACTTCAAGCTATACACAGGGTGCAGAGCAAACCCAGGGTAAACATTTACCCCATTGAAACCAAAGGCAAGCCAAATGACAGGTCCAGCTCTTCAGAGAATTCTCCCATACTTAAACTCAGATGAATCAGGAATAGCTCAAGCTGAATGGAGTTTAAGATAGAGAGGAGAATAATTCTGTAAGCCAGCTTTGACACTGGAGCATCCCCAAAGTACTATCTGTTGGCCAATAGTTACCACAGAGCCATGGAAGAGTCAGAAATAATGCAAGAACCAGGCTTGTACACTGTGTTCCTTCTCCTGGTACACCTTTTCTTCCAAGCTTCATTACTGACTTGCAAAATAAGATGTGAAGAGCATACAGAATTAATACAAAAACTTATCAAAGGAATCTAAAAGGAAACTCAAAAAGCTCAAGCAAACTATACCCAACTTCTGATCCAGCTTGGTTTCAACCCTGCCATTACTCCAGCAGGAAGACACCCTCATAAATAAATTGATATGGACCCAACAACTGAAAATTCACTTTTTCCAGACAGGTACAGCTTTGAACAATACCCTGTTATTTCCCTGATCTCTGTTTGTGGGTTGCTAACAGATTATTAGAGCAGCCACTGCAGGAACCTGTCCCACATGACACGTTCCTGTAAAGTCTGGGCTGTGTGCTGCATTTCAGAGATGTGAAGGGGCAGGCAGGACCCTCCCAAGTAACACCTAGAACAGAACCTTCACTGAGCCCAGTAACCTCCAGCTGGACAGGACACCTAAGAGAACCTTCATACTGATTTTAAGATTGAAGATGAAGACTCCACAATTTCTCTTTACAGATTGCTCCTCACCATTTAAAAGGAGAGGAGTGTGCTCTAATTCTGCTTGGAATATAGGTCTGATATCCAGGTGCTATTTTTCTTCAACACTTCCTAAAGAGATTAATTAGTACATTTTCTCCTAGTGATAGCAGTCTACATACTAACAATCATATCAGTTTCATCTTTGAGATAAAAATAACTTTTGTCTTAACCTTGTGAGCTAACTCTGAAGACATTGATGCCATGATTGTTTTCTCCATTCCCTCTAAAAAAGTTGAACCCATTCTCCCACTTTTTCTACCCCTTTATCAGTCTTCACTGAACTTGCAAAATAAAGCTGCTGTAAATTATGGGGGGGAAGGGAGCAGAAACAAAGGAGAAAAAGGAAGCAAATATATGTTCTTCAAGAAGGAAAGACAGTTCAACTGTCCCAGGAACATGGAAATACAACCAGGTAAACACCACAAAGAGCGCACGCATACTGCTGCCCAGAGAATCATTATGAGATCAGGGAAATGAGAAACCCTCGTGGACAACAACATATGAGAAGCAAAGGTGGCAACAATGATTTCACTGAATTCATTACTCAGGAAAGCCTTATTTTCCTTTGCTAAAGTAGAATTTTCTTACATTTCAGGAAATGGGTTAGAAACAGCTTGCCATTCAAGCTGCATATTTCTGGGATACGATCTGCAGCTCACATATCAGAGTTGGTCAAGAGACCGTGGAGAATTCCTAGCAGAAGGCATCTTGCCTAAATACAAAACATCCATCTCAGCTCTTCTGCCTCAAAGCCAAACACACCAGACTGGTGCCCAACCCCAGTCCTCCACCTCCCTCAGACCCCATAATACCTGATCATTAGATATTAGGTCATTAGGTATTTCAGTTGCCTTCCTGCATCAAAGCAAACTTGAGTAGTGCCTTTTTCTGTGGACTCTGGCTTCCAGGATCTGGAGATGATGTTGCCAGAGACTGGGATTCCCTTTGTAAAAGCCATGTCCTGTTTTGCTACTCACTCTTGGCCCAGCAAAACTCAACCTTAGACACATCTCCCCTCTCTAGCACTTAAATATCACTAACATATAATTAACAACAGGTCAAACATACCACTCAACATTTTAGAGAATCTGGTTTCAGCTGCTGTAGGGAAGCTCTTTGATTGTGGCAAAGATGGGTAACAGACACCAGGGTAAAGCCGGGTCAAGAAATACCTGCAGAAAGTTTTTTAAACCAATCAGTGAGGATTTTAGTCTGCATTTTAGTTGCTAACTAAAGGAAAATGGTTTTCTTAGGATTACTGCCTCTGTGCTGATATAAAACCTGTTTACACACAAAGAATAAATGCCTGTTTTGTATATAGAATAAAATATGACACAGGATTAAACAGTCCCCAGAACTGGACCTGAAGCTGAACAGATTATCTTCACCCTCACAGTCAAGAAGATGAATCACCTGAGGAGGATCAATCCCATATTCCTTCCAGGCCTGCTTGAGTCCTACTGATATCTCCATTCCTTATCCAACAGAATGCCCAAAGCCTTGTCCAGAGACCTGGACAAACATCCAAGTGAGAATACCCTAGGAAATCTCTGCAGAGCATGAAGTTCCCCAGAGGAGCAGATGCATTCACAGAATCACAGTCCCCAACATCTAGTAGCTTCAGTTTCCAACTGATTTTCTTTCTGGGCCATTAGACACCTCTCAGCCCCAGAATTTTGTGCTAGATACAAGGATCACCTGGAGAAGTCTGTCTGGAGCTGCATGGACAGGCACATTGGATGAGCACAGCTTCTGCTCTACTTGTGATTAAGCTCATCCCAAAGGAGGAATTCCCAGAAATCCCAGATGCTACAAACACATTCCTCCCCAAAAAGGAAAAAAAAATATTTTCAACATGGTTTCACAGAGCAAGACAACCTGGTTTGTTGAATTAGTGTTTGATTACACTCCCAGCTACCCCTGATGTCCTTCACTGCTCATTCACCACCCCAAGGAACACCTGCAGCAAATCCCCCCACCTGTCCTAAAATAACAGGGCTGAAGAAGAAAAAACAGAAAAATCAGATTTCAAAATACAGTGAAACACAAATCCTTCCAGCATGGACCACCACAAGCAGATCACAGCCCCACGTACATTGCTCAGTAGGTTTGTTCACCATGAAACCTCAGATTCCGCCGGTGACCTTCTCTTGTGCACCAGCCTGCATTGCTCCATGGGTCAACACAAACACATTCAGCCCCCTTTCAGAAGGCTTCCAAACACTGTTTTTAAGAGGCCACACAATGTAAAGAAACAAAATAACATTTCTTTGCAGAAAAATAAATAAATCATACTCAACCAGATTTTCTTAAAAAACACACCAACAAAACATACAAAGCATAGATCAAAACAAGTTTTAGCCTTCTGCTTGACAATATAGACAAAAGTAACTGCCATCTATGTCACATCTCCATGTCACATCTCCATGACACCTAGAGGAGGAGCCCTGTTCAGACAGGGACAAAGTTGCCTTAAGCAGGACCACAAAGAATTTAGCCAGAATGAATTTTTCTACCACCACAGGAGAACCAGTGACAAGCACGAGCAGGGTAAAGTCATGGTAAGCTCCAGTTGAGCAGAACAAAGCAGTAACGATAAATACATGACAACAATCAGCTTCACTTTTAGGCTCATGTCTACAAGAATAGTAAAAGTTTCTTACCTGTGAGCCCATGCCAGAGGAAGACAGGTAAGATGACAAGCTGGCTGCTGGCATAGCTGGTGGAGCTTCTTCCACAGCATCCCTGTGTCCTTACCTTGCAGTCCAGGTGCTGCTGGTCTGATTGACAACTGATCCCAGCTGCTGGCACTCCAGGGAACCTGGGCAGAAGACAAAGCAAAGACCTACCATAGGCTGCCCTCTCCCCCCAGACCTCAATCATCCAATTCTGTCAGTCACCAGCATCTTTCTAAAGCAAGTCCTGGAAGGCACACAGACTACCCTGATAAAGAAGGCTTAAAAGCTGCAGCCAACACCTCCTTGCAAATGGATAGAAGAATCCAGAGCAGGTTCTGCCCTTTCTCAAGTGACATCCCAACTGGAGTCTCCTCCTGGAGATGAAGGTCAGCACTTCAGGCAGATTTTTGTGAGCTAACAGTTTTCACCTGGGATGCTCATAACTAAGCCCAAAATGGATCTGCTGGCCTTGCTCACCCCTTGCTGCCTTATTGCTGGCACCTGGCCATACCCCTGCGCAATAAGGCTGAAAAAAAAACCAAAACAGAGAAAATTATGGGATGAACCCCTGGAGCAGCAAGAGGCTCATGCTAGAGTTGTAGACCCTTCATTTGCAAATCAGTTTTGCCTGACACTATGGCAACTGGGCCACAAGAGTCTTCTTTCTCCAAGGGGAGAGGCAAATTAGCCCCATTCCCAGTACTTATTTTTTCATACTCAGCACTAAAAGGTTTATCCAGACTACAATTATTTCATCACTGACTTACAGCATAGGCAGGTTTGGAGGATCAGCAGGGGGAGGAAAAAAAAACTCAGAAACAAGAGAAAGGAACATCTCTTCAGCAACTTGCTGCTCTGTCTAAAAAAGGACTTTGGATCATGCAAGATAAATACAATTTAAGACCCTCCAGTTAAACTACAGATATTTTGCCAAAGCTGATTTTTAAAGAGTGAAAGGCTCATTCCACCACAATACAACTGCTTCCATCCCATATGCTTCAGGAAGGGAAAATGTCTATTCTCTAAAAACTGATTTATAAATAATTTTATCAAAAAGACTATGGGAGAGGGATGAATCTTTTTATTCTTTTTTTTCCTCCCTTCTCTCCCAGTGCCTTTATCTTTCCCCTACCATTTTAGTTTGGAAAAAGAGGAAATACCAGTTACACACAAGAAGTTCAGCTCATGCTTTTTCTTTTTTTTTTAAATTCCATTAAAAATAGCTTCAGAAAGCAAATAAAACATTTTTTCCCTCCCACAAAAAAAACCCTCAAGTTTTTCCAAAACAAATTTTTGTTAAAAAAACCCCTCCATCCAACTTCCTTTACTCAGTATTAACCTGGCTCTCTCTACAATTAGGGCTTCACATTTAAAACCCTTTTAACAGAGGCATAACAAACCAACATTAAGCTCGTTTGTTGTTACGTGCTAACTCAAAAAAGTTCTTCTTTCCAGCTAAAACACCAACCTGCATTCAAGGCCTCAGAAGAGCTAGAGCCCAGGTCAGGATCCCTAATCCCAAAGCCTCCTTTAGTTTTACAACCAACAAATGCAGCCCTGGTGAGTATCACGGAGATTATTTTCCAAGCAGCGGAACAAGATTGGCTGCCTAATTGTGGGACAAGCAGAAGAAAATCCTGCATGGGGTTTGCCAGCAACCTAACTTTCCCCTGACCTCCAGGGCACACACCTCCATCCTCTCCCCAGGCTCAGCATCTTGTGCTTGGGACTGGAGGGGCTACTTATAGAAGAGGCATCTGTGGGTGGGGCTTGTGGCTGGGTGGGACCTACTGGGGTGGGACCTACTGGGGTGGGACCTGTTGTGAGGACAAGGGGCTAATACAAGGAGGGTGGCCACCAAGCTGTGACACAGCATCAGGGGCATTGCTGCTCTGCAGGGTTTGGGTTCTTTAAAGGACCGTGTGGTCCAAACCAACGGCACCGACTGGTTTCTGCGTTAGGACGATGGCACCGACTGGTTTCTGCGCTAAAGGCACAGCCAGGCTGGATGCTGGAACGCTGTTCAGTGCTGCACAGCAATACTTGGCCTAGATTACTGCCTCCTAGTCAGGGGGTGCCTGGGCTGATTCCTTGGCTAGGATGTTTGTCTCAACAGCATTCAAGAAACAGAGGACTCCAAGCCAACTCCTACAACAATTAAAGCCTCCAGTATTATGCCCAGTAGAATCCACACTAAAACTTCTGCCGAGCCTCATCCAAGTGCTGGCCTAGGAAAGCAGGAGGGAAATTCCCCTGTTACAGTCTGCAAAAGCTCAGATTTACTTCAGGAGTGCTGCAGTTTCATCAGAAGAGATGGGAAGCGTCGAGCATACCTTGACCGACTCTCCCCTCCGTGCTGAGCTCCACCACATGCTGAGTTTAAACTGGGTTGGCCACGAGCCTTCTGGATGCGCGGGTGGAAACCGCTCCATGGCAGCTGAAGCCCAGCCAGGGGTTTAGTAGGCTCTGTGTGGTATTTCTGGGGCTTTCCATCCAGAAGGGACCATTAAAAGCTGTGCTTTTCAACATCTCGGCTAGGAACTGGGAAGTGTAGCGTCTCCATGCTGCAGCAGCTCACCTAATAATTTCATGTTCCCAGTAACAGGGTTCTGCCTCTGCCCCCAGAAGCAATGATCAGATATTAAGGTAGAAGGACCAACAGATCAAAGGAGACTCCTTCAGCTCCACCTCCTTGAGGCTTTCCTGTATAACCTGGGGGGATGGATCTTGAATCAAATCTTTTTGGCATCCTGGCACATGGCAGCTCTGCGTTTCCAGGCAACTGTTGCGTTCTCCTGAGAAAGTAGCATCTCCTGCCTGCTTTGCCCCTAGAAATACTCCAGCCAAACCATGCATGACTGGCAGAGGTGTTATCTGGGATGTTCAGAAATCAAATGATACCAACTGCTGCTATAGATAAAGCTAAAATCTGTTTTCATTACAATGATGTGAAATAAAACACTTCATCTACTTGCAAAAGCAGATATCTACTATTTATATAGACGTGTATAAATATGTTGCCCCTTCCCTACAATGGTGGAAAAGCCACTTTGCTCCACAGCTTCCTTGCAAACATTGCATCCTTCTGAAGACCTTGTCCAGACCAAGTCAATTAGAGCCAATTATTTACCTTCTATGCAAATCAGGCTCCAACGAAGCCAAGAACAGCTCAGTGTTGCCAAAGTTGGAGGAGACCAAGGATGCCTGTTGGCATTTGCCCTCTGCGTGACCTCAGAGCTGTGAAGATGCCATGTGAGCCACGACCCATGGGGAGCCAGAAAGGAGGATGCCAGCAGTGAGGTCTTCTTCACGTTATTTCAGGAGTCATTTGCAAAGGCACAGACGGCATCCAAACAGCTTTTTTTTCACAACCAGATGCAAATACACCAAGCCTCGCTACACTCGGACACAGATTTAATGGAGGATGGTGGGAAGAGCACCAGATCCCTGCCTGACCCCCGTGTTTGCTCTGCTTCATGTGGAACACATGCTCTGCTGCAGCATCCCCACCTCACCCTGCCCTGGCTACGGGCACCCGATGGCTCTGCTGGCTTCCAGTGGTTTTCCAGGAGAAGATCAGAGGGTTCATCTGAGGACATCCAAACTTATTTAAAACATACTACCCCATTTCTTTATGTTACAGTGGCTTAGGAAATACCACTGCATTTCTCTACACAGTACAGCAGAGGTAGAGTCAGAAATGTGAATGTGGCTTTAAGCTACTGCTGTAGATGCATCAGCTTTACTGACTTCCCTCAGGTCTCCACTTCGTCATGTCTCACACAGCCTCCGATCAAAGCCAAGGGAAGGATAACCAGCACAGACAGTCTGGAAATGCTGGATATTCCTCCCCTTTCTGCATGACCGCCATGGGCTTGTTTTCCAGATTTTCATAGCTCTCCCCGGGCTCAACCGTTCATTTCATTGCTCCATGCTTGGCCTCTCCTCTGTCCTCCCCACGACTCCTCGCAGTTGGGGGTCACTGGTGCTCGAGCTGCCAAGCCTCCCCGAGACCCCATCCCTCATTCCCAACCCGTGAGTCACTTCCCCTCATCAAACCTCACCTTTCAACTTCCATTTTTCATTTGCTTATGATTTTCTCTCTATCTCCATAGGGTTTCTTGCTCTGCACCATTCGATTGCAGCCCTGTTGGTCCGGGCGGGAGAGCTGCTACTGGTTTCAGCAGCAAAAGGAGGGGTGTAAAGACACCACATAAACACCCAGGGCTAAATCTTCCCTCCATGCAACACAACGCCAGCCCCTCTGGAGATGAGCTGACTTGCATCATCTAAAAATCCAAGCCATAATCTAAGACGCTTGGAGTTTCTTTTCTCTCAAGAAAACATCATCGTTGGGTGATCAAAAGTTGATTGGAAACAAATCCACCTTAAAAAGAAAAAGAAATCTTTTTTTTTTTTTTTCCCATTTCACATGCTTCTCTGTGATTTTTCATCAGTCCTTTTTGTTAAAAATACTGTTATTTTTGGAAAACATCAGAAATAAGGCTTTTGGTAAGAAAGTGTAGTGTCCAGCCAATAACAGTATTGCTATCAGGATTTCAAAGTGCATAGTGAAAAATCACCTGTAATTTCATTTAAAAATGGAAAATGTTGATATATTAAAGGTGCTAATATAGTTTCATAGAACTTCATTTTAAAAGATCTTAAAAAGAAACCTCTTGCCTGTGAAGCACCATATACTTTTAGCTCATCAAAAAACTGAGCACACTGTGGTCTGGGGATTTTGCCATCCTCAGCACCTGGAAACCATCAGCAAAGCAACTTCTGAATGGCAGAGCCCATCTGGACCTTCTAGCTCAGTGGTCTCTGGTGGACACAGACCCTGTGGGTCAGTCTCACTTAAAGCATTGACTCTTATGTGACGTCTTCATTAAATCAATCCTTACTCTGCTTCCAGTGTGTCAGGTATGAATGGGAAAGTCCTCTGTGGAAGCAGTGGATGTTCAACCAAAGTGAGCAAAAGCATGGCCAGCCCCAGGATTTTGGCATATATAATGAGCCATACCTACAGCCAGAGAAGAGATAATCCAACAGCCACTATTGCCCCTTCCAAAACGTCATTCCTGCTCCAACATCCTCCTCCTGGGTTCTTTTTTCTTTGCACCCTCAGGTCATTAACGCTCAATAATGGTCAGTGTCATTTCCCCAAGGACTTGTCACCTGAACGCTCTCCTTCCTTCACCAGGGGGATGATCTTGTCCAAATGAGATTCTGCCTCCTGGAATCTCTTCCAAAGTTCCCAGCCTCCCTCCAGACCTCTCCAGACAGGCCTCTCTTCCAAGTGGCCACCAGGCAGAGACACTTCTAGGAGCTCCTGCAGCAGGCATTGTATAACTGCAGACACCCCAGGAGATAAGAACATCCTCCTTAACTTATGCCACCTCCTGATGGCAGGCTCAGAGCCCTCAGACGCTAGCCAAGGCTATGTGAATTATATATAGCACAGGCTGTGAATTATACATGCAGCACAACTTCATATGGCCACCAGCCCAGGCCCTTGACCAAAAACCAAACACCAGGCTGTATCAGGGTCTGTGGTTGCTTCTTTTGCCTACCTGTGGTTCATGCACACCCCGGGTTTCTCTTCCTGTTTATTACATGGACTCTCCACAAATACACCTCCCAACACCTTCCCTAATACAAAGCCCAACCCTTTCCCAGGGTTTGGCCACTGACCATGCTTGGGCTTTCCCTCCTTACTGCCGGGATGGATGCAGACCAGGGGGCAAAGAGTGAGCCCTGCCAGGGACAGGGGACTGCCCTCCCATAGGTGGTCCCCTCCATCCGTGGTGACCATGGACCTGTGAAAAGGGGGGGCCTAGGGAACAAGGGACAGAGGGGCTTGGGAAGGGTGCTCCAGTCCCTGCACTCACCCTGGAGGAGCCCAGTGGTGCGAACGCATCTTCTCCGTCCCCGGCTCAGCAAGCTGGAGATGAATTACTGAGGACAGCTGGGACAGGAGGCAAATGGCATCGCGCTGAAGCCGAACAAGGCCTGTGACTGTACACTGTGGGATCCTAAATATTTGGAGAGCAAAGGTCAGAAGAACAGGACACTCCTTGGTGGTGATTTTCTTCCCACCCCTGCGACAGGGACTTGAGACTGCTATGCCTGGAATGACCCCAGGCATCAGCCAGAGCCAGTGCCCTGATGGGTCACCCTGGAGTTCAGCGGTACCCACAGGCAGGTCCTTGTTCTCCTCCAGGTTTCGGCTGCTGCTGGGTCCCAGTGTGATGCCCTCCCTGCAGCCCATCAGTATTTACAGGAGACTGATGTGATGCAGCCTGAAGTCAGGAGAGAAGTCCTCGCTGGCCACATCGCATCCTTGGTGGGGCATAGTAGGAGCTGCTGCCGGGCAGCTAATCCACCTTGCCCTGTCCCCCTGTGCCTGCTGGCCAGGCCCCTTGACCGTTGCCAAAATAAACACTTGGGCATGGCAACGCTGACATTTGCTTTCCGTGAACAGGCACTGGGAGAAGGAGGCAGCTGCGTTATTTTTTGCAGGCTGGTCACGAGGCGGGAGATGACCTGCTTGATGTGGGGCATTTGGGATCACGTCTGCCCCCGTGACTCCGCGGCTGTCCCTGATGTGTCTCAGCTGACCCCCTCCACGTGGACCTCTGCCCTCACTGAGCCCACCGCTGTGTCCTGAGACTTGGAGATGTTCCCGGGTGTCTCTGCAGGGTTAAACATCTCACGCCACACTTTGCTGTCCTCAGGCCAGGATGGGAGAGTCCCCAGGTTGAGCAGAACACAGCAGCAGCGGGTATAGCTGTGCCAAACCCCCCCTCTGAAAGAGCATCCCTCCCCTGAGGGGTCACAGTTCTGTCCGATGGTGGTGATGGCAGCAGCCCCCACTCTGGTCTGGTGGCAGTCGCTGAAGGGTAGGCAGGGGCAGTGAGCTGGGATTCCACCTGCTGTCTCTCTTCTTGCTGGAGGAGGTTAAAAAAGCATCTGGAGGGAGGTTAGAAGGGTGAAGAAGTTGAGCCAAGGGCCCTAACAAAGAACGGGAAAGGTCGGTCCACCAGATAGGCACAGAAAGTCTTTTTCCGCAGATTTGCTGCTCAGTTGTCCAGTGGATGAGCAAGACCAGCTGGGAGGAGGAGAGAGAGCCCTGTCACTGGTTATGTGTGCAGACCTCACCACCTGGTGAGCCAGGTCACCAGTCTGCCACCCTGGCTCCTTCCCCCCCCCAGAAGCTGGAGGAGATGTGCACGTGGATCCCAAGGCTGCCCACACCCCAGCCTGCCCACAGGAATGGGCATCTCTCAGACCTCCGATGGAGAAGAGGGCATCAGATCCCTTCACGGGGGACAGGGGGAGGCTTCCATGAGGACACCCACTTCCAGGTGCCCGCTGACCCTGCAGCCTTATGCCCTTGTCCCAATTCCTTCCTCACTTGTCCCAATTCCCTATTATCATCCGATCTTGGATTTGGGAATCAGGTAAAATCAGCTGACTGAGCACTGGCATCCCTGGGATTTCCCCTGGAGGGGTGACTAGGGACAGAGGACAGTCCCTGGGAATGTAGTGCCCGTCGATTTTATTCTGGGAGGGATGCCAAAGCTGAACACAGCTGCTGAAACCGGGGGTTTCCTCACGAGCAGGCTGCTGTTCTGCTGCCCCTGCCCTCAGCCGAACGCCGTGGGGAAAGCAGGGAGAGATTGCACATCCCCCTCCTGCACCCCAAACACTCCCCACCTCGGGGAGAGGCATCAGCTCCCCCCCCCCAGCAGTGATCCCAAGCTCTCCGGGCTGGGGCTGTGTGAGCTTTGCCGTCACGCTCATTAATTACCCGGATAATTCAGCCCAGTGTGAAATGAAGGGGTTTATTTTTCTGGTTATTGCCCAGCCAGGTTAAGCCATCTGGAAACAACTCCCACATTTTCGAGCTGAGCTGAGTATAAAAAGGACAAGTCGCGGCAGCGGAGGGTCAGACTCTGCGGTCGCACGTCTCTTCATCGACACAGGGCTTTACAAAACCGGGAGGGAATCACAGGGCTGAACGGGGAAACTGAGGCACGGAGCAGCAAAGCAGCACCTCCCGAGAGCAGACAACATCTCCACAGCCTCAACCCCACCACCCTGACCTCTCAGGGTGTCCCCCGGCTCTCGCTGAACCAGCCCCCCATCCTGCCCCTCAGACAGCAGCAGGCAGAGCAGATTCGGGGGGGTTATTGAGAGCACCCAGCCCGCAGGGCCCGGGTGAATTCCTTGAAGCCGCTGGATGCTTCTCGCAGCTGCAGAACAAATTCAACAACACAACTACGAGCAATGCCTTTTTAATAGGTGAAAAGAACCCAGCGAGTCAATATTTGTGGACGAAAACAAAATAAGCCGAGCCGTTAGCGCGGAGGAATGCAAGGGAGGCCGGGAGGTGCCTGGGGTAATTATTATTTCATCTGCCAGATCACCGTGGTCCTGCCCACCGCCTCCTTCTCCCCCCACCCCACCCCACCCCTGCCCACGCTGCCTTTGCTCGGAGGGAGGGCAGGGGAGAGGTGGCGATGGGGCAGAAAATAGCAAATGTTTTGGCTGCGGCGGCATCGGGCGTGTGGCTGGGCTGGCTCAGCTCTCCGTCCGCCCAAGGGTGAGCGCTGCCCTGGCCCAAGTATTTAATGTCAGCTGCTGGAATGTGCTTAACACAACATTTTACAAGGGAACATTAGTCAAGCATCCGCACTGACAGAGCGGGTCAGCGATAAGGAGCCGGCACATGGGAGCTGCAGGGACGCGGCTCTTGTTTCAGGCGAAGGAAGGCAAGGCTTTGCCGAGAAGGTGCTGGGGAAGGCTGAGGGGAGACAAAACGGACCAGGCGGCCCTGCTTTTGGTCTAGCTGGCCTGAAAATCATCACGCAGGGGTGACAGTGCCACGCTGACAGCGGGGTCCCGCTTCCTGCTCTCCCCAACTATTGCATATGCTGCTTGAGAGCCCTCCTCCGAACCCCCTGCAAGGTGGGATTTGGGGAAACCTGTCCAAAAATGATTCCTTGCCACATGTCCTTGTTTGCAGGAGTAGTTGGTGTTTACCTGTCCATGGGTATTCGGTGCGGGTGGGAGCTATTTGATAACACAGCTCAGGTTTTGTCACCTTGCAGCAGGGTCTCTCGAGACACCTGAGCCAGCAAGGCAAGGAGCACCCATCCCTAAACAGCAGGAGGGAGATGTGCCACAACCTGGAAAACTCCCAGAAATTGGGTCGGTAAAATATTTGTCAGCTTTGCCTGCGACCTGAAAACAACACTACCCTTCATCTATGCCTAGAGCTATCCCTGTTCATTAGCCTCCTTGGCCCCCAGGCTTAAAAAAAATCCCCTAGTGTCATGACTCCTTAATAAGATGTCATCTACAGTCATGACAAACACGAGCGTTCAGTAAATAATAGCCCTGCCGTGTAATGTCAGCCTCTCCCATCTGTTGTAGCAGTGAGTGTGCCTCGCTCACCTGCCACCCGCTCTCGGCTGCTCCCCGCGGGCAGCGGCCGAGCCAAGCCAACATTTCCACGGCTATGGCAGCAGCTTGGCCACCCAGCCCTTCCAACAGCTGCTGGGCTTGGTTTTGGGGCAGGCGGGGCAGCCAGCCCTTCTCTAGAGGTGCAGATGTGCTTGGATGCGGGTGCTGGTGCAAGATTCAGCACAGGAGAGGGGGACCACAGCATTCTGGCACCCACCCACCCACCCTGGGAGCTGCAGGGGGGCTTCCTCTCCTTCTTCCTTTTTTCCTCCTTATTCTCATCTTTTTTTTCTTATCTTTCTCTTTTTGTTTTCCTCACTATCTTTTTCTTTCTGCCTTTCCTTTCCTTTCCTTTCCTTTCCTTTCCTTTCCTTTCCTTTCCTCTCTTTTCCTTTCCTTATTTCCCCTTTCCTCTCCTCGATGCCACAGTCACACACCCCTGTGTTGTCTGAGCTTTGTCTGCAAACCCCTCTCCACAAAGCTCTCAGGTATTGCCTAAAGGACAGAACAAAGCTAAAGGCGTTGGAAAAGCTCCCCCCTGCTGGTTTGGAAAAGTCCCTCTTCTCCCCATCCCTCTGCCACTAGACAGCATTAACCTCCTCGTGCCTCAGTTTACCCATCTCCATATCTGGATTAATGACCCAGAGCAAACCTGTTGCCATGGGGTGGGTTTTTCACACCAGTTGGCTGCGGGCACTTAACCCTGCTCCCCAAAAATCCACCTCCTGTCTGAGCCATGATGGGCAGGCACTGCTACAGAGCAGCAATTGCTCATCACTGCTTAAACTCTGGTTTCCCTTCTCCCTACCCCGTGCCCATCACCAGCCCTTGGTGCAGCCCCTTGTAAGGGCTGGGCAGGCAAAGGCATCAGGTTGGAGTTGCAGAGCAGGAGTTGATTGTTGGCAGCAATTAAAAATATAATTAAAAACCAAACAAACAATTAAAAAATGACATGGACTAATCAAAGCTGTCTCGAGGGGAGGAGGGTCTCTAGGGTGTAATGTCGCCAGGCTGAGGTGAAGGTGGAGGCAGACGCTGCTTTTACAAGATGCCTTTTTTTGCCCCTTCCCTTTCCTGCGAAAGCAGGGTTCCGCTGGGCGCGTGAAGGATGGCAGGACGTGGCAGGGCTGTTTGCTGTGAAAACTAATAGGGCCCTCGCCTGCTTTCATCAGGAGTGTAATCAGAGCCACGGATAATGTTTTAAAAGGCACAGCAGCTTCAAGTGCAAGCAGGGATTTATTAGTGAAAATGAAACCACGCTCGAGCCTTTGCGAGTCTTATTTTAAGAGTCTTGAAGGGGAGAGGTGGGGGGGAGGGGGGGGCAGGCTGTCTGGGAGGCCAGAGCTCTGCCACCCAGCAGTGGTGACAAGGGCTCACAACACTGCTGGGCTGCTGCTCCTGCTCTGCCACGGGCTGTCTGCACAACCTTGGTCCTGTCACTTAGCATCACCGTGCCCGTATCCTGCGCAGGAGGACGAAACCCACTCTATAGAGAGACTGTGTTTCTGTATAGATAAGGGTCGTGCTCCAGGGACACTTCCAGTCTCTGCAGCCCCTCTGGGGTGCTAGCAGGACCCAAGAGGTCCCACAGGATCCTACAGGTTCAGAGAGCAGCTCCAAGAGCTTCTCCCACTCTGGCACTGCCAGATGACAGCACAGCCATGCACAGGGGGTGGGCACAGGAGGAGAAGGCGGGTGGTCATAGCAACCAAATGGTTGCCTAAACTTCCAGGGTCTCTGGTTCTGCTGCAGACCCAAATTCTGTCCCATCTTGGAGGTCCCTGGTTTCTGCTGTCTTGAAACAGAGGCAGAGCAGTGGCCCAGTGACACTGTTGGAAGGCTGAATTCCCAGTTTTGGCCGACTCTATGTTACTTCATAGACTCAAATAGCTCCTCTGTGCTGACGACAGAGGATGTCTCACCATCCTCAACTATCCTGTCAACTCTTCCTTTGCATTCAAAAGACACCTGAGTATGACCTAGAAGTGCATTTGAAGGCTGAATTTGGTGCTAGGAGGAGATGAGTCTTTGCTCCTAAGAGCATGACGCACATTTAAGGTCTGTTTCTCCATCTCAAGGACAGTGTGGGTGCTCAGCAAGGCTGAGCTGTGAAGAAAAGATAGCCCTGAATCTTCTTATCTCTTTTTGAAGGAGAGGAAAACCCGCAATGTGAGAATTTCTGTTTGGAAAAAGCCTGTTGGAGAGGCTTTCTTGGCCTCAGATGCCCTTGCCATCTGCAGACATAAGAAACCCTTCATAAGGTTCTCATTTCCTCTTTACCTTTTTTATATAGCCCATAATAAGAGCCCTAATTTTAATGGACTGTATGGATCTCACTAGCAGGGAATGACTTCAACAGAGAGTTTTTAACCCTCTGTTTCAACAAGATCAGCAATGAATCCTTTGGATTCCTGCAACCACCTCCACCAAGTCCTGCCTACCTGCTGGGAGATGCTTGGACATAGGTGTCCCATACAGTGTTTGTGGGAACTTGCCCCTCTCGAGCAAATGCTTATGAAGCAGCACCAGAAAAATTAGCAGTACATTGGCAAGCTGGAAGATGTGGAGGGATCTGGGCTTGTCTGGCCAGAGGAGAAGGCTAACAGGTGGTTATAGAGAAAACGGAGCTTCGCTTTTCCTGGAGATAAATGGGATGTAACGGTCTTGAGACATAGCAAGAGGGACTCTACCTAGATAGCAGGAAAAAAATTCCTAGTGAGACTAGGTTAGACAAACATGTGGAAGGGTGTCTTCTCTGGGCTAATGCTCTAGAGAAAAAAAAAAAAAGACCCTGAAGATATGACACCAGGGAGTGTGAGTGGTCTCAGCACGGCACAATGCCTGGTCTGGATCTGTGTTAAAACCCACAGAGGCAGGGGAGAGCATAACCCACCCCAGAGGTTGTTATAGTGTCTCTTGCTCATCACACAGCTCGACTTGGATGTCAGCAGCCTGTCTGGGATCTCGGCTGGGGAAGGCAGCACACGGGAGCTGATGGAGCTGTTACCCCAGATGAGGGAAGACAGAGCCAGGCAGCGAGGATGCACAGAGCATGTGTCAGAAGATCTGGGCTTGTTCCTGACAGCTCCTTTCTCCCAGAGCTCCTGGACAGGAGACAAAACGTGATTTCTTGCTCCTTCCACTCAAAGGAGGCTGTGAAAGTCTGATTTATGCTGAACACTCTGGAAAAGAAAAAAGCTTGGCTGTGGAACCAAGTTCAGCTCCCAGCCAGGAAAACCTTGTATGGGATCCACAAGTTTTAACCATGCAAAACGAATTTGGGTCCAAACAGAGCGCTGTTTCATGACTTCTGCCCCTCCCTCCCTCACTGCACAGGGCCAGGCTACATCCTCCCTGAACAAGCCCTTACATCCATCCCCAGCAGCAGACACAGACCAAGATGCTGTAGACACCTTCTTTTTTCTTTGTTTGTTTTTCCTTTTTCTTTTTCTTCTTTTCTTTTACTTTTTTTCCTCCTTTTTCTTCTCTTTCTTCTTCTTATTCTTTTTCTTTTCATTTTTCTTCTTCTTTTTCATCTTCTTCTATTTATATTTTTCTTTTTCTTCTCCTCCCATCTTCTCTTCTCTTCTCTTCTCTTCTCTTCTCTTCTCTTCTCTTCTCTTCTCTTCTCTTCTCTTCTCTTC
>JANVCC010000074.1:9115902-9126085 GCA_025345505.1 Todiramphus chloris collaris
TCTCTTCTCTTCTCTTCTCTTCTCTTCTCTTCTCTTCTCTTCTCTTCCCTTCCCTTCTCTTCTCTTCTCTTCCCTTCCCTTCCCTCTTTTTCCTTTCCCTTCTTTTCCTTTTTTTTCCAAGGTGCAGCCAAACATGTCCAAGCTCTGTCTTCCACTGAGATGATTCCCAGCTGCCAAAATGTACTGAAAGAAGTCCTCCCACCTGTAAGCCTTTCACCAAAACACATGGCTGAGTGAGGCCTCATGCTATGTGACCCCAGGAGTGCTCAGAGCACTGGGGAGAAGGAATTGCTCGGTTCAGTTACTGTCAATGAAGGTAGGCAGGTGAACTTTTTTACCTGTGCCTTTGTTTCCCCAGGTGGATGCAGCAGACCGAAAGACACTGTATGTTCTTTTTTCTCCAGACCTACTATCTCCTGGATGACCCTGGAAATGGGTTGTGGGAGCAAACTCCGGACACTGTTTGGGGTATCTCCGGTCGTAGCAATAGCAAAACCTCACCCTGTCCTTATTCAGGTGAGGTGGATTCAACAGCAGCTCTGATGCACCATGGAGAGGTGAGAACTCCCATCCAGGCCTTCTCAGAGAGTCCAAGGGGCTCAGGAGGACCAGCACCTGCTGTCAAAGCTGGGACTACCTCTGAAGCTTGTACCCACAAATCTGGCTTACAAGACAAGGACAACAGACCATGCATAGGTCCCTGATGCACCTGGACATCCACCCAAGGTGCACAGTGGTAGAAGGAGACTCAATGAACACAAGTTGCAGAAGGGAAAGCTTTGATTATATATGAGGGGGAAAATTCACCCTGAGGATGGTTAAACACAGGGTATCAGAGACAGGGAGGAATCTCCATCCTCGAATACACTCAAAACTTGGCTGGACAAAGCCCTGGGCACCCTGACCTAAGTTGGCTCTGCTTTGAGTGTGTTGGACCAGAGATTTTAAGAGGTTCCTTCCAATCAAAATTATCCTGTGACCTACATCCACAGCACTACCCAAGATGCTCTTGCATCATCTGGAGTTCAATAAACCCATCTGGGCTTCTGCTTCTAAATCAACAGGATTCTAATTCTCCCTTATGATTTAATCCCTTAATTCATTTGCCATAATCCTGTAGTATGTGGCTGGAGAAAAAGGAAAGAACACAGCAAAGCAAACAGAGAAATACAACAAGGGCCCTCGAGAATAGTATATTACTCCTCTTCTTTCCTGTTTGCCTTCCTGCTGTTCTGCTTCCATGAAAATTTGTGGGATTTCATCCAAAGCCCCAGTGTCCCCTCTCCATCAGTGGCTGGGGGTGGACACTTAGGAGGAAAATATCAGAAACAGTGAGCACAGAACATCGTCTCCCTGCTGCACCCTGCCAGCCTCTGGCAGCTGAAGCTCCAAGGACATTTGAAGCTAAAGGCCACATCCAAACTCGAGTGCTTAGTAGTTACTATCTGAGAAGCTACCAGCAGAGTGACAGTCACAGACAGCACAGTGAGTTTTATGGGGTGCCCCAGGGGAAGATATTTCCTCTTCTTCATGTGAAACGGGCTTCCTGATCCTGCCTGCACCTCCCTGTGCCCTCTCCCCATGGTCCCAGCCCCAGCTCTTAGGATGGAAACTGGAAAGAGACCAGCATCACTCGTAAATCTGCTTGTGCTGCAAACATTTCATCCAGCCCACAGAGCCTGAGTGTTTCATGCCTATTCTCCTTTTGCTCTTCTTTCCCGTGCCTCTGATCCCACAGCGAACTTGGGAATTCATTAGTAAAAGTTGTCCCAAGGGTGCAGCTCAAGCCCCTTTCCCTTGACAGGCAGCGTTGGGTGCTTCTCGGCAGCGCTGAGGCTCAGCCCCGGGCATTGTTCACCCGGAGAGGTGCCAGGAGCCTTTGCAGCACGCTCGGGCTGAAGAGCCCTTGGGAGGCAATTTACCCACCCAGCCAGAACGGGAGAGCTTGACACTTTGCTCTTCCCTTGCGCTGCCAAGAGACACCTCCCCGTATGCACACACACACACGCCTATGTGCGCACACGCACACACCTGCACACACATACACACACACATACACCTGTGTGCACACCTACACACACATACACCTGCGTGCACACACACACACGTACACCTGTGTGCACACCTACACACACGTACACCTGTGTGCACACCTACACACACACCTGTGTGCACACCTACACACACACACCTGTGTGCACAAACACACATACACCTGTGTGCACACCTACACACACGTACACCTGTGTGCACAAACACACATACACCTGTGTGCACACCTACACACACATACACCTGTGTGCACACACACACACATACACCTGTGTGCACACACACCTGCACACACGTACACCTGTGTGCACAAACACACATACACCTGTGTGCACACACACCTACACACACATACACCTGTGTGCACACCTACACACACATATACACCTGTGTGCACAAACACACACCTGTACAAGCACATACACCTGTGTGCACATACACCTGTGTGCACATAAATACATCTGTGTGCACACACATACATCTGTGTGCACACATACACACACATATACACCTGTGTGCACACACATACACACCTGTACAAGCACATACACCTGTGTGCACAAACACACATACATCTGTGTGCACACATACGCACACCCCCCATGTGCACACATACACACACACATACACCTGTGCACACACACATACACACACATACGCCTGTGTGCACATACACACACACCTGTACAAGCACATACACCTCTGTGCACATACACACACATGCATACCTGCACACACATATACACCTATGTCCACATACACACACCCCCTACACACATACATACACTTGTGTGCACATACACACCTGCACACCCATACACCTGTGTACACACACACCTGTGTGCACATACACACACACCCTACACATATACATACACCTGTGTGCACATACACCCTTACACACACCCTACACATACACCTGTGTGCACATAAACACACACCTGCTCATACATGCAGCTGTGCACACACATGTGCACACACTTGCACACACACGTGCACCTGTGCTCACGCACACCTCTGCACACACCTACACACACGTACACCTGTGTGCACACACCTTCACACATACAAGCCTGTGAAAACACATACACACACACATACACACACACAAGCGCACACACAGAGCAGAGCCTGTAGTAGGAACAACTGGAGAAAGCAATTTGCTGCTGGCCAGGGTGCTTCCCTGGGGGCACCGAGCACCCTGGCCCTGGGTGCTGGCAGGCAGGAGGTGGGTGCTCACAGGCAACACCAGGCAGTGGGTCCTGTCAGTTGACACAGTCATGGGGTTGGAATGATGAGGGGCGCTCCAGACAAGGATATGGCCCAACCTCACATCTGTACCCACGTTGGCACGTGCCAACAAGGCTGGACCTTTTCTCCTTGTCCGACCCTCACTTTCTATACCCCCGCTCCTCTGCTTCTTCCCATGCAGCACCAAGGCACTGATGCTGCCTTGGCAAAGGTCATCTGAAACGTGGTTATCTGAGAAGCTGGATGTTTGTGTCCATGCCCTCTGTTTCTTCAGAGGTGTGAGTGAGCTGAAGTGCAGCTTTATAGAGGAAAACAAACAGCGTGCATACTCGCCACTATTGCCCACCAATGAAGCACACGGTTGTGGTAGGAGTCCCCCTCCTTGGTGTTTCTGGGTACTCAAAGTTCACGCAGGAGGCATCAGTTGAGAGAGGAGAGAAAGAGGATGCCTCCCGTGCCCCTCGCCCCCTCCGTCCCCCAACAACCAGGGCTGGCTTAGAAAAGATACCGGTGGAATTTGGAAAAGAAGCAGAAATATGTATTTCCCCAATAATCTGAAAACTTCAATAAATGTTTTCCCTCAGTAGGACATAGCTAAGGAATCTGGGGACCACTGCTGGAGCCAGCTGCTCTGAGAGGAGAAAGCGAAAAGCCAGTCCAAGTGCAACAACTGCCAGTACAATAAAGGGATCTGAAGGGGTTCAAGGGTAGAAGAGGGTTTTTTGTCTCTTCGGTGTTGTTTCTGGATTAATATTTACATGTCAGAACCAGCAAAGCACACCTCCAGATCACACATGGGATCTTTTTCTCCTTACTTGGGCAACAGAACATGTAGGCAGGACAATTGTGCAAACAAAGATGCGTGCCAAGCCCACCGCACCGAAGGGAAGAAATAAAAATATCAGTTATTTAAAACACGTGTATTAACAGAGGGGTTCACCTCTCCCCTGCCTTTGTGCTCTGCTGACATCGCAGAGGCAGAAGAAAAACCTCGCCCGAGCATCAGGCTGGCTCCAGTCCTCAGGGGTCCACTTATCCCTGGCCTCCCTGTGCCACTTTTTGGCACCTGCATCATCACCCTCACTGTGACACACACCTCTCAGCCCTAGAAATGTCCTGGGGAGTGGGACACAGATGCAGGAAGAGCTGGGTGAAATTCCAACCCCTCCCTTGCCAGGGAGATGTACAGCTTTCATTTAACTTGCGGGGAAAGGTGAGGTGGGTCTGCACCCGTGGTATCTGATGTGGGAATGCTGCTCACATGGCTGAGCCTCATCTGCACATGGTTTGCAGCATCTCCCGGGTACAGTGATGGATGACAGCCACAAAAGAACAGGATCCAGACAAATCAACTTCGTGCCAGAAAGGCTGTAGCTCTTTCTCCTTCCCATGTCCCTCTCCCCTTTTTCAAATGCATTCAAAAGATTTCAGGCCAAATGTTCCAAATTTGGGGCTGAATGGCATTCCCAGTATTTGTGCTTTGTAAGGGGGATGGAGGGATGGAGAACAGTAAAGGGCTGGTGCCACCCCAACTTCTTCCCATGACTCTGCTTTGCACCAGCTCCCACAGGGCTTTGCAGCCCCGAAGAGAGGTGCCAGGTCCTGCCTGAGACCCCACCATTCCCCAGGCAATTACAGCACCCAGTGAGGAGGTTGATGCAGGGCCCTCCGGGAGATAATGGGAGCCTGAAGGTCTTATCAACTTCTTGGAGGGCAGAGTCAAGCCCTTCAAACGAAAGCCCTTGAGGGAGTGGAGAGGATCTTCCCTCAAGTGTCAGGCACTTTTCAGCAGTTTATAAATACTGATGTCCTCCCTCTGCCACACTTAGCCTCACAGCACTGGCTGCATCCTCAGCCTTGGACCCAGTCCTGACAGAGCTAAAGCACCCAAGCTTGACTTGGCCATTGAAAGGCAGGATTGGGCCCCAGACACTTTCAGCTACCATTGCTTAGTTCAGCTTTCTGGGGTACATTTTGAGCTACATTTTTTTCCTTACACAGAGCACATAAGGGGTTCAACTGAGCTTACCTTTACAGAAGCAGGACAAGAAAGTCATTTGGCTGAAAAAGGAGCAGGATCTAGCCTCCTTCCCTCCCTTTTTCACTCTATTCCTCTCCCCACCCTGTTTCTTTTCTGCACATCCTGTTGCTGGGAGCACTGTCCTGCTGCAGAGCCTCCCCAAGCACCTCGATGATGAGCTGTGAACCCTAATGACAGGAAAGGTGACAACGGCATCAGACCTTGGGCCTGATCCCAGCCACCCCTAAGGCTTCCCAGTGCATTCATACTGGGGACCCAACATCAAAATAGGGAGGGGTCACTAGCCTTATAGCCCAGAGTCCAGAGATGGGGCTCTCTCCAGGTCTCTGCTCCCCATGGCTCCACCACCCAGCCCCTTTCCAGCTGATGCTCTGCTAAGTGGGATGCCCCAGGAGATGCCCCTCAGCCCCCCCCAGACCTGCTCACCCAGCACAGCCAGGCTAACCCTATCCCTTTGCTGTGGCACGTTCAAACCTGCCAAGACCTGCAAGGGATGGGAAAGGGGCTGGGGTGTCCCAGGGTGGCCAGTGAGCCCTCAAGGATTAGGGGGTGAATTAGTTTAGGTCTCACCTTTGCCAGGAACAGGAGGACTGTAGCAGCACACCATCTTCTGATGGCTGAGCTCACGGATAGTAAAAGGGTCTGTGTTTAAAAAGAAAGTAAATAGAAATCTCCTAGGACTGTTTGGCACACAGATTGTGGAGAGAGGGTAATCACAGGCATTTTTATGAGCAGCCCCAATATCTACACCCTCCACCCTTAGGGCCCCTGGCAAGGAGGTGGACTTGCTGCTGGTTGCAGTCTACATCCAGGTGAAAATTGCCGTGCTTTGCTGGAAAGAGAGTTGAATCCCCTGCCTTGCTCAGCCCTCCAGGCTCCTGCCACCTGTTAAAGGCAGGAGGGTGATGTGGGAATGAACTAAACACAGCTGAGTTCTTCCGGACCTATTGCAAGGCACTTAGGGCTGGTGCCACTGGTTTCCAATGGGAACCCCGGTCTGAATTTCCCCTAGATCCACCTCCTGTTTAAATTCGTGGGGGGACTTCCTCAAGGTGTGCAAAGTTTTGGAGGGTTGCTGGGTTTTTTCCTTCAGTCCTAGGAACAAAGGGAGCTTCCGGAGACTTGAGCCTCTGCAAGGGCAGAAAAAGCCCACCTGGTAATCACGTTTGATCCCGCGGGGTGAATCTGGGGGTGGGTTCGGAAAAGACCTCCAAAGATGCATAGGGACTGTTGTTGTGTCTGGACTCCCAGGAGACCGGCTGGAGGGGGTGAGACAGGGGGAATGGGTTTGCCAGCCATGCCTCCCCGAAGGACACCGGCCAGCCAGCCCCGTGCCGGTTCCTGCCTCTGCCCCCGGGTTCCTCCTAACGAGGTTTCCAGCTCGGCTGAACCCCCGCATTACTTTCAAGACTGCAGCAGTCCGGGGATGAACGGGGGGGGGGGGGGGGGGAAGATCTGCCTCCCCATCCCCTCATTCCTTATCCTCAGTATTAGTGAGGATTCAGGTTACGTCAAACAAACACGAAAATGGGGGAAAACCGGGGAGGAAAATATTGTCAATGCAGAAAATATTGTCAGTGATTCATGGAAAGAAAGGGGGGTGGTTTAAAAAACTGTATCAATGTTCCCCCTGAAAGAGGGCAGCTTTCGGCGGTGGTCCCTGCGCAGGAGTTTGTGATGGAAAGTCTGCAAAAGCCATTAGGACTTTTGTGCTGGGGAACTAGAAAAGCAACGCAGACACCACTCACTTTTCTAAATAAACATTAGTCTTAAAAAGTTTGCACTGTTGACCCCCGCAGCTCTGATTACTTGTAATTCTCTGAACCATATTTTAAGGCTTGAAACCTTTTTTTTTTTTTTTTTTCCTTCCGGGGAGGGGGCAGATTTTGTTCGTTCCTCACTGCAGCCGTGCCACAGGGTGTACCGATGGGGGTGGCGAGCGGGGGCAGGATCCCTGCCCACCCCTCAGGCAGGTCCTTACTCCACATCCCCGCAGCCACAATCCCTTCGCATGTTCAACTCCTTCCACGTTCCCCCGGAGAAGCTTTTCCTTCCTTTCTTCTTTTATGGAGGGATCGGGACCACATTCACCATCCCGGTGCAGAGATGCTGTTCTCATCTTCGGGCTCCCCAGGAGGGCAGAGGCTCCATCCCCACCAAGCTGTGCCCCCAGACAGACCCGGGCCCCCCTTCCCAAACCCCCCCAAACAGCCACATCTTCGCAGCGCGGCGGTGGCAGCTGCACCGAGGTATCATCAGTGTAATTGGAAGGGTCACATGTTAAACCCTCGCTGTTGTTCGCGGTAATGTAGCTGCGTCCCTCGGTTGCACATTTACCGATTTCTCTCAAACTAACCATTGTCACAAGGTTCATTCCAGGAGGAGTGATCCAATGGGTTGCCACGGCAACTATAATGACATTAAAATAGGGGCGGCCGCCCCCCCCCCCCCCCCCCCCCCCCCTTCCAAGCACAGCCGTCCCTCCCTCCGTGTCCTATGCCTCCTTAAAAACGGCAGTAGCCCGGCGAAACCCCTCACCTTTCACGCCGAGGCAGCCCGGGAAATAACACCAGTATCCAAATACAAACAAACTGGGAGGGGGGAGGAAGTTGATTTATTCAAACCTTCCCGGAAAAAAAAGCGGCCGAAGGAAAACAATTGAACCACGGCGGGAGCAGCCGCCCCCTGTTCCCACGGAAGGTGAAATTGACCGATTCTGGTCAATTTCCAGGCGGAGATGCGCGGGAAGCGGAGTGCGCGCTCCCGCCCGCGGATAAGGGGCGCAAGCGGCCGGGATTTGGGGGAGGGAAGGAGCGAGGGTCGATGCCTGCCCCGGGCGGTCGCCGGGAGCAGGGGAAATGGTACAAACCTGGGGGTTATAAAGCTCCCGCCAAGGCACCTGCGAGTTGCGCGGTGATACCCATTCCCTCGGCCCGGGCCCGCGCTGAAAATTCATTTTTTGCCACTTGCTTTTCGGGGCAACGTTCGTTTCCGATTGATTTTTTTTCTTTATTATTTCTCATCGGCGTTGCTACGCTGCTTTCTCGCGTTTTTATTTCCCCCCTCGAAATTTGAAGTGAGAAAAGATGTTTTAAAAAGGGATACGTGTTTCCTATTTTCACAAATACCCTTCCCTCTAGATTAATATTTCCCATTTCTTTTCCGGGCACATAAAAAGCGCGACCAAGGAATACCGTGCAAATGCAAAAGGAAAATTCTAGGAATACCGACTATAATATCAATTGGATCAGGCGGGTGACTCCGATATGTGTATTTTCCATACGGGAGAATGTGCTGCCCGCCTTTCGTCGCCGGCAGCCGATAGCAGCGCCTGAAATCGAATTCTCTGGGATTTCAGCGACGCTTTCCCCAATATCTTTCCCGATCTCTGAGCAGGACCGGGAAACGAGTCGATTCTATCGATTTCTCGCTATTTTTTTCCACGAAAGTCCATGGGTAGAAGTTTACCACCCAAGGACGGAGGGCAAAGACCAGATAGCCCCGCTCAGAGCTACGATTTTCATTTCCCCTACCAAAATGTGCCCGACACCTGTCTGCCGTTAGGGTAAACGCCCACTCCGTGCAGAACCCGGAGCAGTGCCAAATAATTTTTTAAAAATAAAAGGGATTCGGCGCAACCCGGACCGGAGCCGCCCGCAGCCGCTTCGCACGAGGTTTGCGGCGGCGGAGCTGCTTCCTCCAGCCGATCCCGACGGCGAAACTGGTGGCACTGCCTCTGGCTCCGGGCCGTCCACGCCGAGCATCCTCCAAGCGCCCGGGGTCGGACCGGAGTACGGCTCGGGGCTCTCCACTCGGAGCGACCGTCGGCGGGTGGGGAAGGAACCGAGGCTCGCCGGGGGTGCAGGGTCTGGGGACACCACTGGACCCCGGCCTCCCTGAGAGGCACGGCCACCCTCCCCACCCCCCACCCCCAGATTAGCCACAGGCTCCCCACCTCCGGCTGCAGCTGGAAAATGCACCAGGATGGGTGGGGGGCACGGAACACCTAGGGTGAGAGGTTTCTCCAGCCGGGACCCGAGGATGCGGTCGGTCTCTCCCCAGGAGCTGGCGCGGAGAAAAGCGGCCGGGATGGTCGGGAAGGACCGGCCGGAGCTGACGGAGGGATGGAGAGGCGGTCGCGAGTGGGTCTCCCCTACCACAGGGCTAGAGGGGGTCCCGGCCCCCCTCTGCAACTCCAGCTCCTTGGGGCAGAGCGCAAGGTGCGCGTCACCTTCCCCAATCCGACGGGAGGGGAGATCCGGGGACAGGGGAGGCTTCTGGGGACACGGCTCGTAACTCCCAGGGGGATAGAAATGCGCTTTTCAATCATCTCCCGAGCTCAAGAGACGTCAAATACGTCCCTCTGAAAGTGGGGCTTATTGCAAGAGGTACACTGAGTAGGAGCATGCCCGAGAGAACATGGGAGGGTTATAGGCAGGGAAGAAAATGAAATTAAAACTGAAATAAAAAGAAGAGAGAGAGAGAGACAAAGGTGGAAAAACGAAATTATCCTCCTTGTGAAACGTGTCAGTCTTCTCCGGAGCAACTGCAGAAGAGAGGCCTTTCCACCAGGGTGGATAAATTTACTCGTGTCCCACATGACCGAGGGTGGGGGACCTGGGGGGGGGGGGGGGCGAAGAGAAAGGTCATGGGACTGGGATTTGGGTTGTAAGTCACAGAGGAGACGCGGATTTCAGTGTCGGGATCCGCGTTAGGTGGCAGCGGCCTCAGGTTTTGCAAGAGAAGTAATTAAAACGGAAAAAGACATAGAAAAGAAAAGGGGGAAAAAAAGGGAAAGGAAAGGAAAGGAAAGGAAAGGAAAGGAAAGGAAAGGAAAGG
>JANVCC010000074.1:9134345-9179596 GCA_025345505.1 Todiramphus chloris collaris
CCTACCTTAAAACACAACAGGAGGAGATGGGGGGAGGACGGGGGAGAGGGAAGGGGAGTATTTTCGGAGGAGAGGGGAGAGCTGGGAAGGGGCCGTTTGCTTCGCGACTCTCCCCCCCCCCCCCCCCCCCCCCCCCCCCAGCACACTTTAAAAATGACAGCTGCTCAGGGTTGTGATTTTACTGGAAAAGTTCTGGGCCGGCTGCAGGAGCGGCTCGTGTGCCAGGCTGACCTGGGGCTGTGTCGGGGCCAAGGCGGGGCTCAGCACGGCCAGGACCTGCGCCGGGGGGCCCGCCTGGCCGGCGGGGTAGGGCGCAGCGGGCGCGGCGCTGGGGTTGGTGCTGGGCGGCGGGGGCACGGCCCCCCCGATGATGTTGTCTATGGAAAAAGAGGGCCGGGAGGGGTGGTTGGTGCTGCCGCCGCTGCCGCCGCCGCCGCCACCGCCGGCAGGCGTGGGGTCCGGCTTCAGGGTCTGGAGGAGGGCGGCGGGCAGGGCGGTGGGGCTCAGCTGGGGGTGGTAGAAGGACTTCCTGCAGTTCAGCTCGCCGCCCAGGAAGGAGGGCAGCCCCGAGGCAGCGGAGAAGACGGAGGCGGCGGCGGGAGGCGGCGGAGCCGGTAACGGGCAGTGCGGCGCCGGGAAAGGGAAGGCTCCCGCGGAGCCGCCGCCGCCTCCGCCGGGGTGGTGGTGGTGGTGATGGGGGTAGCCCTGGAGCTGCAGGCCGTAGTTGTAGCCGTAGGGTCCGTAGGCGAAGCCTGGCAGGAAGGCGGCGGGGTCGGCGGCCCCGGCCCGCAGCAGCAGCTCGGGGTGCGGCGGGTGCAGCTGCTGCTGCCGCTTGAAGCGCTTCCTCCGGCGCAGGAAGCTCCCGTTGTCGAACATGTCGGCGGACTCGGGGTCCAGCGTCCAGTAGTTGCCCTTGCCCGGGTTACCGGGCTCCCGGGGGATCTTGACGAAGCAGTCGTTGAGGGAGAGGTTGTGGCGGATGCTGTTCTGCCAGGCGGGGAACTTCTCCCGGTAGTAGGGGAAGCGCCCGCTGATGAACTCGCAGATCTCGCTCAGCGTCAGCCGCTTCTTGGGGCTTTGCAGGATGGCCATGGTGATGAGGGCGATGTAGGAGTAGGGCGGCTTCACCAGCGGGTTCTTCCCCCCCGCTCCGCCGCCCGCGGGTCCCTTCTCCCCGGGCGCGGCTCCGCGGGCACACGCCGACTCCGAGCCGCCGGCCGGGGAGAGCCGCTCCGGGGACCCCCCCATGCGCGCTTTGGCGGCCCCGCTCCGCGGCAGGGCCAGCCCCAGCGGATCCCCGCCGTCCTCCTCGTCCTCCTCGTCTTCCTCCTCCTCCTCGTCCTCGCTGTACTTGCCCCCATCCTGGGGCGGGCCCACCACGTCGATATCCGCGTCCTCCACCTCGGAGAGCGGCTCTTCCTCCGGGGAGCGCTCGGACATGATCCCGCAGCCGCCGCCGCCGCTGCTGCCCAAAGTCATTGTTGTGCGGCCGGGGCGGCCGGGGCCGGGCTCCCCCCCCCACCTAGCGGCGGCTCCCGGGATGGGCCCGGGGCCGTGCTGGAGGGTTGCGGTCGCCGCTGGGACTCCGCGCCCCGGCGCCGCCGCTCCGCTCCGCGCCCCGCTCGGCCGCGCCGCTGCTGGCGGGACCGCGGCGGGGCTGCGGGGTGGTGGCTGCGGAGGGAGGGGCGGCGGAGGGGGCGCGGGGCGGGGGCGGAGGGACGGGACGCCCGGAGGCTGGGCAGGGAGCTTAGAAGCAGCGATAATAAATAATGGTAATAACGATAATAAAAGGAGAGAGAGAAATAAGAAAACATAGCTACTGCAAAAAGTCACTGCGCTAAGAGGGAAAAAAAAGAAGAAGAAGCGGGGGGTGCGGCGGCTCCGCACGGGGGGTGCGGGGGAGGGAAGGGGAGGGAGGGGCGGGGGAAGAGGGAGGGGGGAGGGCAGAAGTTGGGAAGGCGGCTCCCCCCTCCCCACCCCTCCCGAGCTGGGACCCGGTGGAAACGCTCCCACTCCGAGCCTCCTGCCAGCGCTCCCCAGGACTTTATACGGCCGTTCCGGTATCACGTGGCGCCCGCCGCAGACCCCACGGGGCACGGCGAGGGGCTGCTCGTCTCGGCCCGGGTCTCTGGGGAGCGCAGCCCCCGCCCCGGGCGGGGATGCTTTCGAGGAAAGGCTCTTCCCGTTCCCCCAGCGTTCGGCCGGCTGCTGCGGGAGAGGGGGTCGGAGCGGGATAAACTCCCCCGCCTGCCGCATCAGGCACCCTGCGGTGCAGAAGGCTCGCAGGGCACGTTTCTGCGGGATGCGACGGTCTCCTCCTTCCCCCGGGGGCCGCGGAGGGTCCCTTCGTCCCCCGAGGGCTGCCCACCCCCGAGGCTAGGATCTGAGCAGCCGCCGTCCAGCATCCTAGCCGGCGGAGACCCTCGATCCGCCAGGGCTGAACCCTCGTCCCCCTTGAGAAGTCGTGTGAATTTGGGGATCCCCGCGCCCCTTCTCCACGTACTCACGTCATCGGCACGTCACCGAGCCCGGAGCACCCTGCATGGAAACCCGCCTCCCTCGAGGGCCTGCACCCGCGAAAGGGATGCTGCCACCCGGCAGGTGCGGGGCGGAAGGCGTGGAGCAAAGCTCAATCCAGCCTTCTCCCACGCGAGAAATAACCAAAGCAAACGCTGTGCCTGCTCGGGGGATGATGGGACGGCACCCGAGTCCCATATCTCCACCAGACGAGGCTAGCCCGGCCGGGTACCACGTTCCGAGGTGGCCTACCCGCGAACCGGCCAGGCCTCAGGCACCCTCCGGGATAGGGAATCTCCTCCGGCCTCGGAAACTCCTGTTCGCCGCTCTCCTGCCAGTGCTCCCCTCGAGGCTCAGCATCCCCCGACGGCTGTCAGGGAGTAGGTGGTGGGCAGCGGACACCCACCTTGCCGCAGGGTGCAGGCGAAGCGGGACGATTTCCCCGTAACCAGACACAGCCCAGGCTCCCCGCGCAGCCACCGCGGTGTTCCCGCGGGTGGCACTGCCCCGCTTCCGCGCCTACGGCCGCCCGTTCCCAGGGCAAAGCCGGAGCGGCCACCCCGGCGCAGGGAGGGGGGCACGGCCATAGGCACAGTCGCCCACCCCACGCCCCGGGGACGGCTGTGGCAACCCGTTGTCCCTGTCTCTGCCGCAGACACGCCGAACCACGCTTGCACGCATATATATATATATATATACTTTTTTTCCCCCCTTGGCGGCTCTGCAAACACGCAGCCGCTTTCCCGGGGAGGATGCCTAGTGAGGGAGGAAGGGGATGGTTTCCTCCAAGGGGGTGCCAGGGGGAGATCCCCCCCCTACAAGGGCCGCGTTCAGCAGTGTGAGAATCCGCGGTGATGAATTGCCAGTCTCTGCCGTTAACAGGTGCGAGCATTTGGTGATAAAATCTCCAGCACTAATACCGGGGAGCCGGGCCAAACAGCTGCGCGGCCCCGCTTCCAAATGCCGGTCACAATTACTCAAGCCCTAACGACTCGGTGCACGGACGGCTCTTCTCCCGCACTTCTCCGCTTGAAGCAGCTATCAGAGCCGGAGCCTCTGCGCGGACTCGATCGCATCCTCCTCCCTCGTCGCCAGCGCTGCGATCGGGGATGATTTCTCGAGTGAAGGGAAAAAAAAATAGATGAATAACTGCTGAGATTTGCTCAGGAAGGTGGGAAGGTCTGTCCCGCGGGCGTGTGTCAGGGCTGGGGGAGCTTTCCTGAGCTCTTTCACTTTTATACTCCTCCGATGCTGATAGCCTGTGTTTGCAACACATACGCATATGTCTCCCTCTCCCATGTGTGTATAATACGTATATTCTGCTATATATATTTATATTAATTTTTTTCTTATATATATATAATTTTTTTTTCTTATATGTATAATTAGCTAACACGGAGAAATGCTTCGGAGACGCCGGATTTTTCCTACCGACGTTGTTTAAACCCTGTGTTCATCAGTCCCTCGGAAAGGCTATGGGAAGAACAAATGGACGAAAGCGAGGAGGGAAAAGACCGGAGCCGCTTTCCATTTTTATTAAGTAAAATAATAGTTATGCCTCCCCTACATAAACGAAAGTGTCATAAAAAATTCCGAAGCAGCTGCCAGAGATTTCGACCACACACACAACGGGGCGATTGAATTTCCACTTGGTGCATTTCATGGCACCGAGGAACCAGCCGGGAGCTTCGCCTTGTGCCTCTGCACGGCGACGAAGGGGAGGGCAAGGGAGGGGGACACCAAAATGACGCGATGCGAGCGGCCGAGGGCAGTGGGCACTGCCCGGGGGATGCCCCGCCGCCCCCCACGCCCCTCCGCGGTGCCCGGTCGCGGAGAGGCCGACTTCCGATCTCCCTGCCCTGGAGGCTTGGTCCCGCACGGTTCGAAGGGAAAGAGATGCGGGTGTCTGCTGCCCGGACACCACTCCCACACACACCCTACCTACCCTGGCTGCAGGCTCTCCCCCTGCCTGGAAGGGTGGGCAGCCCGCGGGGGAGCCCCGGGCAAGGCGGGGGAGGTGGAGCCCTTTGCCGCTGTGCGCATTGGCATCGGAACCCCGAAATTGAGGAGGGGGGGGATCGGGGGAAGGCGAGGATGGTCGATCCGAGGCGGCCGTTGTTGGGATGTGGCCGGTGCCTTGTCTCCCTCCCCTCCGGCATCGCGCATTCAGAGCTATCGCATCTTGAGAAATAGCATGTCCCGACCAGCCACTATCGACGCGATTCCTGCCCGTTTCAAGGCAAAATATCGTTCCCGTTAAAGTCGGGAACGACCCAAAAGGTAACGACAGTGAATGAGTCCCGGTCCCTCCAACTACAAACGGCGAGTCGGTATTAGTCTCGGCTTTGCCACGCGAGATCGGCTGCAGAAACACATCAAAACGAGAAAAAATACCTAAACCACACCCGTCCCGAAGTGATTTAGGAAAGGGGAACCCTGGACTGAAACAAACCAGATGGTCGGATCCCAGACACGTATATACACACACACACACGCTCCCGGCCGGGCATCCACACGCGGAGCCGGGGGTGAGCTTTAATCATGGGTTTGTACGCCGGGGTGAGAAATAATGCGGTCTCCTGAAAGAGAAACCCTATCGATCTACCCGAAAAGCTTGCCTTGTCATCGTCCCACTGTTCCCAGGCGTGCAGGGCTGGGAGGGAAGCATTTTTCCTTGGGCAAGTTTTTAATTTTTTCTGCTCTCTTCTCTGAAGTATTTCGTTACAGACAAGCCTCCCTTCCCATCTCCCGCTTTAACCCGACTGTGCTTTAGGTTTCACGTTAAATTGCGGTATCAAACGGGCGTGAGGCTGACAGCTGGTGGGGTGGGGAGGCTCCAAAAAGTCTCCAAAGTAGGGGGGGGGGGGGGGGGGGGGGGCTATCGGCCGATCAGGTTGGTTTTTTTTTTTCTCTCCTTTAAAGTGACTTTCACTGTCTGTCCCGCCTATCTTAATGAGGCGTTTGGTCCAGGCATGTTGGGTGGGCGTTTTGGTGCCTGGCAGACTGCTTTAGCAGGTGGATGCCCCCGGCTGAGGCTTCTCTCCCAGGTCTCCCGGTGTCCTCGTCCGGGCAGCTCCGTGGGAGCGAGTCGGAGCCCCTGCGAGTTCCAAAACAGCAACGAAGATCAGGTACAATGTTTTTCCACAGGGAAAACCTCATTCCCTGCCTGTCTGCCGAGCACCGCGGGGTACGATCACTGCTCCTGCCCTGGCACATGTCACTGCCTAAGGGACAGTCCTGGCTGGAGCACCCCCGGCACTGGGGTTTACTGGGGGGCAAAGCCCTGATCTTACACCGCTGTGCCTGGGGAAGGGCAGCACCGGGCCCTGCACTGATTCCATGCACTGCCTTGGCCAATGCAGGAGGCTTAGCTCCAGCCCAGCCAACGTTGCTCCAAGGATCCTGCCGGATGATCTGTTGGTTTTGTGATACATAAGCAGCACCTAAATTCATTTATTCTGATGAGAACCGCATCTACAAGTCCCCTAAGGCTCAGTGATGGATTTTTCTGTATTACCTCGTTATCAAGCTTGGCTGACCTCTAACTTCTCTGAAAACAGGAACAAGACAGACCTGCTGCTGCCCAAGCTGCCCCAGGGGGCTCTTTTTCCACTTATGTGATTTCCTTTGATATTATTTCTCTCCTTTCCATATCCAAGGCTCAGACCTTCAGTGCTCCCTGCAGTTCAACCCTTTTTTCCAGCCCTGCACTGCTAGCTCCCAGCTTGCAAAGATCAGTTTGCAGCCTGCTCACCAAGAGCTCCCAGTGCAGGGCAGTAAGTGGGAATGGTGATGCCAGATAGTGTGAGACATGTGAAATTCTCAGTTTGGAAACTACTGGAGCCGAGTGCCTATATCCACCCTTGCACTGCTCAGATGTCAGACAGCTTGGTTTTGCTGACTTGCATTTTCAAATGTAGGTGTCTCAAAATCCACACCAAAAAAAGGCCTGGGTTTCAAAGGAGGATTTTCCCAGGCACGCCATGAGCAGGACTGAACCCCCATGAACCTCTGGAGAGTAAGCTTCTGTCTTTCCTTCTCTTCAGACAACTGGGAAACTCCTGTCTCCCCATAAACACACACACACACATTTATCTAGGTGCTGTGATGACTTTAGGACCCCGGTTTTGGACTTGCAGGTCAAAAACTTTATCTGCTGTTCTCTGTTCATAGCCAATCCCATCCCACATGGATTTGAAGCCCACCAGGCAAGCTCATATGCAGCTTAACACTCAACTGATTAACTCAGGCTTGGTATAAGCCTTTTTTTCATACTGTTCTTCAGCAATCTGACATGAAAAGACATGGATATACACACAACACAGAGACGTACATGACTCAGAGGAACGCAGTGATTTCAACCTATAAACCACCAGGTGCACTTTTGAGGCTCACCAAAAGCCAGCTCTGCTGGTTGCCATAAAAAACACATTAGCCAAAGGCCAATGCATGTGGAAGGCAATTATGCTCTGGCACATGGCAATATGTATAGAACAGCCTGGTAACTGTGCCTACCACACAAGGAAAAATATCCCTGTGAAAACAAGCCTGCTAAAACACTTCATTCTTCTCTGAATCCCCTGAAAATAAAAGAGAGGATTTTTTTGGGGGGGAAGGGTGATATATGTGGGAGGGAATCAGATTTTCCAAAAGTTGGTGCACTAGTGCAAGAACCTAAATAAATGTCCAGACTCACAAAGATGTAGAAACTCCTGATGAGGTTTCCAAGTCCAGGTTTTCCATGTTAACATCTGATCATGCCAAACGTGCCCAGGAAATCCCTGATGCTGTGTTCTTCATTCAGCAGTTGCACAGCCTGAGTGCCCATGTTCACCACTGGGTTCAGAGAAGTCCACTTCTGCCAGAAATGCCAGCTGAGGACTCTCAGCTTGGGGACCAGAAGCAATACAGAGAGAGGGCCTTCAAAGCACAAAATCACAGAGAAGTTGGGAAACTACTGGAATATAGCTTGATTGGGACAAAAAGTGTTTGACTCCCTTTTATTTATTTTTTTTTTTTCTGTATGTAGCAAAAGGCTGGGGATAGGAGTTTTGCATCTGGAAGTATTCAGCAATCTCCAGCGGGGGATTAGGTTGGGGTGAATCTGCTGTATTCTTGTAAAAAATCAGACCAGCACATACATGATGATATCTACAGATCTATCTGACAAAGAGGTTCATATGACCTCAAATAAGACTACGTTTCACTCAGCTGGAGGCTGTGATGCTGCTACTGCACAGGCACATAGTGCAGGGCTCCTTTTCTCTCTTCCCATCTTAGGAAAGAGCTGAATAAGCAGAGGGGAAAAGTTTGCAGCCTAAAGTATAGGGAGAGAAATAAAGTATTTCTCCTATGAAGAAAATCAGAGGCAGAGACAAACCTCTTAACCCTGTCCCGTTAGCTAGTGAAGTCAGGCAGAAAAAACCCAACTAATCAAGTGTCACTGTAATAGTCTGTGTCTGAATCTTCACAGAAGGATGAATCTCAGCTCTGTTGCCCCACCAGCATACGGCTGTGGACGCTGATTCCTCCACCACCTCTCCACCAGGTCACAGCTTCACCTCACAGCCCAGCTCCAGCACTTCCACACCCCAGCAGCTCCTTCCTCCAGGTCCAGGACCCAAAGCTAATCCCTACTTTGCCTGCTGGGACACAAAGCCCCAACACATCCCAGGCTGACTTTGTGGCAGTGTTGGTGCGGCTGAAAGGGACAGTTCTCCTTCTCTATAAACTAGGTGCTCTGCAGTGAACAGTAGGTAAAAGGGACACACAAGAAACCCATACCCAGCATCTCCAGACTTGTGTGAACCCCTCCTGCCTGCTTTTTTCAAAGGGTCAGAAGAAATTGCTGCCCTGAGCTGCACAGAGGCAAGAGAGGGAAAGCCTGTCAACACAGAGATTAAAATCTCTGAATTAGCTGAATTAGGCTGAATTAGAGGTTCATTAGCTGAATTAGCTGAGTTAGCCTCTATGGGGGTGTTGGACCTTCAAGTACACACACATTCCCCCTTCTTTTGCTTACTGCAGATGAGCCTCTGCTCAGTCTTGCCATGAAGAAAAAGCTGCATCACTCGGATGGAAGAAATGACACTGAGAGCAGTTGAAGGAAAGGTTGATGTTTCACATGGAGCTTTACATTACTTGGAAATACCTGATTTCTACAGGATGGATACTCAGAATTGCCCAGATAACTGTATCTCACCAACACTCATTATGAAATGCCATCTTCTTGTTGCCATTTTCCAGGCTCTTGCATAGCCTGGATGTTGAGTGTTGAAATTGTGTTATAAGAGGATAGAAGGCGTTGGAATAAGTTATCTGTTCACTGCAAACACATCTCTGGGGTCCTGCGGGGGAAGCAGGCTGGCGGAGCTTCCCTCCCAGAGCAGAGATAAGCGTGCCATCTAGAGGAAATCTCCTTCATTGCCAGAACTGGCAGCTGAAAATTATCCAATAAAGCATAATTAACCTCTGGCTTCAGAGAAAATCCTCTATCCCTGTCCTGCTGTTCCAGCCTGCTGCACAGGCACATTGCTGAGAGCTGGCCATGTGCCGAAGCATTAGGGTGGCTTCGGGTGGTCCCAAGCACTTGAGGGCCAACCCTTCCTGTGATGACAAACGCTGGCCTGTGCCTTCCCCATAGATTATGACAGCTACCCAGATCCCCCAGTATGGGCCTTTGGATGTAAAGGAGGAGAATGCAGTGTGGGTCTTTCCATAGTGTACGTTCTCTACTGTGTCTGCCCCTGAGAAAGGTAAGGAGGCTGCACATATGCGGGACAAGAAGGCTCTATGTATCATATAATGCCCTCCAGTGGCTGCTAACAGCAGTCCTGGACCTATGGGTGCCAGTGCCTGAGCTGTAGGTGAGGCCTCAGGTGCACTAATGGAGGCAGTGGCAGGGTCACCCACTCCACCAGCAGCTCCTACCTTGAGGAACACAGCCCAGCAGAGCCCTTGTGGGGCTGATATGAGTGTGTGGGGTACAGCTCAGCAGTGGGGATGGGGGTCCAGCCTCCCATGGGACTGATCCATTAAGTCCACTCCTTTTTCCTAAAGGAAAAGTCTCCTTCATGGCTAACTTCCCAGTCTGGACAGCTATCAAATGCTGTTACTGTCATGGGCACCCTCGCCCAAGCTTTCAGGCATGGTTGTAGGTCTGGGACATGCGAAGTAGGAGCATGTGGGACAGCAGGTACCATAGGTCTCATACCTTCCTGTGGTCAGAGTGAACCCACCTAAGCACACAGCATCCATATCCCAAACCTTCCACTTTTTCTACCACTGCCACTATCAGTGAATAGCCACCTGCAGTCACTAGCACAAGGCTGTTTCCCCACTAACAAAACCAAATCCTTCCAGCCCTAAAGATAATTGAAAAACAGTGATCTAGGTCCAAGCAGAAGGACAAGTACTACTGCCTAGCAGGTAGCTGTCTTGTAAAAATGGAAAGCCTTGAAAAAAAAAACCTTCAGAGGTGGAGAAGGAGCAAGGAAGACCTCAGAAGACAGAAACCTTGCTCTGCAGAAAAAGCAGGTGCTTGCTTAGGCAAAAAATATTTGCAGAGGAGCTGCTGTTGAATTGATTTGCTAACATTCTGCAGGATTGTTTTATTATTTTCTCCACTTCTTTTTAAATGAAAGTAATTCCTGCTTTTCCCATCATCTCGGAAGTTCACCAAGATCCTGCTGTCTAGTGCACCCCAAGCAAGACTGAACACCAGCAATATCCACAGCACCTCTTTGCTTGAAACAGTGATCTTGTTTGCGTTTTGCATCTTCCTCACTTTCTTCTCCCCCATACCTGTGGGGTCTTAGGCCGAAGTCCTAACCCATGTCTAGGACATCACATCAGGACATCAGCCACAGTGTCCTCACCACTTGCACAGCTACTGTTCCACGGCAGGAAGGGAAGGCACAGATGTCCCCATGGCTCATTGCAGGTACTTGCCACTCGCGTGGGGTAAAGGGCTTCGCAGCATCGCCTTAGGAGCTTGTGCACTTTATAGGTCTCTTATTTCCTGTCATTACCGAGAAGAGCCTAGTCGTAATAAAAATCTGGGCTCCGATCCTACAAACACTTATGCCTGAGCTTAACTCTAAGCACGTGAGCCGTCAAAGGGGACTATTCATGTGCTTAAAATTTAAGCATGTGCTTAAGCGTCTGTAGGCCTGGAGTCTGTCAGTGCGGGGATTTGTGCCTTAAGCCCATATTCTGGGTCATTATCCTTTTCATGTCTTCTCTGGCATCTCAGAAGATGCTTCAAAGGGGAATTTTCAAGTTCTTCAATAAACTTTGCCTTTCCGAGCAGCCTGGATTCTTGCCTATTCTATGGGGCAATTCTCCTCCATTGCCTCCCCTCCCCCCCGTTAGCGATAATCCTGTGCTATTTCATGCTTGGCCAGACAATTAAGCCCTCTTGCTGCTTGGCTCTGTCTTTGTTATGTATAATTGTTCCAAATAATTAGCCACTATTGCACACTATTCTGAAACTACTTTGTATTGCAATTATACTTAGAGGGTGAGCATCAGCTCAGGGAGAATCCAAGCAGCAGACAGCCTGGAAAGAAAGGGCTTCAAGCCGGGGGAAGATGGATACACGCTTAAACCAACACTGTGGAAAAACTAACAATAAGTAGCCAGCAAGGAGTAAATGGTGCTCAGAGAGAGTCTGTGGCTGGTGGGGACTGGGCAGGAGAGTTGAGGGTGGGCTGCAGGGTCTTGGCCAGGGTGTCACCTGGCTGCCACCTCGTGGGTGCTGCTTACGGTGCAGGAGGCAAAAGCATCCTCCACTTCCATCACTTCAACGGTGACTTCAAGGGACCACCTTGGCCAAGGGGCTGGTCTTGCAGTCTCTATACAATGTAGAGAGTGCATAGCTGTGCTGGGTTGCTTTTGGGGTCTGACAGCAAAATGTTCCCTAATTGTGTCTTTAGGATGGTAGACTCCAAATGATGGGACTGGGTCAGCAGACTCTTGTTTTCCCACTGGAAAATACATTTCTGCTATGGATGAGTGCCAAGTAGGATGCTCAGAGGAGTGACAGCTCCATGTGAAGCATCTTTGGATGAAAATTATGTGTCACAGTAGAGTCCCCTTAGCATTACTCAGCCTCCTGCCTGTTAAACAGGGAACATCTGAAATCAATATAACCAAGGACCTGGGTTGGCCTGACCTGCACTGGTGAATGAATTCCTCTGCAGAAACCCCTGGCCTGCTCTGAGCCAAGATTGAGGACGGCCAGTGACAGTGCACTTGGACAATTCGGAGATTAATTTTCGAGATTAATTTTCTCTAGCCAGATTGAGCTGCTGGAAGTCACCTGAAAATTAATCTACAGGCTGGCTGGGCTTGATTTCCAACACCCAGCTAGCTGAAGGAGTTTTAAAACCAAGTAGAGATGTGTGGTGCAGATGGAAAGGTCTCAAAATATCTAAGACGGCTGGGTCTGTTATCTGCAAATGTTGTATGCCACTTTCTTCAACTCAAATTGAAAATTAACATTTTCCAGGGGCGTGTGTAACTGGCTCAGGTTCACCCTTCCTACATATGCAGCACCTCGAGGCGCCACGAGCGAGGGCTGTTCATTGGTGTCAGGATGACACGGTTAATTCGTCACGTGCAGAAAACCAACTGTTGGCAGTGTAAACACTTCTGCAGTCCCAGTACAAAGGCTGTGAAATGAATGGACCTTGGATGCTCTCCCAGGAGCTGGTAGGTGTTATGCTGCCAATGCTTGGGCTCTGCTGCTTTGCTGCCTAACCCCAGCCTTGCTTCCCAGGTGCCATAAGAGTCAGGCCAGACTCCAGCTCTGCCACTCACACACGCACCACGTAGCACATTTCAAACACAGTCAGGCTGCCAACGAGCCCGGCTGCTGCAGACAAGTGCTCTTTCATCACAGAATCACAGAATGGGAGGGGTTGGAAGGGACCTCTGGAGATCATCGAGTCCAATCCCCCTGCCAGAGCAGGGTCACCCAGGGCAGGTCACACAGGAACAGATCCAGGGGGGGTTTGAATGTCTCCAGAGAACTGCTCCCTCCCCTTTGATCAAGGACCCAGGTTCTCGCTGTGCTTCCACTTGTCTCCCTGTTTTCTCTCAAGGGAGAAGACCTGCAGGAAGACAGCCAGCACCAGCCAGCCCTGTACCCTGTCCCCAGCGATGGCCAGCAGGGGATGCTTGGGAAAAGGGCTAAAGAGGATATAGCCAGAGAATACTTAGAAAAAAAGGGTCTAATAGGGTATAGACAGAGAAATCCTTCCTCTCCAAGACCTTCCCAGCACTGGTAACTGGTGTTTTCGGGATTTCCCAGCCTGGAGGTTGCATCCAGCCCAACCTGTTTAGTAACAACCCTCCCTGAACGAGCTTCACCCCGTTCTCATCCTGCCCATGCCCCAAAACTCCACGATGTCCAGCCCTTTCCCACGCAGCCATGAACAGCACAGACCCCAACCGCCAGGATGCTGCCAGTAGATGCTCGGTCCCATCCTCGGGTCCCAGGGGCCGGGAGAGGCTTCCCAGGGCTTTCCACTGGAGGTCAGTGTTGGCCTGAGCACGGCGACTGGCACCCTGGGCCAGCTCGCCTCTGCCCCCCAAAGCCCACCCCGCCGGGGCGTTACACCCGCGGGGTAAAGTGGGGAAGGGCAGGGCAGTGTTGCTCTGGCCCTGTTCAAACACAGCAGCTTCACCACCCCCTCCTGCCCGAATGAGAAGGACCCAAATATAAAGGACCCGAACACAACGCAGCAGAGGCAGCGATGGACCCCCAATACCCTAAGATGTAGTTCAGAGCTTGGGCAGTGGTACCCTCCAGACAATAACTTGTTAAAAACCCATCATCAGCTGTCAAAGCCAATCTCCCCCAGTCCCACTGTAGCCACTGACCATTTCCCCCCAACCAGCTGACTTCACCAACTCAGTCTTGACCTCAGAGAGACACTGCTGACTGTCTTCATGTTATATATCTGCAAAAGGCAAAGCACTGAACTGAATAAAAACTAGTTATGGTGTAACATTTCCAACACCAGCACTGTCAGTGGACAGCTGGCAGCATCTAGACAAAGCTTAACACTACCAGAGAGACTGACAGCTTCTTAAGGAAATGTTCTTCCACTAAAATTTCAGCTAATGCTGCGTTTGCTTGCAACAGGATGGAAAACACTATTTCCAGCTTGGGAATATCATCCGGAAAGTGCATTTCTTATTGCTTGCTGTAACCGGTGGGGAAGCTGCAGGAAGATGGTACAAGCATGAAACATGCAGAACACTGTTGTACACAGACAGACGTGGCAGCTCAGTTGGTCCTCCCTTGACAGCCAGCATTTCTCTGAGGAAAACAAGCTGCTTTTTCAAAGCCACAGCTCATTTTGGTTATTTGTTTCTGAATGTGTAGCTTGGGAGATCTGAATTCAGCCTCATTTGCAAAGGGCTGTTTCCTGAGAAGTCAGGCTGTCCTGGTGATAGCCCAGGTCACCACACAAACCTCTTTGGTGCTCAGGATCAATTCCAACACCCCTCTGCACCTTACTGGCTCAAGATGGATCTCTTCCCACTGCGGGATGTCCAGAGGACCTCTTGCCATCACGCGAAGGATGACATTCATTCCACAGTCTCAGAGAGCAAAGAATGTTTTACCTGGGTCGTTATGACTGTCATTACTTGATACTCCCTAAATAATGAGAGGAGGATTTCAAAGGAGACTTGGTTTCACAGCTGAACTCTGGGTGATAATTGCTCCTGTTTCATTCAAATCCCTCTTATTCACTAAACAGGGACATTGAAAAGATGCTATAACAGATGAAGGGCTCGGGTATAAACTTTACAAAGCTTAAAACTACTCTGTCGCAGCAAGGCTCATGCTTTACATGACACTTTAATCCTACTCATTTGCTAGATTCACCCTAACTGTAAACAAAGCTTTGAAATGAAAGCTTAAAAGCCTGGTTGGGATACATTAAGTTAACCAAGAAGACACTCTTAAGGCATTAGTTTAATGACAATCACAATACAACTTGCCAGAGGTTTGTGCTCGTGAGGATTAATATCTACAGGGAAAGAAAAAAAAAAAGAAGAAGAAAGTGGGTCTGTTCCCCATGCTTTTTAGCTTTTTTGGCAGCTCAGCACCCACGGTGAGGGTGGCTCATTGGCACTTGCAGGGGGCTCTGAGCCGAGGCTGTCTGGCAGATGGCGTGATACAGGGCCCTGGGAAGGTGTGCAAGCCAAGGATGCAACCAGGGTTTGTCCCAACACACCAGGGTAGGGTTGTTTGCTCTCTCCGAGATGGGTTTTCAGGGATCCAGTCTACCGCAGTGTCTCTCGCTTCATGACAGAGGCCCCTTGGCTGAAGAGATCACTCTTGCACAGGCACAGCGGTGGGATGATCTGGAGCTGGGTGCTGCTCTCCAGAGAGCCCCATGTCAGGAGAATGCAAGCAGCTGTAGGACAGGATGAAGCCACATCCCAGTCCTTCAGGCACCCTGAGCCCCTCTGGCTCCACCAACACTTGAATTAACACCCAGAGATGCCGGGAACTTGGAAATTCCTTTCTGATACCTGCCCCCCACTCCTGCAAGGCTCCAAGGTGACTGAAGAGGAGCAGGCTCAGCATGGGCTGAGAAGTCCTCGCTTGGCCATCTCTCCCTGGTGCATCTCACCCAGGTGGAACCACAGCACCTCCTGCCCACCCAGCTTTGTTTTCCTTTCATGACAGTATTTGGTTGACCCCTGCTTCAGCAACCCTCACGGTGCAGACCCAGCAGATTCCCAGCCCAGCTCCTGGTGATGCTGGAAGGAAGCCATCAGACTCAGAGCTTTGGGCTCCTGTCTGGCTCTGACCCCCTGAATACTTAGGCAAAACTTTCAAAGTGCTTTTATTTGTAAAACATCTCAGGATCAGGCCCTGGGAACAAACAGGAGCTACGGTAAGTGTCCTGTCTACTGGATGTCCTTGCAAGCAATTATTTCAACACCCCCCTGGTCCATCTACACAGACAGCATGTTACGGACAGCAACGGCACTTGGCAACCTTGTGCTAGATAGAAGATCTCTACAGACATCTTCTGCAGAGAGACAAAGTATTTTAAGGGATACTTTTTATTTTCCCAATGTCCTTTCCAAGCTGGGCTATTGCTAAGGGAAAAGCACAGAAGCTGCTGCTGGGACCAGTGTGAAAGCTGAAAAGGTGAAGCTGGAGAGACCAGAGAGGAGACCCAGAGCCCAGTGGCTCAGCAGAAGGCAGCAGACCAGAGCTATACCACTTTTTAGAGATGGATGAAGCCTCAATTTTAAGGAGGCTAAGAGGGAAAAAAGCATTTTCTTCCCTCCCCTCTCATACTAACCCCACTCTCAGTTTCTATGGAGCACATGGGATAAAAGAATGAAAAGCCACAAGCTCCCAAGCTGTGGGCGAAAGACAACTCCTTAGGCACCCACCTCTACACCCAGCCTTCGGTCACGACCAGCAGCTAGACACTCAGTTTTTCACCAAAGCTCCACTGACATCCAACTCCTCCTTAAACAAGACAAAGCTGCAATAGGGACTATGAGAAACTGCTTTGCTTCAGAGGACACCCTTGAAAAACAGGAGAGAAATCCTAGCTTCTCACTTCTCCTCCGAGGATGTTTAAGTAAAAAAAGGCTAAATTCAGGGATGGGGAATTCTGCCTTCAAACCTGGTGAGGGAGGTAGCCTGGCTGGTAGTCCTGTAAATAAAGAGCAGCAGCCCGGGCAGTGAACAGGATGGGATTTTAATTAGTTGTGTTTGCTAGGAAGGAAAGCTGTGATCTCCTAAGCTGATGTGCTAAACTGGAATTTCACCTGCAAGGGATTCCTCAGAGGGAAGACACTGTTCCCCACTATGCAAATGAAAATCATTGAGTCCAGTATGAGCTGAGTGGACAAACTTTGCAGGCGATGGAGAACTTACTGCAGCTTTTCACACAGCTCAGTTATTTTTTTAAAAAGAAATCACAGTAAAACAGACAACTTTAAAAAGTGTCACTAAAAACATAAGACGTGGCAGCATCACGACAGCAGCAGCACGAGACCATCTCTCACCGGTTACGAGACTGGTAATTTCCTCTCGCTAAGGTCCGGCCAGAGCCAGAGGAACAGCAGCACTGGACTTGTTGGAAGGAAAAGCTTTATTTTAAAAAAGCCCTTTCTAACAATAAAAGTTATTTTAAAAATAGTAAAAAGAAGTAGTCAGTTGTTTGGGGTTTTTTTTTTTTTTTCCTACAAGGGAAGAAAACAATAAACATCTTAAATATTCATTTAAAATCCAGTGAATTGCTTTAGTGTTTTGTTTTGAAACTTTCATCCCAGTTACACGGGAAGCACCCGGGGAAGAGAGGGGAAAGCCCATTTGTGAGAGTTTCTGCAGTAGTTTCTGCACTACGCACCCATCTCCTGAGTGTGCTCCTCCTCTCCCTGGGGATGCCCTGGGGTGCCCCAAGGTCGGGCTGTGCAGAAAGGACACCCCTTGGGTATGGGGAGCCCTGCCTGACGGATGCAGCCAGAGAGCACCTTTTCCAGGAGGGGATGGGCCAGAAAAATAGATCGTCTTGCCTCCAGTTGAAAATAAGCTGAAAAACAGAGGAATTGGGTCCCTCCACAGGCGTGTGTCCGCACACAGCCAGAGACCAGGGACCCCCAACCCCACCCCAGATGATGCCCACAGCGAGGAGAAGTCTACATGTCCAGAGATGCTCTTGGGGACCTGGAGATGTCCAGCCAAGCCCACTCCCAACCCCGACCCCATCACATGTACCGCTCCAGGCCGGCGGGGAAATTGGGCTGCCTGATGTAAGCGTTGCTGGAGCTGAACTGGCCAAGGGGTGACGCGGAAAGCCCCAGGAGCTGCTCGCCGTGCTCGGCGCAGGCGGGGGGCCGCATGGCCGGCAGCGCCAGTCTGTTGGGAGCCCCATAGAGCTGCTGGCTGCCGGGCGAGTAGCTGCCCTGTGCCACGGGCAGGTGAGGGGGCGAGGCGGCGTAGGGGTAAGCCAGGGTGTTGGGGCCAGCTCGGCCCAACAAGCCAGGACTGACGGGCTGCGCCTGGAAGCAGGAAGGCTCGGAGCTGCCGGCGGAGCAGGTGGGAGCCAGCTCGGCCCCGGGTAAGCCCAGCGATGGGTGGCCCAGCTCGGCGGGCGGCGAGGGCTGCAGGGCCTGCTGCCCGCTGATGAGGCTGTCGATGCTGAACATCCTGGGATGCTGCGCTGGTGGTGCTGCCCCGGCTGCGTAGGGGTGGAAGACGGTGCTGGAGAGCTGGGGACCGTAGCCAGGCGAACAGAGGGTGTTGGGGTAGGGTGCTGTGGGTGCTGTGGGGCGGCCGGCAGGCGGGGGTGTGAAGGCGCTCGAGTTTTGCATGTAGCCGGGGTAGGTGGTGATGTCGGTGCGCTTGAAGCGCTTCCTCCGGCGCAGGAAGCTCCCGTTGTCGAACATGTCCTCTGCAGCTGGGTCCAGCGTCCAGTAGTTGCCCTTGCCGGGATGGCCGGGCTCCCGGGGGATCTTGACGAAGCAATCGTTGAGGGTGAGGTTGTGGCGGATGCTGTTCTGCCACTTCTTGGGGTTCTCCCGGTAGAAGGGGAAGCGCTCGGTGATGAACTTGTAGATGCCCCCCAAGGTGAGCTTCCTCTCGGCGGCGTTGGCGATGGCCATGGCGATGAGAGCGATGTAGGAGTAGGGGGGTTTGCCCCGCTGCACCGGCCGCTTCCTCCGGCGGCCCCCGGCGGGGGGTGGCGGTTCCTCGGGGAGCGGCGGCGGAGGCGGGGGGGAGCTGCCCCCGCTGCCCCGCGGCTCCGGCTTCACCGGCGGCGCCTGCCCGGAGGGAGGAGACCCCCGGGGCGGCCCGGGGGAGCCGGGGCTGGCCGCGGCTGCGGGGCTGGGCGCCGGCAGCGTGCACATGCCTCGCAGGCAGGGGAAGCCGGCCGCGTTCATATACGGCCCTCGCCTTCCTCCTCCTCGGAAGAAGATGAGGAGGGGGAGGGGAGGGGGGGGGCGGCGGGAGAAAGACCCCCCTCCAGGGGAGGGGAAAGGGGGGGGGGGGGGGGGGAGGGGGAAGGGGGGGGGCAGGCGCCGCGGCAGCTCCCGGCGATGGGGAGGTCGGTCCCGAGCCGCTTTGCAATATATAGGGCGGCCGCCCCCCCGGAGGGGCGTGCGGTGCCCGGCCCGCCCCGGCCCCTCTCCCCCGGCGGGAGGAGGAGGCCCCTGGGGAGGGGTCCTGACTCCCACGGCTAAATCCCCCAGCCTCTCCCCGGGGTTTTATTTCGCAGCCATCCCCCCCAGCGGTCCCTCCTCCGGGGGTCCCGGGTGCCAGCGCGGCGGTCGGCTCCGCTCCCGGACGCTTTGCTTTCTCGTTAACTGATGTTTCCTCCCAGAAGAAAAACTCAACTAAACGAGCCCCGACGGCCAGACCAAGACGAGTTTGGTTCCGCAGCCAAGCCCCCGGCAGCAGAGCAGGTAACCTCCCGCCGGGCCCACCCCACTGCTTGGATTTCGTTGTCTTTTTTTTCCCTGGGAAAAGCGCTCAGAGACGACTCGGGACGCAGCGGCGGCAACAGCAGGGGTTTCTCCCCGAAACCAAGTCCCTAAATTTAGTTACTTTGCAGCTTAGTGAGACCTCCTGAGAAAGACATTCTGGGAAGTTTGTGGTTTTTTTTCCCCTGGGAGAAAGGAAAGTAGACCTCAGAGGGCTCGGGGCTGCCTGCAGGTGGACAGGGGAGGGGGGACAAGGATGGCATTTTGGGGGTAGACAGGGGAAGCAGGGGTGCTACTATCTCTGCAGGTCACTCTATCATTTTTCTATCATTGTTGAAGTTGAAGGAAGACACCAGATGAACTCAGAAAGCCCTGCTGCGTTTCAGGGAAATCTTCAGATCTCATCCTGCACTCCAGAGTTGGATGGGCAGAACTGCAGACCCCCATCTATGCCATATGCCAATACTAAAGCCAGGGGGCTGCTTTATCTGCGCCAAAAAGCCTTGGGGCTTTCACACCATCCTCACCCATTGCTGCTGAGCATCACCTCTAACCAAGATGCCTGCCCGTGTAAAGCCCATCCTGGAGCAGGTAAGTGAGCAACTGCATAAGGGTGGGCTGGACAAGCTGGGAGGAGTTTCATAACCAGATCACAGTCTTTCATGTAGTTACATGTCCATGTGAAGAGAAGTTAGGTGGAAATGTCTACATCGTTAACGCAGGGGCAGATCCCTCCGTAAGTCCTGTGCAGGGTAAAAAAAATCACAGCCTTCAGCTTTGTAACTTGATTGAAAGCATTTCCAATAGCAGAGCAGGACAAAAGTCTTTTTCTACGAAGGCAAGTAGATCTCAACCAGGTCCCACTAGCCCCCTCCCTTCTTTTTTAAACTAAAAAGCCACCCTGCCTTTTGGAAAAGATCCTCCAGCCCTTTTCTTTAGTCCATTTAAATTAATTGACCAGGTTATTTCCTACCATCACTCATTCCCCTGCTTGTGTCTCCATGTGGTATTGTTCTTGCTTTATTTTTTCTGCAGGTATTTGTCGTTCTTTTTCACTCTCCAGTGCTCAGGCAGGGAACTGTGGGTCTAACAGAACCATGTGGGGTCCATTCCTGGTCTGTCATGAACCAGCTGCTGTTGGAGTAAACTGCCTTAGATTCTCTTCTGCCAAATGAGGATAACAACAGGAGTGTAGGCGCTGGCTGGAGAGAGCAGGTGAGAAAGGGCGACACGGAGCATTAGAGAAACGTGCCTTTCTTCACAGAAGACATAGATCTTCAGGGAGGAAAGAAAATTAAGGGCATGTCAGGGACCATTCCTTCATCTTGAGAGAGCTGAGGGTAAAAGGGTGGAAAATATCTATTTCTTCCAAAGGGTGCATTTAAATCGAGACAGCGTCTGAATTCATCCAGTTAATTTCAGTCAGAGGGTCTGACTTTTCCAGTCACTGGCAAGGGTAGAAGGATAGACACCCAAGAAGGGAGTCACTGAAGATTACTCCAGGATGCACAAAGAAAATTCCTCCCCTAGGGTAGATGGAAACCTTCGTCTCTGCAGACATCAGCTGGTGAGGTTTTCACGGAAGGATTTGAATGTATTCTGATCTAGCAAGAGTGGGGGTGGGAGCGAAGTGTTATGGAGTGCAAAGGAGAAACAGCTTTTCTTATTGAGCTGTATCAAACAGTCCTTGGTTATCACTCAATTTCTCCTTTTTTTTTCTTTCTTCTTGATCAGAAAAGGAGTTGGAAAGGAAAACCCAACAGTACGGCTGAGTCTGGAGCTGCCTGCACCTGAGATCACTCGTAACAAAGGAAGAAACATCTCATCTAGACAATGGGGTACAAAGACCCAACAGCATGAAGTGTTTGTAGTCCAAGGCCCCGATGTCATGTCTTTTTACATGCAGTGGGAGAAGCCCTGGCCCTGTCTCAGGTTGCAGGCTGGCTGAGACTCCAGCTGGTGAGTAGCTACTTTAAAGCTGACGGAGCCATTCAAATTGCTCTCAACTTCACCGGGTTAGGACCCAGATGTCAAACTAGTTCTGAGAGGCGGATAAAACGGAGAGCTGGAGGCAGGCAGGAGCACACAGGCAGGAAACAAACTGTGTTTTACCACTGAACAAGGAAAGTCAAACTCCCAATTCCCACATACACTTTATTGCTCGGGGTGCTCTTCCTGACCCTGATCTTTTATAAAAAGGTGGAAGACAGTAATAAAGACGGCTACCAAACAAATGTGAGCTGGATCTCTCTCTAAAATGAGGTGAGGAAGAGGGAATAAATCACACTTGGTAAGTACGTGTATGTTTTGCCAGCATCTGCTGCCATCCAGTTCATCCTGAGTACGCAGAGCAATTTCAGCTACTCTACCTCCAGCCCCTGAACCATTTTGCACTGGAGCCACAGCCTCCTTTAGAAAGGTTGCACACAAATCACTTCACAGCGTGGCTCAACGTGCCTCACTGCAGAGGAACAGGGCTGGGCACCCTCAGAGAGCTGCTATTTCAAGCACCCCGTGCACCCAGGCAGGTATTGCATCGGTGGTACCCAGGACACATTTCTAAGCTGCTTTTTGCAACCACATAGGTGAGAAAAACATGCATTTCCTTGCCCCCAGACAGTAACCTTCTGCTAAACCATATGCGAGTAACTGGGTGGGACGTTCACATTCCTTAATGTGGCCATGCCAGTGGCTTTGCCCCATCTTGGGTGAAACAGTAGCCTAGATATCTGCACTGGGCAGAGCTACACCTGGAGAATCCCTGTTTGCAGAGCCCTCCCTTTAGTGATGAAGCCACCTCTGGGATGTGCAAGGAAGAAGAGGGGATGGGAGCTCTGGGAGTGAGGAGTGCTCTGGTTCCTCTCCCAAGGACTACTGCAGTAAGAAGTTCAAAGCATCCTCCAGCCTCAGAGCCAGCAGTGGCCTCTGGAGGATGCTTCAATGATGCATGAGCTGCTGCTGGTACTCGTAGCATGGCCCTGAAATATGCCATCACTTGCTAACAACCAAACATCTGGTGACTTCCTTGTCTGAAAGCTGCAGGAGTATCACCCAGCACATGTCTGTCTGCACCCATCCCTGTTCCAAACTCCCAGATGGAAATCCTCAGAAGAACCCCGAGATGCTCTCCCACCAGAGAGTGAATCGTGTTGCTCACGTGACCTCAGATGAGGTCAGTAGACTAGAATGAGGTGACTATCTCTCTTCCCTGAGAACTCACTCTTTGAGTCACTACTGTATTTGTGGGGAATTGTGCAGCAAGGTCCAGGCAGAAATCTTTTCTTCACAAAAAGTATAGGTAAAGCATTTACCAAACTGAGGAATGTCAGGGAAAAAAATCCTAAAAAAAGAAACTTGCAAACTGTTCTTTACAGTTGTGGGAAGTTATTAATTTATTTCCCTCCGTCCCCAACTACAATCAGTCCAGATTTTCTCCCGCTAATTAATTTTGATATCAAAATTGTGAAGTTTTCTTTTATTTCTATAGAAATAAAGGGAACAGGAGTAAAAAAAATAAATAAATCTTTCCTTTTTGTTGTCTTTTTTTTGTTGTCACCAAAAATAATCTTAACAGAAACATCTATTTGTTTAGACTTGAAAGAAAACAAAAAGATTCTAAGGGAGCTGAGCTATGGAAAACCATGATTCAGGGGCAAAATTTGTTTTGGAGACTTGTCTTCTATAAACTTTTGTGGGTTTTTTCTTTTTGTTCAATATTTGGTGTAAATATTTAGTTATCCCTTTTCCTGGAACAAATTAACCAAACAAAAAAACAAACCTCACCACAAAACAATTCCTGCCCCAGGTCTGTACCTCATGGCTAAAACCCAAGCCTAAGAAAAGGCCGAGTACCAGGGCCAGGCTGAGCTGGTGACACCAGGTCCTGCCTGATGGCTTCAACACCCTAAAAAGAGCAAAGCACGGGTCATGCATGGGGTTAATAAGGAACATTTACATATTAATTTTCATAAAGCAATATTAAATACTCAGGAGGCTCAAAGGGGCCATTGCAATAACTGTAGTACAACTACAATGCAGGTCCAAAAACCCCTTTGTGATGAACCTTCCCTACCAATAAGCTGCTTCAAGCAGGGCACAGCCTTGACTGTCCTCTCACCATCCTTCTATCCTCAAGAGGATTCAGGATGTGGCACTCGAAGGCAGTGGAAGAAACCATCACACAAAATTACCGAGGATAACCCCTGCAAGAGCAGATCTTCACAAGAAACCTCCGTTTCCTGCTTTCCAGCTACCCCCAATCCTCCTTAAAAGTTGTCCCTTCCCAACAAAACACTGATGCACACTGTCTATGTTTTGTTCAAAGGATGTGTGGCGAGTGGTCAAAGCTCAGTGCCCTGCAGGGTTATTCTGCAAGGCTCCTTCATGGCCTCACCCCATAAACACTGCTGCTTTCACCATTTAAATAGGCAGCCAGGTCCATGAGAGAACCTGGCCCACTGGGCTTGCAAAAAGCTTCTGCAAGTCAGGATCACAAGAACAGGACAGGAACAGGCAGGAAAGCTTAGCCTGGACAGGAGTGTTCCGTGCACTCCCACACTCTTTGGCTCTCCCTGACCCCACAGGTTATCCAGAGCCCTTGCCACACTGGGAAGTCCTGCCTCTGCCCCAGTGCTTACCAGCTGCCATGCAAGGGGCATTCCTGCCACACAGACCCTGCCCACACCACAGCCCCAGTTAGCCACCCAAACCTACTGAGGCGGCTGTTTCCCAGCGAAATCAAGGAACTGATGCCCAAGTGCACACCAGGGCTCCCAGGAAAGGACCTCACTGCAAAATTTTCCTTTTTCCTTTTCCATTTATTTTCTTGCAACTACCAGACCACTTAGCTGCAAGTCCAGGCAGATGGTTACAGTCCCACCTTACTAGCTCGCTACCCGTGCTCTTTTTCCTCTGCTAAATGCTCCTGCCAGCAGTGATTTCATTCACTCCAGCCATAATAGCCTTTTCCCTCCCCCTAGGCCAGGAGCACACCTCTGTCATGGAAAATTTCCCTCTGTCTTGTACCTTCAGCCCAATCTGCCTGCAGCGGAGCTGTCAGGTTGTTTTTTTATTCACTGCTTAAAATGCTTTTGAAACAAAGTCTCTTTAATCCCCCCCAGCCTAGCCAGGCACCTTTGGCAATCCCCTCCTGGTAGTACAGGGGGAACACGAACCTCAGCAGGAGGTATGGGGCACCTCTTGAGCTACTGGGACCAGGTGGATGGAGTCTGGGTAGGACAAAAAGCATCCTGAGATGGTGGGGTTGGAGCAGGAAGAGCAGCCCAGCCCAGGCACAGAGGTGAAGCCTTAAGATGGTGATGGCAACGTCGGTGGGAAGAAGAGCAGAGATCTTCCCACCCAGACCACATGTTTTCTTACTAGCCTAGAGAGAGGTCTCCAAGGCCCTCAGCGTTGATGGGGAGCCAGGGGCGGGCAGTCAAGCACAACACATCCTGAAGCCTAGCAAGAGAAGGAGCAAGTCCAGGAGCAAGAAACCCACCTTCGTATTTCCCAGACATAGAGGGGTGGTTTGGCCACTGCCCAACCCTTCTGCCCCAAGTGGGGACATCTCATCACACATCTGTGTTGGGGGAGAAGCTGTCTGTCTGGAGGGGAGACAACTTGAATAAGGTTGTGAAGACCTCAGCTGCCTTTGAGACCAGTCCACAAATGGCCAATAACTACAATTTTGTGCAATGACTTCAAGGTGTACACAGTTCACGCAAAGGATCTCCAGCCGTGACAGGCCAGTGTTCATCAGATCATTTCCTTGTGAGAAGGCAAGAGAGGTGATTCAGACTCAAATCAGACTGGACAAGTATGAATCACAGTTTGTCTCACATTCCTCCTAGCCATCCCTGCCTGCTGCTACTTGGGGCTGAGAGAATCAACCCAGACATTTCTTTATTTTGGGGATCCACAGAGATCCAGATAAATCATTGCCATCTGCCACTTCTGAAGTGCTCTGGACACCTGGGTCCTCCAGCTGAGATGGGACTCTCCATATCACAGCAGTGTTTGATGCGGGTAGGCAGCTGGAACTAGCATCTAGGTCCTGGGTAGTTTCTGTCAGAGCTGAGTGCTTGTAGTTCATCTATCACCACTGCTATGGAGCATCTGTTCTGGAGGACCACATCACTTCTGTTTCTGCAGCGATACCCCTGCTGCATCGTGGCTAGTCAAGAGGTAGGTTTTGGTGAACTGCTTCTCTTTGCATGAGAAACAGTTGATGCCAGTCAGCAGAATATTTGGGCCAGCTCTATGACCTAGGGAAGATGGTTCCCCCAAAAGCAGCACTTGTACCTCCCCAGCCTCTCCAAGCAGTGTGAGCTCTAGGGACCCTGGCCTCTGCTGGGGCTCCAAGACCCTATCATACCTCTTCCTATTGGCTTTTTGTCTATGTGCCTGCAGCTCCCAGGGCTGTCCTGCTGCTCACTTTCTCTGCTCACAGTCCTCACCTCAGGCACTATGACACAGGTCATTGATTTGCCCATCTTGTGGCAGGAAAGACCACTAGGCCATTGGACTTCAGAGAAGTCCAAAGCACATCCCCATTCCTGGTCCTGCTTCTTTTCTGTACATTGTGCCAGATCAAAGCCACATTATAGCTTGGACTAGAAGGGTCAATATGATGCTTGAGAGGAACCGCAGCTTTTGATAACACAGCAGGCTGAAGAGGTCTCAGAATTCATCTAGAAGATGGATTTGGACTTGAAACCTCAGCCTGCACTTCATATCTCAAGGAGGGGCCATGAGCATGGATCAGAGAATACATGGTGTCAACCTCACAGTACTCTTCTTTAAAAACATACAATATTGTATGTCCTTGAGGAAAGGTCAGAACATAATTTGCCCATTTCTAAGTGGGAATAGCAAGTAGAGAATAAAGGACTGACCCATCTCGGGTAAAGCAGCAAGCCAGTGGCACAACCAGGACTACAGTCCAAATAATCTCTGATGAAATCAAGAATCTTACTCATGTTGACTTTGCAGATGCAGCTAATTAGCATCTCTGGAAGCTTTTCCCACACACATTGAGTTGTTTGGGTTACACTGCATACATCGCATGCATTTCAGTTTTGTTTGCATGGAATGCATTTTCACCATGATTTTGTAGAATGCAGCTGAAGACTTGACTATACAGGTTAAGTTTCCTCTGAGCTTTCATAACTCGGCTTTTGAATGAATGGGAGCCAGGCTGGGAGGGAGGTGGTGTCTCTCAGTGCCATAAGGAAAAAAAAAATACTAAAAAACCAAATATCTCTTCAAAATGGCATGAAATCATCAACTAGAACACAACAGCTGAAGGTCTCTAGCAGGTAACAGGGGCAGGCCTGATACAGGTTTCTGCAAGCCCAGAAGAAGTTAGGAGACAAAACTGAGCATTAAGTGCTCCCTTTCCCTTTCTCAAACAGTTTGCTGTATTACATACTCTTCTTTGGAAGATGTTCAGATGATTGAGTATTACCCTTTTTTTTTTTTCCATCAAGCATGGAGTGCACAAACTGCACAAATTTTCCTGCCTTTTGTCTTTCTCTGTAGACATGGCATTCCTTCACAGACCTAAAAGATCAAAAATGGGCAGCCTGTCCCCCATCACACTGTGAGGGAAACTGAGGCAAAGGGAGACACACAGGAAACTTGGAGTAAGCCTGAGAATTGGTCAAAAAGAGAGGAAAAAAAGCCAAGATCTGTCATCATCTTTATAGCACAAAGAGTCTGGGAGAGGTTTGCAAGAGCAATTTAACAGCCTAGCTCCCATCCAAACCAATGAGAACTGGGCATTTGCATCCTGACATCAAGTTTTTTAAGAAAAAAAAAAAAAAAAACATGAGCAAGGAAAAAAACCCAACAATTCTAAGAAGCACAAACATGTTTAGGCAGAGTGGAAGTCAAAAGAACTCTCTTGAGTCCCAGATGAACAGCACATTGACACCGAGATACTCGAGAGACCCTGAGGTTGGCCTTCCTCCCAGGGCTGCCAATTTTGTGTTTTCATCACTGGTTTCTCAGAGTGGGAAGGATTTATTTCCATTTCACTGTTGTTTTTCCCCCCTTACACCACAGCTGAGGAGTCCCAATTGCAAAGGACAACATGAAAACCGTGATTCTTCACGTGCATCCCCAGAGGGCAAAGAAAGATCCAGTGTTACTGATGGTGGTAAAAGATGGTCTTTTTCTTCTAAAGTCAGTCTTAATAATTTGGTCTCAGTCTCAATAATTTGGTTGGCTTAAGCACCAGGCCCATGGGGCTTTGGGTTCCCCATCAGGAGCTGCTAGGATCACACCCTAGTGTTGAGCAGACCTCAAAGGAGGGGATGACAGCCCCAGCTGGGCAATGGTCCTTGGCCTCTGGAGAGAGGAAGTCACTTCTCCACCAACCCCACAACTGACTGAGAACCTCCCCAGAGAGCAAACTGCAGCACGTGCACTCTGCCAGCAGCAGCCATTGCCAGCTGCACTCATGGGGCCACCAGCCAAGAGCTGGGCTCGGGATAACTGTATCAAAATTAATTAACCTAATTATCTCTTATGTTCCTGGGTGGGTGAAGAGGAACTTCAGCAAGCACAATAAGCATGTCGTGGTAGCAGGCAGTACCTCCACAGGGCCAGTGCCAGGACTTGCAAGGAGGCTCTGACTCTTTCTTCACTATTTCCTCTATGTACATTCAAATTACAGACTTGGCAAACCCACACTCAGCAGGTTCCTTGTTCTGGAAACAGAGACTTTATGTCCCAGAGGGACTCACAAGCCTCATTCGGGCTGATGCTTGTGAAGAAACTCTCCCATTCCAGGGAAAACCAGTGGCAATGGTGGCCTCAGGTTAAGGCTGCTGTGGGTTATGCTCCACAAAGGATTTACACCAGAGCCCTGCATATCATGTATACCATGGGGGCAAGAACAGAGCAGCTCCTCCAACACAGTGTCCTTGGCTACCTTTAGAGCATCGGTGCACAAATGTCTCTACAAAGGAGGAGCTGGCAGCCCTTTCCCCCTTCTTGCAGCTGCTTTCACCAGATGTCCCCACAGCAGATGCTGTGGTCATCACAGCCAGGGTGATTCCCATGAGCCCGATGAGAGCTGACTGCCCCACCTCTCATCTGACCCAGGTTAAATGTCCTCCACACAGCAAGCAAAATCCCAAACAGAAAGTCAGGACATACTAAAAAGACCTTAGACAAACAGTTTGCCTGGAGGCAGCAAGGGTGGAACGGGGTAGTTTCTTCTTTCTGGTTGGGATCGGGGAGGTTTCAGGTGGATTTAAACAGTTCTCAGCAGTGCTTGGATCTGTTGACTTGGATGGGAGCAGAACCAGACCAGTGCTGAGCACGTCCAACGCCCTTCCTCCCAGGGCTCAACACAACCAAGACAAAGTTATCATTCCCATGATGTATCTGAGGACCTCCCCCAAAAGATCATTTGGGGAGCAGGACAGAGGAGATTCTTAGGATGTAGGAAACCAACAGAAGGTAATTTCTTACATGGGACATCTTTCCTCAACTACATAAAAGAAATGCATTATCAGCCTTGATAACGGGTTGATAGCTGCTGACCATAGCTCAGCAGAGTTACTTGGAGACAAAGGGTCAGAAACACAACAGGAAAGGTTGGATTTACACCCAGCTCCTTGGTGGTGTGGAGCAATGTGTGGAACGTGCGGTGTGAAATGCTCTCACCATCCTACTGTAGTCTCCCCAGGTTGAAAACAGGTAACATTCATCACCTCCCTCAGAGGTATGTTGCAAGGGTTAACTCATTAACACATCCATCCAAAATGGCCCATGGAGCATGAAGAGCATCCGTGCCTGATGTCAGCACCATTTACTGAATCACACCCAAACTCCTGGACGGGGACTCTGGGAAGCAACAGGAAAAAACCCACGTCGGGGTACCACTGCCAGCCTACACCAACAGCACTCATCTCCCCACTGGCCTGGGCTTCACGTGTCACTGATCGACTCAAGTTTTAATTATGTCCCAATATCTCCACGTCTCCCAAAACACAAAGCTTTCAGCCGGGCAGTTCCTGCCAGCTGAAATTTCATAAAGAGCAGCTAGTGACTAAGACAGCCCAACCTTCAAGTCAGATGCTAACAGCTTTGGACAAGTGTGGGATTTTTACACCCCTATCTGCAGGGAAATCTGATGTTTAGTGCCCTGACTGTGAGCAGGTCACTCTTAAACCCCTGAACATCCCAGGCAAAAGAAAAAAAATAAAAATGGGAGAGGAAAAAAAAAAAAAAAAGAGAAAAAAAAGAGTGCCGGAGGGGAATTGTACTGGCTCTAATCCCTTCTGCCATTCTGCATATTCATGGAACATTGTCATAACACATCAGCCGGACAAAAGGTCTGTCGGCACCTCCTCCTCATTCCTTTGATAAACCACGAGACAAATGCTGAGTAAACACTTGGAATCCATTCACTGCACTATTCTCATCGGGATGAGAAAGGGCTCCTCTTTCTTGCAGGCCCAGAGCTGCTCAGCCTAATAAAGTACGGCCCACGGCCCGTGAAAAGAGAGGCCTATGGATGATGAAAACATGGATTATCTCATTTCACCCTCCTTGTATCAGACCCTGCTCACATTCTGAGTGCACTTGGTCTGACACGCAATTGCACACACAAAAAAATAATAATAATAAAATTAAAAAAAAAAAAAAAAAAAAAAAAACGGGGGGGGGGGGTTATGGGAAAAAGGGGGGGATGGACTGTCCATGAAATTTCACAGATGACCTTTCCCTAGTGGGAAAGCAATTTGTTTGTGCCCCAGCCATCGCCAGCAGCTTTCTCATCGGTATCAGTATTCCCCTCGCTGTTACAGATGGTGGGAGAAGAGATAACGCTCAAGACAGAGCTTTGCAGGTCACTCGTATGGCCTGGTTCAAGCTGGTGATGAGCCCCTGGGAAGTCAATGGGATGTTACTGAGCACCCCATAAATGGCTCCCCAGACACATATCTGCCCCAGCTCTCGCCTGCTTGGGTGGGTGTGGGCAAAGCCCCGCTCTCCTCACACGGCTGTAAATCAAGAGCCCTGAGGTCAGGCAAGCGCATGGAGGAGGAGTGACTTCTGCACCCACAGAGAGATGCAAACACCTTGGTGCTTTGGGATCTCGGGGTGAAAAGCGTGATGTGAGCCAAGCAGGTCAGGGCATAAGATCTCCTGCTCTGGAGATCAATGAGCTCCAGGATGGTGACTAAACCATCCAGTCCCTTTAGTCTGGTTTGGCGTCCACCAGAGCACGGAGCAGGCTGGTGGTGCTGGGAGCACTTTCAGCCTTTATTCACACCACACAGACAGGCAGAGATACCAGGAACATGTTTTCAGATAATAACCCAAAAAAAAAAAAAATCAGCATAAAGGGTCTCCTTACCATTAGGCGTTCTGTGACTTGTCCAAGGTTACCCAGCACATCGATCAAAGTCATCCTGAAGTGCTTTCCAACATCCACAGCAGCCTCCTCCTTTGTCCAGCTTTCTGGAATCCGAGCTAAAGATGCCTGCCATAAAACAAACAACAACAAAAAAAAACCTTTAATAACCCAAAGCAGAGCAAGGAACTGCTTCTTTTGTAAACAATCATCTGAAAGAAATATTTTCCATTTAAATATGATCCTTTATTTGGAAGAATATGAGCAAAGTGAAAATTAATTTCAGAGGTAGCACATGGGGAACGAGCACACTTAATGCAATTGTGCTCATAATAGAAAACGAAACAGGGTTATGGATTGCTGTCAAATGATTATGAAACAATAAATAGACTGCTGATTAACAAGGGTCTCTTCTCTTTTAAATAAATGGCTCATAAACCTGCCCACTAACTGAGGGATGAGCGCGTTGGCCGCAAAACGGCGTATTCAACGCTTTCATCTCTGAAAAATCCTCAAGTTCATCTTTAAGTTCCAAACAGCCAGCAAAACCCACGAGCAGTCCTCAGCCTGGCACGTTACTCGTGAACGTCGTTACTCAAATATTCGCATTTTACAAGGTGTTTGTTACAAAAGCTCCCAGAGGACTCGGCGCGCTCTCACCGTGGCTCCAGTCACTCGCTGGGCTCCAGTCAAACCTGCTCCAGCTCCCAGCCAAGCAGGCGATGCCGGCTGTTTGTTTTCCCCATGCGGGTGACTCCTCTCCCTAAGCAACCAAGATGCAAAAGCCAAGTGTGAAACTTGCAGGGCTTCCAAGAGACTGTTTGTTCTGCTGCCCGAAAGCGATTTTCAGGCTAAACTGTATTTGCACATGCAACTGCCACATTTCCCTGCCCGGGGATGGGTAACAGGCAGGCTGCAGCCTGTCACCTACAAACACCTACATCTGACCTGCATGGCAATGCAGCACTTCATTAAAATATTAGAGCAGTGCAGTGATTTCCTTCTTTAGGTGACGTTTTATTTCCCAGTTGCTGCATTATTTATTAAAAATCAAATAAATAAATAGAATAATCCAGCAATGCTGTTAAATCTCAGATCCTCTGAGATTACTTAAGCACGTAACTCCCATTCCTGTCCAAACAATCTCAGCCATCTTTGGGATCCAAGCCTCAGAGAGCTCATCACTCAGTGTTTCTTGCAGACACAAGTGTCTGTGCAGTTTCTCGGGCTGCCCAGCAGCAGCTCCATCCTGCAGGGCTTTGGGGCTCTGAATTCAACCTCATGGGAGAAACATTAGTTCTGAACATGCAAAGATGCAGAGCAAGCACCCTTCTCTCCCACAGCCTCCGAGGATGCTCGGTGCTTTGCAGGGTAGGAGGCTACGCACATCTCATTCCAGCCCGCTGCTTTCCAGGGCTGACTCTGACACCCACGAAAACTGCTGAGCCCTGGGGAAAGATCACAATTTGGCCCTGAAGATCGATGGGGGAGTTTTTCCCATCGACTCCCAGAGAAGTGACTTCGGTACCTGTTGCATCCTGTCAGCAGTGCTCGGGTTAGAGCATCCAGCCTTAAATCGACAACGTTCCTCTCAAAACCCGATAAGTAATTGGGGGATCTGCTAATAGGGCTTGTCAAAATCAATTGGGGTTAAACACCTTTAGCTACAATAACAGTCATCTGACCCCGGGCTCCAGAAACCGCCAGGCTCAGAGGAACCCCGGGGGGGTTATTCCTGGCTTCCCATTGCTTTGAGACAGATAAAAGAGCAGACGATGCAGAGCTGGGTAATCCGTTCAGCCCATCCCAGCCATGCACTGAAGTGACAGCTCCCAGAGTTTCTGCAGAGCTGGCTCCTCCTGGGAATTGTGTGCAGAGGGGCCAATTTGTTCAACAAAATCTGGGCAACCAGAGTTTTCTTAAATTCAATTGCCTGAAGGAGAAGGCAAATAGCATTTAAGCGGAGGAAAGTGCATTAAAACCACATCTTTGATACAATGGCCGATACACCCCATGCTGCCAACGCCTGAAATGATAATATTTTTTTTCTTAAATAAATAGCTCAGCAGCAGGATCCCAGCCTCCCCCAGCATAGGAGGCTTCACGCTGCAGCAGCTGCATTTCCAGTCCTCCGGGCCAAACTGCTTCAATGCTTCCCCTCTTTGCTGGGCTCGTTACTGAGGGCAGACCAGCTCAGGAGGGACTGACAATGGTGCCCGTGCTGTGCTGAGGATCCACACATCCAGAGGGCACTTTCAGCTTATGTTTTCTACCAGCTTCCAGGTGGGATGTGTAAGGAACATCTGTTAGCAGGGAATTCCTCCCCAGTTGGTAGGAAGCGCTTTCCTTGCCCTTCGGAATTTACTGCCTTTAGAGACCTGCCAGACCTCAGTATGGCAAAGCAGGGGGGTTGTGAGGAACAGGAATAAATATTCAAGATTTGGGGCACTTGCATAACCCACTGAGCATCTGCTGTTTCTCCAGCTGTGGGATGTACCACCTCCTCCTCCTCCTCCCTGCTAGCTTTTCATCTGTGCCTCCCTCTCTAGGAGAATCTGGGCAGCACCTCTGAAACAAGGGGACATTGGAAACTTCAGGAGATGGTCTTCAGGTATCCCAGGGAAGTCTCCTTGGGGACCTGAGATCCTGGACTAGACAGAAGCAACGCAGAGGAAAGGGACACTGTTCCTTGTGCTGTGTCTCAGGCAGGATGCTCAATGGCTTGCTGCTGGTTGTCCCTTTGCAGAGCAGTAGCTAACTTCATCCCCAGGCACAACATGTGATATTTGAATGAATACACCCTATGACAAAGGATTATCAAAAGCATCCCTTGCCATGCCTCCACGAACTGCAGAGAAAGATGCTTTCAGGCTTCCCTCCCTGGAGATTTCAGCTTCTGTGAGGATCCTAACAAGGTTGTCTTTCCAACACCAGTCAGGCATTTTAATTTCTCACCTAGGCTGCAGCCCAAAAATCCAGCACCAAGGTGAAAGTGAGCAACCAAGAGAGCAAACAGTTACATGTGAGGGGAGAGGGAAGGCAGTGGTGAAACCTGGGAAGAAAAGGAGATGGAGTGATACCAAGGGATACTGGGGGAGAAAATGGCAAGGAATGAACTAATAAAATAAAATCTTTCCTTCAATACCAAGGAAGGGTTTCCATTTGTGAGGGATCTCACAGCATGGAGGTCTTCACTGTCACCAAGAATCAGCTTCAGATTTCCCCCAAGCTGCCTTCTGCCTCTTTCCTGTGAGCCCAGCTGCACTCAGCAGAGACCAGACACCCATAGATCAGACCCCAGCACATGAAATCTTCACTCCTGAAAAGCGATCGTGGTCCCAGTGGACAAAAAGAAGCTTTTCAGAGGAATCTGAAAAGGGAATTATTGACAGTGATTCAACACAAAAAGCAGCTGAGAAAAACCTGGGGAAGCCCAGCAGCAAAGGTACCTGCCTGACCCCAGGGAACGGCAATATCTGGTCCAGGCCTCCCCAGGGATGGGGTGCAGCCAGGACCACCCACACAGTCATACACACACTGAGGCCTGTTATCTACAAGCCCAAAGAAAGAATTTAAAGAATAAAATCCCAAAGTCTCCCTGCATCCGGCTTAGCTTCACCCAGAGATGCTGCAGAAGGGCTCTACCACCTGCCCAGAGCATGTTTGTGATGGTGGAAATCAGAGGTTGCAACCACTCACACAGCACATAAAATAATTCCACTGAGATCACTTAGTTCCTTGGGTGACATCAGAGGGGAACGAGCTCCAGGCAACATCCCTTGGATGCTCCCAGCTGCGTAGAAAGGGGCAGCTCTGGGTCTTGGTCCTCTCATTCTGGGTCCACACAAGGGACAGGGAAGAGCTGCTGGTCCCCAGCCTGCTCCTGAGTCCCTGTGGAAGCACATCACCCCCTTCATGGGAAAGAAGGACTCAATGGGTCTCAGGGAAAGGGGACACCAGGCACACCACAGCTTGGGACAGATGGCAGTTCACATGTGTCACACTATAAAAGTGAATCCACCTGGTCCAACACACTTTTCCTGCTGCCAACAAGATAATCTCTCTGCAGGGAGACTAATCTGTACCCGGGCTCCTTTTTACCAAAACCCTTCAAAGGTTGAATGTGGAGGGAAATTCAGAGCAAGTTGAAGGACTCTGCACAGCTCCACTCGAAAGAGACTCCAGTTTCTAAAGGAAGTCTAAACCAACTGTCATCGGCCGAGGGGCACATTGTCCCTCCGAGCAGTGCCTGGTGCCACATAGGAGGCATTCAGTCTAAATTAACTCTCCCCCTAATACCTGAGCAAACATTTTCAGCTTGAGACTTAATATCCCTGGACATGTCTGCTGTCTCCCAGGTGAATGCCCAGATAAACAAGGTCAGCTCAGCTCTAATGCAGCTGTAAAAAGCTGTCAGTCAGTCCAGGAGGTCTGGTTGCAAGGTCAAACCAGTTCTGAAGGTTGCTGGGGCCAAACCTGGCCTGTCACTCATCTTAAGTGCAGGAAGGTTTGTTTGCTCATTACAATGCCAGGTATCCCAAATTTAGGATTACCTGGTTGGCCACCACAACATTGTTCTTAAAAAGAAAAACCAAAACACGACAATAAACCCCAAAAAAAGATAAACCTGTGCACGCACACAGACAGATCCCTGAATAAATCTGTTTGCTGAGCCTGTCTGCAGCTGGGAGGTGAAAAGAAACCTGCCCTTCAGGAACAGAGAAAAGGGACATTCCCACACATTTTGTGACAGTTTCTAGCACAAAAGAACCCCCAAAAGCACAGGGCAGCATCCTTCAGTTAAAATACACATTTGAATTATATCTCCACCAGAATAATCCACTACTGAAAAGCTCCTTTGTCCAGCAGATGGGAAGCAAGGCAGGGAGCACTATCCATCTCCAGGGGGACATGTGGAAGCTGTCCCAGTCCAGCTGTGAGCAAGACAGCTTTGTATGGGATGAATCCTTGATGCCACGTGTGAAATGAATGTATCATCCTCCCTAAATCCCACCAGTTATTCAAGCGAAGGGACCAGTTTGCCTCTCTGCATCCCTTCTCCCAGCTACACAACCCTTGTGACCAGATGATGCTCTGGAAACAAGGACTGAACCAAACAACATACCAACACCCAGTCCAGCCTTGGCTTGGTCCACCCACTGCCTTTGTGAAGCCAGCAGCACCTCACAGGGATAACGTTCATGGTCTAGGGGATAAAGAGGAACGTACAGATGTGGTCTTCAGGAAAGAGGCCTCCGTGGTGATCCTTTAACCACAACATCGTTTAAGAGGGGGGGAGGGATTCTGTCTGGGGTAGATACGGAGGAAATAACTCCACAGGGAGAGATATGTTAAAGGGCAGCTCATCCCTGCCAGAAATGCATCAATCACCACCATAAAAACTCACTTGAGATTTTTGCCTCCCACCATCTCCTACATCAACTGGCTTCTGCACTTCACCTTCTGCTGCTAAAAGCAGCAGCAGTCAATCGTGGCCAGTTTATCCCATTTGGGGGGAACCAACATTGTTGTTCCTTCTCCTCCTCTCCCTTGGTGTTCAGCTGCTGCGTTGCTCCTGCTGTGTTCCTGCTGGTGCAGGGGGCTGGCTGGGCAGGGACCATCCAGGGCAGCCCAAGGCATGTGCCAGGGACCCTGCCTGCAGCTGAAGAGGAGGGGAATTTTTCAACCCATGTTGCAAGAGGAAAGGGTGGGGAGCAGGGAGCTACCCTGGCCCCTCAGAAAGAAAAAGAAAAGACAAAAAAATAAAAAAAAAGCTCCTCAGAGGAGGAATTATCAGACCGTGCACAAAGAGAAGAACCTGAAGAGACTTGTGCCAGGAATGCCTGGAGTGAGACAGGCTGACGACTGACAGCAGCACCCTTCCTCCACGGCAGACGCCGCTGCAAGCTTTTGGCAAAGAGAAAGAGAGGCACGTTCATCTGAGCCAATGGTGCCTCCACACACCAGTGGAGGCTTGGTGTCCCAGTCCTCAGCTTGTATTGTCATGCTCCAGCCATCTACTGAGACATCCAATATCTACTACTCTACACCTACTAATAGACCAGGTGGACTTTGCTGTGATTCCTCAAAGAAACACACCAAGCTTTGCCCCTACCACTAAGCAGATTTAGCAGAGGTACCCCAAACCCCACTGAGAACCCAGCCAGCATCCCCAGGGCAGCAGAGAGGGAAGGTAGACACTGCCTCTTCGGGGCACGCATCTTTGCTCTCCAAGGTTGTCAAAAGACAACTCCTCACCTGCAGTGTAATCTGGAGATTTTGCTAATGAGTGGCTATTTCAGCAGATACGCAACTGGGAGAAGCATCTCCGACACCATGGTGACTTAGTGGGAGAGATCATCTGAATGGCTGAATATTCAGATATATATAAAGCCTCAGCTCCCAAGGCAAAAGCAGATTAAGAAGGTGCCATCCTTGATGCCTGCAGCTCTGTGCCACAATTCACTGTCACACCTCCAAAAGAGATTAGTTTTTAACATTTGGTTATCCAGCTAAATACTCGGCTTTATAAGCCAGCTACAACTGCACAGAATAAGGTATGGGGAACTGTGGCATAGCTGGAGGAGCAATTGGGCCAGGAAAAGTCCATTTTCAGCCAAAGGAAGTGAATCATCTACGACTTAAATGAAATTGAGATGACTCCATCTGCTGCCCGTCCTGGAGCAAACTTCCAAATTTATATCTTGTGGTGAAAGAAGCCTCCAGAAAGCAAAGAGACATCAAAACCATCCATCACCTGCAGGGCTACAACATTTCCCCAGAAAGCTTCTCCTCTATGCTGTCCATCACAGGGACATCCCACAGCCAGTTCGCAACATCTCCAATCATAACGTTTTTATTCTTTCAATTTACAAGACACATTAATCACCTGAAAACAAAGAAACAAGATTCTGTCCTTAAACATCCTCAGTATTTCAAGTTCAGCTTCGTTTCAACATCCCTAGAATTGTGGTTTTTCAACAATTAAACCATTAGTCCTTTTCAGATCCACTCAGGGCCTTATCTAGATACAACATTTATCTTCCTGATCTCAAAACCAAGGATAAAATAGACATTTCTTTCTTCTGCTCTTACAAGACAATACTTGTCCAACATTTGCTGCCACTTCCAACCCAGGCTATCAATGCATTCAGACATCAGGCTTTCCTCACGTTGCCACTCAGCCTAAAACATCCGATTCTCAGTTTTATCCCATTACATCAAGCTTTCAACATCCTAAAAATCACCCCACCCAGCCACCTAACCAAAAATCCACTTCTTGCTGCTGCAAGAAACTCTCTCAGACTGCCACAGAGAGGTCTCGGGAGCTGCTGTCACCAGCTCCTTGCTCTGCTGGAGAACGATGCATCCCCTGAAAAAAGGGGAATGATCCACCCAGCCACCCACTCCTTAGTCTAACTCATCACCACTTGAACACCAGAGCCCATACTCATTCCTACAGCAGCTTACACATAGGTGCCACTCCACCTTCTCTCCTCACCTCTCCGCTCTTCATGAGTTTCAGCTGAATGAAGATCTCTCCAGCAAAGGCACTGGAGCTCGTCCTGGTACACTGCAGAGGTAGAGAAGCTTTGGCCCAACTCCAGCTCTCTTCCCTTTCCCCAACGATGTCATTCCCTGTTCTGGAGCGTAGGATGATGGATGTTTTCACCCCTATCAACAAACGCAACGCACAACGCCACGCAAATGCTCTCACAGTTTACAAAGCCTGTTTCCTCCCCCTCTCCCCCTGCCTTGCCTGCTTGACTTCAGAGGGGGCCAACGACTATTAAACACATCAATGTAAATGTTAGTAGATTGCCTCTAATGGGAAACAAAAATGTTTTGAGCAAAGCTAATTGCCGGGAAATAAGGTCGTTCCAATATTTCAGCAGGGGGTTATAAATCTCCTGGTTCCTGCCTCCTTCCAGCATTAAGGCTTTACAGATGTTGCCATCAGAAGGAGAAGAATGATTTCAGATGCTTGTTTCCACTTTACATTAAAAAAAAAAAAAATGCATACATACACGCAGCACATTGCCAGGCAAATTTTCTTCTACAAGGAAAAAAAAACCCACACACACAAAACAAAAACAAACCACCCCAATTTCAATAAACTAAATATAAAATATATCTGCACCGGGACTCCTAAAACTGTACAAAATACTCAAAACACCCACAACTGGCAAATTTTAATACCAGTGCAACTTAGCCTGTTGCACTGACTGCCGAAACTCTTCTTCCAGTCCTCTGCTTCTTTTTACCCTTCTCCACCATCAAATGTTCATTGTACATGGAGAGACCTTCCAGCATCACAAGGAGATCGGGAACCAGCCCAGTCATCCCTGGGCTAGAAGAAGAGGAGAATAAGGGGCTCAGCAGCCATGGAGGAGAGAACTGTTCTCTGCCAAAGCTAGACCTAGACCCAAATCCAAAAGTTAAGAGGGTGGGGGTGAGGGAAGGAAGCCTCTATTAAGTAAAAGAGGACGGTCAGAGAAGAGAATGAGACCTGGTGACTGCCTCCGAGTTGGCTGGACAGAAGAGTTGACTGGACAGGAAAGTTGACCATTTGCATGGGAAATATCCATTAGCAGAGGGGCTGGCTCAGCTCCTTTCCCCTTCCACAGAATGGCTGATGAGATCTTGGGAGTCCCCAGACACCCCCAAGTTGGGGTGAAGCTCCCTCCTCAGCACCGTGAGCTTTGGGTGCCACAGGATGAAAAAAGATATTGAGGTGCTGGAGCAAGTTCAGAGAAGGGCAATGAAGCTGATGAAGGATCTGGAGAAAATGTCTTGTGAGGAGCTGCTGAGGGACCTGGGGTGGTTCAGTCTGGAGAAGAGGAGGCTGAGAGGAGACCTTATTGCTCTCTACAGCTCCCTGAAGGGAGGTTGCAGTGAGATGGGTGGTGGTCTCCTCTCCCATGTAACTCATGATAGGATGAGAGGAAATGGGCTTAAGTTGCACCAGGGGAGGTTTAGGTTGGATATTAGAAAAAATGTTTTTACTGAGAGTGGTGAGGCCTTGGACCAGGCTGCCCAGGGAGGGGGTAGAATCACCATCCCTGGAGGGGTTCGAAAAAATGTCCATCTGTGGCACTTCAGGACATGGTTGAGTGGTCCTGATGATATTTAGTAGACAGATTTGTTGATCTTGAAGGTCATTTCCAACCTTAATGTTTCTGTGACACCCCACAGCACACATTGTACATGATACACAGTGTGCTCATTTTGTAAACCATTCCTCAAGCAGAAAAATCTTAAAGAAAAAGAGAGAGAGCAAGGCCTTCCAAAATAAAGCACTCAGCTGAACAAACAATTCTCTTCCTGGGAAAACAGAGGAAGCATGGAGAGAACCAAAGGCAGACCACTGCAGACCAAGGGTCCATCCCCACAGGAAGATGCCCATCGAGTTTCTCATCATTGTATTAACTGGGATATTGGCACTAAACAGCAGGATTATGCTGTGGTTCCTCCTCAGTGCCACCACAAGATCCTAAAGACCTCCTCAGCCGAGCTGGTGTCAATGCTGTGCCCAGCATCTGAACCAGACACCAGTCAAACAAGGGCTTGGGGAGTGGGCTTTGGATGCCTATGCCCAGAATTGCTACCACAAAAGCCAAGGTAATTCAGAATGTGATGGGGACACTACAAAAAAAAAAAAAAAACAAAAAAAACCTGAGCAAATCAGTGTGCTCAACTCAATAATCCGAGTTAACATTCATGGGTGTCACTGGCACACACTGCACTGTGTTGATGGGACCTTTTCTCCCAGCAAAGTATGATCCATTTGTTCTCCTTCACCTTTGCATCCCTTGAACTCCTTGATGCCATCCGAAGGAGGGGAGGGCTCTGCTACCCCTCACCACCTCCCTGGGGCTCAGTGGCATCCCTCCCAAGGCACCCGCCTTGCTCCAAACATGCCTGATGCAAGCCAAGGGGCCAGGACCTCGCACGAGAGGCATTTGAGCTGCTTTATTTTTCCAGTCTAGCAGAAGCTGTGCCTCTCCTGCTGAGAAGCCTGGAGCTGGCTCTGAAGATGATGGGTCTGTTCTGTATTTACACTATTTTTCCTTAAGCCCAGGGATTGCTGATGAGCTGTCTCTCATTCTGCTTTTGGCACCTTCTTACATTTTCAATCACCACCCCCCCCAAAACCCCCTATATACAGGCAAGGAAGCATCCACTTCAGCTCCTCTTACATTCCCAGGACAGCAGTGCAGCTTCTCCAGCCATGGTGGGGCTCCACTTTGGATCTGATTTCCACAAGACCAAAGTAGCACCCCTAAAAGTTAATCCAAGCCAGAAATAACCCACTGAGACAGAAAAACTGAAGCCAAACAGCTCTCTTATTCAAGTTGATGGACTCGTGTCTCTGTCAGAAACCAGAAAACCACCACGTATGAAGGAGCAGATACGTGTCCAGCTTAAATCTCCTGATACTTGCATGTGGTTGGAGCCCAGCAAGGAGCGGGCTGTAGAGGGGCAGCCTGCGTATTTACGCACCCGTGTAGCTCTGCTTCTCATTTCCCACCACACGAGCGACTCTGCAGGACCCACGAGCAGGGGTTATATTTAGACCAGCTAGGCAGGGGCTATATTTAGACCAGCTAGACCCAAGACCAATACTTGCATCTGCAGAAGATAAAGATGCTGGGATGACCCATTTCAGGATCAGCCAGCACGACATCCCCAGGCATCCCCACCTGGGCTCAGGAAACCCCCCCTGAGAAGGACAAGCCCCATCACCTCCACGCAGGGAACAGTGTCAGCTCCTGGCAGGAGGGGTGGCACAGCTGCCAGGCGTGCACCCCAGGGTGCCCACTTCAGGAAGGCTCCTCCAGCCCAGCTACAAATACCAGCCCCGACCGCACGTTCCCCAGCGGCTCGCTGCCTTCTTCCAGCAGATGTGCCAAGCCAAGCTGGCGTGAGGCTCCATAAGCAAGGGTTTGCTGGTCTCCCTGGGCCAGTGAAAGCCCAGATTAGACTTTACAGCTGACTTGAAGACACAAGCGACCAGGCTTCCTCAGGACCACAAGCAACTGTGGAATGATTTAGGAGATGGGCCCTCGAAGTTGCCAATTATTTATCTAGTTGATGACTCAGACCAGCAGTTTTAGTGTCCAAACCTTGGGGGAAAACATGTGGAATTAATCAGGCTGCACTGAAATAAAAAATAAAAGCCAACCCCAAACCCTCAAATTAATATAAAATAAATTGAACGACGCACATGATACCAAACCTGATTTTTCCTTCCAAATAGGCACTGTATCTAAGCGTGATGCTTTTTTTTATTGCTTATTTATTCTTCTGCTGCTTTTAAAGGGCAACGCACAGCAGCAGAAGTCATTTCTGCAAGCACACCACCACATAATCTCTTCACAAAGGAAGGCAATGGCTGTTTATTCAGCAGGTGCCTTCTGTTAAGGGCATTGCCATCTGAAAATAAGAATGTCATCGAAAATAATAACGAACCAATGGGTTTTCGTGATTACCCTAGAAATACACTGATTTCAACATTAAACCAGCCAATAAGAACAAAGTTTTACACTAATACCAGGAGTTTGTTGCCTGTTAAGGTAGATAAAGAACAACCTGCTCTAGTGGGAAGTGTCCCTGCCCATGGCAGGGGGGTTGGAACTGGATCAGCTTTAAGGTCCCTTCCACCCCTGACAATTCTATGATTCTAGGATTCTATGAAAGAAGGACACAAAGTGCTTGAACCTTGGCTGGGAGATTTGGGGTCCTCTATGTTTTGTGGCCTAGGACTCTTGGGAAAATCACGTCAGCTCAGCTTGTCAGGATCTGGACGCTTCATTCCCACAGAGATGCACGTTTTGGGATGCTGGGGGATTTGGAAGCATCTCACTGCACAGTGATGTCTGGAGCCCACACCCTTGCCCAGCCAGGAACTGTGCCATGTTAATCTTTAGTTTCAAAGGTGCTCATGTAGATTAAAAAAAATGAATAAAAAAAATTAGACATTTTCTTAAAAATTAGAGATTTTGCCAAAATTTCATTCTAGGGGAGGGAGATTCAAGTACCAATCACATTTAAATGTGCTTAGAAACAGGTCTGAAGACTACGGTACTCAGTGTCAGAGAGGACATAGGTAAAGTCGAGTCAAACCAACCATATCCCAGAATGCATCAAGAGGAGTGTGGCCAGCAGATCAATAGAGGTGATTCTTCTCCTTTACTCTGCTCTTCTGAGACATCACTCCGAATACTGTGTCCAGTTCTGGAGTCCCCACCATAAGAGGGACATGGATCTCTTGGAATGAGTCCAGAAGAGGCCACAAAGATGATCCAGGGGCTGGAGCACCTCTGCTATGAGGACAGACTGAAGGAGCTGGGGTTGTTCAGCCTGAAGACGACTCCAGGGTGACCTTTTAGCTACCTTCCAGTACCTGAAGGCACCCTACAGGAAGGCTGGAGATGGACTCTTCACAAGAGTGTCCAGCAACAGGACAAGGGGAAATGGTTTTAAACTGAGGGAAAATGGGTCTAGATTGGATCTTAGGAAAAAGTTCTTCAGTACAAGAGTGGTGAGACTGTGGAATAGACTGCCCAGAGGGGTTGTGGATGCCCTAGAGGTGTTCAAGGCCAGGTTGGATGAGGCTTTGAGCAGCCTGCTCTAGTTGAGAGGTGTCCCTGCTCACGGTGGGGAGGTTGGATTAGATGATCCTTCCAGCCTAAGCCATTCTATGATTATGATTCTGTGACTTAAACCAGATTCAGACAAGACAGCGCTCAGCCTTCCACCAGCTCTCCCCCGAACCCTCACATCCCTCTCCAGCACTAGGAGAGCACATCCCCCCTCCCACCAGATACCACCCCTCCTTGGGACCCCAGGGCTTGACCCTGAGCTTGCCTGTTTCACTGCCTCCTCCTCCACACACAGCCTCCCTGATAACATCAGCCCAAGGTGATTATGTCATTCCCCCAGCCAGCAAACCAGATTTTCTGAATGACCTGCCCAGATCACCTCTCATCAGCCTCAAGCATCAGTTGGTGCCAGGGCTCTTCCTCTACACAAGTCACCAGATACTGTCCTGGAGCCAGACAGTTTCCCCCTCCTCATCTTCACTGAAAGCCTGACCATGTCATTGCTGGAGCCACTCATGTCACACACGCTCCAGCGATTCGCCTCTCCACCCCAGCATCGGGTCACTCCAAAACTTGCCCATCCGCTCTGCCCTTCCTGTTTGCCTTCTTTTCTCCACTGTTTTTTTGACTGACTTGCTTAAAGATGTCCCCATCAAGGAGGTTTAGGTCTGGGGCCAAAAAGGGGAGAGCCCACAGGTGAGCAGGTACCTGCTATGAGAATTTATTCCATCCCTGGCAGAGGGATTAGGTCTCACCAGAGAGGTAAGTCCCGGCAGATCAGCCTGATGCTCTCCAGCCAGGGCAGCCCACTGCTCGTCCATCCCCAACACCCAGTGGGTTTGTATTCCTTCTGATGGCTATTTCAAGCAATTTCCCACTTGTGTTTTCAGTCAGGGAGCAGCAAGAGCCTGATTTCTGCCTGCCTCCCCCTTATCCAGCCATGCTCTCACCCAGGAGGTTAGGAGCAACCTCAGGGGCTCCTCTCACCCACAGAGCAAGGGGAGCCTGAAGCCATCCCAGGCACCTAGAGTTCCTCCCCTCCCTACCAACAGCTGCCCAGTTTAAGAGACCACTGTGTCCTCAGCAAAGGCCCTGCCATCTCCCCCACTATAACAAACCTTCCATCAGGAAAGCACTAAAGCCACAAGGCAGAGGAGACCAAGCGAATACCAAAGAGTGAGCAAAAACACACCTTAAACCAGAAGAACAGCCTCATGCAGCATCCTGGAGACTTTCTTTTTTTTTCTTAGAGAGACAACCAGCATTTAGATCGACTTAAAAGATTGAGCAGCACGATGACAGCTCCCATTTCAGCAGAGAAAGGCAGAGGGGATTTAGAGTCAGACTAAACCCTCGTGGCAGGTACCCATCAACACGCACCCCAGGGTCATACGTGGGAGGCAGCTTCTTTAAAATAATAGGACAGCTTGGGGCTTTATTTACCTTCAGAAAGGCTTTTTTCACTCTGCTGGTGGTTGGCTTCATCCCCAGGGACCAGATGGAATGCTGGTAGTGTCACCCCTAAAGAAGTGTGTTTTGGGGGCTGCCAGTGTCTGTATACACAGGGATGGGGCGTGCAGAGCCCAGGCAGGGGTTCCACATCCCCATGGATGCCCACCTCACAGGCTGTCACTCCTACAACACCCAGCCCAGTACTGCCACCCCACTGGTGTCCTGGCCACCCACTGCACACGTGCTGCACAGGGGTCAGGCTGATGCAGCCTCTCTGCCCATGGCTGCCAGCAGCAGCACAACACCTCTACTCCACAGACCCACCAGGCACAGGCAAGTTTTGGTGGGCACCTAATTTTAAGCACACAAACAGCCCGTTCCCCCTGCTCACACCATCACAGGCTTAAAAGCCCAAAAGGTGACGAGCTGGCTGGGGAATGGAGGGTCTGGCCCTACAGCTGGGCACAGCAGCAGCAGAACAAGGAGCCAGCAGGTCCACAGCAGCAGCTCAGCACCGTGGAAAACAGTTCTCATTTTGGTCATGCCTCTTAAGTGTTAAAACCACCTTTTTTGAGGCAGTAAAGCCATGGTGGCATCACCTGCAGATGTGACAGAAAGCAGGGCTGGTGTTACTACAGGTAGGGCACAACACGGGGTCACGGTCTTTCTGTCTCACCTCTGTTGTCCACAGAGGAAGGGTCAGGGTTTACTCATGCAGCTCACACCCCAGTTATTTACAGCTCCCTCTGACTTAAAACCTAGGCAAAAATCAAAAAAAAGACCCAGCATCCCAACTCCTCAGCATCCCAACTCCTCAGCATCCCAACTCC
>JANVCC010000074.1:9179606-9253976 GCA_025345505.1 Todiramphus chloris collaris
CTCCTCAGCATCCCAACTCCTCAGCATCCCAACTCCTCAGCATCCCACGTGCTGATCTATGGCAGAGTTTGCCACCAGCCCGGTAAAGCAGAGCAGCTCCACCAGCAAGTGAGGTTCACAGCTTGCTGCAGGTGCCTGGCAGCTCATTCCACCTTCAGCATTCCTCCTCCACCTCTCCTGCTTTGCTCGTTTTCTCAGCTGCAGTTTAAACTCTGCAGTACAGCACGGGATGCTTTGGGTATTACCCAGTGAGGGGAGCTGGCAATGCATCCTTAAGGTTTGCAACACTGGAGTTAGAGGGAGCTGAGTAGGATTCCCTCCCCCCCCTTTAAATAAAGCTCCAAGAGATGACTCAGAAACCTGAGTCTCCTTTAAAAAGAAAAGCACAACTTTCCTACTCCTTGTGGTTATTGGACAGAAACAAAGCAACCAAATAAAAAAAGAAAGGAAATCGGAAAGCAAAGAAAATAAAAAAAAATACAAGCTTTAGATGACTTCTAACCAAATTTCACGCTCTCCGAGTGCCTGGCAGGCTTTCCAGTCACGCAGGTTTTGGGGCACCAAAGTCCCTTTGAACAACATCAACCTCCTCAGCAGCTTGGAAGCTTTGGGGCATTTACTGATAGGGAAAGGGACCAGCAGTGCAGGGAAGAGCTGCACCCAGCAGAGACCCCTGCCCAAGGGATCCCAAAGCTTTGTGCTCAGCTCCTCTCTCTGCCTCCAGCAACACCCAGTAGAAATCCAAGGAAGCTACTCGGCCGTGGCTCCACAGAAAAAGACCCCCCAGCACCCTCCTCTCACACAGCCCACCCCTCTCAGACAGCCCAAAGGAGCCAGCAACTTTGCCCCAAAGCAAGTCAGCACAGGAATAACTAAACCCAGAGCTCTCACCTCTGCTCCTTCCCTAGATCCCAAAGCAGGGGCTATGAGTGCTTCCTTCCCCAGGCTCTGGATGGAAATCCTGCCCTAAGTTCTGGGGACTGGCAGGAGCCCACTTAGCAAATGCCTGTCCTCACCCACCTGGGCTGGGTTCCCTGCTGGAACCAATTAGACTAATTAGTAGCCCATCAGGGTTATTCTGCATTTGTACCAAGGATTGGCACCTGTGGGTGTTTACCAAAGACCTTTCCCATTTCTGTGCCCTCCTTGGCTGTTTGTGGGGGCTCCCACCTCCCCATTTTTATCCCTTCCCCCCCCCCCCCCCCCCCCCGAGCTCATATTTTTATTGAGCAGTTCAGAGAGGGGACAGCAGGGTAGATAAGGAAGGAATTAATGAATTGCTTGTGATGGGAGAATAACAACCAAGCTAATTAAAACTCTTCATATGCCTCCTGTTGTTAGCTGCTCTGGTGACCCTGTGCCTGCTCGGACAGCAGAATCCTACCTGCTGTCCCAAAGGGACTCAAAATCTCCCTTCTCCAGAGTTATCCCTGTCACACTGCCAGTTAAGGGACCAATCATTTTCTCATTAACTTTCAAAAGTAAGGTTATCACTTTTTATTGTTAGTATTATTATTAAGGTCACTTGTGCCTTATTTTAATTAGCTGATGTTCTTCTTAATTTAAAAATACTTATGTTATCTGAAGCATAGTTATGTAGTCTTTTATTCCGCAGTGGAGATGGACGTTAGCAGGTTGGACGTGACAGCTGAGAGGTATCACACCCTCCAAGGAGGACTAGACTCTCAAACTGGTTTTAGTTCTCAGATCCTACCAGCAACTGTGGTAACAGGTCCTTGAGGCACTTCTCACACAGCAAAAAAAGCACCCTAAAAAAAGCTGCCCTGAATTTCCCTGAAAAAACCACCTCTCAATACTTTGGACAAAGAGCAGAACTTGTTTAGGTTCTCACTCTGAGGACCATCCCGACCTAAATACCTGGAATAACTTTGGGGGTAAATGATTCACTGCTTGATGTAGAGGATTCTCCTAAACCCCAGTAAGTCCACCCTTCCCAAGGCACCTTGTCTCGTTAACAACCCGAGTCAGGAAGTAGTCAGGTCAAATCTGAGCAGCTGCTTTTGGCAAGCAAAGGCTGTTTCTTGGTTTGCCACTCACTTGGGCACTTCTGCTGAGTTCCAGAGTCCCTTTGTGCATCAACACACACACACACCCTCTATCATACAGGTTGCTTAGAAAATGGGAGTGCATCTAAGCATAGAGGAATAGGAGATCTACTGCAAAGGGAGGGTGAAGTCAGTGCTTGGTCCCCAGCAGTGTCTGCCAGTGAAATGACACAAGACCCCGATGTCAGGCATCAGGAGATGCTGAGCCTGTGTAGGGGACTGCTGCAGGTTCCACTCCTGCTTGTGCCACATGCTCAGAATTACTGACCCTGCCTGGGCACAAGGCTTTGTCAGCGTTACCCTGCTGGCACCTCCAGGCTCTTCTGCCCTCCAGCCAAGATGCCAACCCCATCCTGCCTCTTCCCCAGTCCTGAGGGCCTTTGGGGAAGCATGGGGCTGTTTTTGCTGAAGGATGCCCAGGTAGCATCTGCACAGCTGCAGCTGAAGGAGTAAACTAGTGCCTGCTTTTTAAGCAGAATCCTTTGGAAGGAATACTAGGATGGAAGGGCAGCTCAGGGAATTTTGCCTAAAACCAATCAACAGACAAAACGACTTAGGCTTTTGACTACAGCTACAGTCATTTCTCTTGAAAATTCCCCTCTGAAAGGGAGATCAAGTTCTTACCACTTAGCTTTCCCAGCAGCTTCATTTTTAGTGCTCCCTCTGCCAGCCCAGGACAGATGTCACTCCCGAGACACTGGGATGGAAAGACACGAGGAATATGGGGATGGAATACTTCTCTGCTGAGGTACCAGGTATGTGACTCCTTCACTAAGGGAAAGCTCTCACCCAAGCCAATCTCAGAAAGTTGCCTCATGGGTTTGGGATAGGAATGACTTTAGTGGGGATAGGAATGACAAATCTATCATGACTCTAGTGGCAGAAAACAGACACAATAATGAAGTTGACCCCATCTAGTTGTTCTCATTAGATGCAATTAAATAAACTGACAAAAGCCCACAACATCCACTGATGCCAAGGTACCAACATAGCAGATCTTGGTAAAACAAACAGAAAAAACCAAACCAACCAACCAAAAAACACTAACGAAAAATATCTGTTTCTTTATAGGGATGTAAAAAAAACCCCAAACCAGTTACATCATTAAAAGAACACAGCAGGTTTTTATTAAAAGTCAGGTCGTTCAATATAGGGAAAATACTGTACAGCTCATGAATGACCCTTTTCAAGCTGCATCCTCCTCTCTGCGAGCCTCGCACCCCTCCTCGTGGTAGATGGAAGCAATTGTCCTTGTGAGCAAAAGCCTCTCTCTGTTGGGCTTTTGGCTTCCCAGAAGAGCAGAGCTAAACACCCGAGAGACGCTTTCAGCTCTGGCACCGAGCATCGTCTTCTCCAGGTTGTGAACATCACCCAGCTAAAGACAGAAACAACTTCTGCCCCTCGCTAGAAGTGAGCTAGGAGCACGGCTTCCAAGCAGAAATCAAACTGGAGGGAGTAGACGTGAGTGACACATTGGAGCAGTTAAATTACCCCCTCTTAATGTTTGTTTAAAGGTTACTTTTGGATGAAAGCTGGTTAGAGAATAAAGAGCAGATGCCGAAGGCATCCATTATGTGTTTTTGCAATTAGCAGAAAATCTTGGTGCTTTTCTTAAAGAACGTACATGATTTTGTGGGATGTTTATTGCTGGAAGCAATCAGCTCTTGCTGGCAAGAACGACATCCAAGAAAGCAGGGAAGCTTCACGAGAAGTCACACAGGGTAAGCCAAGCGCACGGCAGCCTTCAGGAACAGCACTTAAAAACCTGAGCTCTCTGTTGCAAGGAAGTGGTCAAATGCACTTTCTTTCCACAGAAAATTTTAAATTAGAAAAAAAACATGGTAAAATTATCCCCGTTTCTATTTTCCATGGACATTTTTCATTACCCAGAAAAATGTGGCCACTGATTATAATTTCATTTGAAAAATGCACCCAGGATGTTTCATGTCATAGCTTTATTTTTTATGCCCAAGGGTTTCTTGCATGTCCCAGCTACTATCTTCCCTCTTGGGGTAGGGAGATATTACTATAGCTTGGGAAATCTTGTCATAGAATCATAGAATGCTGGGGTCCTCTGGAGATCATCGAGTCCAACCCCCCTGCCAGAGCAGGGTCACCTAGGGCACGTTGTCCATCCAGGATGCATGGCCTGGAAAGGAAAATGGAAATAAGGAGGCCACCACAGCTCCCAGAGAGCATCTCCTCCTCACAGAAGGTTGTGTGTGAGGAGTATGAAGTGGGGCTGCAGCTTAACTTGGGACTGTGCCAGTCCTCCCCCTGAAATAAAGCCACTGAGGATTTACATCATATCCAAATGAAAACAGAGGACGTATTCAGACAAGGAATTATGGGGTAGAATGTAATATGGACCTCAAAATACTTGGCGACTACAGCTGGGCACTTTGGCTGGTTTGGGATTAAGAAGACAACAGCATTAACACCCCAGATGGTAACCCTAAAGAGACAGTTGCTCCATCAGGAAAGAGGGCCACCACATATTACACCCTCCAAATACCCTGCTAGATCCTGATGGTCCCAGAAGACCTCTGCAGTAGATTAAGCTTCACTCATAAGGCTTAATCCAATGAAGAATCAGTCCTAAAAAAAAAAATCTCTTTTACACATCTCGTGTCACTAAATGAAAGCACAGTTGTCCAAGGTACCATTTCCATGTACCATCCACGTGTCATTACACTTTGGTAGTCAGAGCATCATCAGGGTTGGAAGAGACCTCTAAGATCACCGGTAGTCTTTGCCATTTCTTACCACAATGAAACTGCATTGTGCTAAAAAGCCCTCCAGAAGAGAGCAGATAATATCTCTTGGGATGCTGCCTTGTATTTTCCGAGAGCTGTCTCCCTGCAGCAGCTTTTACGACTAAACCAAACCCTCCTGTTTGTAAATCAGGCAGAAAAAAAAAAGCACAACTCAAAGTGGCGTTTGGTTTCGGACTGAATAGTTCACACAGCGCTTAAGAAGCATTTTAGACAAAAGCAAAGCTTTCTGCCAGACATTTGGGGGGGGTCGGGGGGGGGATTTCTGCTTTGCTATAAACCAGGATGACAACACAGGCTGGTATTGCTGCTCACAGGGAAATAAGATGTGCATCTCATTCTTCACAAGCCCAGCTCAGTTTGTCTGCATCCTGACCAGTTTAGCTTCTACAGCTTTACACGGGAGACAAATTCTTGCCTCCAGAACCCCTGGAATTCAAGTTGGCAGAGTTAGTGAGGGGAGATGGGCAACTTCTAGGCAGGGAGTGCTTTTAAACTAATTCCTATGCAGCATAATCACAAAATAGCTGGACTAATACAAGTGGATATGTATAAATACAATACGGATATGTATCTAAAGCTGAAGTCTGGCCAGGGAAGCAGAATTGCCTGAGCTTCTTTAAGCATCTTTGCTCCCCTCAATCATCTCACTTGCTTCCATTGAAGCAAAACAGGTCATTGCTAGTTTAACATCTAGTGATTGAGGAGGGTTTTTTTTTTCATGCAACAGCTGCTAAGCACTGTGCTGAAGCAAGACAGACACATCTGATCTATCTCGTAGCAGAAAAAAGCAGAGGTACCACACAGAGATTTTCTCTAGTTGGGAGAAAAGCCCAAAGTGCTTTAGGTCGGTTTTGTAACAGGTTACGTACCAAGCTCGGTGGCAGAAACAAGTTCTGATTGCTCTAGCTGAAGGCATTTAAAGATGTTGGCTTTTTTTGCAAGGCACACAGAGATTGGCAAGAGCAGCCCCTTCCCCATCCCTAAAAGCATCTGCAATTCAGAAAGAAAAAGACTTAAAAGGCAGAAAGCAGAGAACACATCAGCTGAGCAGATTAGAAGACTCAATAAAGATGCCTATTGTTACCAACAGAAATACTCCCCAGACCACAGGCTGAAAAACACCATCTTAAACTAAGCAATCCATGAAAAATAGCAGAGAGCTGCCAAGATTAAAATGATTTACACCCCCCATCTCCACTGAAAGACTTGTAGAGGTCTGCAGATCAAAGGAGTGTGAGAACCGCTGCTATATTGAAGCAAAAATCTTCCTATTTATGTTACTCACTCTTTTATTACCTGATCAGCTGAATCCCCTTTGCATCATCTTGCAGTTTTCAGTAGTAGCTGTCAACCCCGGGGATCTTTGGGCTGGGGCAAACACACAGCCCCAAGGTGCCCAGTCTCCTCCTGTACCATGTCTTGAAGAAATAAGCTGGTTGTGCCAAGGGGCTGAGCGTTGGGCTGCCCCACACACACACACCCCGAGCAGGAAGGCAGCAGAGTAGTCCCAGGTCATGGCTTTCAGAGACATCTGTATCACACCAGGGACCCAAGTGGTATTGAACTTCAAACTAAGCAGAACAGTAATCCCCTAAGCTGCAACTTTCCTAAATGCTGGCTGCTAGAAACTGCCAACCGGTAACGACACTTGGCAGCTCCAGGCTGAACTGAGGGTTTGTTTCCATTTAACTCTCCCATTCTCCCCAGTTCAGCAGCAGGCAGCTGTCCTCACTGTTCTAAGACACAGCATTTTGCACAAGACCTTGGAACTCCCCTCCTTCTTAAGGGCAAACATTGCTAGTGCAGAATAACTTACCCTGAGGCAATCCTCAGCTGCGTCCATCGGGTCTTCTCTGCCTGCCCCCACTCCAGCAAAGTGGCACATTTGGGGTGGGGATTTTCTGTTCCAGTCTCCCAGTTGTGGGAGTGGGAAGCTTGCTTTGAAGCAAGCTTACCAGAGTCTTGTCCCCATCAGTCAGGCACTACAACCTCAGTACAACTACCCACCACTGCTGGAAAACCCCTGGCTTTTCCCAGCTCCTTCAGGCCAGCTCTGCAAATCTTTTCAGGTTAAGGTTTTGAGTTCTTCTTGCTTCCTAGAAACCTACACAGGAAAAAACAACCCATTTTGTGACAAAGCTTTACACAAAACGTGAAGATTTCTTTGAAAAATAAGCCTGGCAACCTCTCGGGTTTCTTTTTATAAAGAGTATTATGCTCTACCAATCTCCTTTAAGAACACCCAGCCTCGAGTACAGCAGGAGCAAAGCAGCAGAATGGCATTCAGAACTCAGCTGGTGATGGAGCAAGGAAACCTGAGAAATCCAGACAAAAAGCATTTTTTTAGCAGCTGCTACAAAATCTATTCATGTTTCCTGGTCCCCTTCAAGTCCCCTTTCTTTCACAGATGTGCCAAAGGAATTATCACAGCACAACTATAGGAAGAGCATAAAATGATAAGCCTGTATAATCAAGAAAAGGTACCAAATTCCACCTGAATTTTGCCTGATCTTACCCCTGTGCTTAACAAGGTCTTCAGGACTTTAGTTCTGGTGGTGAAAACTGAATTTTCCTACATATCCCTGTGTGCATGCAGTCATGCAAGGTATCTAACACTAATAAATAGACACTTTAGATAGATATATTAAGTATATATTAAAAAGTATATATTAAAGTATATATTAAACATCCCCCTTGTGATAACAGGAAGCCAAGCATTCATTTTAAGCCACAGAACAAAGTTTATTGGATCGCCTCAAATTCTTGGTACAGTTTTGCTGCTACAAGGAGACAACACGGTGGCATATGGCCTTTAATCTTTATTTCAATCATAAATCCAAGTTGAAAGAATTGGTAACATGTTTAATGGCATCTTCAATAAATAAAATGACAACGAGTTCTAGTCTTTGCACAGACACATTACAATCCACTCCAATATTGCCAGAACGTTGGGGTTTTCTTCTAAAAACGTGCTCCAAAGGGTTTGGGTTTTCTTTTTGTTTCAGCACTTAAATACACAGAAAAGTACATGATGAGAGAAAACACATACTCCATTCTGAACAGGACTTGTAAAAACCAGTAACTTAGAAACAAAAGCTAATTGAACCTATCTGATTAGATTAAAGAATCTCGTCTGAAGTGTTTTGGGAAAAACCCTGATTCTAACCTTCATATCAAAACATGCAGTTCTGCTGGATCCTATCCTATGGCAACATACTTATATAGTAAGAATTAAATGTCATGATTTATTTTTCAAAAAAAAAAAAAAAAAGGAAACTACATCATCAAGCAAAAGCATTAGCCTCCCACACTCACAAAAAGTAGTCATGGTCCATATATTTACAGCAGTAAACGGCTGTTTGTGCTCAATCCATCGTTCAAACTCCTGCCATACTGGCAAAGATACCATCGTTTACCCTTTTGTTTCTGGACCCATCTCTTCCCTGGTTCCTCAAGAATCTCAGTGAGATGAGAACTCAGGCAAATAGGAATCTGCCCGCAGAGATCAGATTGCAGGATGAGGACCAATGCATCTGATTCTAATTAGAAGATAGGGTTAATGTAAAGCTTTTCCTAAACAGAGAAAGTCATGGATAAAGAAAAGCTGAACTCCAAGGCATCCAAATTGCAATCCCCTGTAATTTGCTCCACCTCTAAGAGCATCACAAAGCAATCACGGTGTCAGTTACTGGAGGAAGAGTCACTCTGTCAGGAAAATGAGTTAAAACACTCATCTTCAAGCCTTCTGGAGCCTTCTTCAGTGAAAGCTCAGGGCATGCAAGGAATGCATGCTTGGGCCCCCTCAGCCATATGCATACTATATAGGGGAGAGAAGAGGTTACTTTAAACAAAAGGCAGAATTACAGCACACGTGTGCAAACATTCAAACCAGTTTGTTGCAAAGAGCTGTCTGCTCATCCCAGCTATGGCTGCTGACTGTACGTGGATAATTCAAGAGAACATGATGAAGTGGGACCCCATTTATTTAAGGGAATGGATTTTTTTTTTTTTCCTGCAGGTATCCTCCCCTCAGCTGACCACATCATAACAAAAGTGCAATAATTTACAACCTTTTCAAACAAACAGCTATTAAAATTATACAGTTTTAGGGAAACAAATTCACTAATTCAACCATAAAAATATTTCCCCAGGTAACAAACCTTAAAGCATTCTGTAACACAGTATTTCAATAATAACAATAATAATAATAATAATACAGAAAATCCCTTCCACTTGTTACAAAAGACAGACCTGTTAGAAGATTTCTCTTATTGTATGCTATTCAAGAGTTTTGCCATCTTGTGAAGACCGTGTTGTAATTAAGAATATAACTACCACTTAAAATAAATGAGCGTGCAAATACTGACCTGACTTTGAAATTATATTCTTAACCTTTTGCAAATGAAGACAAGGTAAAGCCCAGGGCCGTGTCATCCAGGTACCCAAGAGCTTACAAGACAGTTTACATCCAGAGTCATAAGAAAGCACCACTTGCCATGAAGTACTTTTGTATGTCTATTGCTGAACAGCATATCAAATAATTTTGTGAGAGCTGCTGAAACAGATTCTCATACTAACTGTAGCTTGACTTAGAGAATTCAAGTTTGGGGATGACAGGGAACTCTGTGACAAAATTACGCTCTGATAAAATACCTGCTAAATTTGGTCCAAGCCTCTGAAAAACAAACAAGGGCACACAGGTCCCTCATTGCCTCGTGCTGCTGTTTAGTTGATCCTTACAAATAAATAAAGAGATGCGTGGCACTGAGGAAGAAGGGCTGCCCACGATAGGCACAGATCTGTGACAGAAGAAATAGTCCCTTCGGAGAGATGTTTTAACTGTGGTTTTGCTGAATAACTGAACTTGTGCTGATGGAGAACCCTGAAATTTGTATGCTGTAGCTACACGAAATTATTTCCTATTTAAAAAACAGATCCGTTTGTTATTAACTGCTTTTCCAATCATCATTAGATATGTGAAAAAACAATACAAAAATGGATTTAAAATGATTACAAAGAGTGGACTGCAGTAGCAGCTATTCAAGCAAGATTCAAGCACAACTTTAAATGAAAGTTCAGAGCTGGGAGTTAGCCTTCTTTGTCAAAAATTTGTACAACTTTTTCAAAAACCTAAAAAGAGAGAGAAGACTATTAGTTTTAGGAAGTGTTAGTCAAACAGTTACTTCAAGCTAAACCAACAGACATGATAATTGAGAGTATTTTAAAAATACATGGTTTTCTACAAGCATTCACAGTAATTCTTTACAGAACCACAGAATTGTCATGGTTGGAAAAGACCTCTAAGAACCAACCATCAACAAACAAATCCAAACAAAACTAAAACCAAACAAAAAACCCAACAACAACAAAACCAACCAACCAACAAAACCCAAACAAACAAACCACCAACCACAAAAACCCCACCTCACCTTACCGCTAGAGCATGTCCTGATGTGCCTCATCTACATCTTCTGAACACCTCCAGGAATGGTGACCTAACCACCATCCTGGGCAGTCTGTTCCAGCACCTGACTACTCTTACAGTAAAGAAATCCTTTCTACTATCCAGTGTAAGCCTTCCCTGGTGCAACTTCAGGCCATTTCCTCTTGTCCTGTTGTTATTTACTTGACCAAAGAGGCTGCACCCACCTCACAACAACCTCCTTTCAGGTCGCTGTAGAGAGCCAGAAGGTCTCCCCTCAGCCTCCTCCAAACTAAACAATCCCAGTTCCCTCAGACTCTCCTCACAGGACTTGTTCTCCAGATCCTTCACCAGTGTGGTTGCCCTTCTCTCAGCTTGCTCCAGAACCTCAACATCTTTCTTGTTGTGAGGGGCCCAGAACTGAACCCAGCACTTGAGGTGCAGCCTCACCAGTGCCGAGTACGAGGGCATAATCACTTCCCTTCTCCTTCTGGCCACACTATTTCTGATCCAGGTCAGGATGCTGCTGGCCTTCTTGGCCACACTGCTGGCCCATGTTCACCTGAGTGTTGACCAGAACCCCCAGGTCCTTCTCCAGCCACTCCTCCCAAAACCTGTAGCGTTGCCTGGGGTTGTTGGGAACAAAATGCAGGACCTGGCACTTGGCCTTGTTGAACCTCATACAATTGGCCTCAGCTTATGGATCCGACCTGTTCAGATCCCCCTGCAGAGCTTTCCTACCCTCAAGCAAATCTGCAACTTGGTGTCCTCTGCAAACTTGCTGAGGAAGCTCTGAACCCCTTCATCTAGATCACTGATAAAGATTTAAGAGTGAAACTCTTAACTGGCATCAGTTCTGGGAAACTGAGACAGAAGAGCAATACTGCCTCAGAAAAGCAAAAGCTCCTGAAAGTGAAAAAAACAAGACACTGTTTAACACTGAAACACTGAAAATGTGTTTAGTCCAGCTCATATTCAAGCAGAACTAATTGATTTCTTAAAGCTATTCACATCTTAATCAGTTCTTCAAGTGTCAAAGCGAGAGTTCCACAACCTCCCTCAGTAATGCACACGGGTGCCTAGTTAGCACACTAACCACACATCTCAAAAGAGTGCCAAAAATACGTTCCTTGCCACTGTCATCCTTGGGGGGTTTTGGTTTATATACTTACTTCATCAACAGATTTAGAAGCATCCACTTTTCTGACTTTCCCCATTCTCTCGTACAAATCTATTATAGGCTTGGTCGACTGCAGGTACGTATGAATTCTAGGAGAAAGCACAGGGTGGGGGAAAGCATTACACAGGAAAAAATAACCACAAGTGAACTGGAAAGTGTTGAAGGTCATACCTCTTTTCCAGACTCTCCCGATTATCATCACTCCTGCCACTGCTCTTGCCTCTTTCAAGACAGCGGCCAATGCAGATCTACCAAAAAACAGACACCAAAAGAATGATCACAACCAAGAACAAGGTTCTAAGCTGCCTAAAGAACTAAGTTTTGAAACACAAAGTAAGGAATGCTGACACATGTACACTAAACAAAGACATTTATCCTACTCATGCAACAGGATGATGGTTAAAAATTAATTTTTCTTATAAAGTACACCCATAGTAAAGAAAACCCAAAAATCCAGAAGGTCATGTAAGCATTGTTGGCTATTTTTAGATCTAGTAATAGAATTAGAAGCCCAAAATTAACACCCAAGTGAAGGAAAAAAAGGAAATAAATAATAATCATTTGATCTTATTGAAGTTTTTCAAGAGAAAAAAATAACCCATAGTGTTCTTTGAGATTAAAAAACATCATTGCAATGAAGTAAAAAATAAAACAAACAGAAAAAACCCCAAACACAAAATCAAAGCAAAAAAACCAACAAAACAAACAAAAAACAGAAAAGGAAAGCAGCAACAAAAAAAACCCACAAACCAAACCAAACAACCTAACCACACCAAAAAACCAAACAACCCAACCACTAAAATTTCTCAGGAAATTTATGAAAAAGGGTAAAAAGAAGAATGTCAGCTTAAAGAGCTGGGATTCTCACATCAGTTTTTATGCCTCAAGGGCACTGACACACTAAAGACACCGTCTCACGGTGCTTGTTAAATGAATATGAGTCACTGTCAAAATGCCCTTGTAATCTAATGACTTGCTGAATAAAACATTAATTACTGGCTATCCTATAGCACAGCTTCTAATTCTGAAACTAAAAGACTGCTGCTGCCAGCCCTTTGGAATGAAAGCAGCTATGAAGTTCACTTTGGACTAAACAGTTACTAACAGAGAAGTGTTGTCTGAAAATTTACCAAATAATGTTGTATAATGTATTTCAAGTTTTTATAAGCTTTTTTTCTTTTTTATACAAGCTATATGCATTTGCCTGAAGTGCTTCAATATAATTTATTTGCACATGACTATACCAAGAACAACTGGCTGCCTGCTGTTTCAAAAACATGCAGTTTTTCATCTGCAAAAACAAGTTGCCAAAAAAAAAGGTCCTTGGAAGCTCACAGACCAAGTTTTCCTTCTACTCTTAACACTACCTGACAGAGTTTTACTGTTCTTCTTGGATTAATCTCACAAGATAGCAAGAAAGGAAGTTAGAGAATGACCCACTTCATTACCTCATTGTCACAATCAAAAAAGAGAACAAAAGAAACATCAGCTTTTCCATCCATCGTCTTCTTCCAGCCTTGAAGATTATCTTCATTCCTGGGAAATCCATCAATCAAGAACTTGTTCTTCTGGGAATTGGCAGCCATTGTTTGATCCATAGCCTGATAAAAGAGAATTCAATTCATGATTTCCTGCACATCAACCATTTATCTACTTATTAAATCACCCCCCAAAATGTTGACATGGGAAGTTGGGAAGCATTTATTTGAGGATTATTTCATTTCCCTTCGACACGTGCCAATTAGTTCGCCAATCCAAACTGAATTCACCGATTCATAAAGCTCAGAATCTCCTAACACACAATCCCAGCTTTCAAGCTGCTTTTCTACAAGATACCAAAAAGTGCTGTTACACGATAAGGTGCCAAAACATCCCAGATCTAGAGTTAATTCTAAAGGAAACATCCCAGATACATTTAGTGTCGTAAGCACAGAAGTTTTGTGTCTTCGAGGGGATACTCTGGTTGTTTTCCTGGATGTCTAATAAGGGTAAAGGCTGGAGCAGAAAGGTTAGCAAGGTGCTTTTCTCCTTCCCCTGGCTACTGATTTTGATAAACCTTGCAGAAACAGTACCTTGAAGGCTATATTTATATTTAACCCTCCAGTTAAGTGTGACTGAGCTGACCAAGAGGTCCGAAAACAAGGTAAGGGTAAGAAATATAGTTTCACTGATTACCCTAGAGCTACCATTCTTGCAGGTCCCCAAGTATCAGAGGCCATCACTACCACCCTCCAACCAACCAGAAACACAACTAATTGCTAAGAGATGCCCAGTACACGATGTGCACCTATGTGTTTGCCGTTTCCAACTACTCAGGCCGGAGGAAAGACAATCCTTCCAGGACACAGCCACTGCTCTGTTGCTTAGTCTACAAGAGTGAACCAGCCAGGAAATAGCCCTTTCCTTACCCTCTTCAGCAAGCTGATTGTTATTTCGACTGGTACAATTTCGCCCTCCTTAATGTAGTTCTCAATGAGTTCTCCATACTGGGAGCCCGGCCTTTTGCGTTCGTCTCGAAGGAGGTCGCCGGCGGAAAGGTGTGTGTAGCCATATTTCTGAAACATGCAGAATAAACAGGTATCAACTCCTTTCAATTAATACACGTGCTCAGTTCACATCAGTCAACGCTACCGACCGTGTTTATCCATGCTGGACACCAGAAAAATACCATCACCTTGGTCGTGATGGATCTATTCCACCTTCACCATGTAATGTCACAACAGAAAGCTCAGCTGTGGGGAGATTCTTGGGTAAAATGCTCCACAGGGCTTTGCTCAGGAATGTGGGTGCTGTTTTCAAAGGCAGTTTTGTCACGTTTGGCAAGAAGATCATCTCAAAGTCCCCAGGGGGCTTCCTGAAATGTTACGCTGTGCAAGGAGATGTTTAACAAGCACCAACATCGGTAGGAGTTCTACTCCACCCTAACACTTCAGCTACTTAAAAACTGTAAGTGTTCATCAGTTATTGGATCAAGTCTCAATTTCCTAAGTGAAAAAGTTGAGTTAGTGCCCTTCCTTGCTATGTTACACAATAGGTTTGTAATTTTATCTAATTACCTACTTAAAGAAAAGCCCAGGAGGTGATTCCAGGTCCTACAAAGCTGGAGGAATGTTTCAAGTACAGCACAAGTCAGAAAGCTTTACATTCCCATTGTGGCTCTGGTACCAATTTCCTCTTCTACCTTGGTCAAAGCATAGAATCACAGAATGGTAGAGGATGGAAGGGACCTCTGGAGATGATGGAGTCCAACCCCCCTGCCCCAGCAGGGTCACCCAGGGCAGCCCACACAGGAACAGAGCCAGGGGGGTTGGAAAGGCTCCAGAGAAGGAGACTCCACAGCCTCTCTGGGCAGCCTGGGCCAGGCTCTGGCACTCTCACAGGGAAGAAGTTTCTCCTCATGTTGAGCTGGAACTTCCTGGGTTCCAGTTTGTGACCATTGCCCCTCGTCCTATCCCAGGGCACCCCTGAAAAGATCCTGGCCCCTTCTCCTTGCCCCCCACCCTGCAGATCTCTGTACCCATTCCTAAGATCCCCTCTCAGGCTTCTCTTCTCCAGGCTGAACAGCCCCAGGGCTCTCAGCCTTTCCTCACCAGAGATGTTCCAGTCCCTTCAGCATCTTTGCAGCTCTTTGTTGGACTCTCTCCAATATTTCCCTGCCCATCATGAACTGGGGAGCCCAGAACTGGACAAAAAACTCCAAATGTGCTCTCACTGGGGCAGAGTAGAGAGGAGGAGACCCTCCCTAGACACACTCTTCCTTATGCAGCCCAGTTACAAATCACTGATAACTCTGCACCTAACACTGCAGCTGCAGCTACAGAACAGTCCTACACGGGCACTCCTCCACAGCCAGCCCTGCGTGCCTGTCCCTGCTACCTCCCTTCCCTGGGATGAACACGTCAAACTCGGAGGGCAGGTCCTGGGGCAGTGCCTTCTCCAAATGATGATGTGGCAGATGAAGGCAGAAAGCTGTGCCGGTGCCACCCAGTGTCACACCACGTACAGCAAACAGGAAGAGAGCAGAGAAGTCAGACCTAAATCTGTCAATATGCAGGAAAACAGCAAACACCATTACTCTCTTATTTCCTTTCAAACTACATTAAAAAAAAAAAAAAAGAAAGAAAATCTGTTCTAATACAAAATATCAACAAAAAGTATTTATTACACTTCTTTTTCTCAGGCATTTACTATCATGAATCACACATCTAGTGCAAGCATACAAATACACCCACAGCAAAGTGAAATGCACTGTTAGAAAGGAAATTTCAGAGCACAAACCAAACATTTCTTCAGTTCATTTAACACAAGAAAACAAACCAAGCGCGCTCTGCTCCTCGACCAAATATTGCAATAAAACCAGGCAATAAAGCTGTCTCCTTGGGGATCACCTAAACTAGCTATACATCCATAGCAGAGTGCAGCTATATGTACTCATCCTACAGCAACGTCCTGGTTTGAGCGAGAACAGAACTAATTCTGTTGAGTAATTTTACTTCTCATCTCAGTTCTTCTAAGGGTCCGTGACAAGTTTTTACACAAAACAAAAGCAGCAGCAAACCAAACTCCAGGGTTATCAGCTTGGCTGCAGCAACATCCAAAGCAAATTTCAAAATAAGGTGTCTGAACAATGTGACTACACACTTCTTAAAGCTGGGAACTTGGGATTTAGAAACTTGGCTACCGGACTAAATACAACAGAAATATTACACAACCCACTAAGTGACTTTTCAGTTGCTTTCCAATTTCACCCACAAAAGCGTATAAAGTTAGTTCTGCCATAGTCATAATTTAAGAAGGGATATAATTACCTAAATCTCCAAAACTCTACGCAGCTGGCAATAAGAGGGAAGCAAGATTTTTGCTCTAAATAGCTGTGAAGAAAAAGCTCCACAGACATCCTCTATAAGCTCACTGTACTCCTGCTTTAATGTGCATTGCATTTGGATATGCCTATTTAATTGCCAATCTAAATATTAACTGCGAACTACAGAAGCCATAAACCAGAATAAATCTTTCCTTATAAGCAAGAAACCTTACTCTGCTGTACCCTAAATTAACATGTGGTTCTTCCTGCTGAAGTTAAAGGAGGATGATATTTTTAACATCAAGTTTCTATAAAGGAGAAAACAGGAGGAAAATATAATCCCTTCGGTTTTAGAGGATTACCAAACCATTTAATTTTCCTTGGCATTTCCCTTTTCATGCATGAAAACAAAATTGAGTTTGATAAATTTCTGAATTCTCTGTCTTTTGCGACCGCAAACTAAAATAGTTTTTAAGGGAAAGTAAAAGATAGAAGTGTTTTAAAAGTGCTGTCGTATAAATAGACTCCTTCCAGATAATAGTAAATCGTATTCTTGAGTAACCTTCAGAATGGATTAACCAGGCAAGAAGGAAAACAAACCTCTCCTTCAGGGGCAAAACATCTATTTGTTAACTGTACCGAGCCAAGAGCCAAAGAAAACACGGACGTTTAAACACCACAAACAAGCAGAGAGAAAAGATTTGGCGGCTGCTCCAGAGGCAAACGGCTTTGGGGATGCGGTGCCCGCACCACTCCTGCCACTTTTAATCGAGGCGTACAAGGGTACCAAGTTTTCTTTCATCTTAAGTGAGATAAACCCTCAGCAAAGCATCCTGAAGTGGAGCGAATCGTCCCATCCCCAAGAGCTCGTGAAAGACCATGAGGTAACTGCGCAAGAACCGGGGCAAAACACTCTTGGGTCTTGCCAAGGTTTGCGTTGTGCCAGTTTGACTTTCCAGCAGGGCCAAGAACATCTTGATGAAATCCCCAGAACGTGACTTGTAGCGCTTACTGCCTAATTCTTCTCTGCAATCAGAAAGGGAGCAGGGCTGTGAGTGCCAAACAATAAAAAAAAGCAGTTTCTCCAGTTCCTGAAGGATGTATGCATCCTAGATTCAAGTCTTCCTTTCAGTCTGACATTATGAAATACAAACTAGATGAAAATGATTTTTTTTTTCTAATACTTGGATGTCAAGCACCTAAAATCTGGACAGATTTTTAGGTTATAAGAGAAGAAAATGGAAAATATAGATTTAACTATTCTAAAATTTATTTCAGAGATAATGTTTTCTGCTATGCTAGCAGACTGACGGGCTGTCTGGAAGGGAAAAAAAAAAAGACAAAAGAAAGAAAAAAGTTGTATGAAATCAGTAAATTGCTATTACACAAGCTGTTGTTATTTTTAAACCTATTTTTATATTTAGAGAAGCATATCCAAATCTCTTAAAAAAAAAAAAAAACAACCTGTCAGTGAAAAAGATACAAATCAGTTGTCTTCAGCACAACTGCATTGAGCAGAGTAAAACCTTCCTCGCTCCTCTGGCTCACAGCAGCCTGGCAAATCAGTCCCCATGCAGCAGGAGGAACTGGGGTGCAGCAGGAGGATGAACTGGGGTGCAGCAGGAACTGTCAAGCTGTAGGCTCCACATCTCCAAATCACCACCCAAGACCGAAGCCTCCCCACGATGTCCTTCTCTCTCCTCTAACCTCTTCTAGCTTTCTTCTGTCAGCTGGGATTTGCAACTTCCAGTCAGCAGACAGAACAGCCTTTGTTTCAGTAAATACAATAAATAGATGAGTACAACTGAAAAATGCATGAGTCATATCTGTGTCACGCTTGGATGAAGCAGAGTTTGCCCCACCAACCTTCTCCAGGCACTCAGAAGGGATCAGCAGTGTGCAGGGGCTGCTGCACACCCAGCTTTCCAGGGGCAGGAGGTTTATTTCTGATTCAGCCCTGTGTGGTCCAGCAAGACATCTCCCCACTAAACACACAGCTTGAGACTTCCTTAAGTGAGCAGATGCCAAGAACGAGCAAGAGAAACACAAATTAATACTCTGACCTTGACTCCTATCTTGCCTTATCGTTGTTACTCTGAAAATGAAAGTCACAGGGCTTGAGATCTAAACAAACAAAATACAAACTTTTACTGCCCTGGTTCTGACCCCTCATATCTTGGGTAACCTTAACAACCAACCCAAATCTGCTACATGCACCACGTAAGAACTAGTTAAATAAAAACACAACTGTGTGAAGCCTGCAGCCTTTGGGTTTGGTTTTGGGTTGGGTTTTTTTCTAACCTAAAAAGCTTTTGTCTGTCCTATTAGCAATTAGCACATGGAATTAAAAGTTTGGAGTATAAACTATAATGCAGTCAGAGACCTTCTGTCTGCTTATTCCAATTAAAAAAGAAATAAAGACTGAAAAAAAAGAACATTTTTCTTAGTTTGAAATATGTTCTTGCCTCTGGGGGAGGAAAACCAACCAACCAAAAACATATTAACAAAACAAAACGCACAAAGGAGATCCCACTGCCAGTGCTTGCAAAGAAGGGGGGCAGCAAACGGAGCACCCCAGTGCTTCAGCAACACCGAGCTCAATAAAAGACACCCAGGGTGTTTGGGAAAGTCCAAAATTCAATGCCCAGCACTCTGCAAAATGGAAGCATATAGGGATAAACCTTCAGGGGGTAAACTTAAACAATCACCACATTTAAAAAGAGGGTGGAAAAAACCAAAACAAGCTTCAAAGTTCAGAAATATAAATTTATATTCCAAAAAAACAACTGTGAGGACTTGAGGCTGAGTAGAATACTAATACTTGGCACCCTTGAAAGAGATTTCAGAAGTGGAGCTTAAAGCAAACAACTCCAAAACCATTTTGATGTCGAGAAGTGAACACTGTCTCTCAGTGGACTGCCAGAAACAATTGACACAGGCCAGCAAAACTAAACTCACTGCTATTTCAGAGGAGAGTTTCTGATACAATGAGCTCTGCTGAGGGAAATGGGGCTAGTTAGTCTGAAGAGGAGGCTGAGGGGAGACCTTCCTGCCCTCTATAACTATCTGAAAGGGTGGGTGTTGGTCTCTTCTCACCAGTCACTAGTGACAGAACCAGAGGGAATGGCCTCGAGCTGCACCAGGGGAGCTTTAAACTGGACAGTAGGAAAAAATGTTTCATGGCAAGGGTTGTCAGGAACAGGCTGCCCAGGGAGGGGTTGGGTCACCAGTCCTGGATGTCTTTAAAAGCCATATAGATGTGGTACCTGGGGATATGGCTTAGTGGTGGACTTGGTAGAGTGGGGTTAACAGTTGGACTCAAAGGTCTTTGCCAACCTTGATGATTCTGTGATGCTTTGTATGGTTTTCTTCACCCTGGGAAATCTCCTTATCATATATCCCTAAGCAACTTAACAGGTTTTTTTCCACTTGGGTATTAACTTATGCTTTTAAAAAAGAAGGCTCAGCAACCCACCTTGGGGAGTTTTAGATTTAATCACAAACATATAGGATAGGTCTGGAGTGGAGGAGAGGTTATTTTAGGTACACAGAGAGGGATGTCCTGCATGCCCCAAATTCCTACAGGATCACCTTGCCAAAACAAATAAAACAAGAAGAAAAAACCTACAACTCAAATCTTGCCTGGAATAAAGACAGATTATTTAGTTATTCTTCCCATAAACAGGAAAAAAAAAGAATAAACCCAAAAAAACCATTTTGGGCAAAGGATGTAAAGATTTAAGTACATAAAAGTATATTCTGTGAAGATTTGAAGAAGACATTTTTTTCCTTGACTTTACCATAACTATTTTATAAGTAAAATTTAAAAGTCAGCAATAAAGCACATTTTGTCCTACGCACACATAATCATCTCACGGTCACAGAAGCTACAAACACAGCAGAAAGCACAAAGGTTAGTGCAAGAACCTGCATTCAAATGACATCATTCATCTACCTCCTCAAATACTCCTCCTCCCACAACAGCTACGAACCAGTCCCAGCTGCTGGCAAGCTGCCTCTGCCAGAGCTGTGGAAGGTTGCAGGAGGGAATCTGCAGAGCTGGAAGGAAGAGGATAAGGAAGATCCATATCTGCAAGATCTGGACAGACTGGAGAGCTGGGCAAAGGCAAACATCATAAATCTCAACAAGGATAAGTGTAGAGTCCTACACCTAGGGAGGAACACCACCACACACCAGTACAGGTGAGGGGTTATCCTGCTGGAAAGCAGCTCCATGGAGAGGGACCTTGGCGTCCTGGTGGACAGTAAGTTCTCCATGGGACAGCAATGGGCCCTTGTGGCCAGGAAGGCCAATGGTCTCCTGGGGGCATAAAGAAGAGTGTGGCCAGCAGGTCAAGGGACGTTCTCCTCACTTACTCTGCACTAGTTAGACCATATTTGGAGTATTTTGTCCAATTCTGGGCTCCCCAGTTCACGACAGACAGGGAAATACTGGAGAGAGTCCAACGGTGGCTATGAGGATGCTGAAGGGACTGGAACATCTCTGCTGAGGAAAGGCTGAGAGCCCTGGGGCTGTTTAGCCTGGAGAAGAGAAGCCTGAGAGGGGATCTTAGGAATGGGTACAGAGATCTGCAGGGTGGGGGGCAAGGAGAAGGGGCCAGGCTCTTTTCAGGGGTGCCCTGGGATAGGATGAGGGGCAGTGGTCACAAACTGGAACCCAGGAAGTTCCACCTCAACATGAGGAGAAACTTCTTCCCTGTGAGAGTGCCAGAGCCTGGCCCAGGCTGCCCAGAGAGGCTGTGGAGTCTCCTTCTCTGGAGCCTTTCCAACCCCCCCTGGATCTGTTCCTGTGTGGGCTGCCCTGGGTGACCCTGCTGGGGCAGGGGGCTTGGACTCCATGATCTCCAGAGATCCCTTCCAATCCCTACCATTCTATGATTTAAGAGGGAATTCAGCTTCATCCCTTCCTAAACAGGAGAAACTGGTCCAGAGCAGCAGTTCTACTGCATTTGCATTCCAGTAACAATTCTGTAGAAGATACATTTGAGCCTTCCCTCAGTATCAGTAGAACAGCCTGGTTCAGCTGTTCCCTCCAACCTTATCTGTGAAGATAAAGAAACCTAATCGCTTACCTGCTGCTCCCTTTCGTACCCTGTGTCAATACCCATTTCCGCTTGTTCCTCTGCCTTCTTTCCTTACATTTTTTTCTCCATGCTGGTCCAAATTTGGCACAAACACATGCCTTCTCCAGAACGAGGGACCCCAGCGCATGCATATCGAGCAGTTCTGATTTAGTAGTACTAGTACTTAACATTTTCCCTACCACATGTGACAGCCATCACCCTTTTCTGGGAATGGGAAGCACAATCGAGAAAATAATTACAATGCTGCTTTGAAAAATCATTCCCGAGTAACTTTACTCTGCAGAACACCCCTTGGTTTGTTAATAAAATCATTTCATGCTAAAATCATACAAGATGTCATCTCGGAATGTGAGATTTCTTCCGGGTGATGTGTCCCAAATCTCTAGTACATATTTAGAGCCCACACTGACTTTGTGTTCAGCACAAACTTCAGATTTCCAGCAAGATACTGGGTCAGATTCATTCCAAGCATCAACTAATATTATTCAGTCCATTTCCAACAAAGATGAATGAGGTTTATTCTTACACGGCTACAGCCCCTTTTCTCTGTGGCAAGCTGCCAGTAGGGTTTCAAATCTGAAGAAAAACACACCTTCAACCAAAAGGCAGCCCTGACTGTGCACAGGCTACTCAACCATCCGCACCAGGGCTCTCTGGGTGGATGCCAGAAGCCAGGACAGGGATACCTCCTTCAGAAAGGTGCTGTTCTCCAGCCCTTGTGCTGTGCTTCATCCACATTTCCTTGTTTACATCCCCTTTTTTCTCTTGTTTTCCAGCAGGCTCACGTCAGTCCAATTCTCCCTTCAACTACCTCAGACACTCTTTCCTTCAGGTTTAGCCAGCAGCTCCAGTATGGGTGTTGGAGAGAGCAGGTCTGAGTGCTGTCTGTCAGCCCACTGACTTCAGTAAACTTCTTTCCATGCAGTGAACAGGATTAGCATCAAAGCCAATTTACATTTATTAGGATTTGGACTTCCCTTCCGAGGCTTAGAAAATAAATACAATACAAAGTGAACTTTCCCCTTTCATTTTTAGCTGCAAATAACAATTGGAGTAGCAATGGCTGACGTGAACGCCTCCTAATAAAAGGGGGTTTATTCAAATATATTAGTCTATCAAAACCAAACTTCTAAACGTGGGACAGCAGCCACACAAGGTGCTTCAGCCCTGTGGGTACATTAATGGTTTGGTGAAAGCCATTAATGACAGCCTGCAAGTTTAAGCTCATTTGTTTGCTATGTGCCCTAGGCAGAATTTGACCTCACCAAAAAAAAAAAGCTTTATGAGCACTATGAACCTTTCATCCCAGAATTTGTTTTAATGAATAAGCCAGTTTGAATGAGAGCCTGTAATTTGAGGTTAAAATCCTCCAGAACTGAAGTTATAACGGCATTTTGCAGTCTGGACCGAAGTCAGGTTAACTTCAGTTCTGCAACACCAAGGACTGGGATCTAACAGCGGCGTGGATAAACTGTAACAGCACTGACAGACACAAAACACACCTCTGACAGGAGTTAACAGGGTTTTTCCCCTCCCAGCTTCAGAAACACGGGCATTGCTACAGTTCTCAATCATTTCTTTAGGTGTGGGCGTGGATAAATTGATCCTACATGGCTTTCAATAAGAAAAACATATACAAGTGCTCAGAAGAAAAAGAATAAGAGTGAAAAAAAGCTGTTTCAAATCCAACATAGCACATTTGGAAGCATTCAGCCTTAACCACTTCTGTAATTATCCCTCTGAATACAGTGCCATTATCCCTGTGGTTTTGAAGGGACAGTACTACACCGCTGAGCATTCACCATTCTTTTAGATACTTGGTCTGTCTCAGAGGGCTGTGAAAACGGACTTGGAAGAGAAAATGTGAAAAATATAGCAGAAAGTCTTCTCACCCTACGCTGCCAGTTCTCGGCTCTTTGAAAAGAGAGAAAATTAACAATCTACGGGGTCAGGACAACCTTTGATCATTGTCACAGACCAAAATCGTATTCTCTATTTTTAACATCTCATTTTCCTAACTCACAAAGACAGAACCGGGTCAGAAAGCCCATCGATGTCTATTGTACCAGCTTTTATGCTTCCAGTACAGGCTTCAGAAGATGCTGACCTTGCCCGCACACCTTCGAAGCCACCGCAGCAGCCCGAGGTGCCAGCCCCGCAGTCGGTCACCTACGTGGCCACGCCGGCGTGTGCAGGGCCACGCAGATGGGCTGGGCTGGGCTGCAAGACGGGCCCGAGGAGAGGAAACACCGCCCAGGCTGTGGAGAGCTTCCCCGGGACAGCGGCCCTGTCCCCCTGCCAAGCCACAGCGGGCACGGCTGCTCCCGGCCAAACCGCTGCCCTCAGGGCCCCGCTGGGGCAGCCTCCGAAGCCCAAGCGGGTGTCCCACTGCCACCCGGGGTGGATGCCGGACCCACCGGTGGGTGGGGGGCCCGGGGGGGGGATGAGGGGAGTAAAAGCGGGAGAAGGGAAAAGGCTGGTGCTGGGCTAAGCTGGGAGGGGAGCAGAGGGGCTGGAGCCCGCGGGAGCTGCCCGCGCCCCTTCTCCGGCTAACAGTGGGTCAGTTATTCGCATCTTACCACCTCCGAGGGTGGGACGGAGGCCAGGCAAGAGCGCAGAGCGCACGGGAGACGCAGGGCGAGCACCCCAAGGAGAGGCGGGGACACGGCCCGGGCCGGGGGGGGACGCGACCCGCACCTCCCAGCGTGCCCCGCGGCCGCGCAGGGCCGCGCAGTCCCGTCGTCGTGCCGTGTGTGTCCGTGCGTTCCCGCGCCCTCCTCCCGCGCTGGCAGCTCGGCTGCCCTCACCTCCACGATCCGAGCGCACTGCGTCCCTTTGCCCGCCCCGGGCCCGCCGAGGACGAAGACGACGACAGGCTTCATGAGGAGGAGAAGGCGGCGGCGGAGCAGCAGCAGGACAGCGGCGGCGGAGACGGCGGCCAAGGGGCTGCCGTGGAAGAAGGCGGGGAGCGGCGGGTTCACCGAGGCCGGGACTGGAGCTGGGGCAGAAGCGCCGCCGCGCACCCGCTGCTGCTCTGTCCCCGCTGAGCGAAAGTGCTTCCGGGTCCCCGGCGGCGCGCGCCGACCGCGCGGGGCGGGGCGTGCACGTGCGCGCGGGGCGGGCGGCTGCGGTTCTCCCATCCGGTCAGCACCGCGCAGCGCGGCCCTTCCCCGCTCCGCTGTCCCGCCAGCCGCCGTGCCGAGCCCTGCGACGCGCTCTCTCCATCCCAGCCCGGTGTGCGCCGGGCACTGTTATCGCCCGCCCGTGAACGCTCGCTCTGAGCGCCTCCGGGATCGGGTAGTGCCGCCCCCCTCGGGGAGGGACGGGGCCCCGTGCGGGTCTCGCCGCACCCCCAACCAGCTCCCCCTCCCGAGCCCCGGCGGTTGTCACAAGCGCGTGCCCTGGTGCAGGCCATAACTGAGCCGCTCACACCCCGGGACACCGGCTGGGCAAGGCCAAAGCCCGAGCGACGCTGCAGCAGCGCCGGCCGGGCGGAACGGTTGTGTCAGTTTAGTTTGAGACCGACGTCAGCAGCAGCCGCCGCCGCGATCCTGCCCGGTCCCGGCCCGGCGATGGCGGCGCCCCGCGCTGCCATGGTAACGCCGCCGCGCCCTTCTGCGCCTGCGCGCTCCCCGCCCTGGCGCTGACCGTTTATTCGGCCGCTGGTGGTTTTAAATCCCCGGCGCGCGCGCGCCCGCGCGCTGGCGGTTGGTTCCCAGGGGCGTGCTTTGATTGGTCGAGCCGGCCCTCGGGCACCCGTGCGCTGATTGGGTCGAAGGCGATAGCGGAGGCGGGAGCAGAGCCCTTTCTGCTCTCGGATTGGTCAGCGGCTGTTCAGCGGCGGGGAACGAGGGGTCGGTGGTGGGGCTAAGGCAGGCGGCGGAGCGGGACGGGGCCGGACCGGGCGGTTCCGCTCCAGTCCTGCCGCGGCGGGAGGTCAGGCGGGTCCCGCTGCCGGCAGCCAGGCCTTGGGGAGGGGGTGTCGCTGGCCTCTCCCGTCCTCTCTGGGGGGCGCTGGCAGGACCCCTCCGGTCCCCGGCCGAGGGAGGGGCTGCAGCGGGCAGGCCCCGCGCCCGGGCACCGCCCCGTTGCGGGGAGAAGAGGAGGGGGCAGAGCTGCGCTCGCCCTGTGCGGACCCCGCTTCTGCCCGGCCCGGATCTGAGGTACCCGCTTCGTGTCGGGGAGACCACCCTGGGAGGGTCCGCCGTACCTGGGGTACCTGGCACGGTACCTGCCTCGCCCCCAGCCCGGCGGGGCAGACGCTGGGCCCGGTGCCGCTCTGGTTATAAAGAGCGGGGGGGGGGGGAATGGGGGGGAAGGTGTGTGTTTCAGATCCGCTCTTGCCCAAAACTACTAAAAACAGAACGGCTTTAAAAAGTTTCCCTTTTTATAAGGCTCTATTCAGAACTTCTGTTGATGGGCATTTGGCTTGTAATGGGAATCAGTTAACTGGTGCTGAAAAGAGGTGAAGGAGGCGAGCTGCTTAGAGAACCACCTTAAAAACAGAGAAGGTTCTTTCACGGCAGCTTGAGGAAACGCAAAGAAAATACCTTGGCAAAGCTTGAGAAGGGTTTCTTTGTTAAAAAGATATTTCAGTTAAGCCGAGACTTTATTTCAAAAGTCTTCAAAACTTAAGTGAATTGAATGTTGACTTTAAAAGATAACTAGAACAAGGCTTCTAGAAGCAGATCTAATGTGAAGTTTGCTAAATCAAGTTTTGCTGGGGGCAGTGGGAGTTTCTAACGACCGATAACCTTTTCTTTACCTACAATATATCCAGAGCAGCTTTTTCTTTTGCTTTATCAAAAAGCTTGTGCTTTGGCTTAGAAGATTGCAAGATTCCATTGTCAGGTGGAAAATGGAAGTTTTGTGTTGCCTTGGTAGTTCATATCCTTGACAACTTCATAGGACAAAGTTTCTGCTTCATTGGCCTGGGCTTGAAACAACAACAAAAAAAAAGTACTAGCAGCTTATGTATCCTATTTTATTGTTTTTCTTACAGTGTTACTCCTTTGTTCCTTCTTATAAATGATGTTTGAAAGTGCTAAGCTTAATCCCGTTTCCTTTCTAACCTCTGTGATCTTCTTCCCAGGGTTGTTCCCCAAATGATGGTCCCTTTCAGTTTCCCTCTGTCAAAGTGTGCACTTTGGGACCCAGTCCCTATAGGTGATGTCATTGGCTCACATATTACCTATTACAGGTATGGATAACCCTTTTTAAGCATCTAAAGGTTAAAATAAATTAAGAATTCGATGATACAAAGTCTTATTTCATCTTTTGAGTCGAGTGTAGGACAAGGTGCAAAGGAAAAAGAACTGGTGTGTTCATTCTAAGTATACAGGGATTTTTCCCTGGAAAGGTGTGAGAGTTTCCCTTTCTGTGATGGTACCAGTCAAGTGGGTTGGAGGTGTCTCAGTCTGAAGTAACTTACAATTTCTTTTAGCTTCCCCACCATATGGAAAGGTGTAAAAGTAGCTGCATATTTGTACTTTTCTTTGACATGTTTTTCCTTGTCTCTGAACATTTGCAGAGGGGGAAAAAAAATACTTCTGACAAACTGAATACAGATGGTGTGCTTCAAGTAAAACTTAAAGCTACGTGGTTTGCTTGCTTCAGGAATCCGGGTTAAAATGCCAAAAGTTCTGGTGTTTGGGTTTTTGTTTGTTTAGAATTAGTCTAGGGGCAAATCTGAAGCATTTGTGAACTTCTAGGTCAGGCTATTCCATACTTGTAAAACAAATGGAAGGTAAAAATTGATCCTTAATGTATAATTGGGTCATTTTCATATAGATGTTATGAAAATCTTGCTGTAGATATTAAACTGTATGCATCTAAGGGTGGACAGTCCTTACATACAGGTCAGAGGGGCCTCAACTTGTACTTGCCACATGATATTCTTTGAGTTAATATTAAAACCTCTGAATTTTAACACTTTTAAAATAAATGCCTTTTATTTTTTGTGGAGCCACTTCACTTAATTAATCTTGAGCACGTCGGATTTGAGCTATTATCACAGTATGCACATAAACCAGTAGCTTCACTTTCAACTTTGACCTCTTTCCAAGTCCATATCAGATAAGCTATCTCAAGCTAAAATAATGTGGATGTATTTACTGCCCTAGATTCCAAACTTACTACCTTTTTTTTTAACTAAATAGTGACTTTATAATTACCTAATCTTTATCCATGCTTGCAGTCCTGTGTCATTGGGCGCAGTCTGATGCTGTTTAAAGCATCCATGCTAATTATTGTGCTAAAACGAGAGAATACCACATCAAAATTAGTTAAGCTTTTTGGCCCTTTCTTCTCTTTAAACTTAGACTATATAGAGTTTCTGTGTTTTGGTCTTGGTGTTTCTAATCCTTTCCACTTTCTATTAAAATAATTTGCTTAAGTTCATGTCTGGTTTTTGTGGCAATGTTGCCCTTCAGATGAAAAAACTTTTCCTTCTCCTTGTTACTTATTCTACATAGGGAAAAAAAGAACTTCTTCTCTCTCCTTCCTGTTTAATCTCCATAGGAAAACTTGTTTCTCCGATGTTGGTTTGCTGGACCAGTCAAGCCAAAATATTCTTGTGGAGGAGATTGTACAGACCACTCTGTGGAGCTGATCCAGTTACAGTATGGCTTTCTTGACTATGAGTAGCACAGAGCAGGAGCTAAAGTTCCATTGCTATTTTATACAGTGTTGTTAATTCGAATTTATTGTTTAGGACTTTGGGCTGTTTCTGTATATTTTCTTTTTAAAGGACGAAAGAAACCCCCAGAATCCTCTGGAAGCTATTGCAATATAATAAAAGCTTTTTAAAACAATAAAAATAACTTGGATCTTCAACTTGCTCATTGTCTCTTTTTAGAAACCCCAAGTTATCTCTGTTGGAGAAGACCTTGCGACTTGCCTATCGCCACGCTAAGCAGAATGAAAAGAAATTCTTTTCCTGTTTTTTGCTTGGGACTCTTGCAGTAGATGAAGGTAACTTCAAGCAGCGGATAGATGATGTTGGTTGGTTGAGCTGTTCTCTGGGAGCCTGAGTTGTTGCTCTTGGACTTTAACTTTGTTTCTTTATTTTCAAGATGGGGAAGGTGTAACGCTAACAATAGACCGCTTTGATCCTGGGCGAGAGGTAGCTGGTGGATCGGGCAAAATTCCAACTGCATCTCTCCCCGGAGACTTTTTGATTCCATGTACAGTTAACACTTGGGGACCTTCTTCAGAGAACATCATAGTGCACAGTGCTGAAGATATCAGCTCGGCTTTCCAGGTAGGCAGCTCATGGCATCTTTTTGGCTCTCTTGAGCAATACTGTCTGCTAGGCAGGAGACTGGACTATGCACAGGGCTCGATTTCCATCTGCCATCAATTTCAACCACAGCAAAGCTGTGGCTGAAGCAAGACTGTTGAGTTGGTTATGTGAAATGAGCTCCTCAAGTGTCATTAAAAAGTGTGTCAGAAACTTTTAAAATCACTTGGTCTTCACAGGTGGTTTAAGGTTCACACAGTCTTTAATCTTGGACTAAAATCTTGCTGTCTGACCAAAGGTTTTCAGCTGGTCTCACCACCAAAACCAGCAAGACAAAGGTGATTGCCACAAACTTAATAAAAAAACCCATCTTTTTCTTTCAAATCTACCATGAATGAGTTGTGAGAAAGCATGTAAAGTCTGTGTTGGTTAGTAGCTGTAGCTGAAACGTGTGCCTGTCACTTCTGTGGTCTCCTGTAAACATACAATCTAGTAAATACACCTTCCATTCTCATTTTGCTTGTAGTTGTTGTTGTGTGTATTTTATAATACAAATAATGCTTATTTCACATCTAAACTTTCTCTTGACCTTTCACCAGTTGATAAAATACAAATTTCTTGAATGCAAGTAAGAAAACTTTGGCAGATCACCTTGAACCTTCTAGCTGTTATGTTATTATTTTTATACAATTTTAAGTAACCCCAGTTTTTTTCATAGCTTAATTTCAAGTGTATTTTATTTTATTCATTATATTTAGTATAGACCTTTGGAGACCTGGATTAATGGGGTTTTTTATACAATGCCTGCTGTAATAGTATCTGTGATGAATGATTTGGGTTCCTAGTGTTGTGCAACTTGAATCATGATAACCATATGAAGAAAATTTAGTGTATTTAACTTTTTTCTCCTTTCTGTACCTCTAGGGCCTGTGGCACAGTCTGTGCAGTAAAGAATCACTGGATCTTTCTAAACTCCTTACTGTTAGAGCTCACATTGCTTTCACAGAAAACCTGGATAATCTACATTTTATTTTTAACTGGGCTTCAATTACTGCAGCAAATATCTTGGAATACACCCCTGTGAAGTCTGTCCCAATTATTCCCACAGCCCTAGCAAGAAATCTGAATGGTCCTCTGAATATTGCACAAGTTCAAGGAACTTATAAATGTGGGTGAGTAAAAAGTGGTGCTAAAGCTATCAAAGCTGCTTGGGAGTTTGTTGCATCTCCTAAAGCAGGTATGTAGATGAGATTTCAAACAGTGTTTTGCTTTAATAAACAACTGGCTTAAAAATACCATAACTTCTTCACTTGGAAAAATTTAAACCATTCTACACAAGCAACAGGAAATGGCAAAAATCTTAACTGGTTCAGTAGGAGCTCTTCATTTTCAGTGGAAGGATCTTTCTACTGGGAAAAAGGGATAAACCTGGTTAAGATAATAAATATAAACAGCATCCAGCTTTTTAAATGATATCGGTGCTTGTCCTAGAATGAAAATCAGATGAATGTGAACCAAAGCTTTTTCTAGTGGTCACACTTAGGAGATGGTATTGGGGAATCTGACTGGTAACTAATTCAGGAGGGTAAACTAAGGATAGGTCAGGGTAATAATCTGAAGCAGCTGAATGTCATTTTATTTGGAGAGACCTTGTGAATGCCTCTCTGAAAGTTACTGTTTAAATTGAACATGACTTACACTTCTGAATTTGTTGTGAATACCATAACAGGCAAATTTTGTCCTTAATAATTTGATACATAGGGAATTGATGAAAAGCTGAGTTGCTGTAAGTGTGGAGGAAGAATGCTTTTGGTTTTTGTTGGTTTGGTTTTTTTTTCCCCTGAACTTTTTTCCCTACAGTGTTTTCTAAATGTATTTTTCTCTTCAGGATTTTCTTCTGAAAGACTGCTTTCTAAAATACTAAAAAAACCCAACTTTTGCTTTCTTTCAGCTACCTTACTATGGATCAGACACGAAAATTGCTTTTGCTGCTTGAATCTGATCCCAAGGCTTATGCTCTGCCATTAGTTGGAGTGTAAGTGTTTCGCTCTGTTTGTGCAGATTAATACACATTGATTTGAGATGTATTTGGGGGAATACATGGTGGAAACTGAGTAATGGAGCTGTGTCTAATTGGATATTTCTTCTTGCTTCTAGTTGGCTGAGTGGAGTTACTCATATCTGTAGTCCTCAAGTTTGGGCCTGTTGCTTGCGCTATTTATTCAGTTCATCAATTCAAGAAAGGCAAGTTGCTTTTATCTGTAAAACATAGAAGCTATTGGCTGCCTAAAAATGTATTCCACAGAAATGCATGGCAACATGGGCTTTGCTCAAAGGTACTTGAGGGAATTCTGTGCTTTTTATGTTACATAGGAGGTAAGGCTGTTTCAATTGTTCTTTCTGGTTTTGACTTGTCTGTGACTGGAGTGTTGGAAAGATGGACTGGTAACCCAAAGACAGAAGAAGGCAAACATTAATATCATTAAGGTCACTGTATTTTAGTTTAAATAAGAAGCAGTGAGCAGGAAACAGCAGTTTAAACAGTGGTGAGGTTTTGGTTTTGAACTTTTCTGATGGGTGTTTTCTTTGATATAAGCTTTCTCCATGGTTCTATCTGACCAACATATTGAAGCATATTGGTTTGTGGCTAATACTGTCTTGCTCTGACTTCCTGCTAAATATCCTGGGTTTATAGTTTTTTGCATTCTGACTTTTTTATTGTGATGTTAGTAGCCAATCATTCCTCATTCATTCCCTACATCCTTTCACTCATAACAGCCACCACGTTCTATTTATATGGAAGCTGGGAGGGAGTTCAGGTGTTGATAGTGTAAAACTACTTTTCAGGTAACTGAAACTTCAAAATATGCTGTATGCATAAGAATTGCTTCTGCTTGACCACGCTTGTTTTTAAATTATAAACCACATTTGGTGAACAGATGTATCTGTAATTACAAATAAAGTTTTTTCCCTTACCAATTTAAATATGCTCAAATACAGATAAGAGCCCAATTAGATTATTAGATTAGGCAAGTTAGATGCTTGACTCTCATTAACTTTCACTGATTCCATCTTGGAAGTGGATTAGGCAGATTTGATGAACCATGCAAACAGAATTAACCTCTGCAGACTAACTGCTTAATCTCTGCGTGGTACATTTTTAACTCTTGAAGTTGTAAGTAGAATTTTACAGTTCTGTGTGAATGCATTTTTCCAGCACCTTGTTCCTACTGCTTTCTCTATCACATACATTATTTAATGAAAAAAAACCAAACCCCTCCCCTCAAACAAGCTTACTACAAGTGCTATAAAAAGAAAAATTGTTCTGGAAGTAGTACTACGTTGTCCTAGAAATGCACATTATTTTCATTATCCTTGATCTATTGTGTTAAATGTTGACTGTTGTTACTCTCTGTTCTCAACCTGTAGGAAAAACTTTGGTATCATTTGTCTTAAAAAAACCCAAACCTGTTCCTGGTGGGCATTTTTGGCAAGTTTAGGGTTAACTGAGACACTTTCTTTGTCATACCAAATCACAATATAATTTTTACAGATGTTTTCTTCCGTACTATGTTTGAAGTCTTCCAGGATTTCATTTAAAGTACCACGTGATCCTAAAGGTTTGAGCTAGAAAGCAGATGAATTATTCCTGTTTCTGTATTTTGCTTTGATTCTTGCCTGTGGCATCAGTCTTAAGTCCATCTGTTCTATCTGTAGCTCAGTACCACTCAAAATGCATCGATCAAAATGCCCAGTTTGCTGAACTATGATAGTTTGCTCAGAGTGTTGAGAAACTAAAGGCCTTCTTCCTTTTTCTTAAGGTCTTTTTTTGTGTGTTTTGTTTTTTTTCTCTTGGTTTATTTTCTATTTTAGGGTTTTTTCAGAATCTGGGAGGTTTCTTATTGTGCTTTACTCACTGACACACAAGGAACCAGAGTTTTATGAGTGTGTTCCGTGCAGCGGCCAGACTGAACTGGGGTTTCAGATCTTAACTTGCAATGAACCAATACACCTTTACAAAGTAAGTGGTTTAGTTTCCTACTGCCATATAGTACTTAAAAATTTGACTTTTAGTATAAGTACTTAAATGAGTCACTGTAACGTGACCCAAATTGAACTGCAGTGTTTGAAAGGGATGTAGTTCTGTAAAGCTACATTTTTACAGTGATTACTTTAAATGCAGTTTGTCACCATTAGAGAGATGACCTCCAAAGTCAGCAATGGCTCACTTTTCTAACAGCATTAAGAATCTGTCTTTTAAAATGGACTGTGCTGTGTTGGACTTGATTAGTGCTGCTTCTTACTTTTGGCTTGATGAGCAGAAATGCTGATTTCCTGCAGCGTTTGTTAATCTGGTGTGCTACGTGCGTGCTGGACACCTCTAACAGCTGCTGTGGGTGATGCACATCAGTGCTTTCTGGGGAGCAAAGCTGGGTGCTTGTGCTTTGCTTGAAGCTGAATGCAAAAGGGAATTCAGAGGTTACTCATATGGAGATATCTTGCACTACAGTAACAAAGCAGGGGGAAAGTAAGTCTTTAAAAGAACTTGATGATACAATGTCTGTGAGATAACTAATAAGGTCTGAGGAAATTCTAGGGAATCTCAGTTCCTTGTGTGTTTTCCTAGGCTTGTCTAGAACCTGAAGTCAAATTGTTGATCTGCTCAATAAATACTCCTGAGGAGCAGTAGTGTGTGTCCTCTGCTGTTTACTCTTTCCCTGTTCAGAGTTGGCTTTCCCCTTTAGCCCAGGAACAGCTTAGCTTTCTGAAGATGACAAGCCACTTAACAGAGGCTCACTAATGCTGTCTCCAGGACTTGCCCAGGTGGGGTGTGGGAAACCATATCGGAACAGTTGCTGTTTCCTATGGTGATGAGGGCTTGTGGAAAAGTATCTAAGCAGTTACAGTGAGGAAGCATCTGCTCATGGCTATAATTAGGTCAACTACTTCACAGAGTAGCAAGGGGGAACACTGTTCAACAGGAAGGGAAGTTGCCTGCCTCCTTCTAGTAGTGAAAGAATTGAGAATTGAAAGTAGAGGACAAGCAGCAAATAGTGAGAGATAAACAGCCTTAAAACTCTTTATTTGGGAGTAGTACCTCAGTGATCAAAAGTTGGAAGTTTTATACCTCACAAATTTCGTTCCAGAATGTTGAACCTTCAGACAAGAGCCCCATCCAGTTCGAGTTGAGTGCAGAAAACCAAAATGCAGAAACTGACTTCTTCATCAGAGTCTGTGAGAAGCTTCCTATCAGAAGGTAAATCTTTCAGCTGTCATTTATACACAAAAAAAAAAAAGGAAATAGTTATTGGATGAGGGTTTTTTACACCCCTGCTGTGCCAAGTGTCAGTTTAGCTGTGTATACAGTGATCTTCTCTTATTAATCTGTGTATGTGCTTCTGTTTATTCCTAGGCTTAATAATCTTCAAGTAAGATGGTCAAGCTGACCATATTCCAAGAGAAACTACTCATAGTTCTACTCCTGCTACTAGTGGTTGGGATTTGTACAGTGGGTGTTTCTAGAGGCTTCCTTACTGATGGGGCTTAGTGCACTGTATTGAGCTTTCTGGGAGATCTGTCCTTTGAAGCAAATCTCTAATTGAAATCTCCTTTAGTTGGTAAAAATTCAGTTTTCCTTCTGACTTTTCAGAGCTGTGAGACTTGGATAGGTTCGAATTTAAGGACTTTTTTAAGAACCTCACTTACCCATCGAATTTTGATCTATGACTATAAGATGCCCTTTATTTTCCTTTAAACAATGTTATGATCTTTACTGTAGCATTCCCTATCTTTCTAATAGAAATCAGTGCTTTGCTGTTATAATGTCACTTAAAAGGTGTGTATGCCCGAGGCAGGTGGGGAGGTTTAGTATCATTTTCTCCCAAAAGCAGCATTTGTTTCTTCACTGTTTGGCCTGTTTAAGGAGGAGATGTCTAGCAACTGCTTCTTGAAAGAATGCTGCTGCTATTGCACTGTAGATGGCACAGTGAAAAACATGAAGATTCATGTTACTGCTGCCAAATCTGACAAGCAAACGTTTTTTAGTTTTGATTTATGTTGGATTTCAGTCCTTCCCAAGGCTGTTCACCTGGCAAGTTGTCAGCAAGTGATCACGACTCCGGTGTAGAAGATGAGGATTTATCCCCCAGACCAATTCCAAGTCCTCACCCAGTGAGTCAACAGGTAACTAAGTAAATAATTGTTCTCAGCATATTGGCTGTGATGCTTGGAGCAGTAAAAGTAAGTAAGGGGACTAGAGTATAATGCTCCTGTCTCAGTGCTAGCTGGGGAAAACAGAACTGAAGAAATGAGCCAAGAATCCCAACTCCTGCTCTGGTTAACCTGCCTTTTTTCCAGGATTATAGACACTTTAATTCCTAGAATTTCCTGAAGGGGAAGATTCATACTCTGAAATGCATTCCATGGTGACACAGAACATTGATTTGATAGAATGGCTATTATGCTGTATGAAAGGAATTTTGTCTTCTGAGGATGATCCTGGAGATCTTGCTGGGGTTTTTTTATCTGGACGCTCCAAAGTGTAGCTGGTTTGGAGCTGGTAATGGTCATATATTGATTTTAAATGAAAACATTTTCTTAGATGAAATTCTGCATGTGAAGACCTGAAAGTCTGTATTTTTAAATGATCTCAAACTTGCTCATGTAACTCTCCCTTCAGGTTACCAGGATCTTTCCTTCGGTTCCTGAATTGTCACTTGTTTTGGATGGGAGTTTTGTAGAATCAGGACAATTGTCTAAACCTATGGGCACTTCAAATGCTAAAAGTCTACCCTCGGTGCTACATCAGCCTACTAAAAAAAAATGGTGCTTGGGATCTACATATTACCCCACCCAGCACTCTGAAGACAAGCAAAACTTTTCTGCTAATATGGGAGATCCCTCTTTGAGGCAGTTACCAAACCATTTAAACCAGAGAATTCCAACCTCAAGGCCTTCCAGAGGAAAGCAAGGTCTACCACAGCAAGAGTTGCACTGTAAGAAAGCTTGTCCTCAATCAAGAAAAAGTTCAGGATCTTCTTCTCCTTCAACCCCTTGTAGTGGGCTTTCCCCAGATACATCTGTGCATCACTCCAGAAAGACATCAGAAAGACCTGTGTTAAATCCCGATGGGGTCGCGCAGCAGGGAGAGCCTCCAGTTAGAAGAACATCTATATCCAGTGCCAAGCACCTTCCTGCTGTTATGCAGCCAGTCCTCCCCAACTCTGCATTTTCACCTCAGAGCTGCAGAAGACCCCCAGAGCTGCAGGTGCCAGTTCAAGTGCCACCCTGCTGTCCAGCCAGTGTGTGCAACTGTCAGTTTCCTGCTTCTGTCCAATATAATCCAATAAACTTGTGGCAAGGATTTGGTAAAATGAGCCCCAAACACGGAGTAGAAATCCAGCCAGAGCTGGCTCAACAGAATCCATGTACAGTTCTCCAGCAAAATAGTTGCCCAAATATTTGCTGCAATCCAGGATATACCACAAGCAGCCCTATAAACATCGGATATCATGGGAAAACGGGGAACTGTTCTCTTGACAACAGCTTATCTCCTGGAATGAGACTGCTTTCAAGTGCAAGCCCCTCTAGTCCACAGTTCTGTGCAGCCCACTCCCCGTGCCTGCACATGCCTTCTCCTACAGCAGGATCAGATAATGGGATGATGGGATTATCTCCAGATGCATACCGGGTTCTTACAGAACAAGATAGACAACTCAAATTACTTCAAGCTCAGGTTTGTGGAACTGGCAGCTTTCTCCTCTGCCCTCTTTGTGATTATGCTTTGATAGTTCCCCTGCCAAAGGAATTAAATTAACTGTTGTCTGTCCTTGTTGGAACAAGAGAGCCTTAGGGATGGAGGGGGAGGTCCTAATTAGTTCTGCTAATTGCCGTCCCATAAAACAAATGGAAAACTATTTAACTCCTGATTAGATTTTGCATTTATTTTTATCATACTTGTGTAACATGTAGGTTTCCCTATTAGCAGAGTGGTTTATAATGCAAACCAATATGCTGTCTATATAAAAGCTTTCTTATATATATGCTTGTCTACATTAAAAAACCCAAACCAACAGCATGAGCTCTAGAATTATCGGAAGCACAAAAGTGAAGTACAGAACATCGTCCTGTGTCTCTTTGCCCAGCTTCAAGCCTGCAGCTTCCTGAGCTGTTGAGACTCTTGCTTTGAAAACTTAGCTGTCTGTTTGCAGTGGACTGCCAGGATTCATCAGTTCCTTGCTGCAATGAAAAACTGGGTTTTGGTGTTCTTGCTAAACTCTGGTTTGATAGTTTCTTCAAAGTACTGGCCTTCTGAGTCACCCTGCTGGCTCTGTGTTTTGCAGGGTATGATTTGGGGCTGAAGAACCAGAGTTTCAATTTTGCTGCTGGTGATGAATGCTAGGGATAGGAAAGTTGCACACAATGCTTAAACTAGAAAATCACAACTGAAATAAGCTTTAGATGTAGTTGCTGTATGTAAAATCAAGCCCCCAAAGCACAGATTGTGCCTGAGGGAGGGAAACCCCTCCTTGGTGCATAAAAGCAGCCTTCACTCTTAGGGCACATCTCTGTGGAGCGGTGAACTCAGCAGTGAACGGGGTGGGTGCAAATGCTACAGTGAAGTTTGCCTGGGCAACCTTAATGTGATCATTAAAGTTCTTAATTTTCTAATTAATAGAAAGTTGGTTTAAGGTGGTGTGGGGACAGTTGGTGTATAAATGCTTGTGGCTGGTAAGCTGGTAATAGGCTTTGTGCATGAATGAAAGGGACAGAGAATACTTCCAACAAGTGTAGTGCAAATAGGCTTTACTCAAGTTGTCTTGTGTAGCTCGGCCAGCCTGCTTCAAACCCCTCCTGTGCTACCTCTGCCAACACCAAACCCGATGGGTTCATCTACCCTGCCCACGCTGCCGAGATCTGGGAGGTTTCTCAGACTTCTGTGGCAGTGCAGCCTGGATTTGAGTAGAGGTCTCAGAGGATCCGAAGTTAATCATCCACTTTTGCCTGTGATACTGTGTTTTATTGTACAAATTGTAACACTCTGATCACATTACAGATCCAACGCTTGCTGGAAGCACAGGCTCATCAGGCCTCTTCCTCTGAACCAGCTACAACCAGCCGTGCTCTGCAGCCTGAGAAGCAGGGGGACCTTGTTTCTATGGAAACACAGCCCTCACCAGGTTCCCACACGAGGAAGAGTGTGAGCGTTGCTGTGAGCACAGGTAATGCTTTATTCTTTAAAATAGACTGGCATTGCTTTTTCTGGATGCTTCTGTGATTTCTTTGGGCACGGAGGGAATGTTTTGCAGACATGCTGAACACGTGCAGACGTGTGCCTGGATGAAAAAGCCAGCTAAGGTCTGGAGATGTTGTTTGCAAGTTTAGGCTGGAGCTTCTTTTGTCTTTGGGCTGCAGTGGCAGTGATTGATATTGCTGAAAGAAATATTTTCCCAATAGCTTTAGCAAGGTCTTATAGTTTAGATTGTGCCTTATTGAAAGAAAACAAAACGAAACACAAAGCAAAGCAAAAAACCAAACCAAACACCACAAAAACAAACAAAACCAAAAAAATCTATTTTTTTAATTAATAGACCCTTTTGAAAAGTAATAGTTTCTCCCATCTGCTGGTCTATTTAAATTACTGGTGATTTTTGGAAGCTGTGCATTTACATGCATGGAGAGGAGACTGTATCTGCTTTAGTTTTAGCAAATTAGGCAGCTCTGCCTCTAAAGTTACATAATTATGTATTGAGTTTTGTTAAATCCGTGGAATTACTGTGGCTAGTATGGAGGAAATTTTCAAACTGCCTCAAGGTCAGCACATTAAAATGCTTTAATACAACCATTTCTTTTCATCAAGTATGCTTTGGAAGAAACTAGGACTCGAATGATGTTTTAGCAACTCTTAGCTCTCCTAAACACTAATCACTTTTTAAATGGTGAAAAAACCTGCATGTGAGAAAGATTGCTACAGCTTTACAAGGCCAGAGGGTCTCAGAAGATAGTAATGACTTTCCTTAAATGGGTGAACTTCTAATTCTCTTTTAGGTGCTAGTTTATTTTGGAATACAGCCTCAGAGAAACAAGACGATTCCATACCCCAAGAAAAAAAAGATGATGAAGAGATTTCTAAGGAAGACATAAGCATTTCAATTACTGCTGAACAAGATGCAAGTAATACAAGTATTGCTTCTTCCTTAAAGGTGGTTGACATGCCCAGCTTTGTAGACAGTGTTCATCTTGTGGAGGAAGCAACTATTGAGAACGCTCCCCAGTAAGTAACCAGAAATATCTTCTGTTTGCATAATAAGATGAACTGCCTTTCAGAGGTTACTACTTTCATCATTTTTTTTTCCCCCAGAAAATATAAATGGTCACCTGCCTTCAGTTGTAGTGGGTTTTCTTACTTCTTTGTTTTTAAATTATGCTTCAAATTGTACAGCTTACCAAAAACACAGTTGCCTTTTGAGTCTGCATTTATCAGTCATGCACGTTTAGCCAGCTTTACCTATCAGCAGCAGCTGATGGCAAAAGCCTTTAACTTGGAAAAGCACGTACAGTGCTGGCAGCATTCCCTTTCTTACCTTAAATCCTGAGAAGGAAAGGGGATGCTGCTGTAGTCAGTTGTCTTCCTGCAGTGGCTTTTCCCTGGCAGCATTCAGAACCCTTCCAATTCTGGAGGTTTAGGACATGAGGTTTATGATTACGTGATTGTGCCTTGAATTTCTCTCCACTTTACACCTGGTTACTTTGTGTGTAGTGAATGCAGGTACCAACTTCACTGTCCTTAATTTCATTATTTTTTTTAAGCTCAAATTCTTTATAGTGCAATGACTAATCTCAGACTAATTTGGGAACCAATTAAAAAATTATTTCTATTATCTCTATGGATGTTATTTTTACACAGGGAATAGCTCAACAATTTAGAACTTTTAATGATCTAATATTCTCTAAATATAAAAAGCGAAAGGAGGGGGGAATGCTCTTGTAGTTAAATTAGGTTTTTAAAATAATCATATTGAGAAATGTGATGATAATTAAGCTGTAACTTAAATATTCACAGTCCTTGATTAAAGTATTATCTACAAACATATACTGCTGCCATAAATGTTACCGATTCAAATCTGTCCTTTGAACATTGTACTTTAGAGACATACTGTCTTAAGGTTCTCTTCCACTTAGATTCATAAACCTGTAAAATAGCTTTCTAAGTATCTTATAGTAAGGATGTAGAGCACCACCCAGATCTCTTTGAGGAGGAGGGGAACATTTTTGGGAACGATGAATAATTGCTAGTGCAATGGTAACTGATAACCTCCATTGACTATCTAGCATGTCACGTGCTTTAAATCTTATCTCTTTCACCACAAGCAATTGATCAGTTGAGTTCTGAAATTCCTTTATCTTACACTTGTCTCCTGAGGAACAGGAAGGGGGAGGAGGGTCGCTTAAGGATCTCCTCGGGGTGATATCACTGTTGATGTGTCTGGTCTTGAAAGGTTTACGCCGTGCACACACCGGTGAGCTGGAGGGGATGCCGAGCGTCACGTCGTAACTCATTCCAGGATATTTACCCTTTTTATCTGGAAGCTTCAGGATAGATTATGGTTCTTCTTTCACATCTGCCACTGAGAAATATTTCAACTGGGTGTTTGTTCTCATTTCATGATAGTGTGCACTGGGTATGTGTGTGCACCTAACGGAGTCACTGAGGAGTGTTCAAAGTGTTTTTACCCTGCCACAGGAATCTGGTTACCAGTTGCCTTGCTAAAAATGGCTTTTTGAATGACTCATGTTTCAGAATGTATGGAACATGCTCCTGAAGGCTCTTAAGTGTCTATGCTGAAAACATAAGACAAATTGTTAATAACCTCAAAGCAGATCAAATAAAAGTTAAGTCTTGAAGCATCACTGAGGTTTTGACTAGTCTCACAGAATCACTCAGGCTGGAAAAGACCCTTGGGATTATTGTGTCCAACCATTAGCCCTACTCTACAAGTTCACCCCTACAAGTCACCATTCCAGGAATGGTGACTCAACCCCCTCCCTGGGCAGCCCATTCCAATATTTCACTACCCTTTCCATGAAGAATTTTTTCCTAGTGTCTAGTCCAGAGAAGCCATTGCCATTTTAAAATAATCTTTTGAAATACTAGTCAGGCTGTTGTAGTGTCACACTGGGAGGTGTTTTCCCTCAGTCCTCAAATGACTTTTGAAAGAAGATGACCACAGAAGGGAGCAAAAGCCTCAAGCAGTAGACAAACCGTGAACGTTGGGATCTGTTTCTGGTACTCGAGTTTTCTCCTCTTTTGAGGAGAGCTGAGGTACACATAGTGATGCTTGTGCTTTTTCACAGAAATACCTAGCTATCTCGGTGGTCTCTTTCAGAAATGGAAACGTTTCCCAAGCACTTGTTCCCAGTCCATCCCTGGAAGAAACTGTTAGCGTGTCTTTACAGAAAGAGCCAACAGATGGAGCAAGCAACCACGTGGCGGTAGTGAGGGAGCAAAACTCGGAGCCACCCGCCTCCTTGCTGTCCCGGAATCCATCTGAGGATCAGAAGCTTTACCAGGACTTATTGGTAATGTGTATGAATTTGATATCCTGCACTGAATTGAACAGTCCAAACAGCCCACTGATGAAGTTACAGTGTGGTATTGGCACGAGGGAAAATTGCCTGAGGTTTTCAAGTTCATGTGTTGTGCGGTGAAGTTCCAAGTTTGTAGTTCTTTGGTTTTTTTTTTAAGGTTGAAATGGTTACTCTGTACTTCATTCTTCCATGCATGCATGGACTGCTGTCTAATAAATGATAATTCTTTAGTTCAAACATAATATCATAGAATCATAGAACTGTCAGGGTTGGAAGGGACCTTAAAGCTGATCCAGTCCCAACCCCCCTGCCATGGGCAGGGACACCTCCCACTAGAGCAGGGTGCTCACAGCCCCAGCCAGCCTGGGCTTCAAAACTTCCAAGGATGGGGCTTCCACCACCTCTCTGGGCAACCTGGGCCAGTGTCTCACCACCCTCCTGGGGAAGAAATTCTTCCTAATGTCCAACCTGAATTGACCCATCTCTAGTTTTAATTCATTCCCTCTAGTCCTATCACTGCCTGACAGCCTAAAGAGTCCTGTTGTATCCTGAGTATCAGTTGGTAACTTCCCAAATTAGTGCCCTTTAAAATAGCACAGTATTTTACCCTCCAGTCCCTTAAAGGGCAGATACTTTAATCTTGAAAAATATTGGTATGTGATGTGTTTTAACTTCAGAGGAGGCTTACAGAAAACTTGGCAGTATAAGATATTCCAGTGACATACACTGCTGTGAGTTGATGCAGTTGCATCTGGGCTGAATCTGAATTTGGCTCCTTTATCAGAATAAGCTGTTAACCCATCTAGTTGTATTTTAAGTTGCTTAAGAATATACCAGGATTTTGGGTTTTGACAGCTCCTGCACGTCATGATGTTTTTCTGTGGTGTCTCCCCTGCTCCCTTTTCTGTAGGGCCAAGTAAACCACCTCTTAAAGTCTTCGGAAGAGCAAGATGACTTGCCTGTAAAATCAGGATTTGTTAATGATAATGGTCCTAAGTATCAGGATATTGATGAACCAACAGAAATTGCTTCAGAGACTGACACGAGAGTGGTGGATAAAGAGAGTGTGATTAGTGCTACACTCAAACAACTGAAGAGTCTTGGAGTGACAATTGACTCGCCTGGCAAAATGAAGAAAAATCCACACAAAGTGGAGAATGCCAGGTGAAATACTGAGGGGTTTGGGGGGGGGGGTTGTTGTTTTGAGTAGTAACTCGTAGATCCAACCCAAAATGAAGATTGGCACAGTGAGCAAAGAGAAGGGACTATGTTCTCTGCCACAGGGGATTTGTTTGGCAACTTGATCCACACTTACTGAAAAGATGAAACACTGACTCACACTATGGGTATTTCAGATAGGTTTAAGAGCTCTGCGAGCAAAACTCAGATTATTTTAATGTGACACAAGTAGCTCTAGCTGTTAGAGCATCTGGTGATTCTTAAAGAATTGTGCATGCAGTAGCACACAATTCCCCAGAATAATAACGAAGCTGCTTGAGTAGTTTCAATCCTTTGGGCTCTGTCAAAGTATTCCAGAGAAGCACTGGACTTGGGAGGCTGAACGTTAAGCAGCTGTGTATTTTGTCACTACTTCTTAACCCTTTTCTTGCACTTCACCAGTGTGAGTGGTATTGTTGCCATGGCTTTGATACCTAATCAAAACTGTTTCTGTCCTAATTGCTTATTATTGTGAGTGCTTGGACTTGAAACAGGGAGGCTGCAGTGGCTGGGGAGGGAAACAGCCTTGATGAAGCGGAAGAAGGAGCAGAAGTAATTTCTGAAGGTGTTTGAGGCACAGGAATTTCCTTATGTAGCAGCTTAGGCTTAGGCTGACTGCCTGGTACAGTTTCACTTTCATCCTTATTGTCTTCTTGACACTAGTATACAACTGTTAGGTAAACACACAAACCTAACCATCTCCTAATTAATGTTCTCTTCAGCTATGTATCAAAAGCTGTTTCCACAAAAGCTGTTTCCAGTCACACAGTTTCTAAGCCCTTTTTTTTTTTCCTTTCCACTTGAATTTCATCAGGCATTTCTCTGGGATCTCTGGGCTGCCTTCCTTTCCAGAGAATCTGTCAGTGTTCATTTGATGCACAAGATAAAACTGGAATTCTTGGATTTCTTTCTTCAAATCTGGGGAGTGGGATGGGATTCTTCTTTCTACCACTTCCATGACTGATAGATAAATCATTCTGAGAAAAGGTCTACATCTCAGTAGAGAAGGAAGCAGTGCAACTGTTGGTGATTGTTCATCTGAGCCAGGAGTTTAATCTCCCTGAGCAAACCAGAATGTGTGCTCAGTGAAACAGGAAGACTCTTAACTCTCAACACGAGGCATTTGGGTTTAGGAGCTACTATGACATGTGTGTTAAATGCACTGGTCTATAACCACTTACCAGACCTTGTCCTTTCAGTCTGTAAACACCCAGTGTGTGCAAGAAACTGGTGTGCCAAGCAACAGAATGAATGTTTCCCTCACTAAAGGATGCCCTCAAAGAATGAAAATACAGCAGGTTCCTGGAAACAGGCACTGTGTGAGAGTTTCTGTGAGAGTTCTTGAAACTGCACTGGGAAAGAGATGCTCTTGGTCTATCATTTGGCTTTTATCTTCTATCTGGATACAAATTTTGGGTTGGATGGCAGCATCTAGAGTCTTAGGATCAGAGACATGTAATGGTGAGAATAGACCAAGAGCTAAAACCTGCTTTGGGAACAAAACCAGCTCTGAAACCTGCCTAGGGGTATGTTCTGTGTCATCTGAGGGTTGTGGTTAGTATTGAAGCAGAAGAGAGTATCATCAGTGCTCTAGTATTGAATCAGAAGGGAATATCATCAGTTCTCAAGTCAGTGTTTGGATGCCATTGGTGTGAGTAGCTGGAGAGCTGCTGTTTAGATTTTACTATGTGTAAAACACATGATGTCAGCACTGAGCAGCCTGATCAAGCTGTGGTGTTCAGAAGGAAGGAGAAATAGGTACAAGGGAGCAAAATGAAATGATCAGATTGTATTGTGGAATGCATACTTCTCCTGGAATGCTAAACTAACTTTTTGATGCTTTCTTTCAGCATCTTAGCATGCATAACTCCTGAAGCAGTGGTTCCTGGACTAAATTACATGTCATTTGCCAATGTCAGCATGTGTGGCTTGACTCCTAATGTTGTTGATCTGAGCATGGAAGCAAATGCTATAGCACTCAAGTATCTCAGTGAAAATCAGTTATCCCGACTGTCTCTCAGTCGCTCAGGACAAAATCCTCCTTCAGACTTCTCTTTCCAAGACATCCTGCATACAAACATGGACAAGAGCATGGTGGGTCTTAGCTTAATTTCACCAAACAATATGTCTTTTGCAACCAAGAAGTACATGAAACGTTATGGGCTGATACAGGGTAATGACAGTAGTGAGGATGAAGAGGAACTGCAGGTTCAAGATAGCAATTCTGGCACCATCAAAAGCCAAAGCGTGCTGGACAAAAACTGTATCCCTGTGTTGGATGGTTTCAACAACTGGACTGAATTATCCAGAAGAATGGATGGAAGACTTCCCCTTCATCTAAAAAGTCACAGCAGAGAGCTGACTACTACTGCTTCTCCACCAGAATTGAACAGTGCTGTATTAAAAAATATTACAAATGAAATGTTTCCTCCCAGAGCGGATCAAGCAGATGAAAACCCAGTTCAGGTTTTCAAGGATTTAAAATCAAAACCCAAATTGTTACCTGGGAGGGTTGAATTCACTGAACAACCTGGCAGGAAAGATGATGGAGATATCCAGGTTTTCCCAGGAAATGTGCATACTCCAGGCCTCGAAACATTCAACCAGTCCAACAGCACAAATTCTGTTGGCACCATTCTTGATGTGAAACAGCTCAGGCAGTTGCCAAAGTTGTTCTGAACGTCCCCTGGAGATGGCTGGCAACTGCTGTTTTAAATCAGAGAGAGACCTCTCTGTAAAATACCTCAGGAAACCAAGGGTTAAGCCATCTGTGAAGAGGTCACTCGATGTTAAAACTTGCTGAACTGAGTTTTCAGCCCAGGTTGGGAAGAACCACCTCTACATGCCTAGTGGAGTCAGTGCTGATCAGCACTGAGTTATGTGCACTTTTGTTTACAGTTAGGTGTGATTTTTAAACTCTCTGAGAGGTGAATCAGCTTGAGCCCGAGATGTACTCAATATACTTTTAACAGTGATGCTAATTCTTCTGTTGACTCGTTGTTTTAAAACTGACTTTTACACCTTTGTGTCAACTGTGAGCTGTGGATCCTGTGGGGGGGGGGAGCAGGGGTAACACAGCTAAACTACTAATTCCTAGAAATTGCCTGAAATGCTTGGATTACTGTGTATGGGGATGTGTCTGGGGGGAAGGGAGGTATAACCATGGCTTCACTTGCCGTAACATTACTCTGAATTCAGCCAGAATGGCACGTGTAACTCTCTATCATGAAATCTTGGAAGGAAATTGGAAAATGTAGCACTTTTAAAACTTTTATGGGGGGTTTTAATTATTTTTTTTTCCTGAATTAATGTTTTCTATTTATTTAAGAAGTACATATTGCTCATAAAGGTCGAAGGTTCCATTAAAAAACAAAAAAAACCCCACAAAAAACTTCAGTTGTCTGATGTAACCTTTTATTTAGGACACATGCCACTTCCCAGTCAATGCTTAAAGTGGCTAACTGGAAGGGTGAGGATGTCACTTGCTACTGCCCTCTTTATGAATTGTGATACTGGGGAGGGGGGTAAGTAAAAAGATACGATTTATTTTGTTCTCTATTAACATAAAATACTCAGTTCTTGAGTGCTACAGTCTGTTAATGGCACAGCCCTTTTCCACAGCACTGCTGATGCTGTTCTACAAGCTGGAGCATTCCATCACTTCTTGTTTAACAGTTCCATTTCTGTTAAGCCTTTCTGACTTTTGCTTAGTTTTGAGGTGCAGCAGGCGTGCCTTGTGATGAGTCTGCGTGGTCAGTTAAGTAGTAACCCACTGGTGCTGCCCTGGCCGGGTGCCCAGCACTGGTTGGGGCAGCTCTGTGCCCACTTTGGGTGAGTACCTCTGCTTGACAAGGGTGGCTCTGGTGTAACACACCTCTGTCCTGACCTCTTGCTCTTGGAAATGGACACCAGTGCTGGAAGCAGCAATTTATTCCTGTTCCCACCATTCCTGAGGGTGCAGAATGATGGTCCAGCCCTCTGTTTTGTCCCTGGCTGTAGCACATCAACGTGTTTTAAAGGGAGTTTGACCAAACTTTGTTTTAATGGTGGCATTGACTCAACGGAAGTTCAGCCTGGGGTGCTGACCTTGTCTTTCCTGCTCCAGGAGCGGTAAACTAAAGCTGAAAATGCCCCACGCTGAAGTCCTGGGCCCTTCCCCTTCAAATCCAAAGGGCTGCACTGTTAGTTGGTGGTATGTTCGAGTGGGCACTAATTGCTAATTAATTGAAGTGACATGAGTGTCTTTTCCAGCATCTACTACCCTTGTGGGCCTTTGTGGATTAAGAATGGGGGCGAGATAAGCTGGTGGCTGTTTCAGAGCCAGCACCGAGAGAGGAAGGCAGCAGCTCCCTCAAGCCATGTCAGAATTTCTCCTCTCACGCAGCCTCTTCCATCAACAAGAGTATTTGCTTCCTTTCAGGAAAGGTGCTGCTTTGCTGTGCTGAAAAATAAAACCTTTTTCAGTCCCTGAATCTCCCCCGGATCAGGCAAAAGCTTATTCTCTGGCAGCGTGTTTTCTGCTGAATCAGTCAAAAAACAGTTAATGTTTTTGAACATTCCAGTGAGATGAATGAGGCAATTCATACCTCTGAGCTATTGTTGTAGGGTTTTGTTCTTTGTTTCCTATTGTAAAATGTCTGGAAACACAGGAAGATGACAGTTGTATTGGTTAATAGTTTAAAGACTTTCTTCAAATGCTGGAGGGCTAGGGGGGAAAAAAAAAAATTGAAAACAAAAGGCAAAGTGCTTGCACACAGCTCAGGGCAAGGGCGTGGTGTTATATGAAGTGCACAAATCATGTAATCCTGGACAGCCACCTCTGAGTGAGCGAAACATTCATATACTTGACCAAAACAACACAGAAACCACCCTTCCCTCCAGCAGCATTTTCCTTTGATGGTGTAGTGCTGAGTAATTTCAAGATGCCTGGATTTTATTTATTTATTTAATTATTTTGGGGGTGTTTTGGGTGGGTTTTTTTTTCCCCTCCCTGAAGCATCTACTGCACCTTGAAGTCAAAAATACCCAGAAAACCAGGTCTGGCTTTGTTAACTCTGAGCAACATGGTCATGAGCCAGAGCGGGCTTGAGTGCCTGTTGAGATGATGCCAGGGGTGGAGGGGCAGCACCCTTTAAGGCTTTATGCTTCTGGGGGGTAGTCTTGCTTTCTCCTCTTTCCAGCTCTCTTTTATTGTAATTAAAGAAAGATATTTATACTGCTTGCTCAAAAGGACTGGGGCCTGCTCTGAGCATCCCTGCCCTCTATTTTGTAGAATTTCTAGCTTCCTCCTGCAGGCCTGGCACCCTCTTTGCCTTGGGAAGGTGTGGAGAGGGGGGTGAGTCTGGGCTTGCTTGGGGTGACTGGGAAGTCCCCCCGGGGCAGGGCAGTGGTGGGAAAGGGGCCCATTACCTGCCCCTCCCAGGCTCTGGGTTCGTCCCGGGCTGGGGCAGCCCTTCTGCCAGAGGTGGGCTGACGGTGGCCACGACTCCCAGGACAGGCACGGGTGGGGATGGTCCCGCAGCGGCTCTCGGTGCTCAGAAGATGCTCGGCTTCCTAATCTCCCCCACCCAGCCCCGGCTGTTCTATCTTTAACGCTTCCTGTTGGTGAGAGGAGCCGGCTTGAAAATGGTCGTGTTTCCTGGCGGGAGGCACGACGGGCTCTCCACCGCGTCGTGACCGGCGCTGTCCTTCCCCCCCCTCCCGCCCCACGCACGCTGCCGGCATCGTGCGGGCTCCTGCCGGCCGGGACCCGACCCCCCGGGGCTGGGGGGAAACGGGGAGGGTTTGTGGAAACCTCTCCCACGGCCGCTTCCAGAGCGAGAGGTTGAAGGGAAGGAGTGAAAGGAAGAATAACAGCCGCGGTATTTCCCCTGCGGGAGGGGGTGCAGGTGGCGGGGAGACAATAGCGACCCCCGCACGCCCCCCGCACCGCACGGCAGGTGCGGTCGCTCCCCATCGCCCCGGCAGCGAACGGGGCCGCGGCTTCACCCGCTCTCCCTGGGCTCCGCACACGGCCAATGTGGCCCCATCCCCACCGATGGGACCGGGGGGGGGGTCCCCGGGAGGTGCTCAGCCCCAGCCCGCTCCTCTCCGCTCCGCTCTGATGAAGATTTCGTTGATTTTCGGCTGCTCGAACAGGCCGATCCCCCGAGCTATCGAAAGCCGTTCCGTGCCGCTGTCCTTTGGACCGTTTTACCCGGGGGTGTGCGGAGGAACGCACCCAGGACCCCTCCAACCATCTCCTCCTCTCCCCGTTTCTTCTGTCGGGACCCTTTGGCAGATTGGGTGGGGAGGGTTTCAGACGCGTCCCGTCCCCTGCAAGCACCGTGTCGGGCACCCGAGTCCCGCACCCACCTCCCCGTCCCCCCGTAGCCGCTCCGCTTGTACGGCCGCTTTAGCCAAGGCCAGGGCGGTCCCCGTAGCCCCGGGCCCGCAGCCCACCATGGCCGGGCCGAATCCCAGCCCCGACGGGGCGCGCAGCCGGTCCCGGCCCCCGAGCCTCGCTGGCTGCCCCGCACTGCTCCGGGGTGGCCAAGGGTCCTTTTCCCCTTCCCCCAGGCCCCTCTCCTCGCTCGGCCCCAAGTCCTCACCTCCTCTCACATCCGAAATTGCCAGGGGGACGAGAGGTAACGGCTTGGTACCCGCTCTGCTCCCCGTCCCCCAGCATCTCCCACCCCGCTCGGCTTGCCCCCACCCCAGCGTGGGAGATGAGCCAGGGAGCTCCCCCCAATTTCTCTCTTCAGCGAAAACACACGAGAGTGGGGGGACAAAGGCTGGGAACGGGGCCACCTCTCCAAAATATCTACTCTCCGTGTGCATTATTTACCTCCTCTTGTCCCAAAGCAGCCCACACCCCTTCCCTCTCTTTCACCATCTCTAACAATTTATTTTGGCTCATTAAATTTAATTAAGAACAGAGTAGGTGTTCCATTAAAAAAAAAATTAAAAAAATTTAAAAAAAAATCAGGGGCATAATAACCTCCAAGAGGACTAAAATAAAGAATTGCTATTCAGATGCGGGCAGGCACAGTGCAATATTTTATTACTCTTTTTTTTTTACACCCCCCCCCCTTTTTTTTTTTTTTGCAGTGTCTTTTTAAGAGCATCTAAGCACACACACATAAAAAGCTAGAAGGCATGCATTCCGGAGTTATTCCTATGCATATCCCTGCAATAATTTTCCGCTTTCCTTCGATAAAATTGCCAAATAATAATGAATCATTTCATAAATAATGGGTTTAGAAGCTTATCAGGGCAGGCGGGCCACTGCTGGGGTTTTATCTCTCTCGGCCACATTGCAGTAGTGTTCCGCTCTCCATACTAAATAGGAAACTGGACGTGATGTGGAATTAGAGCCTACCCAGCTGAAGCCACCCAACACTTACTACAAATATAGCCGCGATGCGTAGGCCACAAAATGGCTCCACTCACTTTTCCCAATGAAAAGCAAATGGTGAGTAGAGCGGAATCCGGCCCTGCAGCGCCTTGGGGGGGGGCGGGCTGGGGGTTTAGGGGCTTTCGGGGGGGGGCAGCGAGGGGTGCTTGGGGGGCTTCTGACTCGTAGAAGAGACAAAACGAGGCGGGGAGGCTACACAACACGACGACATCCTAAGTATTTTCCGCGGTTGGGTTTTAATCCTTTTTTTTTTTTTTTCTTTTTTCGTTGGTTGGGGTTTTTTTCCCCTTTTTTTCATGCGGATGCGGGGGAGAAGAAAACGCTTTTCCCGTTGAAAATCTGGGGCGCGCTTTCCCGTCCCCACGACCCCCGGGCTGCAGCGGCAAAGGGCAGGTGGGACCGGCCGCGGGGGAGATGCGGGCAAAGCGCCTGCCGGGCCCGTTCTTCCCGAGCCTTGCCCGGCGGGGACACATCAGGATCCGGCCCGGACGACGGGCCGGGGCCTGATCGCTTGTTCCCGGGGGGAAGCTTCCCCAAGATATCGTTTCCTGACACCCCTCCGATTTGGGGCTATTTCCCTACAAAAGGCAGGCGGGAGAGGTTGCGTTTCTAGGCTGGAAATTTCCTGCCGATCCACCGCTGGAAAACAAAAGGATTTTGCGGAGCAGAAACGGGCGGGCGGGGAATTAACGCTTCCCCCCTTTTTTTTTTCTAAACGAAATCACCCCCAAATGAAGGCAAAACACTGCGGGTGTTTTTGCGGTTTTGTGTATTTCGTTTTTTAACGAAAACGGAGGAGACGCCATCGGGATTATTTCGTTTTTTATGAAGGGGATAAACCTTATTTTTCACGATTTCGTTGCCCGGGGCGGGGAAGGGGGGGGTGGTGGTGGAAACCGTCCTCGCCTTCCTGTTGATCTGCGGCCGGGAGCGGGCTCACCCCACCGGCTGCCCGGCCACGGCCGTCGCCGCATCTCGGGCGGGAGCGCTGCCGATAACCGGCCCCGATAGGAATTAAATTGGTCCCTTTAGGAATTAAATTTTCCAACCTGGCGTGGGAGAAACGCCGCGACTGATCTTTTCGAACCTATCGAGAGAAAAACAACTCCGTCTCCGGTCCCGTCTGGGATTTCCTCCCGGGGAGACTGGGCTTGCAGCGTGTCCAAAAAAAACCCGCCCAATTAGCACCAAATACAGGGGTTTTTTTTTATTTTTTTGTCTTTTTTTTTTTTTCCTCTTCACTTTTTTTTTCCCCCACCTATTTATTTTTTCCACGCCAGGCCGTGGCCGCCGCGCGTTGTGGCCCCGTGTGCGAGGCGGCGGCTCCCGGCTGCGCGGCCGGGGGGGGGGGACCCGGGGGGGGGCCGGGGTTCCTTCTACCGGGGGCCTCCCAAAAAAACCCTCCCCCCCTTCCCCCTCCCCTGCACCCCCCTCTTCACCGCCCTCTGTTTGTCCTTCCCCCCCCGGGCCCCCCCCCCCCCCCCGCCTTTCCCCCCCCCCCCCCCCCCCTTCTCTTCCTCCCAGGATTTAGCAGTTTTATCCCGATGCGGGTGTCCTTCCTCTCTGTAAAGTCGTAAGTACCTTGAGGTGGGAGGAGTAAATTCAGCCTGACACTGAGAGCGCTTTTGTTGAAACAGGAGAGACTTGCGGTGTCCCTACTTAAATATGACACATGTGAGTAATCTCTTCCTATACAATATCGGAATAGGCAATTAGATTTTTTTCTTTCTAGAGGGCTGGCGGGGAGGGAGGGGGCTGCAGGGGAAGGCAGAAAGCTGGTGCTTTAGGTTGGGTGGTTGTTTTGTTGGTTGTGTTTTTGGTTTGGTTTGTTGGGTTTTTTTTTTCCCCCTAAGAAAGATGGTGAGATATGGCCAAAAATGTTTTTTTATTCTCGCGATTCAGCCCGGCAGAAACGAAAAAAAATATAAGAAAAAGAAAAAAATGACCCCAGACAAAAACCCGGTGTGTGGGCTCTCTGCCCCGCGAAGCCCCGTATCTATAGGAAATAAAAGAAAATCGAACAAGGGGTAGGGTGGGGTGGTAGGTGAAACAGTAGGACTAGAGTCTCGCTACCGATGGCTGCCCTGGGCAGCCTGTCGCGACAGTATTCGTTCAATGGCAGAAGGCGGACAATGCCGGTGCGCGGCCGCGGGTGGAGGGCTGCTCGGCGCCGGGCCCCTTCCTCCTTCCTGCGGCGTCGAGTGCACGGAGGGATTGCCTCTGCTATGGGCTGCGTTAACCCCCCCCTCCACACACACAAAAGGTAGCTTTCAGGTATTTCTCGCTGTTTTAAAAATCATAATAAAAAAAGGAAAATGCGAGGAGAGGCGGTGGCCCGTGAGGCTGAGGCCGCTGTCGCCGGGCCAGGCTGCGATGGGGTTGCCTCCGCGGGAGCGGCAAACAGCGCCGGGGGCCTCAAAACGGGGAGAAATTCCCCCCCCCCCCAAGCCGGGTGGGGCTGAGCCTCCTCCTACCCGGCCCTAATTTGGTCTCATAATTTAATACCAATCGATCGCGGGGCGCCGGGTGCTGGCCGAGCCCTTCTCGCTGCACCAGCCGCTTTCACGGGGTCAGCCCTCCCCGTAGCGGCGTAAGTTACCGCGGGGAGCCAGGCCCCGCTGCGCGGCTGCGGAGCGTGTGCGGGGAGGGGTCCGGCCCGGCCGCCTCCCTGCGCGGTGCGTCGTGCGGGGAGAAGTCCCAGCGCCGCACCGTTCCGCGGGGCTCCGTGACGTCACGGCAGGGCCGGGGCGCTCCGTGACGTCACCGCACCGCTCAGCAGCGGGGCCCCGCGCACCCCCGGCCCCTCTTGCAGCGGTGACAGGGCCCATCCTGCCGTCAAGCTCCAGTTGATGCGGGGTGATGAATGCCGGCCCTCCCGCCCCCACTCCCCTTTCCCCCCCCGTTTTTCTCCCGCGAAGCCTGAGCCCTGAAGCGCTCCCCCCGTCGGGGCGGTGTCCGGGGCGGGGTATCGCCTGTGTCCCCAGGCTGGGGCCGCCCCTTACCGTTGCCTCTCTCCGCAGGACGATGGACAGGCCTCCCGCCCCGCCGCCCCCCAGTGACCCCCGCGATGCCCGCCCCTCCCGGCGGCACGACTCGGAAGCGGAGACCACGAGCGAGCCTCAGGAGAGCAGCCGCGGGGGCATGGAGGCGCCGGCCGACCCCCAGCTGCTGCTCAACGGGGCGTCCAAGGAGGCGGGCCGACCCTCCCCCGGGCCCCCCGCCGCCCCCGTGCCCGTCATCGAGCTGGTGCGCCGGGGGGGCTCCCTGGACATAAAAAGCCGGGAAGCGGTGGGGGAGGCGATGCAGAGAACGCCGGGCGCCGAGCCGTGCCGCGCCGCCGAGGCCGCCTGCGAGGCCCGCATGGTGCAGCTGAGCCCCCCCGCGCTCCCGCTGCAGCCCCCCGGCAGGGCCATGCTCTACAACCTGGGCCAGCCGCTGGCCACCATCAACAGGTCCGTGCGTCCCCCAGCCCCGGTGCGGCTCCCCGAGGGGTGCCTCGTTCGACTGCGGGGCTGGGTGCCGGGGAGGGAGGGAGGGAGAGGGAAGGAGGGAAGGGGACGGCAGCAGCAGCAGCATCCCTTCCCCCGCGCGCTTAGTCATCGCGGGTTTGCATGCAACTTTGCAAAGGAAGAAAGGGGGGAAAAATAACCCGAAACGAAAAACTGTCGTTCCTAGGAAAAAAAAAAAAAAAGAGAGAGAGAGAAAAAAAGTTGGTGGTTGACCTGCCCCGGGCAGAGCGAAGGGTTCCATCAGTAAACGCTGTACTTGAGGAGTGCTGGTTTAGACCCGCGGAGCTACCTGGGCTCTCTCTGTCCTCCGATGAGTCCCGCAAATAAGTGACCGAGGACGCTCTGGCAGGGGCAGAGCGCAGCCCGCTGTGCGGGACCGAGCTCCCCCGCTGCTTTCCCCTCTCCCGGGAGAGGCTGCGGTGCGGCCCCGGCGAGGGGAGGATAGAAAGCCGCGGAGAGAGGGGTGTGTTTTGTCCGGGAACCTCTGGCCCGGGTGCTTCAAGCCGCCCCCATCCTCCTGCTCACGCAGGGCTGGCGTTCCTCGGTGCGTGTCCCCGGGCGGCCTCGTGTCACGACCCCGGGCTCGGCTTCGTGAGCTCCGGCCGAGGTCACGGCGCAGCTCGGCTTCCCACCGCCCCCGGACGCTTCCGTGCCGTGCCGTGCCGGGGGAGCGGGGGTGTCGGTGTGTCCTCACGTCTCTCGCCTTTCGTTTGCAGCGGGTTTTTCGGCGAACCGGATTCCTTCTCCATGTACGGCAGCAACCGGGTGAAGAGGAGACCCTCTCCCTACGAGATGGAGATCACCGACGGTGAGAGTCAGTCGCTCCTGCTCTGGTTCTTGGGAGGGTTCCCCATCTGCTGAAGGGGGCAAATTGCTGGGATTTAATTCTACGTGCTGGGATTAACCCCCTAACTCCTAAAAGGCGAATAGATGGCAGGGGAGCGCCCCCGAGCTCTGACAGCAGAGCCCGCATCTGTCCCGACAGATGTGCTCGCTGGGTTTGCTTTCACGCAGCAAAGCAGTTCAGCGCATGGTTAATTACATCCCTGTTCTGCAAATTGCCGAGAGATTAAATCCGAAGGAAGCCACTAAATTTAAGTCTCCGTTGAAGTGCAGGGGCTGAATCAGGGCCGTTGCAGCGCCGAGCTGTGCTTGCAAAGCTTTTCAGCCAGGAGATGTTCCTCACGCAGCCTCGGGCAGAAAGATCCCACCCGCCTTTAAACTCCCCAGAAGCAAAGAGCTAAGCCTGTGCCAAGCTCTGCGGGGTCGCAGCGGGATCGTGGCCGGTCCCTTTGCCAGTTTGTCCGCACCTTGATTCAGTCCATACCCGCACCCTGCTGCAGTCCGCTCAGGACAAATACCCCGTGTCGGGTCCAGGACCTGGGAGCCGATGCGGAGGGTGACATTCTGGTGACATTCTGGTGGCCGAGAGGAAATCCCAAGTGCGGACATCCCTGGGGGACCGGCAGGATCGTTTCCCAGGGAGAAGGCAGGGAGAGGGCAGGACCCGGCAGCGGCAGCGCTGCCCGAGCACAGGGGTGTTTGCGAGAAGAACTGGCACGTGGAAAGGCTGACCCCTTTATCTGCAGACTTAGCAGCCTCCACAAATGAGATCCATTGAAACGTGTTTTCTCTTCGGCGGCTGTAAACGCCTTATTTCCACCGCCAGACAATTTTCCCTTCTTTCTGGCTAGCTGTCCCTTTTCCCTCTACCCGGCTTAAGCTAAAATCAGATCAAGTCACGAGCCGCATCACTCAAATAACACGGGACGAAATGATGGGCTCGGGGCATTATCTGCCTTCGTCAGCCCCCGTGTCCCCACTGCCTGCCCTCCTCCGTCTGCCCACTCCTTTCAGCCCACAGCCCCGTGGGGCAGGGGCTGTCGCAGCCCCGGCACAAGAAGAGCTTTTTGTCTCGCCTTCGATTCAGAGGCTGAGCGGTTACAGTGAAAAATCTGTCAAATCCCAGTGTCTGACTAAAGCTTTCGGCTTGCTGTTAAATTAGATATTAAGGATTACGGAGATATTTGGTTGGAACCAAGTTTTTAGCCATGTGCTTTAATGCAGGTGTATCGATCGAGCCCAATCCTGCAGGTTCTGGCTCATGAGAATTTCCAAGACTGGGCTCAGAATTTTTTTTTTTTGGGGGGGGGGAAAGGGAAAAGTAGGCATCGGATGATGCTGTCTAAACAGGAGCGATTTGTAGGGATGCGCGTCCCATGCTGAGGCATCTGTGTGGTCTGTTGGGCTTTGCTCGCTGCTCTGATGGTGCCCTGCCAGGTGACACCCCTGTGATGCTCTGGAGCATCGCTCCTGTGGGTCCTCAGCCCTTGGGAGGTGCAGAAGGGCAGGAGAGTCCTGCCAGTTTCTTGGTGTTTGGTTTCCTCTGCAAGGAAAAGAGCAATTTTTATTTTTACTTTTTTTTTTTTTTTTTTCAACCATTAATCCATTTTCGGGGAAGTTTGGTGCATGGAATATCTTTAAAAATAGATATAAATGGAAATAAAAATAGTAAAAAGCATCTACAAGGACATTCTGGAACTTTGGATGCTCATCTTCTTACTAGTTTCCCCCAGCTCTCTAATAACGACTAAAAAAAAAAGCATTGGTCAATCAAGTGGAAAAAAAATTCAGGCAAAAATTCTCACACAACTGCTTGAATTAATTATGAGGCAAGTTTATTTAAAAGAAATAAACCTCTTCTATTATAACACAGCTACGGGGCATTTAAAATTTCTCCGTTGCTTGACATATTTTGGCCAAAAGCTGCTATCTTTCTAAAAGGTATTTTAAATTCAGTTGATGAAGGAATCAAAATTCGGAGTGGTGTTCTGTACTGGAACTGGGATTGGGTGCTCCTGAATGAAAATGAACAGGTCTTTTTTTTTTTTTGTTCTGATTTCTGACCTATTTATGAATAGATGTCTTTTAGTCAGCAACTTCTAGTGAATAGAAACGCACGTTTGAAGCCTGTGAAGCCTGGAACTCTCTGACCTTTATTTATTTTTTAAAATAAACAGTGTCTAAAGTTTTGGGTCGTGGGGTTTTTGTTTGCTTGGGTGGGGTTTTTTTGTTTGGGTTGTTTTTTTCCCCTTCATAACTTTATGGGAGTCAAAATGTCTTAAGCTTCATCTCTCTCTCTATTCAAGGGTGGTGACTTTGTCTTGTTTGGAGAGAGCATTTCAGTGTTGAAACCGTTGCATTATTGTAGTAGATTGTATCCCATTCTCCTTTGCCTTATTAGAAGTGCTGGGCATCCTGGTAGTGTTGTCTCCCTCGTCCCCACCACTTTCCCCACAGCCCCGTGGCACAGCAATCTGTGCACATCAGGGACAAGAAACTTTCCCTTTCCACAAGCTCTTGCATCTTAATTCATAAAAAGGGCATTTACGTGCTGTTTGGAAGTGGAAAATCATCTGTATTAAAGCATCAGACAGTATCCTAGAGGCTGGAGACGAGTTTCTTGTTCCATCAGCTCGTCCCCAGCTTATCTCAGGGGCTTTTTGTGATTTTTTTTTTGGGGGAATCTCTGCTCCTGAGCATGCTGTGAGGAGAAGTGAGTTGTACTGTGGCTTGCACGCTGGTAGCTTTAATCCGACCACTTGGGAGTGTGTGCCCACGGTATCACATGAGATGTGCTGGACCAAAGGAGCTCAGTTTCCCCTGAAGGCAGGAAAAGTGGTTATTCAGCTGGAATGTGGGATTCCTCCTCTTGTGTTGTGCCTGGTGGGATCTGTCAAGGTGCAGCCAGACTTGGATGCCTCCAGAATCCCAGCTGTTTGGCTGCTCTGCCACAGTGAAAGCAGCTACGAGTTTTGCTATATAATAATAATAATGATTTAAATGTCCCTCGGGATGCTGGTTTCACTGGGTGGGGGCAGAGTTATGGCTTAAACTGCTCACCATCCCCAGGGACTTGCTCCCAGGAGGGACTAGTTAGGCAAATATCTCAGCTGGGGCTACAGAGCAGAGATGGTGTGGATGGGAATATCCTCAGCCTGTCCTTTGGGGTACAACTCGCCGATGTGGTTATCTGCTGCAAGTCTTTGCTTTATACTCTGTGATGATTTTCATTGTGTGATGCTTCTCATACTATGGGCACTTCTGCCATGGTCATTTTCTCATGGTTTCATGAGATTGCTGTGTCCTTCCACTGCTGGTGTCTCCTTGAGGTGAGGATGGAAAGGACGTAATAATAAAAGCATCTTGTAGTAGTGTTTCCCTACATGAACTGGTTTCCATGGACCCAAGGACCTGCATTGCTACTCCTGCAGCACAGTACTTCTGGACAGATGTGCTTTGGGGTCTCCCCTAGCACAGAGATGATGTCTTGTTGGTGCCAACAAGAGTCACCCTGACGATCTGAAAGGAGAATTAGTGTGTTCTGCGCGTCCATCCTGTGTAACCTGCCCCACCAGAAATACACTGTAAAATGACAGGGATTTAACTGGAGTTCACGTGTAACGGAGGCAGATGGACAGCTCTAGCAGTTCGGGGTCCCTTTGACAATTAGCATCAGATAGGGAGCCTCTGCCAATGTGTGCAGAGAGAGCAGGTGGTCCTCAGGTCAGCTGTGAATCTGCTTCATCCTCCCCCCGTAATCACCCTGCCAGCAAGGACACTGCTTTCACTCTGTGTGCCACATTGCTCCCTCTGGTCACTGCTGGGGGGTAAATCCTGCCACCCTGTCTCATCAACCACCAAAAGGGCTGTTGGCAGTCCTACAGGCTTTATCAGCTCTGGATCCTAGCTACATCACGGAACATCTCTGGATCTCAGAGTTGACAAAGCTTCTGTTCAAGCTGGTTTCCTCCTGTCCTGATGGTATGTTGTTAAGATGCTTCTGGGATAGAAATAAGCCCATCTAGTGAGATAAGCTTTTGGTAGGACCTTTTTTTTTGTGAAGATACCCTAAAAATATAGCAGCCCTCTGCATATGTGTCATGGCCTGAGTCTTCCTTCTCAGAGAGGTAAATCTAGGTGTCACGGGAGACATCTAAAAAGACACAACTTTGTTTTTCCCTTCCATTGGATTGAGCTACCTCAGCTCACCAGGTTAGCTTCCAGTTAGCAAGGCAGTGAAACAGGAGTTTTCAGCTGAGGTCACCAAAATAAACTGGCGAATTTGGGAAAGGGTGACCTGTTCAGCAAAGTAAAAAATGACCTGTTACGCCCTGATCTTAATTCCGCATGGTTGCAATTGCAGGTCCTCACACAAAAGTGGTCCGTCGCATTTTCACCAATAGCCGGGAGAGGTGGAGGCAGCAGAACGTCAATGGAGCCTTTGCAGAGCTTCGCAAGCTCATCCCCACTCACCCTCCCGACAAAAAACTGAGCAAGAACGAGATTCTGCGCCTGGCTATGAAATACATCAACTTCCTGGCCAAGCTGCTCAACGACCAGGAGGAAGAAGGAAACCAAAGGGGCAAAGTGAACAAAGACTCTGGGATAGTCCAGGAAGACCTCCTGCAGGACATGTTGTCTCCTAACTCTAGCTGTGGAAGTTCTTTAGACGGAGCAGCAAGCCCGGACAGCTTCACGGAGGAGCACGAAACACTAGATTCGAAGCACACGCGGAGCCTGCACCACGCCATTCTCCCCGTCGAAGGCAACGGGCAGCGGTGATGACCTTCCCCGTCGCTCCCGAAGCACCGAGGGGGAAGGTGAGACCCGAGCGTACGGATGCTGGAACTTTATGCCCGTGGGATTTGTGACTCTGCCTTTCCCCAGGGGCTCAGGCTCCCTGTCCTCCCCAGCCTGGGATGGAGCGGCCGGCGCGTTGGCCGAGGACAAGACCAAACCAGAAGAACGTTCGGTATTTAGGTACGTGATCGTACAAAGAAGAAAAGCATTGAAGTCATCTTCGTTGTACATACTGCTTATGATGTGACTCTGCGGAAGGGAAGGAGACGAGGCCAAGACCTCTCCAGCATTCAGAGGATTTCCAGACCGTTTGACGACTGTTGCTTTTTCAACAGTTGCCTGGTTGAGACACGAAACCCCTCTTTTGTGTCTGGAGGAGGTCTCCGATGCTTTCCAGCTCCACGTGGTGCTGGAAACTGCTGAGACCTGCCAGCGCTGCAGCATTTCTCCAGCCTGTGGCATATACAACTGGTCTGAGCAGGAGCTGGGGCCCTGTGCTCCTGTTGTCCAAGAGCTTTGACTGTATGTTTTTAAAGAGGTGAAAAAATACCCTCAACAAAAGAACTATTAAAAGGATTAAGACTATTTCTTTTACTCTCCTTTTTTTTTTCTTTTTCTTTGCCTTTTTTTTTTTTGATTGTTTTGTTTTTCTTTCCTCCTTTCCTTCCTAACTTTGGATTGTTTGGGGTTGTTGTATTTATGACGTGGGATTACTTCTGTTTAACGCTGTCATGCAGTATCCACTGAACGAAAAGGTACATAGGTGTTTTCTGCCACCCTCCCAGTCCCTGATTCTCCTGCCAGTAATGCTCAGTGAGTGAGCTTCAAGCCTATTGAGGTCTCCTAGAGTTTTCCCAGCCAGAGTTTCTCTCGAGGAAGAGGCATTTCAGAGTTAAGGGCAAAAAAAGGGTTTTTTTAGTGAAGCATCCCCTTGGACTGGGAGATTTTTCAATTCAAAAAGCAACAGAATGGCAAAAGGAGTCGATGATGCAGCAGCAGTGTGTGTGTACATAGGGTTATAAAAGGGTTTTAATGGTATGCTTTGAATTTTTTGGTTTTATTGTGTGAAAATGGTGGTGGTTCAGCTGTGCCAATGCCCACAGGCTGGACTACAGCACTGGATTTATTCTGGCAGCAGGAGAGTCCTCACCTGGCCAAGGCTGGTAGGAGTCCACAACCTCTCTGAGTCTTGGGGAGAAGGGCTAAAAGCAGCAGTGGGATCAGACTCCACTCCCCAGTGCTCGGATTGCTGCAGAATTGATGCCCATGGCTGAGCTGATCCTTTGATCCCTGCTGCCCACCCCGGGAGGGCATTTGGGAAACAAGGACTGAGGAGCAGGAGGCTGGTGCTGCAGTGGCTGGGAGCTGAGGGTCACTCCGTGCCATCACCCCTGCATCAAGCCCGTCTCTTACCCACCATGGTGGATGGAGCATCCTCTGCCTCTGCAGAGATGTCAAGGCACAGAAATCTCTACCATGCTACAGTTAAAAAAAAAAAACCAACAAACCACCCACAAACATCCTTTGGAAGGGAAAAAGTCCTTTGAGTGGGGCCATCTGCCACTGCACTGGTTCCTTTCCAAGGGTGCTGAGGTACAAGGAAACACCGAGGATTTGGGCGGGTGTCTGCAAACCCCCCAGGCTGAGTTCAGAGCTCGGCCATGTCCACCCCTGCTCTGTTCTAACATCTCTTTGTAAATAATACGTGTGAGGCTGGTGCAGGGGTTGGCACGTCAGGTGGAACTGGTGGCCAGGGAAGGGGTCCTGGCCCAAGCTGGTTTCCAGCAGAGACCCCCCAAATCCTCCAAAACCACCAGCCTCCCCCATCTTAAATTGGGGAAAAGGAGGAAAACTCCTTCTTGGGTCCAGATCGCCCGTGAATGAGGGTTTGTACTACAGGGGGTTACTCATGGGGCTAGGCCAGGGGAGAGGTGCTGGTGGGTGATGGAGTGATGCTGAGGAGGAGGGCTGGGCTGCTCTTGGTGCAAGGGGTAGGAGAGGTGGGTGGTGGGGGCCTCCAGGAGGGGAGGGGGATGCCGTCACACAGGTAAAGCTGTAATAACCCCAGAGTGGGGTGGGTGGGCTTTTGTACACCCTTTTAGTTGAACTATTGTGAGGAAAAAAGACCCCCACGAAACTGACACTCAGAAATTCCTTCTTCCTCACAATTTCATGATTTATTTTATTATTCTTTTTAATCTCATGTAGCTGAACAGTTGGCAAAATGGTACAACCTTGACGGCACCCCCTCACCCCAAACAGCCCCCTGCACACGAGAGCCTGCTCGCAACCCTTGAGCAGAGCACACTGTAGGCATCCCGGGGTATGTACAGTTGTACTTTAATTGTGATTTGAATGGTACATTTCCTCTGCCCACCTCTCCTCCTGCCTGCTTCATCTCTCGCTGTGTGGACCATCGCCCCCCCGTTCCTGTTGGCAACAGCACTTTGGGGCAGTGTTGTACCGTGTGAGTGAATTCCTGCCTTATGGGTTTTGGGGTTTTTTCCAGCCCCATTCCTTTCTCTGCCACCCTCCCCTCGGATTTCTGCATTTTTTCTGCAGAAATGAAGTAACCAGACCTGGTACCCCGAGTCTTAACCCACTGTGGATGTGCTATTTAGAAAACACATTTGTTGTAATGTGTGTGTATATATAAATATATATATATAATGAATATATCAAGAATATTTCTAATAAAGTTTTACAAAGCAGCCTCCACTTGCTGTCTGCTTCTCTCCCACCTTGGACCCATCACTTCTTCCATAGTTCAATTCCTGGGTGCTATGGGGTGAGGATGCTGGGATGGCCCAGCAAAACTCACGAACAGGCAGCAAAAACCTTGCAAAAGGCTCTGCTAAGTTATTTTTTTTCCTTCTTTTTTTTTTTTTTTTTTGTCTTGCTTAGCTCACACCATCCAGCTTGGGCTGGGCTTTTGCAGCGAGAGCAAGCAGGAGGAAGAGCACGGGGCCGGCAGGAAGGAAGGCGGGTGGTGAAGCAATCCCCCCACTGCAGGCGAGCGTTGCCAGCCACTGCTGCAGCCTTACCCCCAACACCCTATCTGCAGGTCCCCCAAAGACTCCCGACAGCCTGTTCCCCTCTTTTCGGGAGGGGAACAGTGCAGGGAGAGGGCTGCAGGGGTCAGCGCTGCCTCCCCTTCCCACCCCGGTGGTGGTTGGTTATTGAATAGGCAAAGAGAGATAACTCTCTTTTTTTTAATTAAAAAAAAAAAAAAAAGAAGTTATCCCAGCCCTGAGCGTAAATAATGTAACTGAGCTGGTAACATTACTTAGGGAGTGTTTATAGGCTAAGTGGTCCAACATGTGTGTGTATATCTATCTATCTATATCTATCTATCTACGTATCTATTTTATACATCTCTGACTACAGCTCCGTGCTGCTGCTGGTGGCCAACACCGTACCCAGAGCACAGAGCAGGTGAACAGGAACAGCACCACAGGGCTCTTCTTGCCTTTAATTGCTATGGTTTTCAGGGTCATCACCTACAAAGGGGCGTTTAGAGCATCCCTGGCTTTTCTAAAGCGTCCCCCCCCAAAAGCCCAGCTGCTAACCAGCATCACACCCCTGCCACCAGCCCAGCTTTTAAAGGGTGACATTTCCCCCGGGTGAAAGAAGGGGACCCCCTCCTAGGTTTCAAGCAGAGGGGTGAGAGGACCCCTGTCCAAACACAGCCCCAGCCAGGCTGAGCAAAGCCCCCGCAGCCATTCTGGGCGCTGGGACAAGGCGTGGGGTGGGCGTGGGGCAGCTGTAGCTGCTGGGTGTTTATCTGGGGTCTGGTGATCATGGCTGCACAGCTGGTTTAACCCCCTGTCCTGCTGCCAGCCCGGCCAGAGCTGATAGCTCACCACCGTTTATCTCTTCCTCCCACCTCTCAGCTCTCTCCCTCCTTCCTTCCATTGCCAGAACAATTCTTCTTCCACCTTCCTCTTCTGCTTTTTTTTCTTTCTTCAGTTAAAATGTTGCTCGTGGCCATGCGGCTTTTGTCATGCCAAGGGAAGAACGTCCTCAAGGTGAAGGTTTCAAACCACTCCCTGCATGTATACCTTTAGTATCGAGTCAGAGAATCATAAAATGTTTTGTGTTGAAATGGATCTTTAAAAGAGTCATCTAGTCCAACCTCCCTGCAAGGAGCAGGGACAACTACAGCTAGAGAAGGTTGCTCAGAGCCCCATCCAGCCTGACCTGACATGGTCCCAGGGATGGGGCATTGACCACCTCCCTGAGCAACCTGGGCCAGGGTCTCACCACTCTCAGTGTAAAATATTCCTTCTTAATATCTCTAAATCTCTCCTCTTTTAGTTTAAAAACATCACCCCTTGTCTTGTTACAACAGGCCCTGCTAAAAAGATTGGCCCCATCTTTCTCACAGGTCCCCCTTAAGTACTGAGAGGCCCTCATAAGGTCTCCCCAGAGTCTTCTCCAGGCTGAACAACCCCAAATCCATCAGCCTTTCTTCACAGGAGAGGTTCTCCAGTCCTCTGATCATTTTTGTGGCCTCCTTTGGACCTGCTCTGACAGGTCCATGTTTTTCTTCTGCTGAGGACTCCAGAGCTGGACACAGTACTCCAGGTAGGTTCCCATAGGCAGCTCTATAATCTACAGGAAGGGCTGGGAAGGTGCAGATGCCACCTGCTCTGTGGTGGGATGGCCAAGGTGCATCACTCCTGCTGGAACCCAGCAGTGGGGAGACCCTGGGAGCTGTTGTGCTGGGACTGCCTCCAGGGATGAGTCCCCAGCTGAGTGGCTGGTGGCCCCATGTTGGCTGTGCTGGAAGAAGCATTGTCCTTCCAGTACCTTCCTCTACAGAGCATCTGGACCTCACTGCTGCTCAGCCACCAAGATGCACAGGAGGTAGCAGACATCACCTGCCTGTGTTTTTTTTTTTTTAAAGTAACTTGTAAAATCCTTTCTCACTCTTGTCTTCCAATGAAAATTCTCATTAATTTCCCAGAAAAAGGTAATTTTTTTTGACAATCATGTTGCATTGCAAGCGGTGATGAGCACTGCTCTGGGGATTCAAATATATGGGTAAAAAGCCCAACACAAGCTGGTTTGGTTTTTTTTCCCTCTGTTCATGCAAAACACAGGAGAAAGCTGGAAAAATCACCGTAGTGTCCTGATCTCCACTGCCACAGAGCTGATCGGTGCAGAAGGAGGGCAGCAGCCTGTGTGTTGTCCTTGGCTGGGACTGGGCTGAGGTTCATCTCTCAGTAGCTGCATCACAAGGTGATGGAGGTTTTGGTCTGTCTCCTGCTGTGGGACATTTGCTGTCAAATAGCACTTTCTTCACAAACTCGAAGCAGGTGCATTTAGAAGGTATTTTGTTCACCCACGGTTCTGTGTCCCAGGAACCTGACGACATTCAGGGTCCTGGTGACAGAAAACTCCCTTTAACGTTGCATGGGTGACACTGGGAGTGAGAACAGAGAGGAGGGGGCATTGAGATAAGACTGAATATAAAAAAAATGAAAAAGAGAAGGTGGGAGGGACATATATGCCCAAGACAATGAAAAAAAAGAAACAAAAAAAAAATACCCCCAAAATCACCCCAAATTTGGGCAGCTTTTCTTTTCAAGCCTCATTATCCGGTTTTAATTACAGCCTTTCTGGCAAAGCTAGCAGACTGCACAGCCACCTCTGCCTGGGAACGCCACCGAAGCCAAGAGCAAGGACCTGCTTCATTAAAGGCATTCCCACATTATTGAATCAAACATGCTCGCAGGAACGACGGGACACAAACATTCCCACCTCGGCAGAGGATGAGAAAGCTTCGCCTCTTCCCTATTAGAGGCCAGCGACAACAGGAGGGGATAATTTATGGCTCTCTGGGACAGCTCGATACGCTCCTCATCCCAGAGCTCAGCCCCGACGTTCCCACCGCAGCACAAAGGCCAGGGGTGCCCAGGGGACACTGCCCTGTCACGCAGCGAGGAGATGAGCAGCGAGCGGAATCCCCTTTCACCTCCCATCCCTTTTCTGCCTCTCTTGTCCTCCAGCCTCTCCACCTTATCTCTTGCTCCCTGTTCCTTTCTGAGTTCCCATCCAAAACTAGGTGCTGGGGTATCGGGAGATCTCTGTGGCTCAGTGGGGCTGGGGATGGATGGGAGATGAGGATGCTCTGAGACCCTGGGGGTTCAGGAGGTGGGACCCGCATCACAGATAGGGATGCAGGATACCTCCCGTGGGGGGTCCAGGGGGCACTTGCAAACTGGTCCCCCCGGTAGATGTTCCTTTTCCCCTGCTCTTGGAGCTATTCTCAGCCGCCCCGGTGACCTTTCCGGGGAACAATTTACTATTGTGTTTTGGTGAAGCTCGGCCTCTATTTTTACACTCTGTTTTGCTGATGCGGGCGCAGGGAACGAGCTGGGAATCCAGCAGGAAATGGGAGGGAGTGTCTGGAGCACGGTTAAAACTGGCCCAGCACTTTGATGTGCCCGGCAGTGCCTGGCTGGCAGCTCGTGGTGGGACCGGGGGCTTCACTCCCTGCCCATCGCTCCAGTAAATCCCACATGGCACCAGCTTAACCTGGGAATGGTGCCAAGGTGGGAATGGGTCCTACAGCAAAGAGGTTTTGGCAAAGAGGCCAGCAAAGCCACGGCGGTACGGTGCGTGCACGAGGCAGAATGAAAGGCAGGTTTCTGCTGGCTTTGTGTTGGCTGAAGGGATGCTGGAAACCAGGGGAGGAGGTGACGTGCTGTCTGGGCTGGGAGAGGTTTGAGGTCTTGCCCAGAGGCATCCAGGAAAGCCATGGCAAGGCATCCTTGGTTGTATCATGTGAAATGAGCAGGTTGACAGCAGGTGGAGGGGGCAGATCTTCATGTGAGGTGCTGTTGAGCTGTGGTCCTCTCTGACGTGGGACCCTAAGCTGGGCTTGGGGGCAGTGAGTGCCTCCAGAAGTGCTAAGCATCAAAGCCTAGAGTGCTTAGGAAAGTGTGGCTTCCTGTGTGTCCTGTTCATCCTGTGTCTGTGGCAAGGAGCACCGGAGCATCCAACCCCAGAGGTATAGCCAGGGAGATGGCCAAGCCCCAAGAAAGGGAGCAGTGCCAGCTGTGGCCCACAGCTGTCTTGCTTCCACCACCATCACCACCTGCAGCACAGCCCCCAGGGCACCATAACAACCTTCTGCCACAGGGTTTGTCCAGAGCCCACCAAAACCAGAGGCAAGGTCCTCCTGCTTGCCTGAAGGGTCCAGCTATGACTTCACCCACTGCCCATCCAAGGCTGCCTGGGACAGCATGTGAGCAGTGGGAAAAGCTTTACAGCAGCCATCCCATCTGCAGAGCACTTCACTCACACCTCATCATCCCTTCATGTGCTGCTGGAACTGAAATAAAACACATCAACACCCTCCCAGCCATGTGCCTCGAAACCACCCAGCAATGCACTGTCTCTCCTTTGAGCACCCAGTCCGTCCTGTCCCTGGGAATGGTGTTGAAACAGGAGCTGGAGGTCAGCAAGGTTGTCCTGAGGGGTGGCTGGAGCTGGTTAGAAGGTCCCAGTGAGGATGCTGTGGGTGGGAAGCTGCCACTTGGTGCCCAGAGGGCTCTGTTGGGGAAGTTGGTGGGCATGTGATTGGTGAATGGGTGCCTTGCAAATGCTGGGCCAGCAAGGAGGTGAGGAACAAGCCTGGCTGCATCTCCACCACGGGCCATCACGGGAGGTGTGTCAGCAGTCACCATCGGCATAGACACTTGCATGCACAGGGCCTCACAAACATACACCCCACAAACACCCCATGCACGAGCTCAGGCACACAAGAGGCAAGCGAGCAGCCTGACCTGCTCACAAACACACAGCCCGTGTGCTCTTACACGTGCCACGGTGCACAAGCACTGACAGAACCACGCGCTCACTCTTGCACATCCCACACCAGTGGTGCATCATGGATGCACCTCTGAGGACGTAGCCCTGAGCACACCTATTTGACTGGATGTGAGCGTGCAGCCCTGCGTGTGCCTTCAAGCCAGCCAAGCCCTTGACACCCGCACACACGTGTGCCCCTGCCCCTTGGAAGCTGCCCCACGGTCTATAGCACCTTGGTGGGTTTGCTTTGGGTTGCATCAGCAGAAATCCTTCTCGAGCTGCTCCCTGCCTCATCCTAGCAAATGCTGAGCTGCTTTTTCCCTTCTTTTACCTCAGCGGGCACCAAACCGTCCCCAGCAGGTACTGGATGCTTTTCCCAGAGTGTTTTTTTGGGGTGGCAGGGACAGATGAGCTTGCCCGGCGTGCCAGAGGTGCCAGCCGTTGCTCCTATCTCGGCAGGCGCTGGGTGGCAGGGCTGCCTGCCCGGGCTCTGGGGACCACCCTCCAGCTGGCTCCGGCCCCAGCCGAGCTGTCCCTCTCTATCTTGCCTGCTGCAGTGCTGGGGACAGCGGATAAGGTCCTGCGGGACCGCGTTCTGTCCCCTCCAGCGATGCTCGGGTCCCGGGGATGGCGACGTTGCCCCCAGGTCGGTCAGTCCCATCACTCGCACCCCGCGGGCTCGGCTCTGCTCTCCAGCGGGAGCTCGCAGCCCACGGCCCCGCAGTGCCGGAGCCTGCCGGGGGTCCCGGGGGGTCCGTCCGGCCCGGGGGGGTCCCGTCCCCTTCCCCGGCACCGAGCGCACGCGGCCGCTGGCGCTCCCCGGGAGCCACCTCCTTTGAACGGGTCTCGGAGGAGCCCTCGGCGCAGATAAACGGCAGATCAAAGCCGACCGCAGCACCAGCGCTTCCTGCCAGCGCCGAGCAGACAGAGACGGAGACGGAGCCCCCCCCTCCCCTCCCCTCCCCTGCCCGCCGCCGTCACCGCTGCGGGACCGGCCCCGCGTCCCCCCCGCATCCCCCCCGCATCCCGCCCCGCATCCCGCCCGCCCCGCAGCTCCGGACCCGGCCGCCAGGGGCCGCCACACGCACCACGGCTCGGGGGGGGCCGGGCACTGGGGGGGGAACTGGGAAACTGGGGTTGGTAAGAGGGCTTCAGGCCTGCCTGGAGTATCCCCAGTAAGACACGTTAGGGGCTGGCCTTGCCCCTTTCCTTCTTCCTCTTCTGCTCTTCTCCCTCTCTTCTCTCTTCTTCTCTTCTTCTTCTCCTTCTCTTCTCCTTCTCTTCTCCTTCTCTTCTTCTTCTCTTCTTCTTCTCTTCTCTTCTCTTCTCTTCTCTTCTCTTCTCTTCTCTTCTCTTCTCTTCTCTTCTCTCCTCTCCCTCTCCCTCTCCCTCTCCCTCTCCCTCTCCCTCTCCCTCTCCCTCTCCCATTTCCCCCATTTCTCTCTCTCCTTTCCCCCCTATTCCACTCCTGTAGATCATCCCTCCAGGCCTCCACAGCGTTACCATAGTCTGACAACTGTGATTTTAAACCCACTATATTTGAACACTGCAACTATTTTCCTGCAGAGTTTGGTATTTTGGGGTAGGAAGGCACAGAGGAAGTTTGGGTGTCGCTTCCCCCCACGTTTTGCCAGGCCCTGGAAGTCTCAGTGCTGCCCTGCAGGTCCCTCCTTCCCAGGAGCTGGGGATGGTGGACTCTGTGCCCGTGGTCACCAGCTCCCCGTTGGCTCTGCCAGGGGAGCAGCACAGGCTGATAAGTCCCCAGGGATTTAGGCAGGCATGAGGCAACCCTGCAAATGCTCATGCTTCCTGGTGGGAGCACTGGTGGCTGTGCCAATGCCCTGCTATTAACTGAGTTTTAATTAATAGCTCGCCCAGTCCTGGAAGCAGCCTCTCCTCCTTAATCCCAGGTAAAAGCATCTCTCAGGGGTCTGCACCTTTTGTCTCCAAAGCCTATTCAGGGATGGATTAGAGGACAGCCTGTTCTGAGCCAGGCAGCATGATGTCACAGCTCGGTGTTGTTTGGCCATTTCCTACCCATCCCATCCCATCCCATCCCTCCTGCAGCAGCCTTGCATCCTTCTCCCCATCTCACAGTACCCAGCTTGTCTGCAGCAGAATCCCACCAGGACTGGCAGCCGCCAAGGCTTCAGGAACCTGTTAAGGTTCCCAAAAATCTCCTCAATTTCAATGTACCCCGAGAAATGCCTCTTTCAGCCCTTGGACTCACATGAAATCCCTCTGTCCTTTCAGTGTCACTCCTACTCCCTTGCCCAGCAACAGAAGCCACTGCTCAGAGCAGATGATGATGTGATTTCCCCCATCTCCTCCGCTACCTGCATCTGTTTGCTTGGGTGGCAGCCAGAGAAGTGACTTCATACATTCCTTTTTTTTTTTCTTTTTTTTTTTTTTTTTTCTTTCCCCCATTTTACTTTTCATTTGATTTCTCAACCAGCCCAATGCTCTTGCCTGTTGCAGAATCGAGGGTGAAGCATCCAGGCCAAACCCTGCCCCTGTGTTATGGTAATTGCGGCTGCCACCCAGCAGATGCAGCTCGCTGAAAAGAATAAAGCTGTTCAACAGGCACAGAAGAAGAGAGGGGAGCTTTTGTTTGGCACTTGCTGGGGTTGGAGTACACTTGTAAAGCAACAACTGGAACTCGTTGAAAAGAAGTGGAGGTTATTGGATGCGTTTTGCTTGCTGCCCGTTGCCCCGTTTGGTTTTTTTTCCCTTCAGATGCCACAAAAAAAGCTCGGGTGCTGAGGAGGAGGAGAGAGATGACACCTGAAAACATGCTGCTTTTGCTGATGAGAATGGAAATAAATTGGGCTGCTGCCTGCTGGCAGTGCTCTGAGAGGTTGAACCCCACAGCTGGTCTCCTATACTGGGGATGCTCATCATACTGGCTGGGGCTCTTCCTTTGCCCCAGTAAGGCTGTGCGGGCCAAAGGGTGGAAACCACCTTAGAATCATAGAATCATTTAAGGCTGGAAAAGACTCAAGATCATCAGATCCAACCATTAACTCAATACTGCCAAGTCCACCACTAAACCATGTCCCTAAGCACCACATCTACACGTCTTTCAAATGCCTCCAGGGATGGTCACTCAACCGCTTCCCTGGGCAGCCTGTTCCACTGCTTGACAACACTTCTGGTGAAGAAGTTTTTCTTAATATCCAACCTAAACCTCTCCTGGCACAACTTAAGGCCGTATGGTGCTGACCAGGGAGGTCCTACTGAAATCAGGCACTTCTCCACCCCATGGAGACACAGAAAGGTGTCCTCCTCATGGGACATGGCCTTCCTTGAGGCTCCTCTGCTTTCCAGGAGGCTGGGTCCTGCCTGTTGTGAGACAGCAAAGCCAAGCAGGTCTCAAGGGTGTCCTTAATTACTCTTGGAGCTGTTGAAACATTGGTCTCATCACCAGCAAAGGTGATCCAGGATTTGTTAGGGCTTGAAGGGCAATGAGCTGATGATAGGGATGAACGAAATCCAAGTGTCTGTAGGAGCTGGGATGACATAAAACTCATTCCTGGGGGTTATAATCCCATTTTAAAGTGTTACAGTTTTGGCTAGGAGGATATCAGAAGGTAGGTCTGGGTACCATGGGGTTTTTATCTTTGTCCAAGTAAGTGGAGAACAGAAAATGCTTAGATGATTTAGAGTCTGACCATCCATCCCTCTACCTACCCATCTACCCCTCTGTCTCAATGCATCTCTCTCCAGCCCTGTCTTTGCTCTGAAAAAACACCAGTCCCCTTCAGAAGCCAGGAATAAACTCAATATATTCCCTCTCCAATTCAGGTAGCTCCCCATAAATCTTCCCAGCTTCAGCTTGGTCTCCTAGGACTCCTGGATCTGTTGGGAACCTATTTAATCAGCTGAGATGATCAACACCGTTTGTTGCCGAAAGGCCCTTTGAACTCTTTGTCTCCTGGCTGAATGATGCTCGGGTCCCCGAGGATTTAGCCAGACAGGCCCATTCTGTGTGACAACTCGCAGGTTAATGACACCAGGCGCTGGCAGCGCCCACCAAAGCCCGGCTGCCAGCCCAGGGAGCTGGGAAGAGCTGCAGCCCCTCTGCCAAGCCCTTATCGCTCCATCTCCCCGCGGCCCCCGCACTTGGCTCACGGCAAAGCTCCACAAAGCCACACAGAATTGCCAGCCCGGCATGAAGGGCAGCCAGCCTGCTGCCAGGGGAAAAGAATTATAGCTCCTGTCGGGGAGGCTCGGCAAGGGCTGGAGGGGGTGTGTGAAATCACTGCTCCTCCATCCTGGGGGTGCAGGCTTGGTTTTTAGCATATTTTAGAGCATTCAAGGGTCAGCACTGCCTGGGATCTGGCCTCCAGGGAGCAAATACAGAGCTGTCCACATCAGCAGGACTCCTTCCACTGGCTTGGACTGGTTTTCAGCTAGGGAAATGCTGAAGTGTCACCTTCAATAGCCAGGTTTCTCTTTTAGGCTGTGTTGAAGTGGTGCTGATGTGGCTGCTACAGCCCCTGGGCAGCACAGCATGGTGAGAACCAGCCAGCCCCTCACCTCCTCTCCATCCAGCTCTGGCCCAAGGGGTCAGTGTTGCTCCTTCCAAAGGCTGCTGCTCTCCAGAAACCTCAACTTAGCACAGACCACCATCGAAACAGGCAAAGCAACCTAATCTACGAGCGCATTAGGGTGTTGGAGAACAATATTCTGAGAAGGAAACACATTATCTGGCCTTGTTACTTTACAAAGTAATTTAAATTAATTTTTCCCTAGAGTGGTTAGGGAGCACTGCAACTTGCCCTTGTCTATTCTCTCCAGCTAATGAAGCTTTACCACCGATTGCTCGTGAATTCCTATTAAGACCTCATCTTAGAGGTTACAGGGCAAAGCAATTTTTGCTCCTGGGAAAGATGCCTATGAATTTGTAATTGTAAGTCTGTGTTTGATGGGGATTAGCATCTGAAAGGGGTAGAGTGGTGGGTAGCAGAGAAAACATTATTTCAATTAGCAGAAGAAAAGCAACTTAACATCTGATTATAGTTTACACTTTTAATTTTCTCCTGTTCTAGCATCTGGGATTATTATTTCCTGAAATGGTCCACCCTCACCAAGCCAGTCAACTCTTCCCCTTCTCCTCCTCTTCCCCACCTTGGTTGAGATCCACATGGAAATGTTTGTTGAGGTGGGTTTTTTTCTTTCCCTTCTTCATCTGGGAAATAGCCAGACTCACAGAATTTGGGGCCAGAGAGGAGGATGCTGTACCAAGCCAGACTGAAACCAGACGTGATGTTTCTTCACTTCACACTGAGGAGATGTAGGACAAGGAGGATGAGGCTTTGCTCCACAGCCAGACTCCTGCTCAGCCCTGTGGCCAGCAGCTTGGCAAGGTGCTGGTGCCTGACTCTCCCTGGCAGAGCCCTGAGGTCTAAAGCTTCTCTCTGTGTTCAGAAATTACTCCCGATCCCCCTTCTTTCCTCCCACTCTGGAAAGGCAGGTGCCATTCACTCTCCAGGGCCTTGGCCCCTGCACTAACCTGTGTTTCAGCTATTTTTTTTTCTGGCTTCATGGCCTCTTATTTGACGATGCAATCAGGTTTTGGGTGGGAGATTCCTTGTGAGAAGGCTTGTTGTTATTTAAGGAAGATCATGAAATCCATCCTTAATGACAGGACGGGAGAAAACCCTTCCACCAAGTTACACTGAAGCCTAAGATTATAATTTTTATGGGCTTCCAATCTTTCCTGCCTCATGTCTTATCAGCGAATGCAGCTGGAGGCTTCAAAAACCCTCCCAGCTTGCTGCTGATTTTATGGAATGAAGATTAGAGATGATCGGATAGTAAATTATTCATTCCATTCGATATCTCTGGGCAGGAGGGAATATCCCGGGCAAAGTCAGCTCCCTCCTGCCTTTCCGAGCATCGCGCTTTGGGATCCCAGCAATCTGCCACTCCAGCAATGCAGCAGCACTTTCCCCTGTGCTCAGTGATGATTAGGGGTGCAATACCCCCCCTGAACAGCCAGGAAAGCCAAGGGGGAATCACAGATGCAGACTCATCCCCCAGCACTAAGGCAGACCAGAGGCAGGTGGATTTTCTTCCTATTTCAGGGATTTTGAGTTTGCTCCCTCCCAGCCCAGGGCAAGGTGGGAGAGATTGGGTAGGTGTTTTCTCAGCCTCATTTTCTAAGGTTGCCAGGGCCTGAGGCTGATGTGAATGTGCTGTCAGACCCCTGGCAGCTCTTAACCCCACGGACAGAGCAGGGAGCTCAGAGCAGACAAATCCTGGCAGCTCTGTGCAAACGGGCAGCTGGGGAGAGGAGAGAGCCCATTGCTGCCCTTAGATGTATGGAACAGCAGCAGCAGGTCCCAGCACAGATGGTGGCTGGCGTGAGTGCTGCCAGAGAACTGTGCCAAAAATCAACTGGTGTAAAAAACACCATCATCTAGATGGTCCCGTGAAATGCACGTGGGCCACGATGATTCTACTGAGCAGATCTAGAGGGAAAATCAAGGGCATTCCTGGTGCCTGATGCTGGTGCCATTTCTGGACCACCACTCAGATGGCTGCGGGGTACCAGCTCCCAGCGAGTGTCCAGCTAGGACTGGTCCTGGCTGACCCTGCCAGGGCATCCAGACTGCCTGGAAGGAGAAGGGAAAAGCCTACATCCCCCCCAAACAAGGGTCCAGGAGAGATCACAGCCACCACCATGCCACCTCCTTCTCCCTCCTGCTTATTCAGGGCTCGCAATTAGCACCAGCCCTGGGGCATTCATGGATAGCCTAATAAAATGACTAATAAAATGACTAATAAAATGTCTAATAAAATGCTGCAAGATGGTTTTTTTCTTGGTTTTGTGTGTGTAGGAGGGGGGTAAATGACCCAGCTGAACACTGGCTAGCATGGGGAACATGGGGCTGGTGTGAGGTGATGCCCCATTGTCACACCCTGGACACAGAAATAAGAAAATCTGTTACTATTTAGAGGCATTTTTAAAGAGGGGAAGTACAGAGCTGTGATGGACAAAAAGCTTGAGCAGGGGCTGCCTTTTTCTGCTGCCAGTTATCCACACTGGCACACAGGGCCAAGAAAATGCCCTTTTCGTGGCATGCCTCCCGGCAGCAGCCACCCCAGGCATGATTTAAAAGCTGGTGTCAATGGGAAATGAGAGAATTCTGGGGCAAGCAAGAAATATTCGGGTTTGATGGCAAATGTCTAAAGAAACAAGCCATTAAAAATTTGGTTTGTGTTGTGTTTTGTTGGTGATCTTTTTTCTTCTTTTCTTTTCTTTTCTTTTCTTTTCTTTTCTTTTCTTTTCTTTTCTTTTCTTTTCTTTTCTTTTCTTTTCTTTTCTTTTCTTTTCTTTTCTTTTCTTTTCTTTTCTTTTTTCTCTTCTCTTCTCTGTAGTTATTGAAACATTACAAAGTCACCACTGTTTTGTTCCCCCCCCCCCCCAGGAAGAAGACAATCTCTTCTTTAGGAAATATTTAGGCTTGCTCTCATATATTTTATCTGGTTTTATGGCTCTTTCTGAAAGAGGGGAAGGTGATGGAGAGGATGAGGGAGGGAAGCATGAGGAAGGAAGGAAGGAAGGAAGGAAGGAAGGAAGGAAGGAAGGAAGG